>CAWUFW010006911.1:0-600000 GCA_963921515.1 Calotriton arnoldi
CGTATACTTCAGCTTTCCTCTTTGTACAGCGCTCTGATACCCGGTTGGGTCTTGTTCGCGCTTTATAAAACTTTTCAAATAAATAAATAAAAAATCCTACTCCCACTATCTATGGCAGGGCATATAGTCATTATTAAAATTGTAGTCCTGCCCCAGCTTCTCTATTTGTTCAACAACATCCCTATTCCCTTAACAGATGTTTTTTTGCTCAACTCCGTATGATTTTGACATGTCTAATCTGGGGGGAGGGGAGGGGGGGGTAAACAGATTCGCATCAGCTGGAACACCCTTGTCCTCCGTATGAACATGGGGGATTCGGAGTTCCGTATATACATCTTTATTATTTAGTAGCGCAGTGTAGTTACTCATGCCACTGGTACCACCCGGATGCACACATTCCTTACACCAAGCCAAAGATGGATCTAGCTCCCCCACGCCGTTGAGGGCTCTCCTACCGGCGGGACTGTCACAGGTCCGGAGAGATGTTCAAACTGTGTCCACTACCTGCTGGGCATGGAGTGGATTACTAAGGAAGACGTGTGGAACGACAATATACTCATCGGTGCTTCCGTTAATGACTAATTCATGGCTACCCATTACATTGGAACCATTGGTGCATGCACTACACACATTTGGGGATCTTTTCCCCAGTGGACATGCCTTCTCCCGCACAGAAGTCTCTCGTTTTCGAGACGCCCCCTACCTTGACCACTTTATCCTGGCTCGGCTCCAGGCCACTGTCAGGGACAGAATACAACCATACCTGATAGAACCGGATAGTTTTGCACCACTCACACTGCTCATCACAGACACAAATGGAGACGCCTCGTATGTAGGCTGTACCAGGCATGTTTAGAACTTATGCCCGCGCATTACACCAAGGTGAGAGCTGCCTGGGAGGCAGATCTGGGGCACCCATGTACAGATAATGTCTGGTTAGAATGCTGTACCCAAGCCCGGTTGGTGTCTTTCAACCACCAGCATAAACTATTGCATTACAAATTTCTGCATAGGGCCTATACCACACTGGCACTGATGGCTCGTGCTGACCCTGCCCGATTCCCGCACTGCCCCAAGTGTCACACACACATAGCGGATTTTGCACACATGTCCTCGACCTGTGGTGTGATTGCTTCATATTGGAAAGACATCTTTGCAGAACTTACACAAATGACATAATTGCAGCTAGAACCTTCCCCACTGTTGGCATTACTAGAACATGTCACCAATATCCCCAAAACGTCACGTAGATTTGTGGCAATAGAATTGCTTCTTGTAAAAGGAGAAATTACCCTACACTGGGGCAGCTAGCGCCAGTGGAGAAATGGATTAAAAGTATGATGTACTGTGACACTAATAGGTAACTTTTTGCAGCATTGCAGCGTCCCACGTCTTGACCCCGGGATATATGGCAGCCCCTGATGGATTACTTGAGGGAGCAAGACACTGCAGCCGACACCCAACGATCAGACATGCCGTCGGCTTCCCAGTAAACAGGGTGCAGCACACTGGTAAAGGGGGGCGTAAACGACATGCTAATAACGTCAAATATGTGAAAACCTGCGCTGTACGGTAGCAATGGGCCTTACAACCTAGTCCTGTTTGACCACCATTGGGCCATTGTGCACGACTTGTGCAAACTATGTGATGTCTCCTATAAAAATAATTGCTATTGTACCAATATGCGGCGATCTGATATGTATGTATGATACTGAGGAAATTTAAGCATAAATAAAAAAATGTAAAAAAAAGCTTGTTGATGCCTTTGTGGTGCTGGATTCAATCCTTGACTTGCATTTCCCTGGCTACCGGCTGAGCCTGGGAATGGATTTGAGGTTGCCCTCCTTAGGTCTGGTGCAATCTGGACTTGGGCTTCTCTCTGTTCTACATGCTGCATTTGGGGCTTGGTTGTGTGTACCCTGCCTCCATCAGCCACAGACCAGTTGTAAAGCCTTCCCTCCCCTCTTTTCTTCGTGGGTTCTTGGTTTGGCAGGACACTGTCACTTGTACCCTGCTTGACTTGCCTTGCCTGTTTTGAGCACGTTGGTGATTGGCTTGGTGCTTGTGGGTTGTTTTTTGCTCCCTACCCCTGCCTATGGGCCACTTCCCTTCACCCCCTTTGTTTGGCTTAAGAGTTTGTGGGGGGCTGTCCCCTGTGCTCCTCCTGGTTTGTCCTGCCTGTTCATTTTTTACTCGTGGTGGGCATTGGTTCATTGTGCAATATGCCAAGGCTGTATGTTCAAAGGGTTTGATCTTTTCTTCCCCGACCCACCATGCAGCACTTCCTGGCAAACCCTTTTTTGTTTGGTGAGGAGATTGTTTGTTGTCTGGCCCATGTACCCTTATCTGTATTGGACTTGGGTTGAGGCTGCTCTAGTTGTGTTCCACCTCCATAATTGTGCCTCCTGTGTCAACTAAGGTTCTTGAGGATGACCACTTCTCTGTGCAGAGTTGCTTCTTTCTGGCTTAAACTTTCTGCCCTTTGACTTTGACTTGGAGAGTGGTGTTGTTCTTTTCACTGTGCGTTCTGCTGTGGCTAGGCTTTCCCTAGGGACTGTGTGCTTGTGTCTTAATGTGAACCAATGACCGGAGTCGGGTCTGGTGGCTTAGTGGACTAATGCATCCACTGTAGGGCCCCGTGTTCGATCTCATGGTCACAGATTCAAATCCCTGCGGGTCCACTCAGCCTTTTACCCTCTGAGGTCGATAAAATTAGTACCATTGAGTTGGGTAACAATAAACATCTGTTGTTCACTGCCAAGATGTCCTTGGGTGAACGTGTGCTTTACAAATACACGTTATGTAATGATTGACCTTCTTTTTAGCCTCCACTCTCTGCAACTTGGGCTTGGGGCTTAAAAGTTGATTTCTTTGGTTTTCCATGGTGGTTTCTACTTTGTATTGTCCCCCCTGCTTTGCTGCTGGGTGGATGGCTCTGCCTTCTTGCTTGAGCTTCTGGCCCATCTCTTCTTTTGGGCTCGGGAGCTTAGAGGTGGTCTGTCCTGCCCCCTCTTTATTTTGCACCTTCTGTGATGGATTGAGTTTTGCTTTTAGTTGATATCGTTGTTCTTTTTTGTTTGATTTTCTTGTGTCTTTGTAGAGAGTGGTATTTAATTGTTATATGTATGTACCTTTAAAAGTTGTTATTAGAATGTAATGTTCACTGGATTCTGTAATCTAGAATGTTTGTAGTGCTTATTGGATTCTGTGCCTGACTTCAACTGGATCTGTCGTGGGTCTCTGCTGTGGAAATAAACCTTTCAACTATACTTTACATTCCTGGAAGTTGTTGGCTTCATTATTTCCTAAAAGGACTTTCTACATTTATTGGCGACGATTTACTTTTTCTGAAGACCCACCGACCTACGGGATTTTATTGCATCCAATTTGACCTTTCCACTGATTTACGGAGGATCACTTACCAACACTCCCAAAGGCATTGCGCTCTGGGCTCAAGTTACCATCTGTTCTAGGAGTTACGATCTGTTCAAGGAGTTACGATTATATATATATTTTTTTCTGTTACTAATTTACGTTGGATTTTACAACTTCCTGACTACGATCCCTCCGAATACCTCTGAGGCTGACTTTGGATTTCTATTGAAAGGTACTTTCATTTATACAAAGTTGCCTTGTTTTATTCAGTGCTTGGAGGTGTATTAGCAAAAATCCTATTTGATTGCTGGGCTTTCGAGTTGGTGTTTACCGTTGAAGCTGCATCCCACCGTTACTCCCTTGCTTCTCTTTGAAAGTGCCTTCGTTCCATGGCTCGTGTTCCCCGCTCTGTCTCCATGATTTACCGTCTATCCTGACGTCAGCCTGGTTTCTTCAACTGCAATTAATAACGCCACTGAATCATCACGTTGAAGACGCTCCTCACGCATTTGTGTCATCGCGTCAGTCACGTTCCGGTGGCCATCTTTGCTTGGTAATTTCTTCCGTGATAAACACACGAACTTTGAACTAGTGCTGACAAGGATTTCATCGGTGTTTATCTTCCGTGATAAGCACACGATCTGGGAATTTCTGCTTTTCATTGCTTCTACTTCTCAGCGCATTTCACCTCAGGGTTTTGCTGGTGCTTGTCTTCCGTGACTAGCACACGAATTGGGACTTGCTGCTGTTGATCCCTCATATTATTCATCCCGGTGACAATATTATTATTATTTTTTACTTATTTTTTCATTCCTACTTCTGATTTTCCTTTTATTGTACATATTGTGCCTTAATAATTTTACTTGTTGTTTGTTGCTCACATTACTACATTACTTATATTATTACTGCTACTTACATTATGTCTTCCTCATCTAACAATGTGATGCAACCACCACCCTTTTACAAAACCCTGGTAAACCTCTCACTCCTTGGCACAAATGGTATAGAATTTTTGACAATTATTTAGAAGCAATTGATGCAACTAAATATTCTGCTTCAAGGAAAAGAGCACTTTTGTTCAACCATTTAGGTAGCGCAGGTCAAGATGTTTTTGATAATTTGCCTGTCATTCCAGCCCCATCTAGTGATGAAACATGGGATGTTTTTCTGAAGCTTTAGCAAGATTAGGAAAACATTATGTAGATGAACCATCTGTCATGGTTGAGCGTCATATGTTCTTTAAACGTAAACAAACACAAGATGAATCGATCGAAGATTATTTAGCTGTTTTGCGTGTTTTGGCAGCTAAATGTCAATTTGGCACTTATTTAGACACATCCTTGCGTGACCAATTAGTTTTCAATTGTTATAACAAAAAGATACAAGAACGTATCTTAACATGCAAGAATCCATCCCTTGAGGAAGTAATGGATATCGCAAGAAGCATTGAACGTTCTGTTGTTTCGTCAAAAATTTTAACTCAAGATTCTGTTAGTAAAACTTCTTGCAGTTCAGAAGTTATGCATGTCGCTTCTAATGCTAATTCTAACGAACTGGAGGTAAATGTTGTATCCACAAAACTTAAACCAAGCATTAATGTTGAAAAAAAGGTTCTTGCTATAGATGTGGATCTAAGTATCATATGGGCAACAATGTGAATTGTCCTGCGCAAGGTAAAAGGTGCAATACGTGTAAAAAAATTGGCCACTTTTATACTGTGTGCAAATCAGTTAAACATAGGAGAAAAGTTAATTTTCTCAATGTTGAAGATGACCTGTGTCAAGCCATGAGTAATACTTTGTCTACTATTGAAATTAACACTTTATGTGGTGATACCAGAAGATGTAAGGGTCCCTTATGTAATGTATTAATAGGACCTATTGACATCAACGTCATGGCTGATTCAGGTTCTCCAATCACGATACTAGATGAAAAGACTTTCAAAAAATTCTGGTCTAAAGTTCTTCTCAAACCCACTGATGTCAATCCCAAGGCGTTTGGGGAATTCGATATCATGATGTCTGGATATTTTTCAGATTCCATCAAATTTAAAGGTAGAGAAATTTATACTAAAATCTATGTTGCTCTTAATGGTCGTGACATTTTGGGGTGGCAAGACCAAGCGAATTTAGGGATCATTTTAAGACCTGGGCATTCTGAACCTGTTACCTTAGGAGATCTTCCAATTTTATCTGTTGTACAAGAACCTGCAAATGTTCTCCAGTCTGGTGGGGATTCTGCTTTGGAGAATTTATTTTCAAAATATTCAAGTGTATTTTCTGACAAAGTAGGCTTGGTCAACGATTTCCGACACATTATTAAACTAAAAAAAAATGCTATTCCAGTTGTTCAAAAATGCAGACCAGTCCCCTTGTCTGCTAGAGATGATTTAAAAAAATGCTTGATGATTTATGTTTACAGGATATTATAACACCTGTAGAATCCGCTGAATGGGTTTCCGCTGCGGTTGTCGCACGTAAAAGTTCAGGTGAGATTCGTTTATGTGCTGGATTTAAGGGTGCTTAACCGCAATATAGTTGTGGACTGCCATCCCCTACCCAGAATTCAAGAAATGCTGGCTAATCTGGGTGGTAGTAGGTATTTTACCACAATTGATCTAAAGTCAGCTTATCATCAGATTCCCCTTGCTAATGATTCTCAGTCTTTAACCACATTTGTTACTCCTTTTGGAGTCTACATGTATAAGCGAATGCCTTTCGGCTTAGCATCCGCTGCTAGTGTTTTTCAGCGGTTAATGGACCAATTGTTTACACATATTAAGGGTATCCAAGCTTTCCAGGACGATATCTTAATTCATACAGCTACGTTAGAGTCACATTATACCCTGTTGGATAAAGTTTTACAAAAACTAGAAGCGGTTGGCATGACTGTTAATAGGAACAAATGCAAGTTTATTACACAAAATGTTGACTATTTAGGGCACAATATTTCTGTCAATGGTATAAAACCTAAGCTATCTTTAATTAATGCTATCAAGGATGCTCCCAGACCGCAGGATAAAGATTCGTTAAGAGCATTTTTAGGTCTTAGCGAATATTATGCTCGATTTATACAAAGCTATGCTATCATTGTGCAACCTCTTAGGGATTTGTTAAAAAAAATGCTAAGTACATTTGGTCTGAAGAAACCCAACAGTCATTTGATTCTGTTAAAAAATTAATTTTGGAAGCACCAGCCATTAGAGCTTTTACTCACGGTCAAACTAGCATCGTCACTGTGGATGCCAGCTCTAAGGGATTAGGTGCTGTGTTAAGTCAAATGATTGATGGTCAGGAGTTTACTGTAGCTTTTGCCTCCAGAACATTAAGTAGTGCTGAAGCTAATTATAGCACCATCGAGAGGGAGGCTTTGGCTTGTTCTTGGGCCGTCGAAAAATTTAAGATGTATATTTGGGGTTCAAGATTCCAGCTTTTTACTGACCACAAACCTTTAATGTATATGCTTGGTGATAGCTGTTCAAACAAAGCTTCCTCTAGATTGATCAGACTTTTAGCTAGGTTACAAGAATTTAACTTTGATATTAAATATATTCCAGGCGGTAAAAATGTCAGGGCAGACTGTTTGTCACGTATTCCTCTGGAAGGTGTGGAGATGGATGATCCAGTTAAGGACAATGATTGTGATGTTGTTTTCACCATAAATGATTTGATACAGAATAGCAAGTTATCTGAAAACGAATGGGTTGAATGTGATAGAAAAGATCTTTGTCTTGAAAGAGTGAAGAAGTTTTTAGTCCATGGTTGGCCGTGCGATAGGAGCATGTCTATTCAAGACAAATGCTTTGCGCAAGTTGCTGCGGAATTATCTATTGTAAATGATATTTTAGTTCGGGAAGACAAATTCGTTCCGCCAGAGGGTTTAAGAAGCAAAATTATTTCCCTTGCCCATGAGGGACATTTAGGAATTTCTAGCACTGTTCGCAAGATTAAGGATGTATACTGGTGGCCAGGTATTGATGGTCAAGTTAAGTCGTTTGTGGATAATTGTCCTGAATGTTTATGTTCTGATAAACATTGGCGCACATCCACCACTCCATTGTGTCCAGTAGAATGGCCGAACGGTCCTTGGCAAAAGTTAGGATTGGATTTTTCTGGCCCCTTTAACCTACTTGGGAGCGATAGTAAGTTTCTAATTGTAATCATTGATTACTTTTCAAAGTGGATGTACTTTTCTTTTGTGAGTAATTCTGATTCAAAGTCAGTCATTTCGTTTCTACAACGTCTATTTTTGATAGAAGGTCTGCCTGCAGAAATTGTGACTGATAATGGCACTCATTTTACATCTAATGAATTTGAAAATTTTATGGAGGAGGTTTCTGTTAAGCATATTTTAGTACCTTTGTATAGTCCAGCTTCAAATGGCCTTGTAGAGAGAGCAAACAAGTTTTTGAAAGAAGGGGTGCAAACAGCTTTGGCGAACAGTTTGGATGTGTTCAAATATGTAAGTCAAAAGGTGTGGAATTATAATACAACTCCCCATTCTACCACTGATGTGGCCCCGTATGTCTTATTGAGGGGGAGGAAACCGATTTCTCTACTTAGTCCATCGTGGCTGAAGGATAAAGTTGGAAGTACAAATTCGCATTCTGTTGATTTACATAAAGTCAGAGAACATGTGAAAGAAAAACAAAGATTGTATAAGGAGAATTATGACAAGAGAAAACATGTTAAAATAACTTCTTTGTGTCCAGGTGATTGGGTTCTCATTAAAAAACCTATTAAGGTTTGCAAAGGTCAATCGAGGTTTTCCGAACCTGTTAGAATTGTTAAAATATCCAAAATGGCGGTTATGTTACAGAATCGCGGATGGTGGAATCGAAATGCTGTAATAAAACTTACAGATGAACAAGCAAAAATAATCTATAAGAGAGTCAAAACTCAATCTGATTCTAACTGGTTTGATCTTGGTGATCTCACTCATGAGCATAATAATCTTGATGATACAACTCGTTCTCATTCTTTAGGGAATAGAGGGGAAGGTGATGCTATGTCTGTTCCCAGCTGCATGGATGAAAATGCTATTCCAGATAACATTAGAGGAGCTGGGGATAGTAAACAAGTAAGAAGCAGTTCTCGAATTAGAGTCACTCCTTTTCGTTCTGATGATTTTGTGTATTATTAATGTTGTTTTATTGATTTTACTTTCTTTCATTTCGCTTTGTTTGTTTTATTATAGGAAGGGGGTGTGTAGAGAGTGGTATTTAATTGTTATATGTATGTACCTTTAAAAGTTGTTATTAGAATGTAATGTTCACTGGATTCTGTAATCTAGAATGTTTGTAGTGCTTATTGGATTCTGTGCCTGACTTCAACTGGATCTGTCGTGGGTCTCTGCTGTGGAAATAAACCTTTCAACTATACTTTACATTCCTGGAAGTTGTTGGCTTCATTATTTCCTAAAAGGACTTTCTACAGTCTTCTTGTTCTCCTTTGGTTGTTCTCTCTTGTTCCCCATTGGACCTGATTTTGGTTGCAGTCTGTGTATCACATGGAGTCTCATTTTGCCCCTAGACCCAGGTTTTGTATGGGTTTCTGTTTGTGGATGGCTCTACCTTCTTGCTTGAGATTCTGGCCCAACCATTTTTGGGCTTGGGATTTTGGGGGTGTTCTGGTCTGTTCTCTCTTTGTTTTATGGCTTCTGTGACTCTGTGATGGGTTGACATTTGCTTTCAGCTGATATCATTGTTCTCTTCTGCTTGGCTTCCCTGTGTCTTCTTGATTTCCTTTGGATGTGCTCCCCTTGTTTCCTGTTGGTCTTGCTTGTTGTACTCTGCAGTGTCACGTGGTGTCTCTTCTTGCCCCTTGATAGAGGGTTTGTGTTGGTTTCTGGGTGCTTTGGTGGTGTGGATGATGGGTTCCTCCTGGTTTGTGATTTGACTCTCTTGGTGGGGGCCCAGATTTTATTAAGTGGGTCTTAACCCCTCTCATTTGTTTTGGCAAGCAGGCTGGTGGTGGACTGTACCATGTGGTTCATGTTAAGACAGGGCCTTATCCAAGTGTGGTATGTATTTGTTCCCTTGGGGTTCCTCCGTGGTGTACTGGTTGGTCCTTTGTTCCCCTTGATGTGATTACTCCTCTGGGCATTCCTAGGTCAAACAGTGGGCATTAATGCCTTCTTGAATAAATAACCCTTTGTACTTTACTAAGCAATTCTTGTTTCTCAGCTTTGTGGCTAATGCCTGGTCTTACACATTGCTCTCTGTAAGCTTTAAGCTTGGTGTTCCTGATCTTGTGATTAGGCAATTGCATTCAGGTGGAAATTTGCCCTTTCTGCAAGGCCACCCCAGATTTTTGCCTTCTGGAGCTGAACCTGTTTTTTTTATGTAGGACTCTGTGCATCTTACTCCCGCTAACCAGTAGTAAAGTGCTTGTGCTCTCCCTTTTAAACCTAAGTTTGGCATATACCTAATTGGCATATTTAATTTAAGTCCCCAGTATGTGGTCCAACATGTACCCAGGGCCTGTAAATAAAATACCTCTAGGGAACTGCAGCACTCGTTGTGCCATGCACTAAAATAGCACCGCAAAACATGCGCCCAGGTCTGCCAGTGCAGCCTGAGTGTGCAGTTTTAAACTGCCATATAGATCTGGCAAAAAAAAACGTTTTGCTAGGCCTAAACCTTCCTTTCTAGTACTTATACATCAACGCTAAGGTAGCCCCTAAATGCTTACAAGGCAGGGTGCAGGATAATTAAAAAGTAGGACTTGTATATTTCAGGGATATCTGAAAAATGTTGGGGCCCTTTGGGGGGGAGCTGTTTGGAACAGCTTTGAATTTATGATCCAATTTCAGCTTTTTCATGCCCAGTGAGGACAAGTCACTGCACAGGCAGACTGATTCAAATTCAAATGTGTTTCCATCTAATATTCGGGGATAGTGATGTGTGTTTTCAATATTGTAATATAGCAGAAGCTCACTAATATTATTGCAAATAATCTCTGCGACCCACTGCCATTTCTAGTAAAAGGAACTTTTTATGGATGTTGCATGGTGTGGCAAAACATAAACACAACATTTCTCTGCAAAATGTCTGAAATAGACTTCCACACATGGCCATACAGGAGAATGGTATTCAAAACAATCTATTTTTAAAAATCATTCACAGCCATCAGGGCAGGACTGTGGGAAGAATAGAGCCGGATCTATCAGTGGGTCCCCTGAAAGGCTAGGCTCTTGGAACAGATCCCACATTTCCCATGCCTTATAACATATCTGGTATATTTAGTGTTTTACAAATCCTAGCAGTGAAAAATCTCCAAAGTCATTTTTCACGGTGGAACGGCTGGCCTCCCATAGACTAACACTTGTTGAATCTATTACATTTAATAAGGGCCAAATTACTTTTGGGAGCAGCTAGAAAAATATTTCAAAGACTCCTTTTATTCGTAATTTAATATCCAAATTTATGGTAAAGTCGGATTTTAATTTACTATTTTGGAAATGATACTTTTAGAAAGTTGTCATTTTCGTGCCCAACCCTGAAACTGCCTTACTGCCTTTGTCCAGACGTTATCTGACCGCTGCTGGCTCCCTGGAGTGAGATGTGTATTGCTCTCAGACGATGGACAAAGGTGTCTGGGGAGGTGGTTCGTCCTGACAGGATGTTTGGGACGGACTTGTGCCCCTGCCCTGATTATACTTCCAAGAGACCTGCCTTGGCACGCTGAAGAACCTGAACCCGTCCTGCCCCTAACCTTGTTTCACTAGCCAGGCTGTAGCGAGTACCAGAGTAGAGTGGGGAACTAACCAGAACCAGTTTAGGATGTAGATAACACAATGTCCCCCATCCACAGGCTGGCACTTGGCATAAAAGTGGCATCACCAGAACCTCAGTACAGAACATTCCTGGACCTTTGAAAACTATTTTTTTTAAAAGGACTTCCCTGTGGTCTGAAGCCTGAAAGAAGACTGGACCTTCTTGCCTTAAACCCAGGACCCCAGTAGTGACTCCAAGGGTCCGTCGGCTGACCTCCTGTGTGAACTACAGTAATACAACAAGTCTCCAGAGGCCTTTCCTACTTCCCAGCCGACCAGACCTAACAGGACATGTCCTGTTACCTTCTGCTGGCCTTTGTGGAGTGAGTCCTGTCTCCCAAGCGCTGTTCTCAAGGTCCTGCACCCTTGATTGGGGTCAGAGTGTACTTCTCCCTGTCTAACCAAAGGTTTCACTGGATTTGATGCAGAGCTCCACAGAGCACAGCAGCTTCTAACTGAAAGCTCACCAGATCCATTGCCAAGCAATGCAGAGGTATGCAGAGGCATGGAGCTCCTGACTGAAAGCTCACCGAATTCGATGGCAAGTAATGCAGAGCTGTGCAGCTCCTGACTGAAAGTTCACTGCATCCAACACAGAGTGGCGCAGAGCACCACCATGTCGTGCAGCTCCCGCCTGAAAACTTCACCAGGTCCGACGCAGAGCTCTGCAGAGCAGTGCCGCACAGACTCCACAATGAAGTCAGGAGGTAAAACTTCCTGCAGGAGAAACCTGGCCCTGTGTTCGGCCCGAGCTCCATCACAGTCAACCTGAACTTGTGACTGTGTCCCAGTCCTGTGCGACCCGATACCTCCACTTGGCACTATTTTAACCCAATACTTTAAAAACTCATAGCTCTGGTTCTACTCATTGGATTTTTGTAATTTTGGTGTCATTTTATTTATTAGAATGTTCTATATTATTCCAAATTGGCCTGGGTTGTTTTTGCATTGTTTTTCACTTTATTGCTGTTTGACTTCTGCATAATTACTTTACAGATTGCCTCTACGTTAAGCCTGTGTATAAAGCTAATAGAGGGTTAAGCACAGGTTTATTTAGTGACTTTTGTGTTTCATCCTGGAAAGGATTTTGATTATTATTTGAGGTGGGCTCTCACCCACCTCAGCTAATTCTCCAGTTTCTTACATATCCATTGTGTATTGGATGTTTGTAAATCTTTTTGCTTTATGCCCCAGATCAATTCAGGGCTTTAGGTATATGGTCCTTTGAGCATTCTGTATAGTTCTCGCTTCGTTCCCACCATTTCCCATTGTTGTCGGCTTCTGGGTGTCTGTCTTTTTGCCCCTGCAGCCTCCCCCAGTCTCCTTTTTCTGTTGTGAGTCTTTCAGTTAGGGTGTGGGGGTCTGGTAGTGGGTTTCCCCATGTCTGAGGCATTGGGCCAGATGTAAGAAGGTATTCAGCTGTCGCAAAGCCTGTGATTTGCTAAATCACAGGATTTGTGACCGCTATAAATGGTTTGTACAAATGTACTAAACCCATTTAGCGATTCGGTAACATGTTATCGAGTCACTAAACGGGTTTAGGAAATCATAAGGAATCGCTATTTGAAAGGCGCGTGTTCAGGGTGTCCCTTCCAAACAGCGATTCCTTATATGTATTAATGTTTTGCGACTGAATGAATTCCAGTTGCAAAACAATAACACTTTACCACAATTCAAAACTGGTAGTATCCCATTTGCAAATGGGAAGGGGTCCCCGTGGGACACCTTCTCTTTTGAGAATTCTAAAAATATATTTTCTAAGAGTAGGCAGTGGCCCCATGGATCACTGCCTGATCTTAAAAAAATGAATGTTTAACATTTCATTTTTTTCTTTTTGAAATGTGTTCCATTTCCCTTTAATTAAACTGGCTGCATTTAAAAAAGCTATTATTTATTTAAAAGCAATCACAGACATGGTGGTCTGCCTACCCCAGCAGGCCACCATTCCTGTGTTGGTTATCATTCCTAAAGTGTCACAAACTGCAGCCTACCTCATTAATATTCATGAAGTAGGTCAATTTGTGACCCTCTAAGAATCAGTACATTTAAAATAAAAGTTTCATACATTAGGAATAGCGATTTCCTCATTGCGATTCTGAGAAACTCGCTATTTGTAAATCGCTATTTCCAATGTTAGGACATGTGGCCCATTGGTCCCTATGTGGGACCCCACTGCTCCTGTAGTTTATTGGAGTTAGGGCTCTTGGTTCCTTATGTGATAATCCTGCCCCTTTCATTGTGCATTACTTACTTGTATTTTGCTGCAAGAAGTGGTTTCCTCTTGTAGATTCTAAAATTGCAGGCCTATTGTGGCTGCTCTGGGGTTCTGTGGTCTTGGCGGTCAAGCCTTGTTGGCAGGGCATGGAGTGTCCTGGGAATATTCCCTTTTCCTGTTGGGGCTGTTAGCTCTCACCCCTCCCCTCCATTTAAGGGTGGGTCTGGTGGTAAACTACCCCTGTACTCCTTATTGGACTTGAAACTTGGCCTTTCTTCCTGCCTACTGTTTTATGCCTCTTTGTTGGGACTTTAAACCTCCTCTACCTTGATGTTGTTTGGTATGATAACTGATCACACTTGCCACGCCCTGCTCTTAACTAAGCACAGCATGGCATTTGGATCTGTACTTCAGTTTCCCTGGTGTTTCTCTGCTCTGTTGGCCTTGTTTTCTGCAGGAATTTGATTGGCTTCGTCTGTGCTCAGCCATGGGCAGGCATGACTTGGTGCATGGTCTGTGTCTCTGAAGCTGTCTGGGCTTGCTCCTTTTTTAGGTCGAGCCTCGAGTAGTGCGCAAGCGCTGCTCTGCGAGACTTTATGTAAGGGGCTTTTGAAAGCTGACCAGACGCTCGTGCGTCATGGCCTTTTCCCTGCGGTTACCCGCACGGCTGGCATCTGCTTCCAATTATCGTGCCCAGAAGCGGGCGCGATAATTGGAAACACATGCCGGCCGTGCGGGTAACCGCAGGCAAAAGGCCATGACGCACGAGCGTCTGGTCAGCTCAGCAGCTGCCACGCTCGCTCGCCCCCGCTCCTCTCTGACGCTGCCGAAAGCAGAGCCTGCCCTCTGTCACGAATGACGTGCCCCACACATTACCAGATGCTATCGATGTGCCCCACACATTACCAGATGCTATCTTGTTTTTACTGTTGCTGTGTTTTAATCATTGGTTCCTGTTTGATTTTATTGTCCTCATCTATTATTTCGTACATTGTAAAGCGCTCAGACTAATAGGCGCTTTATATTAAGCTTCCATTAACGAGCTGAATGCATCTCTTTCCACTTCTGGTCAGCGCTGCGATACTAAACTCCTATCTCAGGCGCTGGGCTGCATTTAATGACTTCTAAAGTCGGCTTTTGTGTTCTTTTTTTCCCCCTTCTCGTGGCTTTTTGTCTTTTTTTCCTTTCTCCCCTCCCGGTCGCAGGCGAGGTCCGGCACCTCATTTACCGATTTCTGCTGTCAATTAGCGGCAAATCACCCCAGCGAGAGCCCATTAGGGCTGGATGACCTGAAAACAAGTGCGAGGCCCCCAGCGGTCCGAGCGCTCTCACGTTAATTAAAGCGAGCCCCTTGCCGGCGAGCAGGCGGCGCTGCCGTGGCCTGGTGTGAGCCGGGATCTGAGCAGGAAGTCGCTGGCAGCAGCAGTTACCCGCCCCTTGGCCCCTCCCTGACGCCGTACTTGTAGTGATTAGCCCTGGGTGACCTCTGAGGCTCATCATTTCCTGACCGCAAAACCCGCGCCTGTGAGGCGTGCAGCACCCGATCACGGGGGCTTCTGACGCTTGTTTGGATTCTGCCCCCACTCAGGTTTGCCCCTGAGTTCATGTTTACGTGCCACAGTGAAGTGACAGCCGTTTGTGGAGGATGTTCAGAAGCCGAAGGGGCTGGTTGCGGTCCTGACGTCAGGCGCATGTACAGCACGCTGTTTGAGCCTTGGCTTTCCTTTGACAACTTTAGTTGTTAAATTAACATATTGCTAACAATTAACAGAGTGGGCTTTGGGCCCGCCCCTTTCAGCTATTGGCTTTCTTTGACCAGCCTCTTTCAGCCATTGGCTTGAGATTCAGCCCAGTGGAGTTTAGGTCTCTTTCCTAATGCTATTGGCTGTGTGGGTGTCTACTTGTACCATAGAAGAAGTCCTACCTTCACTTCAAGTGGTTGCATTAAACTTCCTGAGGGACTATTTGCAGCAGATTTTGTTGTTTCTCTCCTGTGTGTCTATTAGAACCTTAAATCCAGATCTTTTGGCTTTGCCAATGCTTGATTAAACAACCATCTTCTGAATATTAGGACTACCCCTCTCTAAACCCCAGGTGGTATATGGATAACCATGCCCAGGTGGGAGTGGTGCACTTATTTTATGCTATACGGCGTCAAAGTGCTGTACTGTTGGGAGGATAAAAATACAGAGCTCGATTCACATAAAATGTGTGAGTCTGTCTGTTGTTTACTTGCAGCTATGATGTTCGTAAAAATATGCTTTTAATTCATTGTGATGTAGTGCTCTTTATAAAGGTGCATCCTCAGCTCTTTCCTAAATTGAAGCAGCGTTGGGGTGGTCCTGATGTATAAAGGGATGTTGTTCTAGATCTTGAATGCATAAATGGAAAATGCCTGCTGCTTTGTTTTTTTCTTTTCTACACATCTTGGTTTGTAGTCTGATGGTTTGCTGGCTGCGGGTGTGTCTAGAACTATCAGAGATGGTGAGCTCGCCTACAAGACAAGCGGAGGTGCTGTTTGTGATGGCTGTTAGAATTGGGGTTATGTGACCGTATTTGTTCCGGCCCTGGAAGAGACGTGCTATGGTGTGTCGTCTGCTCTTAAGAGCTGCCAGTGTGGAGTCTGATGGGGCCATGGAGCAGTGTTACCACTGTCCGGATGCAAGAGGACAAAAGCTTGAACAGCAGTTCTGAACTTGCTTCCTAAAAGTAAACAGTATCGCTTTTTGTTAAGAGATAGCTGGTTTCAGGCTTTGTGTTTATGGCAATGTTCCTTGAAGTCAAGGTTGGTGGCCAGGGTGAATCTTAGTGACTTCGCATTCAGTGAATGATAGGTTTCAAAGCTATCAAGGCTCATGTCATTGTGCCAGGGTTGTACTGTTTCTACTTTGTTATTCTTGGCAAACTAATGGATGGACTGTTCACAAGTTTTCTGCCTCTGAGAAACAATTCAGATATGGATTTAGGGCATGCACAATTCTTTTTCCTCCAGTAATTCCGTCGTTTTTTGAGAGGGCTTGTTGATGGACTCTAAAAGCAGTGCCTGTGTCAAAGCCCTGCCATTTACAGGCGTGGCTCCTACTACTAGTGATAGAGCTCAGCCTTGGCTTCCACACAGTAGAACGTGAGATCTTACGTTACTGACAATTCAAGGAAAGAATAGACACCCCCCCGCCCCCCTCCCCACTTCGTTTGCATCCTTCCTCTACGCATAACGTCTGTGACTGACATTTGGCTTCTTTCTGTCTTGCTCTCACCTAGACTTGTGTTGGATCTGGCTAGGATCTCCGTCATTTTTAGTGCTACTCTGCGCTCCTTTCATGTCCTAATGAAAAAATTGGTGGTCAGGAGATGACATGCACTAACCTGTCTGATGGCGTAGTCGACTCCGCAGCAGTGACATAGATCCTCTGTTCCCTCATATCACCATGAGACGAAGGATACTATCCCCTGTATGATTGGAGATGTAGAGTCTGACGCCTCAGCAGTGAATTCTTGGCTATTAAATATGGCTATTATCATACATAGCCCCAGTGACAAAGTTTAAACCTTTCAGCAATTCCAAACGTCTTGCCTGTGGCTCAATACCGAACTGAGAGATGTGTGCAAGCAAAGTAAAGAAGCATTGAAAATGCAATAGGCCTTCGCCTTTTATTAAGTTAAAGCCATTTGCTTTGCTATACAATACCATTAGCAAAGCAAATGCCTTTACTTGCCTGAGACATTGCAGGCGCTGTCGCTTGCCAGATCACTTAAAGAACAAGCATTTGCAATGAAATAGGTCTCGCATTGACGCGACTTTGAGCTATTGACATTGCAAATAACAATGCCTTTTTTTTGTTTTTGTTTTTAAAACATAAATAAAAGACAAAAAACAAAAAAACTAGAACACATTTTTGGTGTTAATTCTGGTTTTTATTAGGGTACTTCAGTTGTATATATTGTTTTCTAGGTTATATATAAGGTGACAAAAATGGTTATAACACTTTTTTTTATTATAACTTATAACTTTTAAACATGCTGCACAACATTCACAATGCTCTACAACACATATTAAAAACGTTAACAAAGCCAATAGCTCTGTCTAAACACTTATAAGGCCCCAAAGGCGAGACCTATTGGCTATGCCAATGCTTGTTTGGTATGCCAGGTACTGTCGTTTGTATGGGGTCTGCTTCCCATCACCCCTTCTCAAAGTTATTTTCCTGGTGTGCCAGATCCAATGAGCTGGGTTTTTTCCTTATTGAGGCCAAGCAGTGTTCTGCTGCCTTGTAGGCGACTGTTGCCCTTGCTTTTCATTATCCCCTTGGGTTTGCCTTTGGTCCTGGGGTACATTTGCCCTATACGTGTGAGATGGCGCCTGTTTATTGTCTAACACCTCAGCTGCCCAGAATGCCGAAGGTAGGGTATGATTTGGGGGGCTTGGTTTCAGATTTCAGATCTTCCTGGTCTTCTTGATTGGTGTTCCTGACACCCACCTTGGATCAGTGGTGGCTTTTCCTCTGTGTTCTAATTTTTGCTTGGCTCTTGTGTGCCTGATCTGCTGAGGGCTTGTCACTAGCTGCCTATATCCCTGGTATTACTACTGCTGCTTTTCTGGTCCCTTCTAGCGCTCTTTCTTTATGTCACTGGCTTTATGTGATTCGTTCCTGTGCTTCCAGCCTGTCTTTGGCTCCCTTTGCTCCCCAACCAAGACCCCACAAGGAGGTCAGATTTTGCAGACATCCCCTCTTTTGGTGAGCAGATTCTTTGGGCGGCACACCAGTTCTGCCTTCTGCCTTTTGGACTTCTAGTACATGTCTGCTTGGCGCTGGCGTTTGAGGTTGTGTTGACTTTCCGAGTTTGGTCCTTTCCCGTTTGTATCTGGTCGTTGCCCCTTCTGGATGGCTTTCTTGAAGGAATGCAGGCAAAGCCTCCCTTGGTAGGTCATTATGATGCAAGGACCAGGATGAGGAAGTGAACAAGTGGCAATGTTTAGCTTCTTCATCAGTAAAGTCATTGCTCCAATTCTTCTTCATTTTCCCAGTACTTGTGCTACTCCAGCCCTCCTTGCTGTGTGCCTGGCTTCAATTGTGGTCTGTTGGGCTTCTATGGTAGTCAGTTCAGGAGGATTCTCTTTAGATGTAATTACACCAGTAGGGGGAAGAGTTTAAACCTTTTTCATTCCGAATCTTCCTGCCAATCTCCCTGCTTTCATTCCCAGCGAATGTACTGGAAAAGATCATCAACAATCAACTCATGAACCAGGTACTCAACACCTTCCAGTCCGGCTTCCACAGTAATCACACTCCCAAAACCACCCTGATCGAAGCCACTGACGACATCCAAACCCTCCTCAACTGAGGAGAAACCGCTGCTTTGATCCTCCTCGACCTCTCGGCAGCCTTTGACACCGTATCTCACAACACGCTGATCGAAAGACTCCACCACATCGAAATCCAAGAGGACGCACTCAAATGGATCCCCTCCTTCCTCAGCAGAAGAACCCAGAGGATACACCTTCCACCTTTCACCTCTGAACTCAAGGAGATCACCTGTGGTGTCCCCCAGGGCTCATCCCTCAGCCCAATGCTCTTCAATGCATATATGACCCGCTGGCCAACATCGTCAGAACCCACAGTCTCAACATAATTTCCTACGCAGGTGACACCCAACTCATCCTCTCACACATTGATGACCCTGCCATCACCAGAACCAACTTCCACAGATGCATGACAAACGTCGCCGACTGGATGAAGAACAAATGCTTGCAGCTGAACAGAGACCAGATGGAAGTACTGATCATTGGCAACAGCAGCAGCACATGGAATAACTCCTGGTGTCCATCAGACCTAGGACCCGCACCCACTCCCTCCGACCACGCCAGAAACCTCTGAATCATTATTGACAACAAGCTCACCATGAAATCACAGATCAATGCCGTTTCCTCTGCCTGCTTCCTCACTCTGCGCATGCTACGTTAGATCTTCAAGTGGCTACCCCTACACATGAGACGCACTGCACCACAGGCCCTCATCACCAGCCAACTGGACTATGGCAGTGCCCTCTAAGTAGGAATCACTGCACACCTCCTACAGAGACTTCAGACCATGCAGAACGCCGCAGCCATACTCATCCTTGGCCTTCCCTGATGAACCCACATTACACCCCACCTCAGGCAACTCCACTGGCTCCCCGTATAGAAGAGATGAGAATTCAAGCTGCTGACCCATGCACACAAGGCTCTACACAACCAAGGACCCACATACATTAACCACCACCTGAACTTCCACCAGCCATCGAGAAGACAACACTCCTCCTCCCTTTCACATGCCCGCACACCCCGCATCTACTGAAGCAGAAGTGGAGGATGCTCCTTCTCCCACATCGCAGCAAAGACCTGGAGCAGCCTCCCCATGCACCTCCGGAGAATCATCTCACTTCCAGAATTCCAAATGGCCCTCAAGACCTGGCTGTTTGAATAAGCCTCCAGGATAACCTATCGGGTGATAAGCCGCGCTTTATAAATCCTGATTGACTGATTGATTGGCTTAGGTAATGACTTCTTAATTGAATATCTTTAAGAAATACACCCCATGCTGGGATGTCATACACTCCAGACCTGCAGCAAAAGAAAAAAAACCTGCTTCTTCCTGCAGTTGGGGAAGTTCCTAAACTTTTCTATCCACCCAGGTATTACACCCTATGATTTACATTACATTAACATTGGGGTTGGAGCATTGTGATTAAGAGCTCCATTTTTATACGTCATTTATATACAACATATTTATACTCAATGTGTGTTTAAACATATTAATCTGTATGCCTTATATTAATCAGATGTATTAGATGACTACTTTTAAGGGAATCACTTGTATAACGTATTTTAGCCAAATTGTAACTACAGTACTCGTATTAACTGAAAATGTATACCTTCTCGAATATAACTGTTTTATTTACTTATGCTGATTGTATTTGCTTAACTTTCATTTTAGGTCTTGGGGTAACTTAGCCTGTAACTAGGCCTGAGTTTATACGTTACACATTTAAATGTTTTACAGTGTGTTGTGTTTCTCTTCACTGCAGGTGCGCTATCAGACTCCTCATTAGCTAGAGAAAGGTTCTTTGTTTTATAATAGACTGATAATGAGGTGCTGTAATGAAGATTTGGTGGCAGACGTGGAGATGGGACACTGAAAAGAACCTCCTGTACCAGGCAGACCGTATGGATAATACATTCAAGGATGAGCAGATGTGTGGTTTATTGTGTGGGGCCAGGAAAATAGAGAGCCTACCGCCTCCTAGAGAACTCTGTTGTGGGGTTGATTCATTTTGGTGGGAACTTGATAATGAGAAGCTTCTGGAAACTTTCTTTTTTTTAATTTGTGTTCCATGGGTCAGTTTAGACAGGGCCTGTACTGACTTTGTGGAGAGAACATCCTTTTCTCTACTCTGCTGATTTTCCCTGCCCTGAGTGGAAAAACTTTATGCTTGAACACTTTGTTTTCCCCTCATGAACCTTAGACTTGGTTCATACAATGCTGACACCTTATTCTTTCTCTTAGAAATCCCCTGCCACTTTAAATTCTTTATTTAGAATAGGGAAGTTTCTTTATGGAACACTTAATTTTGGTATTCCGCCTTCTCCTTGTGGTTGTGAATAAACTTTTGTTTTTTAAATACTTAAATTTAGATTGCTTGACCATTTTTTATAATGTACTTTATTGATTCTAACAAGACAATACAATAAACAGCAACCACAACATGTTAATCCTATGAAATCAAGCAGCCAGCAACAGAGCAACCCCGCCTGAGATCTGTCTACCCATCTCTTCTTCTACCACTCAAAAAAGGAATGACTCCATTTTAAATTGCCTACACCTTAATTACTCCGGACTCCTTGGCAATTCAGCTCCCCCATCCTCTGCAACCCCATGCTCAAATTCTGGTTCCCTCCCCATCCAGGTCTCCATATTTTCTTGTATTTACGCATGCATCCCCATCCGTCATACACCATTCTTTCCTTCACTCTGCACAGTTTCATTCCTTCCCACCACTCTCTCAACCTCGGGCAAAGCAGGCTACCCCAGTGTCTAGCAATGTCTCTCTTTGCCACAGCATAGCCCAGATTAATCAAGAGCCTGGTATAGGAAAAGAGCTCGGAGTCTATCCAAATCTCTAACAGCACCCGGGTTGCAAGTCAACAGCAGGGACACACCAGCGACCTCCCTCAGGTGTGCCGTCACTCCCCCCCAGAAGGGAGTAACATTTGGGCAATCCCACAGTATGTGGAGGAAGGTACCTCTTTGGCCGCACCGCCGGAGGCAAATCTCATCCGTAGCACGGCCTATTTTATGTAACAAAACTCAAATGCAGTATGTTCTGTGTAGGATTTTAAGTTGAATGAGAGGGAAATTTGCCCGGATGGCCACCACCTATGGGAAATGTAACGTGCCCCCCAAATCCACATCCTCAAGGTCTCCCACCTTGGTTGGCCATCGTTTCCTTAGCCGTGTTAAGTCCTCCTGCATATTTTTCATTAGTGTTGCACAGGTAAGAGAGATGGCCTTGCTGCACAAATGGCCATCCAGTAGCCAGAGCTCTAATGGGGAATCATCCTTGGTGTCTTCGTTCCTAGGGATCCTGGAATGAAATGCATGCCTTAACCGTATGTATTTAAAGATTTGCGAGGGGGTCATGTCACATTCCGCCTACAAATGTGTAAACTGGACCATCCCATTTGCAACCCACAACATCCTTTACAGAGGAAAGGCCAACCAAATCCCATTTCTTAAAAACCCAGCATGGTCAAGACGGGATGAAGCTGTGTGCCCACCCACAATGGGGTATGTGGTGTCATCTGCCTGCCCTATCCCATTTGCCTTGTCAGTTTACACCAGACAGTGTCAGTGAACCATTGCAGTGGCTGGGGGCAGTTCCTGTGGTATCTGCCTCCCCATACAAATAACGCATGTAGCTCTTTTCTTCTAATCTCTCACAGTCCATTCGAAACGCTGGGTCCGCCAGTGGGGTGCATGCCCATTCCTTGATGACCTGCACCTGTGCAGCCTCATAGTATTTCTGAATATCAGGAAACACAATACCCCCCTCAAAAACTGACCTGCACAGCATGGACATCGCAACCCGTGCTGGGCTGCCCATCCAGAGGAATGACCGTAGCATGGCATCCGTGGCCTGAAAGAATGCATCCAGGAATGAAAAGGGGCTATTCTGCAATATATATGTAAACCGAGGTAGCACGATCATTTTGAATAGCACTGACCTCTGCAAAAGTGACAGCGGTAGGGCCTTCCAGTGTTTTAAGCCCCCCTTCAAGTTCCGCAGAAGGGGACCCACATTGTCCGTACAATGCATAAAACTCTCCCTGCAGATGCATTGGCCCAGATATTAAAAGTGCAGGGGCTCTACCTTCAATCGCAAGGGTATGTTGTTTCCTGCTGACCACGCCCCCATAAGAAAGATCAGGGACTTCTCCCAATTGATCGGCAGCCCGAGTAAGTACTGTATGTTCGAAATATGTCCCCCAAGCGTCAGAACGAAACATCCGGGTTCGCTATATAATGTAAAAATCATCTGCATACTGCGAGATCCAGTCCTCCTACGAATCACTCCAGCGTCAGCCCAACACCTAAGCATCCACCTTGATCCACTCTGCCAACATCTCTATGGCGACAAACATTGGTGATAGGGGGAAGCTCTGTCTTGTGCCCCCCTCCCCCAGTTGAGAAGTCTCAGGAGAGGACCCCATTTTCCTTCACCTGAGTCCGAGGTCTTGAGTACAGAAAACTGACCCATATCAAACATCGAGGCCCAAAGCCCATTTTTCCCATGATACCCAACAAAAAGGGCCAGTGGATGAAATCAAAGGCCTTGCTTGCCTCTAAAGATACCACAGCCAGGGGATCCCCAATCTCTCCGGTGTAAGGTCAGCCTCTAATTCCAAAGCCTCAGCCTCCCCCAGGTTCCTAGAAGGGCATTTCAGTGCAAATTTTACTACTTCTGACTCATAGACCTCACACTTTCCCTAAAAGAAATCCCCCATGTAATTGGCCTTTGTGTCTGCAATGTCCTCACTGCCAGTCACCAGCACCCCGTCCGATGTAAGAATGCCCCCAATGTAAGTCCGCTCTCGGTCGCCCTCACTGAGCCATGCCAGAAGTTTCCCCGCCTTATCCCCCATCTCATAGATGGACAATTTGTATCCGTTTAACCTCTTCTGTTACCAAGGTACGGTTTTCCTCCGTTTTGGTCAGAATGCCCACCCTTTTAGTGTCAGATGGTGCCAAATGGTATTCTGCCTCCAGGTCCATAATTTTCTGTTCCAAATCCAACCTGCGGCAAGCCCGCTCCCTCTTTTCCCCTAGCTAGCCGGGGTTGATGACCCTCCAAAGAGTGGCCTTATAAGCCTCCCACCTGACCAGCGCATCTGTTTCCGCTGCCGTATTTTCCTCGAAGTACAGCACTGTGGCTTTGCCTAGGTGGTCTACTACTTGCTCGTTCGCCATTCGCCATAATGCCATTCTCTATTTCATCCCACCTTTTGGTTTAGTCATTGCCATGGTAATGCTTATTGGGGAATGATCCGAAATTCTCCACACCTGAAACTCCTCCTCCACAAACCTATGTAGTGTCAGCAGGGTGTCAAGAAGTAGTCCAGGCGTGGATGGGTATAATGTGCCCTGGAGTAATAAGAGTAACCCATGTTCACTCCATGCAATGTCTGCAAAATGTCTCCCAACCCCACAGCTTGTGCAAAATCCCTCTGCTTTCCCGCTTGAGGGTTACTGGACTGTGAGGGGTGGGACCTATCCAATTGTGGATCCATCGCCATATTGAAGTCCCCTCCAATGAGTCAGCATCTGCGGGAGGTCCCAAAGTAGTTGGCCCAGGAGCCGCAGGGAGTCCGATTGCAGTCCCAGAGGGACATACATATTAATCAGTGCTATAGATTCCCCCTCCCACATGCCCATGACCGTGTCTGAGTCACTTGAAAGGGGAGCGACTTTCTCACCAATATCGCTACCCCTCTAGACACTAGTATAACCCAAATCACCCGACACTACATAAGGAACCCGTTTCCAAGGGGACACAATTAGACCTCTTTAGATGCGTTCCTAATCCACGCCTTAGCAGGTAAGGGCCTTCGCCACTAAACCCTTTTATTCTTGCTGCCCAACCCATTCACATTCCACGTAAGTAACTTAAGGGCGTGTGATCTCATGGATAAGTCTACTGGGTGGCCTCTCTTAGGAGGACCTACATACCAGGTAGGGGGGGGCATACAATCCCCAGCCCCACAGCTCCCCTTAGGCTTAAAACATAAAAACACGTAAATAGCAACAAAAACCCAAATCCCCACCCACCCTACCTTACCATGCTGCGGTTATAAAACTGGCCGCCACCCCAAAGCATAGTACATCCATCGACCAACACACAGAAATACAGAGCTACAACATAAGCAACATTTGTCCCCACACTACATTGCAGGCTGAAGAGCAAACCGCCGTAGCCCCACAAGCAACACAGTCTTGTAAAGCATCTATCATAGTGCCCCACCTGTAGCCACTGCTGCATGCAATCACCATTGTCTCCCAGAGTTACTATCCTCCTTCCCTCCACCCCCCCAGGTGCCCGCAATCATTATCGAACCAGTCACACAATCTTGTCCGATGTCATTGGGGTGACACACCAGGGGGGGGGGGGCAGCACACCATCTGCATCCCAGACCAAGTTCTCCAAGGGCGATGACCCCCCTACTCCACCACCAATGCCTCCCACTGGTGGGTGTTTTCCAGGGAAGTTCTCTGCTGTACGTCTGCCACAACCCTTTCCCTGTCTGTTTGGGCCTGTTCCTTCTTTGGGGTGGCCGAGAGCCCTGTTTGTCCTGCCTTCCATCTACGTTTTTGCTCCTGCCATCTCAGGACCGTAAACCACTCATCCTCCTCCAGCAATAGGTACACTTGCCTTTCAAACCAGTCCCAGACGGCCGCAGATGCAGTAAAAAAGTGGGTCTCATCCCAATCCACCACTTTAAGCTTTGACCGGAAGAGGAGGGTGTACTTGATGTCCAGCTTGTGGAGGTATTATTTAACGACCCAAAAGGATTCTCTTTAACACTGAACAGCCATTCTGTAATCAGAGTAGATATTCACCTGTGCATCCTTCACAGTCCACAGGCCCTAAGTCAGTGCAGCCTGCAGTACAGAGTCTCTGTCTCGAAAGTTCAGCAACCTGGCCACCATGACTTGCGATATGGCCCTACGAGGGGATGCCAACTCGGTACCCTATGGACCCTCTCTACTGTAAACCACTGCAAGGTTTTCCCTTGCAACACTACCTTAGACAGTCACTCTTCAAGGTAGAGTTCAGCACTACAGATTCTTCGGCACCCCCACCACTCGGACATTATTGCATCGGGCACAACCCTCAAAATCGTTCAGTTTGTCCACAAGCCCGCCACCTCTCGCTCCAGGGCCTGGAGGTGTGCGCAGTTCTCTGTCAGCCTAGGTCAAACCTGGGCTACAGTGCTCTCAGTCTCTGCCACTCTGGCCGCCAGTTTTTAGTGGTGAGCCCTGAGTAAGTTCACTTCTTGTGTAACGGAGTCTCTTTTGACCTCCCTTTGCCCCTGGGTGGGCTGCATCACCCCCGTCAGCTTGATCACTTTAGTATAGACCATGTTGTACCAGTCTAGGAGCTGCCACCTGCAGGCGCCAAGTGCTCATCCCCACAGCCCACACCCCTCAGGCAAGGGTAGGAGAGTACAACACAGCCCTTCAGAGACAGAGTACTCACTTCACAGTGCCCTGGCACACGCACCCCCACCAGTCCACTGCATCACTACAGAGGAATCTAAGTGCTGCCACTCACTTGTCTTGCAGTGGGGGGGGAGGGAAGGACAACGTCTCTGAGTCCCATCACTGGATAGCCACAAGCCCCGCAGTCTCCAGCTCATCCTTGCTAGTCTCCGAACTCCAGCGACTCCAGGTCCAATTTCCAATGAGCAGGAGGGAGGAGGGGGAAGGGAAGCACGCCTGCAGCCCCAGCTCCCCAAAACCCTCTCTAGGAGTGGGCAGACGGGGTCACAATCCGTGAAATTGCCAGAGACTGGACGCTGAAACACCCACAGCTGTTCGGTGTGGCTCTCCTGAGCCCTCAGGCTCACCTCTTTCTCCAAGCCAGGACGTGTTGCAGGCCAATGTCACTGTTCGGCATTACCCTGCTCTTTATGCTGCCAGGCAGCGCTGTGGTGATAAACCACGACCGTTGGGGCCTTCGCGGCGCTCTTGTCAGTTGTGCTGTGTCCCCTGCCATCTGTTGAGCCCACTTAGGCTAGCCGCAGCCCGACAGCCTTGTGGCCGTCCCAGCAGTCCAGGCCATCCTCGGCGTGTGCTCACATATAGCAGGGCTCCCCTCAGGAAGTAAGGGGTCCAATGCAAAACAGGTAGGTGGGGGGGGCAAATCCTTCCTCGGTCCCCCTCCGATTTGGGTACTGCAGTGCCCGTTATCCTCCTACTTCTGTGCGCCGGTGGTGAAACAAGATGGCGGCCGTCACCTTTTGACTACACTGAGGCCCATGCAGCCCGTTCGAGGGACACTAAGCAGTCCAGAGGCCCACCAGGACCGCTAGGCCACCCACTCTCAAACGATAGCACCAACTGGGGGTTCAGGATAACAGTGCTCATGGGCCTCGGCTGGGAGCTTGGTCTTCAAGCGACCAATCCCATCCTGCGCCACGCCTTGCCCCCTTGCTTGACCATTTTAATCTCTATGCTGGGATGATATATTTCTTACGTTTTGCCAACTAATTGGATTTGTGATTTGACTAATTTGTTCATAAACGTTCATGGTTTGGACACAATCCTCTCTGTCGTTCTTGTGGGACCACATTGGTCTCACAGTAAATAAAATGTACTGCTCATGTTAGCTCCTTTCACACACTTCAAGGCAACAAGCAAAGGTCCATACATACATTGGGAAATCCTGTATGATGATTTCCCCAAGGGATTGAGATTCAAAGTCCCCCACTCCATCTGGGTTCCACTACAGGGGCCCACAATTTTAGCTTTCTAAAAATATGTACATTTGGCGAAGATTTTGTAGTACTCAAACGTACCTTGGGGACCATGCAAGAGTGATGAAAAATATGAAGTGACATTTTAGGTCTCTTCACCCAATTTCCCGGGGGTGGGGCTTGGGGGATGAGAAGTTCATCATTTTGGGTTACGCCAATAGCGCCGAAGCAATAATCATCAATATGAAATTCACAAAATACTGTTGTGTAGTTCCTATAAAACATATATAGGATCTGCGCGTTTGGACAACACACACTGTAGGATTGGTGTCAGACTGATTCTAGACACCCCCACCGGGAATGTTGGCCTGTGTACCAGCTAGCTCACAGTGCCACTAGAAACTCCTCTTACCAAGGAGAGAATAGTTCCTGGCAACTATCGAACATGACAACCCTGATCCCTCAGGATCGTGGAAACAGTGTACTACTTTTCGCTCAGTCACTCGTGCTCACTTAGTCTCAGAGAGATACACAGAATAAACGGTATGGACGTTTTTTCAATAAGTATTGAACAGTCGTTATTCTAGTGTAAAATAGGTGTGCTGAAACAACCATTAGACAGTAACAGATATAAATGATTAGAAGCACTAAGAAAGTAAAAGGATGGTAGATTTCTACCATTTTTCTATAATCATGAATACAGGCAAGTATATAAAATACATGACAATAAAATGCGTACTCCTACGATGCAACCCTAGCTAGATGTACCTAAGTGTACCTAGCATGTATGTAGTTGTTAAGCCAAGAATCCCTCTAGGATAAAGTCAACCCCATTACCTGAAGTGAGAGACTGTGGGACCCCGTCTTGGTCTCGAGTTGGACACCCCTCAAGGGATTTTAGACTACTGCGAGCTGGAGTATCTGCATGCAGGAACCTTCTCGCGTCAGTGTGTCGGCAGGGAAGTCCTGATCTCCTCTGTTTGTCTCAGCAAGATGTGATGTTTATATACCCTAAGGTCTCCCCGGGGTTCTACCTTGCTGTGCCACTGTCGGATGTAGGATGTCGTCGGGATTTAACTTTGTACATAGTTATTATGCAGGAGATGGAAGTCCTGCTGAGTTTCCAAGAATCCTCATGCATAATGTATGAGGCTGCTCCTAGCGAAATCCTGCGTTCTGTGTGCAGTGTCGTTTCTAGGTAAAAGGTCAGTCCCCAAGAACCGTTATGTGTGTAATGTAGGGGAGGATGTAGGTGATGTTACCTGAGCCTATATTGGGGTACCTATATGAAATATAACACCCACTCCTCATCCGACTGGACGACATAATTAAATTCTAATGTACTACTAGGCTGTCTAGGCACTGGTACGCAAACAATTAAAGTAAAACAATAGTTTTGCTAAAAAATGTTAAAAATTCTAAAATATGTTAAAAGTATCAATTGTCACTCAAGCAATAGCTCTAATGTGTCCTGTATATATAGTTTGAACTACTACAAGCATCGGAAAGCCATGCAGGTTCAAAAAAGTGTCAATTTGTTTTGGAGTTCCAATTTGAGTTTGTTTAAAAAAGGCCAAATTTTTCCCAGCACACGACGAGCAAATGTTTATGTGTTCTGGCTGGTAGACGCAACATTGCTGTTGCCTGCCTTCGCAGACGATGACCCTTGTAACACCTCGCAGATCACGTCAATTGAGCACAGATGATCTTCTGTACTGCCTGCAGCTGATGCTGGGGCAGCCTGTGCCCCATCCAAGGCTTGGGTGTCAGTGGAGGAGCCGGTATCCATTCCAACAGCAGCAGAGACTTCCTGTGGAGGCTCTAAGAATGCCGCCAACAACATAGGAATATGCTGGGGACACTGCAGAATATGGGCCGTTATCGGGTCCAGTAAAGCATCAACCTCCGGTTGCGCAACTGATTGAAGTGTCAGACAGAGATCGAACATGCATTCTTCTCTGCAGAACAGGGATCGGAGAACAGGTAGGATGCAGTCCATCCAGACTGGTCTAAATGACAGGAACCAAGAGGCGCATAGTTCCCGTAGGCCAGGTGTGCCCAGATGTTGTACCATGCGATCACGGTATTTACGCTCCAGGAGTACTGTTTCCATCTCCTTGGTGACTGGGACGTCCATTGCGTAGCAGAAAAATTACACTCAGGATACCTGCTATTAGAAACAGAATCAGCAGAAGTTCTCCAAAAATGCTTCCGAATATGGAGTGTATAAAGTTTGGTATAACTCCGAGGACCATCTGAAAGGTGCTTAACAGTCCCGAACATATGGTCTTAAATAGGTGGACTATACCCGTCGTATCAGACATGGTAAAGATACGACTTACCATTTCTGTGAAATGGAAGGGGCAGTTTGTACATATGAGTGCCTGTATCTCATCCGAGGACCTTGCGATCTGGAGATCAAACGTCTCCCGGGCGGAGGTTAAGGGCACAGTCTTCTGTAGAAGCATGGCTTTCATTCTGCTCAGAGTATCAAACTGTATAAAGGAAACATTCAACGAAGGCCATAGTGGCGCCTCCCTGACTGTGTGTGTTGGTGGAAACAATACTTGCATACAGCAAGTAACCCTGGAGCTCACAGTGACAAGATATGCGATGCCGGAAGCATCCCACAACAACCTTGATCGTTCAGCATCAAGTAACTCCCATTTTAAAGTAGCCTGAATGCTGGAGTATTCACGGCTGCCGGGGTACCCCTCAAGTGACAGGATAGGTTCGCTACTGAACCATTGCAGGCCCGTGCAGCATAATATCCTGGCATATGAGATATCCACTTAAAGCGTTCTCACAGTTTGTACCACCTAGAAGCATTTCTAGATCCCCACTTCTGCATCGAAATCTGTACGGTAATTCCCAAGATTCCTTGATGAATTCCCTACCCATTTCTTCATATCTGCCTGCCTGTTGTTGTTCTAGGCAGTACTGAAACTGGAAAGTTGTGACCGGTAATGTTATATGGCCATGGATCAACCACTCTGTGTACGGAGATTCTGCCACAGTAAAAGGTAATATGTCCAGTTTTTCAATACGCAGCATTGTATATTTTGCTCCCCTCTGTGCCATTTTCATCTGTTTTTCCATTAGATTGTATGCAGAAAACAGTGACGTACTGTTGACAAAACACCAAGGCACATAACCTGCGCGCAATGATTGCAGGTCCAGCTCAATAACATAATTGAACGCAATTGTGATTGCCCGTGCTGTAGTATGGACAAATCTTGTTCTAGCACATCAATAGCAGAAGATACAATGTTGCCCAGTGAATGAATCCTGGAAGTTAACGTAGTCATGCCATTGTCAACTACGGCTAACGCCTTTTCTAAGTTAATCCTATCTATTTTTCCTAGTCTCTCCGCTGCTTCTTGTTGAGAGATTTTCCAAATTTAATTATAGACAGCATAATAGAAAAGTTTTTGACGTGGCTTTCTGGGACCTAATAAAAAATCCCTTAGGTTCACATCCTCTGTAAGTAAGGAAAGTGCTGTTTCACCTGTGTTAATGTTGAGGTCTTTAGCTAATCAAGGCATAACTTCCCAACATTGTATGATGGCACCACCCCTGGATGTTCTCTTTGTACATAGCGTGGGTCTGGCCTATGGATACTGAACCCTTCGGTTGTACCCCTGATTCTCTACTGAAATCTATTAGTGTCTGTGGGCCAAACTAACCATCCCTTCCAATTGGGGTCTGATCTATTGTATTGTAAAATGTCATCTAATGTAGCCCCTTTTAGTGATGTAAAATTACCCTCGGCGTGTGATGGTGTTGGAATCCGAGGTGTGTTCAAATCCTTGTTCTTGGCTATTCCAAGGCAGGAAGTCTGTTGCACAGTATCATTCAGAAATATCATCTGCTGGGGAATGAGGCATGCTCTAAATAACGCTTCTGTTCCCTGGACTTGCCAGTCTCTGGAACCCCAGACTAATTTTAAGTCTATAGTGTCTTTCCATAAGTCGAAACCCTGTTCAGACAGTTGAGTAATGAAGGAAGCAGAGTAAATCTGTTTGGTGTTAGTCAGCATATTTTTCTGTGCAGATGTCGGTGCAACCTTATAGTAATATGAGGTAGGGTCTGGAACGTTAAACCTTGAAAAATATGACAATTTCTGTGCAAAGGTTTTCAAACTACTTTTTGGTGGTGTAGGACAATGTTCCCATTGGTGATATGTGAATACATTTCTAGGGGTACTGGATTTGTGTAGAGAATGATGACCATAACATTGATAACAATACATTGTGTTAAAGTCTGATGTGTCTTCTACCATTTCATTGCTAGAAAATGCGGCATATTGTTCTAAATCAGACAACATATTGTTTACAGTTTCAAAATCTCAATCATCGGAAAATGTACTGGAGGTAATGATATCATTTAAGGAAATTTTAAACAAATGTGGTATTTTTAAAAGTTCTGTTGGACCAAATATGTCATAATCAACCCTGTCCCATACTATACCATCAGGTATAGGAACTGCTGTAATGTTCACTGATGACAAGTCTCTTTGTTCACGATGTGATGAAACCTGAGGTTTCAGGATCAAGTTCACCTTTGATGCTGCAGAGCTTTGGCGAATGTAAGTTCCATTAATAAGTAAGCAAAAGACAGTTACTAAGCCTATCCAGAAAAGAAAGAAAAGTATCCCGGTGATGATCCAAAGTTCTAGCCAAGGTGACACCAGACAAGTCTTTTTAAGAAAAATGAAGAAGTCTTTGATTTGTTGTTGAGATATTGGGGCTGGCGTTGTTTCAGGTTCAGTGGAGTGGAGAGGTGTGGTGTGGTGCAGCAGCCAGGGCAGCTGACTTCGGAGCACAGGGCTCACGGTTCGATCCCCGGCTCCAGCGGCAGCTCAGCTCAGCACCATGTGACTCTGGGCAATAGCTCACTTAATTTCCACTACGGCCCCCAGCGCCTTGAGACCCGTAAGGGTGAGTAGCTGCGCTATATAAAAACGGACTTACATTTTTTTTTTTTACTTACTCGGATCCAAGGAAAAGGTATTGAAGTCAATGAAATATCCAGATGCAGTTCGATCTATTTTTGGTAGTTCCGCAGGTTTTGTTGAACTTGTAGACGGCTCTGGTTGAGGCATGTTTATGTAGACATCAGTGTTAGGTCGAATTGAAATTTGTCTTTCACTTTAATTTTGTGTTGCTTGTTCAAGGGGAACGAGTTCCATGGCATTGTTGCATAGTCAATCATTCCGTATAGGAGACTCCTCAAACGTGATGAGCCGATCTGCCTGAACTTCCTGTATAGTAGCGAGAGGAGGGCGTCGGCTACTCAGGAGCCCACTAGGCCCACAATTCAGTATCGGCCACATAGTGTGGTTTTATCAGATCAATGGAGACGATTCTCTTCTCCTTTTTTCCGGCAAGAGGCGGCAGAAGTACAGTTCTTGTTCCTTCAACGGCCAACACAGGTACAGGCTTTCTGTATGATGCCCCAAATTCTATTTTGTCCACTATCTTTTCCTTGACCAGATCCCCAATTTTAGGAATCCAGACAGGTCTTGCCGTGACTGACTTGACTTCCCCAGTGGCGGTCCACTTTACCTGCACATTGCTCTGTAGTGCTCTGGATTCAATCAGATCCTGTAAAACAGCCAAACGTTTATTGATGGCAAAACATTTCTCATCCGCCACTGTCCCTTCATAATCGAGATCAGGTACCCACATTCTCGTCCAAAATAGGACCTCATAAGGAGTGACACCCCCTAGAGAACTTCTTGGCATGTTGTTCAAGGCCCGCTGTACCCCATATTAATGATTGACCCAACTTCCACCCGTGCCTAATACTCTAGCTGTTAATGATTGCTTTAAGTCCCGGTTTTTCCTCTCCACAACCGAATTTCCCTCAGGATGGTATGGAGAGGAGTACCACAGTGCAACACCCAAACCTCCCATGGCTTCCTTGTAAGCCCTAGAGCTAAACGCGGGGCCACGGTCAGAATGTAATGTGCCAACTGCGTATGTCCCTATGAAGACTCGCAAATCTTAGATAACAGTTTGAGCGTCAGCCGAGCGCTGAGGCCATACCCATAGGAATCTCGAGCACGAATCCACTGCAACCATGATATATTTGTAAGCCCCATCAGATTGTAGGGGGCCACAGTGGTCCAAATATACACAAACGAGCGGTCTGTCTGATATAAGCAATGGTGTCTGCGCTGGACGTGTTATGGTGGAGCCCTTCATCTGTTGACAGATGTAACACTTTAAGACATAATCTTTGGTCTGCTTTGTTAACCCAGGCCACCAATAGCGTTGTTTCAGTAAAGAAACTGTCGCCGACACTCCTATGTGCGCAGAACCAAGTCCCTTGTGTGCAGCTAAAATTAAGCCTAATCTGTGATCCATGTTTGGTATGCATCTATCCCCCACTCCGGGAATCTGAGCAAATGGAACGTTATTTGCATCTAACTTGTAGGAGAAGTTGAGTGGAAAACCTTTTGGCAATGCCTTATTGTCTTTGCGTGTTGCAATGACAGCTACCATTATCTGTCCGTCTATTCTCGTTTTTGAACGAGTGATTGCAGCTACGGACGCAGTTCGTACCGCCCCCTTCACTGCTTCATCAGCCAATGAATTCCCTTCAACGGGAACGCCATCACGTTGATGACTCAGCGTGTGTATCACGTGAGCTCTTGGTAGTTCGTTTTTCAACTCCGCTACCTGTTCCCATAGCATTTTGTGCCTAATTGTGCCACCTTTTGAGTCCTTAAACCCATTTTGTCCCCAATAGTGAAGATATTCATTATATGACTGGACACAGTAAAAAGAATTGCACACAATTAGTGTGGGGAATTCTCGATCCGTATTTATCAGTGCCAGTAATAGAGCTTTTAATTCTGCCAGCTGAGCCGGGCAGTCTCCTAGAGACTGTATTTTTGTACAGCTTGGATGGAACTTTCCGTCCTGCATACGACCTTTTACAATCGCACATGCGACGCTGTATTGTTGTTTACTTCCAATGGCCGGCTGAGCAGATCCGTCAGTATAAATTATGTATTTATACTGATCTAGAGGCATTATTTCATTCGGGAGAGGATCTTCCTGTTCATAATACAAAAATGCTTGTGTTTTTAGACTTGGGTCGTATCTGTACTCTATGTCTGATGCAGTGAGAGAATTAGCCCATTGTATCCATCTTGGATGTAAGGCTTTAGCATTTGGAACGCTAGCCTTCGTAGCAGCCTCTGAGGCCGGTACTGGAGTCACGACAATTATTCGTTTCCCCTGAGCCAGTGCTCTTTTTCTCACTACAGCAGTCTGTACAGCTGTCAGAATCTTTTCTGTAGATGCAAAACGCATCTCTGCATTTGTGTACAAGTGTGATTTGTATGCTATGGGTACTGTTTCGCCTTCATTGTTTGTTAGGTAGGTGTACCCAGATTGACCCGCAACTATACGGATTACTAGATTGAAAACATTTACGCGTGTTTGTAAGTGTTTGGATGCTATCATGTCAGCTTGTAGGGAACGAAGGATATCTGTATGTTCCTGTGTCCAATGCCTAACCGAAAAATCAGGTCTTATGAGGTCGTAGAAGGGTTTAACCCTTTCTGCGTAATCAAAAATGTATGTTCTACCAAAATTCAGGAATCCCACTATTGATTGTAAATTTTTTTATTATTTTGTAGGTTGGAGCAGCGCACACTTTTCTAAAAAGTTAGCTGCCAAGCTCTTGCCTTCACTTGAAAGCTCTTATCCCAAAATTAGGACATTGAGGTGTGCTATTTTTAACTTTTTGACGTTGAATTTGTAGCCCTCAGAGGCGAATCCCAAAATTATGGTGCTCACCCTGGTCAAGTGTCCCTCTAGGTCATCATCTGTCAGATAAATATCATCTACATAGAACAATGCCTCTTCATCCAGATTCTGAAGTAACTCAGTTACCCTGGCGGAAAACAACCCCGGGCTGTTCTTATACCCCTGGGGGAGTCAACAAAATTGCCGCTGGGACCCCAGCGCTGAGAATGCTGTCAAATATCTGCTCTCAGGCGCTATATTCTGGCAGAAAAATCAATTCGAGATATCTAGTGTTGTTTTATATTTTTTCCGCACAATGTTATTCTTTAATGCGGCACTGTGTGCGTTTTGTACTGCAAAAGTTTCTGTGCATGAGTTTAGATGTCTGTAGTCAAAAACTAGACGATATGAGTGGTCAGGTTCCATTAAGGGAAACAAAGGATTGTTTATTGAAGAGGTGCAAGTTTCAATCACACCCTGGTATTCAAGTTGATCTAAGATCTCCCTGGCCTGTTTTTTTGCCTTCCTGTTTTATTGGACACTGTCTCTATAGAGTTGGAGTAGATTTCAATGGTATCACGTGGTGGGTAGAATCTTCATCCCACCCAACATGGTTACGATATAGTGCAGGGGCAAGTGCTACCGCCCACTCCTGCCCGTATGTGTGTTTTAACTAGTTTGGAACGAGGTCTGAAAATGCTGGAAAAATGACCCTTTCTCCCTTTGGGCAATCCATAACAATAGCTGGCGGCCAATCTCTTTCAGCTAAAAGAATGTCATAGCCAAAAGTCAGGTTCTCCCAAAAGAGACCTTTAATTTTTCTGGGCTTGTCCCCTCCCATTTGGACTGTTATTTCATGTAACCTATGTGGGACACTTACCCTATCAGGCGTTTCCACCATGATATGTTCACTCAACTCTGCTGTCACCAGAAATTCCATCAGGTTTTGGCGAGCTATTGTTACTTCTGCTGCGCTGTCTAGCATCGTCAGAGCCCATTCCCCGTTCAGTAGTTGAGTCCTCAGGATTCTGGGCATGTCTAACTTTGAGACCTGCTACTTTCTTCTTTTTGAATTAAGGTTTTGCTTTAGGCTTTTCTCCCTTTTTGGAAGCATAGTTTGAAGTGCGTTGTGCGTCTCTGGACTTTGTACGCTCTTCTTGTCTGTGTTCTGACCGTTCTTCCCTCTCCGAGTTTTTCGATGAACCCTGAAAAGAACTAGAGGAACGTGTATCAGTGTCCTGATAACTGTCAGGTTTTCTAATGTTGTCCCTATTCCTAAGGTTATACCTCCTTTCGGAGGGCTCCTGTTGAGGAGACCTACCTCTGGATTGAGATCTGTTCTCTTTATTCTTTTGTTGTTTGTTATTATCCCATTTCTTCTTTGAAGAAGCAGGTGTTTGCTTAAAGGTATCTTTTTCGGGACTACCCATCAGTTGAGGTTTTACTGCTCTACCCCCAAACTGTCTCTGCCTAATTCAGCACAAGCAGTTTCAATTATTGTAGGTAATTCGTGTTTCTGTTGTAGAGGAGTGAACTCCCTTAGGCGTTGGCATATTGCCACAGATGCTGCCTCCCCTTTAATATTTGCTAATATTATAGCTGATAACTGGGCAAAATTACCTAGTAACTTCATCCCTAAGTTCAGAGCAGGTTCTGCTCCATACTCGTTCTGTATTTGTCTTAATACATCTGGTATAACTGCTAATGACGGGATACCATGAGTCCTGGTATATATGGCAGCGAAAACTGTACCCCAAGAGGTACAATCCTCTATCTGGGGTGTTATCCCCATGAGCAAGCAAATTGTTAACATTCTGCGTTTTTCTTGTGGGCTGGTGTTTGGAAATACCGCCTCTAGCTGTGCTAATTTTTGAGCCACCCAGAATGGCATCTGTTCATGTTTAGTGGGCATTTTACCCATCAATGCGTGTAATGTTTGTGGTGTGATTTTAGTTGTTGATGTTTGAATCGGACCTGTTGGTGTGGCCATTGCTGGCTGAACTGTGAGTGTTCTCATCACTAACTGTGTCATGTTTCTGTAAAGTCTTATTAGTTCTTTATGAAGTGTAAGTAAGTCTCCTGCTGGCATTGTTTAAATGTCAGGATGTGGTGTGTAGGCAGCTAATACTGACAATGTTGCTCCGTCTCTTCCGAGCAGACTGAGTCTTCCTTTACTTCTTGTATGGGGTAGGGCGCCTTTAAACTAGTATAAATGCTCCTGGTAAGTGAGCAGAACTTCAATGTCCTCGTACGGACAATATTCGTTCGGTATTTCATCTTCTGTGTAGTAATGAAATGTCTTTGTTCGTGCATTTGCCTCTGGGAATGTAACCCATGAATAGAATGCCTCTGTTCTAAATGATTCGTGTGCCTCAATCACGAAGGTTACTGGCCCACCCCTAGCTGTTAAACCATATGAAGCTAGTTTTAGGGTGATGGCATTTCTAACATTTTCTGTAATTTGTATTGCATCTGCATCTTCTTCGGCTGAGAGATTTAGGTTATGCACAGCGTTATCCGCTTGCTCAGTCATTGCTTTTAGTAAGGAGAGTTCTTTTCAAGGGAACTAAGAAAAGGTGTTATGCACAATAGGAACAATGTGTCCTTCAAGCTTGACTAACCTACAGCCAATAAATAGGATTGTGCCTACTCAGCTGCGGCGGATTTTGTACCCTCTCACTCCAGACGTCTGTGGGGAAATGTGAGTAGGGGTCTCTGAGAATAGCACAACTGAACTACTCAGATTTGACCGTTAAATAAGTAGCCAACCAACGTTGGGCGCCATGTCGTGTAGTTCCTATAAAACCTATACAGGATCTGAGCGTTTGGACAACACATACTGTAGGATTGGTGTCAGCCTGATTCTAGACACCCCCACCGGGTATGTTGGCCTGTGTACCAGCTAGCTCACAGTGCCACTAGAAACTCCTCTTACCAAGGAGAGAATAGTTCCTGGCAACTATCGAACATGACAACCCTGATCCCTCAGGAACTGTGAAAACAGTGTACTACTTTTCGCTCAGTCACTCGTGCTCACTTAGTCTCAGAGAGATACACAGAATAAACGGTGTGGATGTTTTTTCAATAAGTATTTATTGAACAGTCGTTATTCTAGTGTAAAATAGGTGTGCTGAAACAACCATTAGACAGTAACAGATATAAATGATTAGAAGCACTAAGAAAGTAAAAGGATGGTAGATTTCTACCATTTTGCTATAATCATGAATACAGGCAAGTATATAAAATACATGACAATAAAATGCGTACTCCTACGATGCAACCCTAATTAGATGTACTTAAGTGTACCTAACATGTATGTAGGTGTTAAGCCAAGAATCCCTCTAGGATAAAGTCAACCCCATTACCTGAAGTGAGAGACTGTGGGACCCCGTCTTGGTCTCGAGTTGGACACACCGCAAGGGATGTTAGACTACTGCGAGCTGGAGTATCTGCATGCAGGAACCTCAGCGTCTTGCGTCAGTGTGTTGGCAGGGAAGTCCTGATCTCCTCTGTTTGTCTCAGCAAGATGTGATGTTTATATACCCTAAGGTCTCCCCATGGGTTCTACCTTGCTGTGCCACTGTCGGACTTAGGATGATGTCGGTAATGAACTTTGTACATAGTTATTATGCAGGAGATGGAAGTCCTGCTGAGTTTCCAAGAATCCTCATGCATAATGTATGAGGCTGCTACTAGGGAAATCCCACGTTCTGTGTGCAGTGTTGTATCTAGGTAAAAGGTCAGTCCCCAAGAACCGTAATGTGTGTAATGTGGGGGAGGATATAGCTGATGTTACATGAGCCTATATTGGGGTACCTATATGGAATATAACAATACTTTTCAGTTTTGCACGACTTACTGTTGTTTTTATCATTTTCATACCATTCACAAGAAACACCACGTATATTTATCACTATGAAAATCAACTCGAACTACTCATATTATAGTTGACATATTTCTGCAGTCTTTCAATTTGTTTTTAATATAACAGGATGATACTTAGTTCATCTATCTTTCTGTTTTGTGTCCTTGTTTTTTCTAGCAAATATTTAAGTGGATACACTGGAGTTACGTGTTAAGACTATTAATTCACAGGAACAATTTGCAGCTGTGGCATTTCCAACTCATTAACCAGTTTTCCTTTTAACAAGCAGGCACTGTACATAAAGAAAGTGTAGACTTAAAGTTGGGTTACATGAAGATACTGCACTTCAGTTAATTTTGGTACATTTGTGTCTTTCAAAACTCGAAGAGAACATTTCAATAATGGTTAAAAGCTCAGTTCTCTTCAGACCTTAAAAAAAGACCTTCCTTTCTGTTTTTCTGAATTCACAATATTCCCAGCCCCGATTCACATCACATAAATCTTGAGGTTGGAAGGCTCCTCTCTGGAATTGTTATCACTTGATTATCCACTATTTTGTGTACATTTTCCTATACAGACAAAATATATGCAGATGTTTCAGAAACATGAATCTCATTATCGGGCACAGAGAGTTGTTTGCTTACAGTCTCATAATGCGAAAGTCTGCTCCAGTTGTGGAGTGAGAGCTAAAAGCAGACCAAGAAAAGCTGTTTGTATCGTCCTCCCGAGCCGGGAGCATGCAAATGAACACGCCACTGTTAGAGCGCAAATTTTGCTCTTTTATTTGTAGGGGTACGTTATAATCATGGGTGTTATATATAATCCTTTATTGTATTAATTTAGGCCATTAGAACATGAACTGTAATAACGTGAAAGGTGATGTGCTAGGGAAATTAACGTTGCAACTACGTATGTTTAGTCGAAAACATCAGCGTGCAGAATTTGTACATGTCGCTGACAAGTACTCACACAATTGTTGTGCTTATGTAACATGTTAATTTAGATGTATTCCGTAATAATGTTAATTTTATTTGTGTAATTCCATGAGGCCTTCTGCTGTTACTTATGTTGACCGATTTCTGCAGGCCTGAATTGTATTTTTTCCCCTGGAAGCTCTTGCATTAGATTTATTAGAGGATTCCATGTGCTTGTTGGATTTGTTCTTTCTCACGTTTCTATTGCAGGTGGAGAATTAATCTTTGTTAGATAGAATAATGTCTTTGTTTTAGGAGTTAGGCTCAGGGAGGAGAGGATACATTGAGCGACAATATTGATAATAAACAACTGTTGTACTTTCCCATCAGAGTAAGCCTGGGAATCAAGGTCATCTTGCAAAGGCCTGGGAGCATCGCTGCCATGTGGAAAATTACCTACAAGGAGGTGGCTTGACTGGATGGTGTGATGCCGCACTGCATCTTTTGACACTACCGAGGAAAGTGAAGTATTTAAGTTAGGGACAGTGTCCGGGGACTTCAGCCTTGCCTTGAGAGAGAGAGCATCTTAGAACGAGCTCTGTAGCTTTATGCTACTCAACCCATCTAACGTGAAGAGACTTCTTAGGAAGACCCACGCGCTGACACCTTTATTGAACTTGCCTTGGGAAATGCTAAGTAGGGATGTCAAGTTAGTGGTAGTGTAGGGACAGATTAATGCTTTATACCCACGAACCTCCAATGAAGGGGAATCTCACCATCTGTGCTAATATCTTCTGTATTTTGATTCTCAAACTGATTATTCTGTGCATGCTACACCACCTTAACTTCACCCGTAGGTTCGGTTTTGTATTAGTTCCAATGTATTTCTACACCCTCATCTTGAGGTGCTTGTATGTCCAACTATTCTTGGCTTTGTAATAAACTAACTAAATCTAATTGGAAGTCTGTGATTCTTCAGAGTCATAGTTCATTGGAACTGTATGATTGATTGGCTAATAATTTCCTCCCCTCCACGCTTTCATGCTGACAAAAAGAGTCATCAGCCTTGGGTTCCAGAGTAGATGTAGAACGTGGAACCCAGCTCCTTCAGTTAGTATCAGTGTAGGATGGTTGTCACATGAAGCAGGGGGAGAATCTCTAAAACCCTAAAAAAGACCTAGATCCGTAGAGCCCCAAAACAGAGCCCAATGATCGAGAGCGGAGGACGATGGACTTTGGCCAACAGAGATTGAACGGAGGAGTGAGTATCAATAGGGATGTGTTTTGTGTTAGATTGTGGGAGTGTGTTGATTGTGTGGTGTCTGGCGGAGATTGTGTGAAAGTCGAGTGAATGTGGTTTTAGGCCGGATGTGGTCCAAAGTCTGTGTTTTAAGTTTCAGGCCCCAAAGTGGCCTAAGATCCTGGGATATATTAAGTGGTGTAGAAGACACCGATTTGTTCTGATTGTCGGTCTGCAGGTTTGAGGAGTTGTCATGAGACATCATCGGCAATTCCACCTAAGACAGGGAACTTTGTGTGAATGGAACGTGTGAGAATCGTATGGTAAACTTTGTGTACATGGGTGGACTATATTGATTCAGGTGACCAGCGCAGGTCGAGGGTCACTGTGTGTGAATGTTCTTGAGTGATTGAACTCTATCGATCTTTTAGAAAGGCAGACAATTACGAACTTGTGATTGTGTGAGTGAATGGGAACTTTTGTGAAGGAGGGTGAGCCGCTGCAAGGAGGAAAAGGTGATGTTGGAGTGTGCCGCACTGCGATAGGTCGGTTGGTGTAACGCCGCGCTGGGATTGGTTGGTAGTCAACAGGAAGTTGAAGCGAGGAAATCTTGTCTGTTGAGGGAAAAATTGACTTAATCATGAGATGCTTTAGGGTGTTACGGGGATCTCTGCATGGGAGATCGGGGAGTGGTTACGCGAGTAGGTGAGGTAGCACCTCCCGAGGATACTCCAGCACATTACACGGCAACAAATGCAGGACTCCATACTATAGTTTGGATCCAAAATTGGTACAGAATCACTGAAAAATTGGGTGATTTGGCTTTTCCGCGTTATAGTTCATTCCGATTGGAGGTGTTGTATCAGTTGAGGGGAGTGATGTCTTCACTACGGCCTCCACCTAGACCAACACAGTTTGAGGCATTAGATGCGTGGATGCGAGCAGCTCAGGCAAAGAACAGAGAGAGATGTTATGGGAAGATGAAAAAGAGAATGAAAGCATATCAGGATGTGCGATGGGATGCACAACTAAAGAGATGGTGAGTAGACACCATTGAGGGAGAGAGATTGTACCCATTGCTGGTGAGAGAGGGGGATACTCAGGATAGGAGTAGAGGGGAAAATGGAAACGATGGGTGCGATACCAATGACAGCTTGTTAGACAGACTATTGGCAGAGCGTCCTCCACCTTATAATCAACATTCAGAAGAAGGAAGGCGAGAACTGGTAAATGCAGCGAGTATGGAAAGAGTGGTAACAGGGTAGTGGGAAGGATTTCAACAGGAGCAGAAGGAACAGGGATCCCGGTGTTAGGAGGTGTAGAGTCAAGTGGAGTTAACGCTGCTTTACGGTTGCCAGTAGCCCTTAAGGTATCAGTCACCATCGGACCTGTAGGCTCTGTGTGTGACCCGAGTTTAGTGGAAAACGCTAGTCAACAACAGCCAGGGTTAGAAGAAAGGGTCAGCTCATGGGGAAATGTGACTATGAGTGGGAACAAACCATTTCTAGTGTCTATAGAAGCCAGTACCCCATTGCCAGCAACTGCAGATCCTTCAAGAGTACGTGTTGGGTCAAGTATCATACGGTCTGTGGCATTAGCGAACTCGAATTCAGATTTGAGAATGTGGGAAGCTTCAGTCAGGGGACCCATGGAAAGGATAACAGAAGTAGGCGCAGGTGAGGGAACCTCTGGAAACCAGCATGTCTTGCAGACCCCAACTTCAGAGAATTGGCAGAGAAATCGGTGCAGTGATAGAGAAGGACAATGTAGCACGTCGAGTCAGGACACAATCAAGGCTGCAGTAAAGGCGAAATTGCTAGATGTAGTGAGGTTGAAGACAGAGGTGGATGAAATAAACAGTGGGAATTTGCCTTTAGAAAGGATAGAACTTTATGAACAGGATGAATTCTTGTTTGTGGTAAAGGATGTCACCTGTAAAGCGAGACGGGCACATGAGAACTTGACAGAATTGGCCCAAAAATATGATGTACACCTGTCTAAAACAAAAATGTTACAGGGAAACCATAGGTTGAATTACATTGATCAAGAACTGGAAGAGGCAAGATGGCGGCCGGTCACTCGGCTGTGTGAGCTGGCGTTCGGGTGCTCTCCTGGGCAATTCCTCCCAAGTTCACCTACTGACTTGATGGAATAAGTCAAAAGCGGCAGAAAATCCGTATAATTTGAAACCGACCGATATGCTCTGGCGATTGATACAGCTGCGACGAGACCTACCTAGCAGCACAGCCTGGTTGGGATTCCTTCCGATCTGCGTGGGCTTCTCAGGAGCGCTCCTGCGGCTGCATTGTGCTATGGCGCCGAAAGCACCTCCAAAGAGTCTAAAGACTCGTACTCTGCTCGCGCAGTCCGCCAGCCCCGGGAAAGGCGCTAGCGGGGAAAGAGAACCCCAAGTCAATCGTGGGACAGCAGAGACAGTGGCTGGAGCCAGCGGACACCCCCAGACGATGGCTGCAGGAGCGGGCAAAGGGAAGTAGACGCTCCCCTCACTCTTCAAGGTGCAGGCTGGGAAAATTAAAAGAGCTGAGCCTCTCACGAGCGGGGGAGGGAGCAAGCAGGAGTTAGTATCTGCTAATAAATCCCCAAGTCATTTGGACGCAGAGGAAGGAAAGGTGAATACAGGTACTGTTTCCACTTTGAGTGTGTCTGACGGGAGTCAGCGAGTGTCTGTCCGTAATCAAAATGAGTTTCAGCTTAAAGAACAGGCTCGGGTCAGTTCACCGGTCCACAATGGGGGTTCGGCAGCTAATGACACAACGCTTGTTGGGGGAAGTAAAAGTATGCTCGAGGCTGATTTGGATGGGAAAAGCGAATCCAGGACTATGGTGGCTCCCCCGAGCAGTGGAATTATGGGAATTGTAGTCCCTCAGTCTGAAGTCCAGGCCATAGGAGATCAACAAAATGCTAAATCGCTCAGCAAGGAGGATGATCCTACAAGAACAGAAGTTCAAGGGGTTGGTTCAAGGGATCTTGGTAATGTTAGTGGGCTTGTAAAGGAGCTTGAAGGGGGAGACACATTTTATTCAATGTCAGACCCCTCGGGATCATCGGAGGATGAAGGTCCGGAGAAGAAGTGGACAGATGACAGCGATCTCGCTAACTGGCGGTTTGGAGAAGGGCAAACGGGCGAAGAATCGCTGCGAGTTGAGGGAACGGTTCGCAAGCCCAAGAAGCAAAGAGATCAAGGGGGTTCTCATGACAAACAAGGCCTCTGGGATAATGGGATCAATGGCATGGGATTATTCCTTTTCAACTCAGCCTGGAACTATCGGGAGTGCCGTCGTGGTTGATACTAGTGGTTCAGATGTCACTCAGGGATCCCCTTCAGAGATAACATTGTCCACCATTTATCAGATTATTATGGCGCATCGGGAAGAGACACGCCTGGAAAGCTCTCGTACACAGGGTGCGTGTCGTAAGATGCAAAACTCGATTCGGAGAGTGGCCAAAACGTGTTCGGATATAGCAGCTAGGATCGTTGAGGCTGAAGAGAGGATCTCTACGTTAGAAGATGATCTTGCAGTACAGAAAGGCCTTACGGACTCGATTAAAGCACAAAGGGACGATATGCTGTGGAAACTGACGGACCTGGAGAATCGCGCCAGGAGGAATAACTTACGAATCTTAGGAATTACGGAAGGCAAGGAGGGCTCGGATGCCCGACAGTTTGTTGTAGAACTATTTTCCTAAGCATTTCCGGACTTGAAGCAGTGGGACTGGCAGGCAGAGGTGCAGCGAGCACACAGGTTTCCCTTCAAGCTAAGGCAGAAGTGGGGCTCAGCCATGGATAAACCTCGGGCGATACTAATCTGTCTAAACAATTGTTTAGCCAGAGAAGGAGTCTACGATCCAGCAAGGCCAGACAGGAAGAGAGTAGGGAAGGACTGTGAGTTCTTTGTCAGACCCGATTTCTGTCAGGCAACAGTTGAGCGGAGGTGGCAGCTCCGCCAGCTAATTGCAGCATTTCAAACAAAAGGGGCGCAAGCCTTTTTGCTCTATCCCTCTAAGTTGAAAATAATATTTCAGGGACAGACAAGATTTTTTTTGTCTGAAATCCAGGCAAAGGAATTTTTGAATTCAATTTAGAAAGTGCAAACGAATCAACCTTTTTTTCCATCATTGGGATTATCATAGTTTAGTTAAGGAGGAGGGGGGTGAGCTAATGAAAATGTTTTTTTTTCTGGGTACTATATTGGCTTGTAGTAGCTCAGATCCCCTCCTCGGTAAAAATGGGAGGAAGAATCCAGGGGAGAGCGGGGGTAGCCAGTTTATACCATCACAAGGACCTCGGTCCTGTTGCCTCACAAGGGGAGGAGTGTTGGGGTGGGTGGGGGGCTGGGTTGGGGTAAGGGGGGTAGGTGTGGGGTCAAGGGGGTGGGGCTTGGTGGGCACGCTGGGTTTTGGTCTTTAATTGTAGTCATGGCAATTGTAATGTGAATCTTGGTATTGGAACGGAGATAATGAGTAAAAATGGTGGTGTTAACATATTATTACTATTTGTTGAGTTGTGTTCAGGATCTATGTCTTTATTAAATAATGAGGGGTAGGTTGCGTATTTGTATCTGGAACGTCTGTTGCCTAAATGATGGCAAGAAGCGTGGGCTCCTATGTAAAGTTTTACAAACCATGCAGGTGGATGTTTTGTGTTTACAAGAAACACATATCCCGTGGGGGAAGCGGGAGTGCTTGAAAGGGTTAGGCTTTGACTTAGTAGCCTGTACAAGACAATCATCTAAGATCAGAGGTGTGGCCATATTGGTAAGGCAGGGAGTTGGGATCTGCAAAAAAGTGAAAGAGGATAGAGCGGGTCGATGGGTAGTGGCTGAAATTATGATTAATAATAGGCCTATTTCTATCTGTTCGATTTATGGCTCAAATTTAGATGACCCAGAGGTTATGATATTCTTAAATGTTGAGCTAGCATTGTGGCCGCATTCACTGATTGTTTGTGGGGATTTAAATATTCATTTGGCAGGCAACTTTAATCTTTTAAGTAACCAAGAATATTTGGGGAGGAAACCGGGAGTTTTTAAGGCTCTTCGAACTCTAGTATGTGAACACAGATTAGTGGACGTCTGGTTTAGGCATAAAAAAGATGATTATGGCCTCACGTATTATTCCGCCCCCCACAATAAAATGGTCCGTTTTGACTATTTTTTTATGTCTGACCAGCTGGTAGAGGGAATCTCTATTGAAATTCCCCCAAGAATATTATCTGACCATAATTCGTTGATAGTAGAATGTCCCTGGGGGTATATGGATAGGGTTCCAAGGCCATGGACATTTGAAAGGAAATTATTGCTGGATCAAGCCTATCGGGACCATATGTCTAAATGGATAACGGAATTTTTAAGCATTAACAGAAAGACCGCTTCAGATTGTATAGTGTGGGATACATTCAAGGCTGCAGTACGGGGCCAGACTAAGAGCTTTGCTGCCTATCGCTGGAAGACTGCTCAGGAGCAGACTAAGGGGCGCATCGAGCAATTACGGGTAGCAGAGTTGGAGCTAATGCAGGATATTAAGGATGGTCACAATACTGATCAAAGTCAACAAGCGGTGGCCGTTATCAAATCCAAATTATTAAAACACTTTGGGAAAGACTTGGCCGCAAAGTATATGCAATATCGTACTATGATGTATGAATTCGGGGAAAACTCTGGTAGAGTTCTTGCTAAATGGCTACAGCAGAGAAATGTAGCAAATAGAATTCTCAGAGTCCAAGATCAGTATGGTCAGATTCAGGATACACAGGAGGGGGTCATGGAGGTGTTTGAAAAATTTTACACTCTGCTATATACGGAGGAAAGGACTATGATGTCTAGTGAGTCTTGGACGGAGGGGTTCCTGCAAGACATTGATACTACTAAAATTACAGCAGAACAGAATGAGGCTCTGTCAGTACCAATTACATAGGAGGAGATGGAAACGGCCATAAAATCTTTGGCCAATGGAAAGGCCGCTTGCCCTGACGCTCTCCCGTTAGAATTTTATAGGGCTTTCTCTCAAGAAATCCGACAGGATGTTTTATCTGTATTTCGGGAGGCACAAAGGGGTGTTATACCCGAATCCTGGAGGCGAACAACCATTGTTCTCTTTAAGAAAAAAGATAAGCCTGAGTTAAACCCCTCCTCCTATCGCCCTATCTCACTTATTAATACGGATAGTAAGGTTTACTCAAAAATCTTAGCCACTAGACTCGCGAAAGTCATCACTCCGTTAGTGTCCATACGTCAACATGGGTTTATTCCTGGAAGGGACACGGCTGACCATGTTAGACGGGTCATCGCTCTGCTGGATTGGGCGCAGGCCACAGAGTCGCCCTTGGGGGTGATCCTGTTGGACGGCGAGAAGGCGTTCGACAGGGTCTCCTGGCGATTTTTGTGGGCAGTGCTTCGCTGGAAAGGGATCAGTATTGAATTTATTCAGGCACTACAGGCGTTGTATATCTCCCCAGACGCAACAATCCGTATTTCAGGTCAGGAAACAGGGACATTTAACATTAGCAGGGGCACTAGACAAGGGTGTCCATGTTCGCCCTTGCTTTTTGCTCTGTACATTGACCCTTTGCTTAGTAAAATTGAAGGGAATCAAAATATTCTGCCGATTAGGGTCAATGACACAGACTATAAAATGCTAGCTTATGCGGACAATATCGTGGTCTTAACTAGGGATGTTGCTTTGGCCTTTGCGACCTTAAAGACTCTTGCAGAGCAATTTGGCTCAACATCAGGGTATAAATTGAATATCGAGAAGACGCAGATCCTACATTCAGCGTTTCTGTGCCCTGCCGATGTCCCTGTTATTACTGAAGCAACGTATTTGGGGGTTAAAATCACTGCCTCAGTTGATAGTATTCCCGACCTGAACATTTTACCAGTGGTCGAATCTATAAATACTAAACTAGAAAGACTAGACCATCTGCATCTTTCGCTATACGGCCGTTGTAATATACTTAAAATGCTGGTTCTTCCAAAGTTTATGTATTTATTCAGAACCATCCCCCTAGAGTTTTCTCAAGAATGCCTGGTTAGGGCTGAGAGGATATGCTCTAGATTTCTTTGGGGCTATCATCGATCGCGCAGGGCTGCCAAATGGATGTGTCTCCCTAGGGACCGGGGTGGCTGGGCGGTTCCCAATATTTTGCTGTACTACTGGTCATCCAAGCTGCAACATTTTGGAGTACTTTTAGTAGGGGATAGGGCTGAGGTCCCGTTGGCTAACAGACCGACTATTTATGAAATAGGTCTGGGGGAGGTGGCAAAGGGCATTCTAGTTCGGATATTGGAACCAAGTTATTTTAAGAAAACGAGGTTTAAAGTAATCAGCGCTGCGTACTCGATTTGGCGGAAAATTCGGCGTAAATGGAAAATCCCGAATATCAATGCTTATACGCCGTTTTCGGCTGCTGGTATTTTGCCATTGATTTTTCAGGATCAGGTTATCTTTAGATGGCAGCGGGTGGGTTTGAAGGTTATTGGTGATTTGTGTCAGGAAGGGCAAATGGCATCCTTTTCTTTTTAAGGAGAAGTTTCAGCTAAATAACTACGACTTTTTAAAATATCTTCAGATTAGGAGTTTTTTTGATAGACATCGAAGTGGGGCTACTTATGTGTTTGAAAAGATCTCTATAGTTGAATTGGGCCGAAGGAAAGTGAGAATAGGCATAATTTATCAATATCTTCTGTCTCGTTTTCCTGATGATATCGATGATCAGAATATCAAGTGGGAGAGAAAACTTGGTAAGAAGGGGGTCGATATTGGTTACTTCTTAGAACTAGCAAGCCAGATCTTAATCTCTGGCAGCCTTCGGACTCAATGTTATATGGCGGTGTTTGATTTGTACTACACACCTGCGAAGATTGCTAAGTGGGGGGGGGCGGAAGGGCGACAAATGTGGCAGGTGTGGGTTTCAAGCGGCTGATGCGATCCATATGTTTTATCTATGCCCAAGCCTGGGGGAATTTTTTCATGAAATTGAGTATTTTATAAATACAGTTCTAAAAATCCCGGTCGTAATTTCCCCAGAGTTGGTCATAATGGGTTATGAGGATACCGGGATGGTCGGAAGACCCAGATACACTGCCGCCTTTTTGTTTATAGCAATGGCGATGGCTCGGTTGTGCATTACGTCACAATGGATAGGCCCGGAAGCTCCTACTTTTTCTAATTGGAGATCTAGGATGTTGGCACTGTATAATATGGAGTTGTCTGTGTACCTCTTAAGGGGGAAAAGGAGGCGGGAGATGGGTACTAAAATGTGGTCCCCTATCAATGAATGGTCTCAATGATAACTGTTACAGGTGGGATCGGCCGATTGTTGGTTGCATAGGTATATAGGTATATGTCCTATCGTGCTCTTCATTTTTGTTTTTAGGCTCCACGACGGATCTCAAAGTTTATGTTATGTTTTTGGTTATGTTTTTGTATTATTGTCTCTTTTCCTAATGAATCTCTTTGTATGTTATTTGCCATGACGTGTTAATGATCAAATAAATAAAAAAGTTAAAAAATAAAATTTAAAAAAAGATCAAGAACTGGAAGAGAAAAAGGTAACAGGCTTGAAAACACACATTCAAGAGCTGATCATAGGGATACGTGCATGGAGCATGCTTGACAAATGGGAGGAAAGATGGTCAAAGAAAAAGAATGTTAGGAAGGTGACGGGAGATACACAGCCTCCAGGAGAGGGGATACCAGGAGTTGAGGCTTAACCACTGCGAGAGGTACCAAGCAGAGGGTATGTGCATGTGCCTTGGAGCAGGGGCGATTTGGCAGCGTTCACAAATGACTTTCTCAGCTGAGGGAGAAACCTGCTGAATGGTATAAGCAAGTCGATTGCTTTGTAAAGATTTAAACGTGTTGTGAATTGACCTGAACACATTGTTTGAGATTGTGGTTCCTAGTGACTTATGGTCTGCTTGTAAAATTGCTATTGATTGGCCTTCTACCGAACCAGATAGAGATCCCATAACTCATGGTCCTTCACCTTTGGTCATGAAAAAGTCCGAACAGGTAATTACATGGTTGCAGTCTAAAAATAGCTCCACAAGATATCGATCGGGTTACGATAGATCGAACGACCCAGGAACCCAAAGAATCAGTACATGCTTACTATGAACGGCTCTTGCAAGCCTTCAAGCAAAACAGTGGGTTCAATACTCTTGACACTAAAGATATGGGACAGTTTGTTTCCAAATTTGTGCTAGGACTGAGAACTGAAATTAGTGTTATGATTCAACAGCATTTAATCTTCTGGCAGAACAAGTCCGTGGACAGAAGAAATCCTTGTGAAAATAGGAACTATTCAGGATTGACACCAGTTTGTGGTGTGCGATTTGAGTCCTGTCTGTTTGTTAGGAAGTGATCTCTTATGCAAACTGAAATGTACCATCTATTGTACACCCAAGGGAGTAGAACTACGGACTAATGATGACGACATTGCATTCAAATTGGCGAACCAGAATCACTCTGTAGATATGTTTCCCGTACTACCAGTGGATGACATGCCATGGGATTTGAGAGGCACTGTTTCTCCCGTGGTGTGGGACTTCACAGGAGAAGAGATAGGACTGATTCGAGGAGTTGAGCCAGGTCGGATACAGAAGAAGTCAAATGCAGAATTTCCAAGAACGCCCCAATACAACCTGACCCCGTAAACGGTGGCAGGGATTACACCTGTGATTGATTCCATGATTTCGCAGGGCATCCTGAAGGAGATAATAGGAAGTCCATACAATTCACCCATAATGGGGTTACAGAAGCAGAGTGACAAATATCGCATAGTGCAGGATTTGAGAAAAATCAATGCGATTGTGATTCCATGTCGTCCTTTGATACCGAATCCATCTGTTATCCTGTTTCAGATTCCTTGCAAGGCTGAATGGTTTACTGTGATTGACTTGTGCAAACATTTTGCTCCATCCCATTACATGAGGAAAGCCAATTTTCTATTTGCTTTCCGGCTGGAGAACCGTGTGTTAATATGGTGTTGTATCCCACTAGGGTATACTGAAAGTCCATCTATCTTGAACCAGATTTTGAAAAAGAACCTCAAGAGCTTGGTGCTTTCACAGAATTCTGTGCTCGTGCAGTACATTGACGACCTCTTGATTGCATCAGAGACAGAAGAGGCTTGTAGAGATGATACCATTGTCCTATTGAACCATTTGGCAGAATATGGACATAAGGTGTCACCGAGCAAGCTTCAGTACTGCTTGACTGAAGTTCAGTATTTGGGTTATCGCATCGAAAAAGGCTAGAGAAAGGTGTCACCAGACAGCATTGAGACGATCATGAAAATGAATGCGCCTACCACACAAAAGGAAGTCAGGATGTTTATGGGAATGGTTGACTACTGCCGACAATGGATTCCAAATTTATCGTTGAAGGCGAAGCCCTTACAGAGACAGACACACAATGATGTGAGCAATCCGGTACCCTGGGATAATGATTGCTTGGTCGTCTTCTTGGAGCTGAGAGAATGCCTCTGTAACGCTCTGGCTCTGGGAATGCCTGATTACAACAAAGCATTTTCACTGTTCTGCTGCAAAAGGGAGGATTGTGCTCTATCTGTACTCACCCAGACACATGGGGGTGTCCGTGGACCAGTGGCCTATTTCTCAGCTACATTAGATCCTGTAGCTTCACCGTTGCCCGGATGTCTCAGATCCGTTGCTGCAACAGGTGTCACCATTGAAAGGTGTGAAAGTATTGTGATGGGTCATCCTCTTACTGTTTATGCTCCACATTCAGTTGAACTCCTGATGACGAAAACCAAAACACAGCATTTGACGAACAATAGGCTTACCAGAAATGAGCAAATCCTGTTAGCCACTGAGAACATCACCTTGAAGAGGTGTTCTGTGTTAAATCTTGCTACTTTGATGCCTATTCTCAATGATGAGGGGGAAGATTGTGAGGCCATGACTATCTGGATGTGACTGAACTTTGTACCAAACCGAGACTCTACGTTGTCGATAAACCTCTAGCTGAATCTGATCAAATTCTTTTTGTTGATTGTTTATGCTTAAGAGACAATGAGGGTTACTTAAGAGCAGATATTGCTGTTTGTACCATTTCTGGAGTAGTGGAAGCTGCCTGCTTACAAGGAGTATACTCTGCGCAAGTAGCTGAAATCATTGCTTTGACCTGTGCATGTCTTGCTTCCGATCAAATCCAAGTCCCCGTCTATACCAATAGTCAGTACGGTTTCGGTGTGATTCATGACTTTGGACAGCTATGGTCGCATAGGGGGTGCGTAACGTCATCAGGATCTCCCATTAGGAATGGAGAGTATGTGAAACTACTGTTGGAAGCCGTGCAGTGACCGAAGGTAGTGGCGGTTGTGAAGTGCGCTGCCCATGGGAAAGGGGAATATTTTGTGACTGTGGGGAACAGGTATGCGGACGAAGTCGCCCGCTTTTGTGCAACTCATGCGTGCATTTTTAATGGAAAATATTCAGGCAATAGCACAGAAAGAACAGAGCTCAGCATGATGCTGGCCATAGCAGATACCTGGGATGAAGTCAGGCATCTGCAGGGAGAAGCGTCAGGATGGTTGGATCAAAGCAGGTTGTGAAAGAAGGGAAGATGGCATTTGGATTTCAACTGATGGCAGAGCAGTGTTGCCAGATTGATTACTGAATCCTATGGCGAGACAGGTTCATGGAGCAGTTTACATTGGGAGAGATGCAATGTGTTCAGACAAACGTGGTTTAGCCCGAGGTTTCATGTGGTTGCTGATGCAGTGTGCCATCGATGTGTCACGTGTCAACAGATCAATGCTTCAAAGAAAACTGTGGTCGGCTTGAGTCATTTTGGAAGGTCGGGAGGTCCTTTCAACCGAATACAACTAGACTTCGTAGAGATGCCTAGGTGCAATGGCTTGAGATACATCCTGGTTGTAGTGTACATCTTTTCACGGTGGGTGGAAGCATATGTGACTGGAAGGTGTGATAGCCTCACGGTAGCCAAGTTACTGTTGAGGGAGCTTATCTCTCGGTTTGGGTTTCCAACTACATTGGAGTTGTATAGAGGAACTCACTTCAATAGTGAGATAATGAAGCTATTGTGCACTGCCTTGAATGTTGATCAAAGATTACACTGTAGCTACCGGCCACAGGCACCGGGGATGGTGGAGCAAATAAATGGGACACTAAAGATGAGAATGGCAAAGGTGTGCACTTCGACTTCTCTGAACTGGCCTGATGCGTTGCCTTTGCTGTTGATGAGTTTGTGCAGCATTCCAGACAGGAGGACTAGGCTATCCCCTCATGAGATTCTCATGGGGAGGGCGATGCGCTTGCCTGCAATGCCATACACAGCATTGATAAACATCACCGATGATTTGGTTCTTCACTACTGCAAGGGATTGGCTGATGTGGTTCGTTCTGTGTCTCACCAGATTGAAGCTGCGGCAGCACCGACCTCAAAAGACCTCTGCCATAACTTGGACACGGGGGACTGGGTCCTGGTCTGAAAACATGTGAGGAAGAACTGTCTTGATGCATGTTGGAAAGGTCCCTAACAGGTGATTTTGTTGACAAACACTGCTGTGAAGTGCGGAGGTTTGGCGAACTGAATACAGGCCTCCCACACCCGTAGAGTTTCAGGACCCATGGTAGAAACAGCTCCTCTCCCTAAAGTGACTCCAGCCGTGGTTGCAAGCCCACTGGAGAGGGCAAGCCAAGCTGTAGGTGTTCCTGAAGCGGCTGGTTACACACCAGGTCGAGCTGAGGGGGGTCACGCTACACAAGGCTAAGGTAAAGACTCTGAGGGAGACGGTAACGTTGTGAGTGGTATAGAGCCTGACTCAGCTAAAGAGAATGGTGTAGAGAGTGGTTAGGTGCTGCGGAAGAAGACTGAGGTCGCAAGATAATCATGGCTTGTGAGACAGAAAATGCAGAATCTGAGACGTTCTCCAGAAAGAGACCTTGTTAACATAACAGAATCATCTGAATTGGATCAAAGTGAGACCGAACAAGCACAGGGGAGCGTGAGGAGGTCGAGGAGAGTCAGAGTACCGTGCGAGAAATACGCCTCTCCGGAGTGGACTTACCTTGTTGCAAATGCCGGGGAGAGTGAGGTCCGGGAGGGTGAGGCATGGAACGTCAGTGCTGATAATCGAAATTGACTTGCTAGTCCCTGGAGTAGAGGCTAATGGAATTCTGACATTGACTGTACCATATCAACCGAGACTGAATGGCTTACGGAGCTTGATTTTGGAAGATCTCACGTTTCCAACTTTTGGGAATCAGTGTAGGAAGCTGGGTTTCTGTTGCAGTAACCCCCCCCACTTTTTGCCAGACTACTGATGCACTTTGACTTGATGTGCCCTGGGTCCCTGCCAATCGGGTTCCTAGGGCCTGTGTTCTTTCCCAAAAACTGTACCTTGTATTCCCAATTGGCACCTCTCTGGCCACATGTCAGTCCCTTGTAAAAGGTACCATGGGTACCAAGGGCACTGTGGCCAAGGAAGGCCTCTAAGGGCTGCAGCACTTATTGTGCCACCCTTAGAGGCCCTGTACCTTTACACACACACACACACACTGCCATTGCAGGCTGTGTGTTTTGTGCAGAGCAAAGTGAAGAGTCGACATGGCACACATCCCTGCGTGCCATGTCTACAAACCACTGCCCTGGCATAAGTCAGCCACCCCTCTAGCCAGTGGCGTAATGAAAGTTTAAGGGGCCCCCCTGCAATGTACATGGAGGGGCCCCCGCTCCGGATTTAATTTGAGCCGATCAGGCCTCAGTACTGTGCTGAGGGGGCCCCCTGCAGCTCGAGGGCCCCCCGCACCGCGGGGGATGCGGGAGCCTGTGTTACGCCCCTGCCTCTAGCTGGGTGCACTATACCAGCGGTGAGGGTACAGGTGCATGAGCCCTGTACCCCTACAGTGTCTCAAACCAATTCATTGTAAGTGCAGTAATGCCATTAAGAGTATATGGTGCTGGGAGTTTGTCATTACGAACTCCACAGCACCATAATGGTTTTACTGAAACTGGGAAGTTTGGTATCAAACTTCTCAGCACATTACACACCAGCCTAACACCACAAGACATGTTTCTGGACCCCTGGGGTGGAAGCCTTCTCTCCCTGAGCCCAGAAACAAAGACTATCCTGGGCGGAGGTGTTCACACCTCCCTCAGGCCAGGAAGAGCCATCTGTGGCAGGGGAGCTTCAAAGGCCTTGCCGCCTTTGTAATGCGACCCCCAGCCTCTCCTGCTATCAGGAGCAGGCCCCCTTCCTGTCTCCCCTCCTTTTTGGCGGGAAGACAGGTAGGAAAAATTAGCCAGCCCAGAAGGTGTGCCCACCTCTGCCAACCCCACCACTCAGGTGGGGGAGGCGTGGTGAAGCCCACTCTTCAGTGCCCGCCATCTTGCAGATGGCAGGCACTCCCCAATCAGGACTAGGGATTGTGCCCACTCCCCCACGTGGGGTGAGTACACCAAGGGTGTAGTCACCCTAAGGTCAGCAGCCCATTGGCTACTGACCTCGAGACCCCCAAAACCCCCCTAAATACAGTATTTAGGGGGCAGTCCTGAACTAAGAAGACAGATTTCCACAACCTACGAAGAAGAAGGACAAAAGAAGACGCCCAGCAGAGGAGGCTGCAGAGAACAACTGACTTGGCCCCAGCCCTATCCGCCCGTCTGCAGTATCCAGAGATCCTGCGGCAAAAGTCGCCTTGTCCTGCAGCCAGCGACCTCCAGAACCCGTGAGAGGACTGACTGCCTTCAACAAAGACCGGATCTCCTGTGAACAGCAGCTCTGTTCAAAAGAAACAGCCAGGAAAGACTCCGAGCCTGCTGAGGACAAAGAAACCTGACGCCTGGGACCACCACTGCACCCGATGCCTACGGCCCGAGTCAGAGTGGCCCACTGGTACCAGCGAGGTCCCCCAGCGCTCCAGAGTCCGAGTCCACTGTGGGTTGACCCCTCCACCCGACCCCGACGTTGCCTGCAGCCTCTGCACGGAGAACCCTCAACCGGGAGTGGCCCGGTAAGGTGAAATCCGACCTCAAAAGACACCCCTGCATCCAGCCGCTCTGCGCCCTGGAGAAAAAACCTGAGGTGCACCTTTTCCCCGAGCCTTCCAACTTACCTGCCCAGCTGTTGGTTCCTCCCGGAAGTCTTTCTGGACCGAGCCTGCAGCTAAAAACCAAAATCGAAAATCCCTGTTGAAAACATCAGGGCACCCGACGCCAAAACAGCACCCTGCACCCAGCCGCCCCTGCGCTGCTGCGGGTGTACTTTGTATGCTAAACTGGATCCCCCTTTGCCCTGAGCCTAACACCAGGAGCTTAGCTTCCACAACCTTGTGGCCTGCTCGTGAGCAGCCACCAACCGGAGGCTCCCTATCCCTCTATTGATTAACATTGGGCCTCAGCACTCTGCACCCGGCAGCCCTAGTGCCGTTGAGGGTGCGTTAAGAGTGCATCCTTGACCCTGGGGGAACCTTTGTTTTAACCCCAGAAACTCAACCCCAAAGACCGAGTACTTACCTGTTAACCGATAACTTCATTTCTCTCCATAGGAATACATTGACTGTTTTCCCTTGAAAAATGTTCCAAGAGTGAAGTTAATTTGTTTGAAAACCTGAAAAACTGCAACTGTACAAAACTGATTTTACTTACCTTTTCTCTAGGAAATGCCCCAGTGTGATATCTAGGCATATCACACTGAGTAGAAAAGGTAACTGAAAAGTAATCTGAAAATTAATTTCGACATTTTAACTTACCTGTATTTAAATCAATTGCATTTGAACCTGCATTCAATTGTAAAACATTACATAAGATTTTGTAAAGCATTTATTTCACTTACCTGTGCCAGGCTTGGCTTGGTTCTAGAAATAAGATAACTAAATAATATTTTTTATACAAACAAAATTGGTCTGAGTTCAGTCTGAGTGTGTGACATCATTTGCTGATTGAGTGTGTACAACAAATGCTTAACACTACCCTCTGATAAAGCCTTACTGCTCGCCCACACTACTACAAATAGAGAGTAAGGTGCTATCTACTTTTACCTCTGCCTACCTTTGGGGTTCCACTTGACTCTGTGCACACTATACCTCATTTAGGAATAGTATATACAGAGCCAGCTTCCTACAATCAGCCACCAGCTGAGGAGATTGCAGCGTTTCGCATTGAACTTTTGCAGAGTGTCATTGAAAAATTTGGCTCTGATCTCATAAGGGATGTAAATTGAACATTGAACTGTAAATAGAAATGCTTTTGCTCAAAGAAGATAACCTAGGCCCTAGTGGAAGAAGAATAAAATTAGGAACTTTTCAGTAGAAGAAGAAAGAGGGCTAGCGAGGGCTTCCAAGCTGTGTAAATATTGTGCCATGAACTGAGAACTGTTTCCACAATTTCGAGAAACTGCATATGAACTTTATTGTGCAACAGTTAGAGGCAGAGAAAGAGACTCTGGATTGATCCTCTTACAGTCACAATCTGAACTCAGTTGAAAATAGAGTCTGGAAATTCGAACCGTAGGCACAAATGTAAAATAGGTACACTTTTTGTTGGAGTGATCATAGTAATAGCTGTGGTAATCATTATGTCCACTATAAGTTCACATGAAGCTGAAGTTAAAGGGGTGGGAGTACATGGGCACAAATTAGGTACCATCACCTGTCTTTGACTTATGGTATTAGTTGTAGTTTGCTGTTGAGCATGTTCTATGGAAAAGGTCATTATGAGTACTATTTCTCGAATTATGACTTGGTGCTTTCAGAAGTTCCAGCTTACAAACATCTGAACAAATACAATTATTAGAAACAAAAAGAGAGAATGGGAAAGTATTTTGTACCTACTGTTACATTAGACACAGCTCATGCACATAGACATAACTCGACATGTAGGCTAACTGACATAGAAAAGAAATTTGTAGATTAAGTAGAAGATAGACACAGGTCATTAATGGTTAAGCTTAACAATAGAAAAGGAAATTTGGAATGGACCAAGGAAGAGTTATCTCACAAGGCCAAGGGAAGATATGACCCAATAGCTTTAGATTGGGAACAGCGAAGAAAGCTTTGCATCAGACAAGTACAGACATATTATGATACCATGTTTGTGGGCCAGATTGTGTGTGATTACATCATTACCATTGATGCTTCTTCAAAGATGTTTTTGCAGGACGCAGTGCAAGTAGTGACGAATGCGTATTTTGAGTGTAGGAAAAATGCATATGTCTGATTGCCGATAAATTGCTATGGGACATGTTATGTGGCTGTTGTGTTTCCTAAGATGTACCATGTGGAGGATTTGAAGAGTTTGGAAGAAAAGTCACCACATAGAGAGGGACGTAGTACCAGTGAAGGAGAGATTGTAGGATATGTGTTTGGAGCAATTATACTCATGCTGGGAGTGGTCTTAAATGATGTCAAGATTAGAAGGTTGTCAACTATAGTAGATAAGTTGTCGGTCAACACAGCTCAGTCATTGTTACTCGTAGATGGAGAGATGGTCTTGATAAGAGCTATGGTGATGCAAAACCGTCTTGCTTTAGACGTGTTATTAGCAAAAGAGGGTGTAGTCTGTAAAAAGGGTTCAACAGTGCTGCACTTATATCCCAGACCATAGTAAGGATCTGAGGAAGTATATAAGTAACATCACTGAGATACACAATGCGATACATGATTTGGCAAGTGAGGGAGTTTGGAGTAATGTTGGAAAAGGGTTTGGAAAGGTTGGAAGTTGGTTTGCGAACCTTGGAAAGGGAACTATTGGCTACATCCTGAAACCAATAGTAATAGTTGTGGTTTGTGTCATCTTGTTGATGGGAACAGTGAAGGCTTACAAGTGGCATCAGACGAGCTGAGAATTCTCTTAGAGAACGAGAGGAAAATGTAGAGACTGCAGGACAGTCACTGTGAGAATCTTAAGAGCTTAGAGAGATTTCGACAGAGGAGGCTGACTACAACGTCTGTTTAGGTCTGTTCTTTCTACAGGGAGTTGTAATGTGGGTGTGATGAAACTTGTCATCAGAAGGGGGACTGTTAGAGCGCAAATTTTGCTTTCATTTGTATGGGTGCATTATAATCATGGGTAGTCTGCACCTACATATAATCCTTTATTGTATTAACTTAGGCCATTAGAACGTGAACTGTAATAACGTGAAAGGTGATGTGCGAGGGATATTTTCAACGTAAATGTGAAGAAATGAACTTGCAACTATGTGTGGTTAGTCGAAAACATTAACGTGCAGAATTTGTACATATTTCTGACAAGTACTCACACAATTGATGTGCTTATGTATCGTGTTAATTTAGATGTGCACCGTACTAATGTTCATTTTATATGTGTAATTCCAAGAGGCCTTCTGCTGTTACTTATGTTGACCAATTTCTGCAGACCTTAATTGACATTTTTCCCCTGGAAGCTCTTGCATTAGATTTATTAGAGGATTCCATGTGCATGCTGGATTTGTTCTTTCTCACGTTTCTGTTGCAGGTGGAGAATTCATCCTTGTTAGCTAGAATAATGTCTTTGTTTTAGGGGTTAGGCTCAGGGAGGAGAGGATACATTGAACGACGGTACTGATAATAATGAACTGTTGTACTTTCCCATCGGAGTAAACCTAGGAATCAAGGTCATCTTGCCAAGGACTGGGAGCATTGCTGCAGTGTGGAAAATAACCTACAAGGAGGTGGCTTGACTGGACGGTGTGATGCCGCAATGCATCTTGGGACACTACCTGCGAAAGTGAAGTATCGAAGTTAGGGACAGTGTCAGGGGAATTCTGCCTTGCCTTGAGAGAGAGAGCATCTTAGAACGAGCTCTGTAGCTTTATGCTACTCAACCCATTTAACGTGAAGAGACATCTTAGGAAGACTTCACGCTCTGACACCTTTAATGATCTTGCCTTGGGAAATGCTAAGTAGGGATGTCACGTTAGTGATAGTGTAGGGACAGATTAATGCTTTATACCCACAAATCTCCAATGAAGGGGAATATCGCCATCTGTGCTATTACCTTCTGTATTTTGATTCTCGAACTGATTATTCTGTGCACGCTGCACCGCCTTAACTTCCCCCGTAGGTTCGGTTGTGTATTAGTTCTAATGTATTTCTACACCCTCATCTTGAGGTGCTTGTATGTCCAACTGTTCTTGGCTTTGTAATAAACTAACTAAATCTAATTTGGAGTCTGTGATTCTTCGGAGTCATAGTTCATTGGAACTGTATAATTGTATGTATGGAACTGTATGATTGATTGGCTAACAATTTCCTCCCCTCCACGCTTTCATACTGACAAAAAGAGTCATCGGCCTAGGGTTCCAGAGTAGATCCAGAATGTGGAGCCTGGCTCCTTCACCACATACGGAGCTCTGTAACAAGCGTCTTTATTCTTCAAAGTATGATCACACTCTGTAAGCATTGCGCCATAACTTTCATAATGACACCTTAACACAGGGGTCTTCAATCTGTGGGGCGCGACCCCCAGGGGGGGCGTGGAGATGAGGAAAGGGGGTTGCGCCGTCCTGTCGCACTTCTGCCTGAAACTGCCTCAATCTGGAATCCAAAACGTTTCCTCTTCGTTTTGGATTCCGAACAGTGCACCTCAAGGAGCTCTCTGTTTGGAGGACATTGTCAAAGAATACAACGTCATTGACAACTGTCCTCCAATCAGAGAAACTGCAGGATCCACACCAGGAAATGCCGGGAACTGGGGCCATAAATATGCACCTGCGGAGCGTGGAAGGCTCTGGAGTGCTTCAGTATTTGTTTGTTCCGGCTGCCTTGCATTCCTGCTCCCTTTCCTGGACCTCGTCGTCGCTGCTGCTGTATTTTTCCAGCTGGTGTCCTCTTCGTGGTTCTTCCTCGTGGCTGCCTCAGCTTTCCGATCTCCCGGCTGTTTCCTGGTTCCCAAGGCAACCGAAGCTTCTTCCTCGTGGCTGCCTCTGCATTCCAATCTCCAGGCTGTTTCCTGGTTTCCAAGGTGACCGAAGCTTCCAAAACTGGTGAGTAAGCTGACTCTTCCCGTTTTCCTCTTCATAGCTGCCAAGGTTTCAGATTGCTATGTGTGACATTTTCATAAATCCTGTGTAATTTTGAGTGGCATTTAACGACGAGTGACACTTTCTCATAGCTGCCAAGGTATCAGACTGGTTATGTGTGACATTTTCAGAATTTCATTGGGACAGGATGATATGAAACAGGGACAGGAGGGCACGGGGAGGGGATAAGAAACAGGGGTGGGTGAAATAGGGAGTGGGTGCAAAACTATCTCCATAATTATTTTTGTTAATGATGAGTGATGTTACTTTCTCTGGGACGGATACGAGGGTGAGAGAATGCACAGAGAACACTATAATTAAGAGAATGGTAAAGGTCCCAAATATGTTGAACATTTCCCTTCGTGTACAATTCCAACCCCGTGCTTTTGATTGAGACAGATGGCTAATTACACTGGCTGTTTCTTGATGTTGCTCATGTGTCCACTTCCTCCTCTTCACCCAGAATTCACATTTCCAGCTCTTCCCTACCCCACAATGCGTACTTCCCAACACATTCACTTTGTGGTTTTTGTTTAAAATAGTGCTTTTGGTCGTTTGCACAATTTACAGTTCCTCTTTCTTTTTCTTCTTTGGCTTGTCATCTTCTTTGATGTTTGGTGGATCTGTGGCTTTCTTTGTTAGATAACTGATGAAATCACTGACTTCGCGCCCACCCTCATATTTTTGGGGGTCTGCTTATGACCAGCGGGTGAAAAGAAAATTGTCAGGAATCCTCTGACTTCATATGGAGAAGGCACATCATTTGCAGTGGCATCCACCTTGGCAATAACAGTGTTTGGATCAGCAGAAAGCTTTTCACCCAACTCCTTGTACTTGGGTTCAAGATTCTTGCAGTGTCCACATCAGGGCGCATAGAACTCAATCAAAACATCTTTGCTGTCATCGTTGACAATTTCATCAAAATTCTCAGCTACAACAACCTTCACAGGACCATCATTGCTCTCTGGGATAGGTTCAGATTTCAAGTACCTCTTCAGAATACCATCAAAATAATCTTGAAGAAATCTTTCCAAAGCCTTTCCATCACGCGAGAATTCTTCCTGCATGACATATTTCTCGCCTTTGGCAGTTATGATCCCAACAACAGGGAGCTCACCACTGCTACCATCCAAACCAAATTCAGAAACTTCATGACCAAAAGTCTTGCGATTAGCAACCGTAAAATTCAGCTTTTGTCCATTGTCCAAAAACTTCTTTGCCACCATCATAACCTTGTTACTCCAATAGTTGGACCCTTTTGGATTTTTCTCATAATCAACATCATATATGGCAACCAGGAGGTCCTTTCCTTGGATTTGATCCTTATTATCTTCTGTTATATGAGGGCAGATACCCAAAATGTTGTCTTGAATGAACGTTTTAATCCTGTTACTGGAAATTTTATCATCTGCATAAGAGACTGAGCTGTCTTCAAATTTGTTGGCTAAGTGTGCAGGTCGAAACAAGACAATTCCTTAAAGTTAGAAAAACATAAGGGATTATTCTGTTCCAATTTTGTTAAATAATTGAAAAAGAAATGGTTTTGTGGTATTTTAAAAGGAAATCTTTACAGCTGCCCACAGTTGAAATGATCCAATTTCAAATGCATTGTAAGCCGTCTCTGTGGCAGCTAGGGCAGGATGCGGGATCCCTGTGTAGCTCTTGAGGTTTTGAGTGAAAAATCTAAAAGACCCCAAGTCCTAAGGCTAGAATCTGTGCACTGTACAGAGGAAGGTTACAAGGATACGGTATTGTCACATGCAGAGTAGAAGGACATGTTGTCAGCATGTCTTGACTTAAGAATTGTGTCGAGTCCCATCACTGTGCGCGTGTGTGTACACATGCCTAACGTGGAGATACTGACCATGTAGGAAGAATCTTCATTTTATTTTAAGTCTAATGTATAAATGGTGGGGTTTTTTTTTGTCTTATGTTAAGTGTTCTGGGAAAACCATACGTAGTCATCCGTAAATGTTTCAAGATAACTCCATTTCAGAAATTGAATATTATGGCTCGCATAAGGCCTTCTTGTCAGCCTCACCGCCCCCAGCACTCCCTTCAGGAGCCACGACTGCACACCTGTTCACACCCTTTAATGTGGCCTAATGGCTAGGGCGGTCGACCTCGGAGCTGGGGAACCATTTTCAAGTCTTGGCAGGGACGCTCAACATCCTGTTATTCTGGGCAAATCACTTAATCTCCTTGTGCCTAACAAAAATGAATTTGTCCGCCTGTAACGTAACTGGCGCTCATGTAAAGCACTCTGATACCTTCGGGTCTAGTTTGCGCTATATAAAACTCCACAAAAATAAAAATAAAAGTAGTAATTGCAACACCCTTAACTCTAAATAATCTTGCAGCCTTCGCGTAAGGATGTAATGAGCTGCGCGCTATCCATTTTGCCTAAGATAAAATTCTATCAGCATGGGTTCACTTATCAGGCAGGAACATGGGCAGCACACAGGAGACCAAAATAGCTCCAGTGTGAGTGAAGTATGCCCTCTAATTAAAGCACAGTGATTCACAACATTTCAGCGCCTTATCTGTGGACCCACTGATGGTGGATGTCTCCTGCAGTACTCCTCGTGGGCTTGGACAGGGGATTCCTCTCTGATCAATTCATGGCACAGATGAAGTTCTGTTAGTCTCCCTGAGAGGTGTGCGTGGCATTGTGAATAATCCCAGTTTTAGCAGCTGCCTGGACATTGCTCCTTATCTTTACGTGAGTAGAGATTTTAATACATAATTTTGATGTACATGTAGAAGGCTGACCAGTAATGAGACTGCGGAATAGCCCTTTGGCAGATGTCATTCAGAGCTCGTAGGTGTGTCTTAAGGTGTTCTGTGTTTCCCTCCATTGATATTTAATTTTCCTGTGGGTGACCTTCATGCCTCTGTTTCGTAATACACCTGAGAGCAATGCATGTTTGATCTCTGGTTCATGATTCTGTGGCACTAGCAGTGAGAGTTCTTGTGATTAGATTAGAGATGTTTTTCCATCTCAGTGATGTAGAAGGTTTCACTGCAACAGGTCCAGCTCCATAGGACAGATACCCTTCAGTAGTCACAGCCTTCTCTAATTTAGCCATGACCACTTGGCCTCTCCGCTACATGTGGCGCAGGCAGGACCGCCACCATGTGTTTGACCAATGTCCCCAAACCCATCAGTCACCTGACCCCTGAAGGGGTGTCTCCTGAGTCTACCACCTCTCCCATTGTCCTAACAAACTACCAGCTTAGAGGGGCGGCATGCCCCCAGCACTGCAATAAACCATATGCATCTGGCATAAACTATGTGTAAGTTATAGCATATTGATGGGAAGGGTTGGTGCAATGCCAGCTCACGTAATGGAAGCCAGGACCAGCTGCAATTTCTGTTTTAAGCACGTGGAAGGAACCTGATGTGTTATTTGCATTTTAGATCAAATAAGAAGATTTTTTACACTTTTTGTGAAATTGCAGTTTTTCTTTTTAAATGACAACCATACTGCATACAGCAGCAAGTCTGTGGTAATCATTAATGTTGGACTTTGGAATTTTGTATCATAGGTCAAACACACATTTGACATGGATCGTTTCCTGCTGCCAAAAGATGGTAGATCACTCAAACGAAAGTCCGAAACTGACGTCGAGAAAAGAGCTGCAAAAAGTAGGAAGTATGATGCCTCCTACCTGGACTTTGGATTCACCTGCGTCACCATGAATGGTGAAATAAAGCCACAGTGTGTGGTTTGTGGCATGACCTTGGCTAACGAAAGTCTGAAACCAAACAAATTAAAGCGCCACTTGGAAACTAAACACGGGTCACTGGTAGGAAAGAATACAGATTTTTTTGCCAGGAAGCTGAAAGACATCATCCACCAAAGAGACACTGTGAAAAATGTGGTCTCCACGCCCACGAATGCCTTGAAAGCATCTTACCAAGTGGCGTACCACATTGCCAAAAACAAAAAGCCTTTTACGGATGGGGAAAAAGTGATTCTTCCAGCAATGCTTGATGTGGCCAGAACAATGCTTGGTGAAAAAGCGGCAGAGAAGTTGAAAATGGTACCACTCTCAGACACAACAATTTGCCGCCGAATCTCTGACATGTCAGAGGATACCCACAGACAACTCCTTGCACGCTTGAAATCGAGTTTGTTTGCTTTGCAATTGGATGAAGCGACTGACTTATCTAAGGAAGCTCATTTAATTGCTTATGTCAGATACTGCCACAAAACTGTAATATTGGAAGATTTTTATTCTGTAAACTAATCAGGGGACAGGCAACATCATCAACCCTGTTTGACATTCTCAATGACTTCCTGTGCTCCAACGGCTTAAAATGGGACAGCTGTGTTGGGATCTGTACGGATGGTGCTCCTTCCATGTGTGGGGCTAGGGCAGGCCTAAAAGCCAAAGTGTTAAAAGTGGCTCCTCATATTCTATGGACCCACTGTATGATACACCGGGAAGCCCTTGCAGTCCGAAACATGGATAGAGAACTTGGGGATGTGTTGGATTGTGCGGTGAAAATTGTTAATTTCATAAAGGCTCACCCCACTAGAGCTCGTCTGTTTTCAATTTTGTGTGCAGAAATGGGAGCTGATCATAATGGTTTGCTTTTCCACACTGAAGTCCGATGGTTATCCAGAGGGAAGGTTCTGAATCGTATTTTTGAATTGAGGAATGAAGTACGGCAATTCCTTCTAGATTTGGATCCATACAAAGCAGAACAGTTGTGTAATCCCCATTGGCTTGTGCTTTTAGCATACCTTTCAGACATCTTCGATAAATTAAATTCCTTGAATTTGTCTTTGCAAGGAGCTGAAAGTACATCTTTCACAATGTGCAAAAAAATATCTGCTTACAAGAAGAAGCTAGAGTTGTGGAAAAGACTAATCAAAGATGGCCTGCTGGAGGCATTCCCATGTTTATCAGAAGCTGTTGAGGACACAGGATATGCACTTGAAAGTGCTGCTGAGGTCATAAGAAATCACTTGACTTCTCTCAGGGGTGGTTTAGAAAAGTACTTTCCTGAGGACATTGATCATGACAATGACTGGGTTTTCCAACCTTTTCTAGTGGATGCAGGTACTCATCTCCCAGTGCACCTTCAGGAAGACCTAATTGAGGTCCAGAGTGATCGCGTTCTCCAAATGCAATTCAGCAAAATCCCATTGGGGGAATTTTGGCTGAAAATGTCTGAAGAACATTCATGTTTGTCAAAAATTGCAGTCAAGACTATTCTGCCTTTTAGTTCGTCATGTTTATGTGAGATTGGGTTCTCAGCATTGGCAGTATTAAAGTCTAAGTACCGTTCAAGGCTTGAGGTGGAACACAACCTGAGGATGGCAGTAGCAAAAATACATCCACAAATTGACAATCTCTGCGGAGAAAAACAGGCACACCCATCCCATTAGTTCAGAAATGTGTTATCAAGTTTTGTCAAATTATGTTTTGTTTAGGGAAAATAAAGTACTGTTGTGCATTTTTGGGCAATTCTTTTTGGAGACTTTTTGTTTGAACTGTGTAGTAAGCCTGTGACTCCAAACTACAATCACCCACAAACCTTTAGTTTGCTAAACAATGTTTAATAATATATCCCCACCGTAAAAATGATTTGCCATGGGAACGGGGGCGTTTGTGGTTGTCGGTGATGAGGAGTACCAAGTTCTAGAAATTTTGTCAGGAGGGGGTCCTTATGCCTGGAAATTTTGACAGGGGGGTCTCGGCATCCAAAAGTTTGAAGACCTCTGCCTTAACACCTCACAGCAGACTACATAATTCCTATTTAGAGTCGGCCCAGAACCACGAGGGTCCTAGTGCGCATAATATCAAAGACACTACGTACTATGAAAACGTTGGCAGGCCCACACTACAGGCAGACTCTTCTTCTCTGGCTGAGAGTAGGCATGTTCTGTTTTAGACAGGCTTCTACTGGACTAGGATACAATGTGTCTCTGGACATTCAGATGGCCATTGTGTTGAGCAAGGATTGCCCTCAGCCCCACCGGGCTCACATCTACTGTGATCTCAGTATGTAACTGGGGGTCAAAATAGGCCATTTCAGTTGCATTCTCAATCATGTGTTTTATTTCTTTGAACCTTTGGTCGCACTCAAGATACCACTGGAATGAAACATTCCGCTTTGTTGTTTTTTTTTTCAAAACTCTTTTTTATTGAGTCTTCAAATAAAGTAATCACTTTTGTTACAAAGAAGCAAAAGTATAGGTTAATCAGTGCAATAGTTTCCGAGCAGGTGACTTCTATATAGCATTTTTAAGACAAAGAAATAGACAATTCGGGTCTGTAAACGACAGCCCCTAACATTACAAACAACTGTGTCTTGTACCGCATAGTAGAACAATGATCGTAGCCATCAAGCCCTTCCATGTATGTCATAATCTGGTGTAACACCATGATTGTCCTGTGATATATCCTCATATGGTTTCCACTTCTGCAGGCTGCGGTGGGGGTGGTTCTAGTAGGAGACCCCTGAAATCTGCCCATCGTTTCCATATTTTAAAGTGCTTCTGCGGGCACCCCCGCGCTTTAAATATAGGCTGTTCCTGGCCCATACACCAGTCAAGGCCAGCCTTCCAGGCATCTAATTTAGGCGGAGCCGGATCCTTCCATGCCCTCGCTGTGTCTCTTTTTGCCAGGGTAAAACCCAAGAATATTAAATGTCTTTTATAGATATTTCCCCCAATTTCCTCCATAATATGCAACAGAACAAGCTTAGGAGAGAGAGGTATGTCCCAACCCAGCACTTCTGATAAACAACGAGTAACTCTCCTCCAAAACCTGCCCAGCGTGGTACAATCCCAAATCGTATGCAGAAGTGTGCCTTCCTCACTGCCACATCGCAGGCACATAGGGGAATCTATCAGCCCCGCCCTCCAAAGCCGGTATCTGGTAAAATAAGCACGATGCAAATACTTACACTGGATAAGTCTGAGGCGAGATGCAATTGCAGCACATCTCGGGGATTCCAGGGCCTCTGTCCAATCGTCGCTATCAAGGGGACCCAAGTCCGTCTGCCATTTTTCCCTAAGTGAATCTAAAGTCGTGGAGAGGTTCGTCACTAATGTTTGATATATCTTTGCAGTTTTATGATCTCCTAAATCTCCCATAAAAACCTTTGCCTCAATTGGGTTAAACTCCGGGAGAGATTCCAAGTGCGCAATATATGGGGATAGGGCATGTCTCAGTTACAGGTATTTTTAAAATTGTGTGTGTGGCATGGCAAACTCATTTCTGAGCTCCTGAAAGGATTTCATCGTGGTACCGTGCATGACATTCCCCAACATGGAAATGCCTATGGCGTCCCATTGCTTAAACCCCACTAATGTGGACACTTGTGGCATAAGGCCGCTCTGCCAAAGGGGCATCTCCCTTGTCAATAGTTTCCACCACCCCATCCTACGCATTGATTCTTTCCACACTCCGAAGACCACATGCGAGGCAGGCGGCAGTTTCCGTAGCTCTTTTGGCGTGTATAGTTGTTTGTGGGGCAAAACATCTCCCATAAGCCACCTCTCTACTTGGTATGCCGGGTCATTGCTAATCCCATACCACCAGTCGTTCAAGACCAAGAGGTGAGATGCTGTGTGATATGATTGGATATCAGGGGTCGCTATACCTCCACAATAAGTTGATTGAAAGCACGTTTTAAGTGCTACCCTAGTATCCTGATCATGCCACAGAAAGCGGCTTAATCTAGGGTTGAGTTGCCGGAACCAGGAGATAGATATCTGAAAGGGGTGGTTCTGCAGTTGATAGAGAAGACGAGGGAGGGATACCATGTTAAATATCGCTGATCTTCCCAGTATGGAGAGGGGCATACGCGCCCAAGACTCCATCTCCGTCTGTGTGCGCGTCCAGATGGGGGCAATGTTTCTATGCCACGACACCGATTGAGTGGCCGAAATGTAAACCCTGAGGTATTTCAACCCGGTTGTGGCCAGTGTTACTTCCGCTGTCCAGGTGCCCATTTCTGAGCCACCACGAATGGGCCACAGAATCGACTTCTTAGCATTCATATATAGGCCAGAATGTTGACTGAATATCTGCATAATGTGAAGAATTCGGGGTCCCGTCCGATGTGGATCCATTAAGAAGAAAAGGACATTGTTCGCATAAAGGGCAATCCGATCTGAAAACCCCCCCCAGCCATTCAAAACCCCTGTGCATCAATTCTAACCCATGAGGCCAGCAGTTCCATGGCTAGTGCAAATAGATACGGGGAGAGGGGGCACCCCTGTCGGGTGCCACGTCCTATAGGGAAGGGATCCGATACCGCACCGGCCACTCTAACTGAGGCCGAGAGGTCGGTATATAGTAGTCTAATATAAGACATGAGTCATGGTCCTATGTTTAGGTGCTGTAGGAGGGCAAACAAATAGGTCCATCCCAGTGAGTCAACTGCTCTATCTATGTTGGCTAGCAACAAAGCCGCCGGGCCATCCAGTTGATCAATCGCCGCTACTGCATTATGAGCCCGTCGAATATTGTGACGGGTCGCTCGATGGGGCATAAAGCCGGCCTGATCTGGGTGAACCAAATCGGACATATAGGGGAGGATACGATTGGCCAAGGCTTTGGCCAATAATTTGACATCCACATTCAGCAATGAAATAGGACGATACGATGAGTGCTGATCTGGAGGTCGGCCGGGCTTAGGAATTACCGCAATTTCAGCATGCTGCCAGTCCGGCGTAAGTCTCCCCTCCTCGAGAGCCACGTGCACCACTTCTAGGTAATGACTAAGGAATTGAGATTGGAACGAATTATGAAACTAACACGGGAAGCCGTTCGGGCCTGGTGCTTTACCGGAGCGCAGGTCAACCAGGGCAGCACTCAGCTCTTCTACTGTCAGCGGGGCATCTAGATCTGCTCGCGCCGCATCTGAAACAGCCTTAGGGGGTAAATCGTCAAGATATTGGTGAATCAAGGGCTCCGGCAGGGCGTCATTGGGGGTATAGAGCTCAGCATAATAAGTCGCAAAGCTAGAAGCAATTTGTGTAGGATCTGTGAGTGTTCGGCCATCATTGCCGAGAATACCTGGTATATTTACCAGGCGGAGAGCCCGTTGATAGAATCGGTGTAGAAGAGAACTTGATTTATTGCCCCATTGATAAATTCTACTGCGGGAGGCCAGCCAAGCCTGTCTGGTCTCATCACACAGTGTGTCAGCATAGGTTTGTTGCAGAAGAAGAAGTTGGCGGCGAGTCTGCCCGCCGCCAATTCCTCTACAGCTCTGCTCCAGTTCCAACAGCTGGGCTTAAGTCTGGAGCAATGCCTCCCGGCGCTTTTTCCGTTGGGCGGCACAATATGCAATGTCCGCACCCCTAATGGTTGACTTCATAGCCTCCCAAATAGTTGCTGCGGAGCTCACTGTGCCCAAATTGTCAGCAAAATAATCCGTAATTGTCTGACATATGTGCGATTTATATTGCGACTCCTGAAGGTGCCACAGCGACAGGCGCCATCGAAAGGGTGCAAAGTCAGGGCCACTGGGAAGTGATCCGATAAACCCCTGGGTAATATATCTGTCGCAGCGATTCGATAATAATATGTTTTTGGTATAAATATATAATCTAAGCGGGAGAAAGAGTCATTGGCCGCCGAATATTATGTATAACTTTGTGTAGTCGGGTGCAGATGTCTCCATGTATCCATCCATCCCATGTCCCCCACCAGTGTCTGCAGGCATGTATCTCTCAGTGTCTCCGGCGCGACGCGCAGTCTCCACCTATCTTGAACCACATTCACTATGTCATTCCAGTCCCCACCTATTATAGAGAGGCCTATAGGCATCTCCAGCAGCGTTTTCGTCAGGTGCTCTACAAATGAGTCAGAGAGCGGGGGACGCATAGATACTGCCCAGTGTAATGGACTCTCCATGTAGTGAGCCAGTCACAATAATATATCTGTCGTGGGGGTCAGACCACGATTTGCCATGTATAAAGGGAACCCGGCGGTGAATTAGGACCGCCACCCCACGGGAGCCTCTGGTAAATCCCGCATGAAAAATTTGAATATAGCCAAAGCGGGCGAGACATAGCGCCTTGGAACCCATAAGATGGGTCTCCTGCAGCAAGAGGACATCAGCTGCGGCGCGTTTGGCCTGTCGAAGGACCGCACCTCTTTTGATTTTATCTAATGCCCCCCGTATGTTCCAAATGACTATGTGTAACCTACCAATAGGGTCCATCACAGGGCAGAGTATCTAAGGGAAGTAAGGAAATTTGGCCTGTCACAGGGCATATAGATCATATATGAAAGCGAGTATGACAGTATTTTCAATAAAACTGAACAAACCCAACCCCTCCCCAACCCGTCTCACCCAATACCTCAAAACAGCTGAAGCATCTGTTGCGGTGGGTGTCGCACCTCTGCCCCAACGGGAACAGGGCGCAACCCCATACCAAAGGATCCCCAAGAAACTGTCCCCTGACATAAATAAAGTTCTCAGATACTGAGAAGAGAGTTATGGGGGAAGGCCTCACGTAGGCCCGTGGACAGTGTCATCAGCCTAGTAAATGTTGCAGTTATAGTCGTCAAACCCCATGCTATGTTGGCGATGGGTCTCGTCGAGCATCTTCTATCCGGGAACCAGAGGCACTCCGCGATTTGGAGCGGCGTCTCGAACGTGATCTGCGAGCAGGCTTCGCCTTGGGCTTGGCCGTCTGTTGAATGGCCTCTCCGGATGATGATTCCGAGTCGAACCGCGGTGGGGTATGCGGCCTTGGTCGCTGTCTCTCATCTGCCCAGGCGAAGACCTCTTCTGGAGTGTCAAAGAAGTGGGTACGTGACTTGTAGACAACTCGCAATCGGACTGGGAAGAGCAGTGCACATTGGATTTTGAGGTCTCCTAGCCGGGCCTTAGCGGCCGTGAAAGACTGGCGTCGCTGCTGCACCAGTCGCGTGTAGTCCAGAAAGATTAAGATATAATGGGACTCAAATTTAAGTTTGCCAGCCAGCCTGGCCTGTGCAAGGACGGCATCGCGGTCATGAAAGTTCAAGAGTCTGGTAATAATGGGTCGCGGTCGGGCCCCCTGTGGAGGTTTATGCATCAAGGCGCAGTGCGCACATTCAATGATAAAGCATTGCGACAGAGCTGTCTGGGGAATCTAACCCGCTATCCACTTTGTGAGGAATTGCTCCATATTATTGCCCTCGCATCCCTCCGGAAAACCCAAAAGCGAAGGTTATTTCTCCGTGCTCTACCTTCAGCGTACTGCGCACTGATCGCCAGCCCCTTCGTAATGGATTCCAGAGAGGTCACCCGCGTCTGAAGGGACGCAACTGTATCTTCCGCGGTTGAGATGCGAGTTTCGGCCTCTGTGATCCTATCTACCACTTTGCGGAGATCTTGGCGAATGAGTGCAACATCTGACCCCACCTCTCCAATCTTAGCCTCCAACGCCTCATGAGACTGCATTATCGCCGCCATCAATGCAGCATTATCTGGGCTGACAGGACTCTGGCTCGATGACTTCGGCGCCTGCGCCCTGGGTCCCGCATATCGAACCAAGGTGCTCTGTTTCTGTAGTTTGTCTCGAGTCATTTTCAAAGACGGTGTCTGTGCAGTGGCCCAGTGGAGGAGGATAGGGCACATCAAAGTTATCTCCGTCTGCCACCAAGGTACTAGCGTTTCTCAAATGGCAAGGAATCCAAACCTCTGTTGTCTTCCAAAATGGCGGGAAGACAGGCATGAAGGCAACCCGCACACAGGCCGCACCAGGCCTAGCCCGGCCGCTTCCGTGTGAAGGTACCTCCGCACCCCCCTATTGGGTGTCGCTGATCCGCCAGACGTCGTGGTATCACAGTATCAAGAGGCCACCGCTGGGTCTCAAGCGAGCAGGCGCTCCGATCACCTGCGCACCTTAGCCAAGGCCTGGAGGAGTAGGGCACAACAGAACGCAGTACGATCTTCTCACTCCCAGTATGCACGGAGAGGCAAATCTCAGCAAGCAGCAATACGTGGGGGCCACAGCGCTCAGCCCAGTCCTGTAAGTGACAATGTCTAGTCAGCTAGGTATTTCCTTCTCACAATCCCCTTCAGGGGGCAATATTGGGGGGCCCCAGAGGGGTTCTAGGTCAGCCACACCGCTGCATCACCCCACTACACGCACAGCAGGGGCATCCCAGAGGAGACGCGGGACAACAGAAAGCCCAGCTATAATTTCAGGGGGGGGCCCCCACAGCCACAGTTCCAGTCGGGCCTCCACACACCCCGATCTCACTGGGAGCGTATGAGGGAGCGTCGTGCACTCACCACAGCAGCGCCAAAGTCGTGGGGAGGAATCCGGGGGGGCAAAGGCCGCCGTTCCAGGCCTCTCCACCGCCGAATCTTCATGCAGACGGCCGCCGCCTCCCGGGCCACACCCGCCGCGATCAATGCCCCGGTGCCACCACCAGCGTCACCAGGCACGTCGCAGGATTCCCTCGGTGCACCACGGGCCAACAGCAAGGCCACCAGGGGCGACGGTGTCCAATCCAAGGGGACCCAGCGTCGGCCCCTATTGGGTTTTAAGAATGCGGCATCGTAGTGGCAGGCTCCAGATCGCTGGATCGTCCCCCGCCGCAATCTCCACGGAGCCACCAGAGGCCCCCGTAGATGGCCGCCGGTCCGGTAGGGCCCAAGGATGTGTTGTCACGGGCAGCCACCGCACCAAGGCCTGCCCGCGGGGCCCGGGATCGCCACTCGACCCAGTCCTCACCGCAAAATCCGCAACTGAGCCCCAGCAGCCAGTGTCTCCGGCCCAGCACCATTCCGTGCATGCATGTTCGTGACGTAGCACGGCGCGAGCCCAGTCACCACTTCGCTGGTCGCAATCGGCCTCGGATCGACACTCCAGTTACTCCGCGGGCCACCAGGTATTTAGATGGGGGGCTGGGGGTACAGTTCAGAGGCTGATGGGCAGAATAATAGGAGGATTTTGAGCGGGCCTAAGGAGCTCGTCTAAAGCTTCTGCTAACCAGGTAGTGGTAGGGAACCCAATTCTAGCTGTGACCACAACAGCGTGGCGAACGGTCCATACGTACATGGGTATGCCCCATGTCCTCCATAAAGTGGTGCCGATATGGCATAATGCTGTGATACAGATTGCAGTCACGCCGATTTTGGGGGAATCTTGGTATGAACACGGCTTGAAGCACATAGATCAACTATATAATGAAGGACATCTCAAATCATTTAACACACTGAAGACTAAGGGGCATATTATCAAGGGCTGGCGATAACATTATTGCCGCTTTAGCGTCCGTTTTCAGGCGAAAAGCGGCGATAATATTCTCGCTATATTAACAAGGACACGCTAGGGCGTGTTTCCTTGCCTTAGCGCACGTTGTCAGCATGCCTCGCATCGCATCGTTAATGAGATGCAAAGGAGGCGTGCCTGACAAAACTCCATGGGAAAATATAGCTAACCCAGCTTCGCAATATCATCAACGAGGGGTAGCGATATTTGAAATCGCGTTAACTATGCCTTCATGCTGGAATTTAACGTCTGTTAAATTCCAGACTAAGGCATACCTAACATGGGGGGTGGATTGTGTGGCTAAGACCACAGGCCCTATCATCAAAATTATCGCCGTTTTCCATGGAACATCACTGGAAAACCAGCGATGTTCCATGGAAAACACAGCTATCGCTGGAATAATTATCGCCATTGCGCTAAGCGTTGTTAATACAGCGCTAGCATGGCGATAATTTCCAGCGATAGCCGGCGATAACAAATCTCACGCTAAGCGCGGCCAGCGATAATTATCGCTGCCGCTTGATAATATGCCCCATAGTTTGGTCTCTAGGACTCTGATCACTGAAGGTATTGCCAGTTAGCACATTGTTTCAGAGCTGCACTGGGAGCCTCACCTGCCAAATTAATGACATCTTCTGTGCTTCAATACCTGAGGGTCTATGCCCAATTGAGAGGGTGGTATCTGGGCTGTACACAGGAACGGCTGGTAACATACAAAAGCGGTGAGCCAAGCGAAGTGCCTCACCGCATCCCACAACACATATACATGAAAAAAGAATACATTTAAAAGCACTTGCATGCATTAAAATTCAATTACAAATAAATCCACTTACCTGTGCTGCGTCCTACGTGTTCTTGCAGTCCGTGGCTCCGAAAGGCTCCAGGGGAAGGAGAAACATCCCTAACCAATCCAGATGCTGCTCTCGTGCTGCATGAGAGCAGCACCTGGATTGGATGGAGCATCCTGGCTTTACGCTCCTTTAGGCCCTGTAGGCCTGTGCTTGGTCTCCAGACCTGCAAAGTGCGCATGTCAATTTGGCTGGCTCAAGACAGCCGGCCAAGCTGACTTGCGCACTTTGCAGTGTCAGGCCAGCACGTCACCAGTCCTCTAACAGCAGAGGACACGCCCCGCCATCATCCTGGCCGCTCGTTGGAAGGATGACGGCTTCGGACGCTTTGGGAATAATAAAATGGCAATGAAATCATGTCATTGCCATTTTATTATTCACATTGCTTTAGCGCGGCTGGCAGCGGGCGGGGGGGCGAGGCTCCCACACTATCACAGAGAAAACGCCGCTGGCTGTATGGGACAATTATTAAAATCTTCCATTCCGGCCCTTCTTTCAATTCTACCAAACCTACTTGACTAGTGCTTCTGTAAAGGGACTCTTCACCTGAGGAATAGGTGTCTTTGTTACTTGATCATGAGAGGATGCTTGGGGAATCTAGGTAAAAGTATTTAGGTTTTAAGGTCCTGAACAATTGGTACTGGACACCATGGACACGGAGACTAGCTAAATAACTAGCTCATGATCAGTGATGGAAATCTAAATAAGAGAGCTGTGATTTATATCATATTTTGTGGTTCTACACATAGGGTCTAGGCTCCTATTGGAAAGATATATGGTCCCACTTGCAACCCTTTAACTTCATTTCGATTCCCCCTCCTCATACTTGGCTATTTTACATGATGTATTAGATGTTTGCAGTTGAATACCTAGCTACAACATTGGCAACATCCAGGACATGCATACTCCAACACTGGTGTCAAGCGTCTTCACCTACAAGTAGTGGATGGCTGATAGAAATGTATTTGGTTACATATTGTGAACAGATAACTTATAAACTCATTGATAAACTTGAAATGTTTGAAAGGATTTGGGGGGCTTTTCTGGCACTGGAAGAGAGAAATGCTTCATTTTGTTGTGCTCTACGGCTTACATGTCTCAATGTAACCACCTCCATGGGCATAAGTGTGACACGGACACTTAGCAACTCTTATGTGTCAAATTTTGTGGTCTTGATTTTTGATACATCACCTTTGTACTTACTGTACTGATAATTTTTATTTGATGGTACTACAGGTATTATGCAACATTGTGTACCTGTTGGTGATATTGTTCCATAGTCGATTGCAGTCTTCAAATGTTCGAATATGTCTCCAAGCTGCTGTGTCCATGAACATAACTATAGGATGCTGAATGTGACATGAGTAGACGATGCACTAGTTAACCACCTTCGACATGTTTGCCATGAGCTACGCACTTGAAAGCACACAGTGGAGCCATGATTCCTCTTCTGTTTATGTTTGTATGTGGGGCAGATTCCTTGGGGTGTTTTCTATCCTAAATACTTAGGGGCTTATTCATGAGAGGCTTGCGCCGCCGGAGCATCACTTTTTTTGACGCTCCGGTGGTGCAAGCCTCTCATTCAGATCTATGAGGTGACGCAAAGCCACTCTGCGTGCCTTTGCATGGCCTCATAAATATGGAGTAAGACGAAGCAGAGCAAGTCACTGCCTTGCCTTACTCTGCGTCAAAGAGGCATTACATGGGTATTGTGGTGGGTTTTCTCATGCAACATCCATGGATTTTTACGCTGCCCGAGATTAATAAACCATGTAAACCTGGGGCAGCGCCAAAATCTTACGCCTCCCCAGAGCAAGCGTAAAAAGGAGAAATATTTTTATTTTTCCTGTTCTTTTCCTCTTTCCATGTGTAAATTCCACTCGGGATTATTTTTGTGCAGGAAGGTGCCCCTTCCTGCACAAAAAGAATCCTGCCTGCAACGGAGGCACCCTTGCACCTTGGTGCAAGGGTGCCTATGTTGATGCTAGGCAGCAAATTGTGCGCCAGGGCCCTTTCACATTGGCGTAGGTCAGCAAAGCAAGAAGACTTGCGGTGCTGCTCTACACCAATTCCTCATAAATGAGGCCCTTATTGTTTTTTAGTCAGATGTATGCCTTGTCGTTCCCTCTATTCCTCCCTCTCCCCATTAACACTCCCACTTTGAATTTTGTAAAATGTAGTAAATTGTTGACATAAGTGAACTATCTGATTACTAGTAGACAGTTTAATAATCTACGGTTTGGAAGATGGAGCCTTCTGTCACCAGCGTTAATTTCTTATCAATTTTTCTTTGTACAATGAGACTCATACGTAAATATACTCATATGAATCTCGAAATAAACAAAAGTTGCACAAAAAAAAGAAAAAACTAAGGGCCGATTACGATGTCGACCGGAAACTCTTTCGACAGAATCCGTTTCGGAATCATTTCCGACAGAATCGGGATCTGAGAGTCCGACCGACCGATTACGATGCTTCCGGACATCGTTCGGTCGGACTCGCATTGACTTCAATGGGAGCCTGTGTTCCGAACGAGAACACAGGCTCCCTTTGAAAAAAGGGGTGGTTGGGGGAAACCTTGCACCCTGTGGCGGGCACCCCATGGTGCCTGCCACACTATGGACAGAAGGAAAAGGGGGTAACGGGTCCTGATCTTTAGCAGGCCTGCATCAACTAGAGCATATTTAGGATAAATTACTTGTCCTTGGCAACGGGAGACCCCTTCCCCACTACTTTTGCATGACTTCAAAAAATGCCAGGACAAGTAGAAGAAATCATTCTTTAAGTAGGGATAATTTGTAGTATTCTCATGTTGTGTTATTATATACTATGTTATCTTGTTCCTAGCTGCTCAGCCAGTGTGAATGCTCTGTGTGGAATGTTGGTGTGTGGGCCATGAGTGGAATGCTTGAGTGACTGGGTATGAGTGGTGACAGTTGGTGGAAGGGCTGAGCAGCTAGCAGGCTGCTCCTGGTGGGGCTGCTGATGAAGACCTATAGATTACTGTACAGGATCTAAGCCACTTGTTATCATCTTGAATAAACCTACTAAAACTACATCTACCAGCGTGGACTACGTTACTACATTTATTTTGGCGATGAGTTGGAGACCATCCCACGCGTTAAAGTTGGTCTGAGGCTACCTGGAGATGACAAAGCATCAAGATTTACAAGTTCAGACAACCCAAGGAAAAATTAAAACTAAGTCTGTGTCACAGGAAGCAACACGGAAAGAAAAGAAGCCACGAAGAAAACGAAGGAAAATGGAACAGCACGCCTTGCAGCCCCACCAGTGTCCATTACATCGGACAGCCCCAGCTCCAGCGTACTGTACTCTGTTCATCTGGCACATTTTGACAAGAACTGTGACTTCAAGGGAAGTAAGCATTATCAATCTAGACTTTCTACAAGTCATGTCTAATATGAATGCTGCACAGTTTGAGATGTTAAGGACATGCCTACAACAAGTATTGGCAGCTATTCATTTTCAACAGCTAATCAATTTGTCCTTTTTGATTTGGATTTGGCAGCATTTGATTGCAGGTAAACGGAGTAATCTGTCTGTAAGGAGTGTTCTGCTGCACTGATTTGTGGCACATTTTCAGTAAGCATTATCTACATATCAGCCTTCTTTTGAAATCTGGTTATGTGTGTCTGCACAATGTGTGTTCAAGCTCCTGACAGCGTTGGTTTGCTGGCTTTCACTCTGGGGGAAGAAGAGTGCTAACATTATGGCCAGTAGACTTGTATGGAGTTTACAAGCGCAGTGTCCACAAGCTGATTTGTTATCTGCCCTGGAGTGGTAATCGCTGCACACTGGGACTTAATATTTTGGCTCAAAATGTGAAAGACTTACTATTTCAAGGTGGAATCATCCGATGTCAAAGGTCAGATAACCTATTTTTAAATATGGTTTCACTGGATCGTGAAATTGTCAGAAACTGTTACGTGAGCCTCGCTCAGATTTTGCTTTGTGTGTGCATCTATTTCTGGGTTTTCATTTTGGCATATTCACATTGGAGACAGCAATTGCCTGTGTAACCTGTGGCTCGTGCCCTGCGTCAGAATCACAGTATTGGGACATGAGTGGTGAGACATTCACCGTCTGTTATTGTTGGTTGTTTCTTGAGCCATCCTGATTACAATTCCAGTTAAACCGCTCCCAGTCTGTTTGGAAATCGGAGGCGCAAGTCTAAATTAGCGCGCGCACACCTTCATGTATTTTTAGGTCTCGGGCCTAGCGTTGCAGTGCGCAGCACTGCTCGCGCAGCCCGAGACCTCTTGTAAGGGCTTTTGGAAACTAACCACACGCTCGTGCGTGTGGTTCTTTTTTCTCCTGCTGCCATTGGCTGTAGCGTTTAAAAAAAAAAAAAGAAATGCACGCGATTGGGCAAAGGCGGGCGCATGTCCCGCCTTTGCTCCGCCCATTCCCGTCGGTGGCTAGCACGCGCAGCAGCGCGCGTTCGCCTTGCTGCCGGGCTCCTCTGTGGTGCGCGCGCACCACTGGTTTTGCACCGCCCCTCGCATGATATGTTGAATACTTTGGAGAAAGAAGAGCCTCCCAAGGTCGCTCAAAGGAAACCTTCCTGGTGCAGATGTAAGTGCCCGCTCCGCCACTCGTCACCTTGGAGCAGCGTGCCCCCCTCACCACCACTACTCCGCACCCGGTACGCGCTATATAAATGCCCTGTGAGTACTCCCACACTAATCCCCTGCATGGAGTCCGCAATTCGCCTACGGCATTCGGGTAACTATCAGCTCCAAAATTCCTTCGCCACCGTACGCCACTCCATCCCCGCTCACAAACCCCCCCTCCGCACCAGGGGTTTTGGGGGGCCTCTGATCGCGCTAACCACTGTATCCTGGCAGTCTCATGCAGGCGACGTCCCACCAGCTAGGCACGCACTGCCGGACTGGGGCCTCCATCCCCCCCCGCGCCAACCACTCCCGCCACTGTATGAATGGCGCCCACCCCCCTGACCCTTGGCTGCGGCGCCCTGTAGTGTCAGGCGCCACCCCCCCCCGCCCGCCCCCCAACACGTGTGGGAACTACCTCCCAGCCGCCGCAGTGATGGCCTGCTCCCACGCAACACGGAACCCCCCCTTTTCATACGCGTTTTGCCAATGCTTTTACAGCATGCACAAAAGGCCCCCCCGTACCCCCTGCCAACCACTCTCGCCACGTGCAACACTCAGCAACACCACCTATTCGCACAGCCTAATAAAGAAAATTCCGGAACCCCCACCAACTTCTCACTCCCGCTCGGCGCTCTTAGTGCAGAACGCACGCGCCCCAGAATGTCGCACAACATTAAAGTGGCCACCCCTTTCTCCCTCCCTGGCTTCTGTCCCTCCCAGGACCCGCCCTAACAGGGAGGCACACCTCTCCCAGTACACATGGTGCTCTCTGCCGGGCCCGTCCTGTCTGTAATCACCGAGCTGCTTTCCCCCCCTGCACCAGGCTTTGATCCTCGGATGGGCTCTTCCACGCCTCTCCTCTGAGCAGCTTGCCCACTGCACCCATCAGAGCTACCGCGAGTTTGTCTCTGTACCAGGGTAGTCCGTCTCCCCATCCATCTCTACCAGGTGGCAGTCTCTTTCTGTCCAACGGTCAGGTCAGTCTCTTTCTGCTGCTGACTCGCCTTTCCCCTAGTGCCTCGGGCAGCAGCCTCTTTTCCTTCCCACTGTCCCGATTACCCCAGACAGCTTCTGCCCCAATTACCCCCAGACAGCTTCTGCCCCAATTACCCCCAGACAGCTTCTGCCCCCCCCCCGGTATCCTCAGTCCTTTCCCCCCTCTCTCCGGGGTCTGTCCCTGAGTCCCCTCCCCAGCCTTCCAGTCTTCTGCGGGCGTGTGTCTACTGCCTCTGGGGACCCCTCTCTTCAGCCTGTTCTATGTCTCGCGCCCTCCGCTCCTGCGCTCACCGGCCTCTACCTGCCAGCCGCTGCTAAGACAGCACAGCCCTCTCTTATTTCTATGCCCGTGTCAGCTCCGCAGCTCCACTTATGGTGCAGCTACCGCTCGCTTCCAGGTCTCCCCCCCCCACCCCCCACCCCCGAGCCGGCGTAGAGCACTCTCCCCTGGACACCAGGGCGCAAGTTACTGATCTGCAGCTGGTGACTCAGTTGATTAATTCATCCATCCCAGGAGTCCCTGCATGACTTCATAGTAAAAGGTTCAACACAAATAGTCCTCTGAGACTTTCATCATTCTAAGGTCGATAACATGAGAACCATTCGGGTAACAATAAAGATCTGTCATTCAGCGCCAAGCTGAATAACATTTGGGTGGCAACAAACATGTGTATGTGTGCCACTTGGACTGCTTCAGCTTGTGTTAAACCTGCTCATTGTGTGAGAGAAGCTTGTACTTTTGCTTCGCTGCACCTGCTGTTTGTGAGGGAAGCAGACTGTGGCTGCATATGGGTGGCGCTGTGTCTGTTCCCTGTGCATGTTGAAAGTGTGCACATCTGCTGGCTGGTGCTGTATGTGTTCCGTGTGCATGTTGGAAATGTGCACGTCTGCTAGGTGGGGCTGTGTCTTGTGTGTGTGTGGAAACTTTGCAGGAACATGCCATGACGTGTATAGTGGTGTGATTCAGCTGCTGCTACCCGCTTTGTAACTGTGTGAAAAATGAGAAGCACGCACTGCTGCTACTTGTGCCTGTATCAGTACTTTGTGCATAAGACTCCTGCATCATTCGTGAGAAGGCCGGGTGCGCACTTGTGATCCCTGTGCTACTCGTGTGTGACCGAAGCTTGCAGCACTACAATCTGTACTGTATTAGTGAGATGTGTGGGTATGTGTGTGAAGGCCACTTGCACCACTGCCGCCTGTACTGTACCCAGAATATGTGAGTGAGGCTTGCAGTTCTGCTGCTCGACTTGCCCCACGCAGCACCAGTTCTTTATCTAGGTGGAAGGATGAACGCCTGTTTCTTACTGTTTTACCTGTTCTGTGTGTGTATGGGAAGCTTCCGCTACTGGTTTACAACCTACATATTTTAGTGTGTGGGAGAAGCCCACAGTAATGTTTCCCGTGCTGTGTATGTTCTCTAGGGGCGCTTGAATGTGTTGCAGTGTGTCTTGTATGTGTATGGGGCACTTGCACTGCTACCACCTGTTCTGTGCCTATTCGGTGGTCGATTGATTGCTTGTTCACGGAGCTGCGGTATGTTGTAATAAGGCCGATTGGTTTTGTGTATTTTTTAATGTTTGGGATATTCCCGGGTGCTGTTTCCCAAATGAAACATTTGCTTTCATTTTCGGACTTGTTAAGATTTAGTTTTATTAAAAACGGAAATGAAAACAAATATTTATTGTTCCACTTTGATGTTTGTATTAAACACAACCTGCATTGCTGTAACATGTAGGAATACGTGTATTTTTATACATAACCTATATTTGTAAAGCGCACAGTCACACATGGGTTTCTTGTGGCTGAGTGACAGGTTTTTTTGTTTCTTGTTTTACATAGCACTTCCCACCGCAAACAACGTTTGTTGCAATCAATGCATTTTAATGGTACTCATTTTACCTACCTTGCAAGGATGAAATACTAAATCTCATTGCCAGGTTTAAACTTGTGATCGTCAAGTTCCGCGCATTTCTTAGCAGCCAGCGACATGGGGCCTGATGCACAAAGCTATTTTGCAGTTGCAGAGGTCAAAGTTGAGCCGTTGCGACTACAAAATAGCATTTTTACGGAATCGCAATTAGGGTTCCAGGCTCAATACAGAATCAGTATTTAGAAAGGGTGTGTAAACAACATACTTTCCAAATACCGATTCCTAAAATTATGTATTAATGTTTTGCAACCTACATCCGGTTGCAAAACATTAATATTTTACAACCAAATCCAAATTGATGGTAACCATTTACAAAAGAGAAGGGGCCCCTTGGGATTGTCGATAAACATGTGTCTTAAACCCAGACGAGGAGTTTTTATATTTGATTGCATCAGGCTCCCTGCTAGCAATAGTCGTTTATTTCGCTGCTGCTGTTTTTTAGGTCTCGGGCCTCAACACCCCCTTCTTTCTCCTCTCCTTGTCACTCTATTCTCCACCCTTCCTCTTTCTCTTTCCCTGACTTATGCAACGGCGCTGTGGTATATGACCATGTTTAAAGGAACACGTGTGCCATAGTGACACCCCTTCTTTCTCCTCTCCCTGTCCCTCTACACTTCCTCACTCTATTCTCCACCTTTCCTCGCTCTCTTTCCCTGCCTTCTGGAACGGCGCTGTGGGATAGATGGAGAAATTAAGGAGCAGTCTGGAAGTACAAGATGGAAAGGGGGGCACAGAGACACCAAAATCTACTTTCTACCAAGGTATAGTCACAGATATACCTTTAAGGCTCTCTCAGATCTTGCAGACATGCCTGGTGCCTCCTTTTTAAAAGCCCTAAGCAAAATTAAATTTTGCCGGTTTAGTGCTCCCTCTTTCCTGGAAACTGGGGAATTTGCGTCCTGCATTTGCAACGTGGTAGACCACTGTTGGCTGCCCGATAGTGCTTGTTAAACTTGGTAACACAGTCCACACAAATACACTCCATATCTTGCCACATAATTCCAATCAGCATATTTTCACTCAACCCCACACACTTACGCACCACACAATTCAACTCTAAACATTTCCATTCCACACCACATCATTCGACAACAAACCACATAATTCAACATAATTATACAACACACATACATCCAATACACACCACCGAATTTCACATCATGCCACAAAATACAACAGCATACCACATAATTAAACTTCACTACATACCACTCCACAAAATACCATTCCACATAATTACACTCCATGACACACAATCCCACTTCACATGATTCCAATACATTCAATACCACATAACTACTATCCACATAATTTCACTGCACACCATGCTACATAATTCTACTACACAGATCCACTCCATACCCCACAATTCCACCACACACAATTCCACAACTAACAATTCCAATCCAACCCACATAATTCCACTCCACACACATCCACTCAAAACCAAAACACATGGGTAAAAGACATTGTCATTTACAACGCCAATACCTCTAACTCTTACAAATCCGAGACCTATTGCATTGCAAATGCTTGTTTTGTTCATGCAGAGACTTTGCCACAAGAGACTTTGTCCCTGCTGCTTGACGCTGTGCTGCATTAACGCGCTGGGAGCCACCCTGCGCGAGTATTCCTTACGTGCCGCCATCTTTGGGATGGAAGCTGCATGTTTTCAATGTAGCCTTTAAGTGTGCTGCCAAGGTTTTTTTTTCATCTGTCCTCTGCCAACCACGTTTTTTTTTTTTTGTCAACAAAGTTAAGTGGCAGTTGAAACTTACTGGACACGTCGTGATGTGAAGATCGGATGAAATTCATGTTTTCTTGCTTTTGGATGTGGACAGGTACTCTTTTATTTTGTTTAAATAGTACATGTGCATGACTTTATATGGTGCACAGTCGTGGTTCTGCCACTAAGTTTCTTTTTGCTGATACAACCTCTCAGTCATCGTATACCTGAAAAATTTCGACTAGTTTACCTTCATCTGGGAGTGGAGGATGCATTCCTTACTGTACACACTTTAAGGATCTTGTTTACAGCAGCATATAGCACTGGAACATTTTGGTTTAGCTGCAGTAGTGTTTATGGTGACTATGGACATGCTTTAAAAACAACTACGTTACCACAGTGTATGGCAGTTTGTCTAGGACTGCTACATGCATTATACATGTGATGGAATCAACCTGTTGTGGGTGTCGCCATAGAGGAATTTCTCGGGTGAGAGGTCACTCACCGGCGTGGGATATAGTATAAAGTTGTGTTCGTGATCCCATTGTTTACACTTTTCTTTATGTGGGTGCCCCATGTATTTCAGTGGGTGGCAGTCACTGTTGTTTCCCTTACTATGGGATAGGAATGGGTCTTAGTTCCATATCCACATTTTTTTTGTCACAGTACCCTTACATGAGGGTTGGCTCTAAGGGTTTGTTCCCTTTTTTACTTGTTACAAGGTGTTTGTTCCTTGTGTGCGTAAGACACCATGTGCCGCACGTTCAGTTTGGTTGCAAGGGTTCTACACCTTGTGTGCGTAAGACACCTTGTGCGGCATGTACTTTTTTGGGTGCAGGGTTTGTTTCCCTGTGTGCGTAAGACACCATGTGCCGCATGTTCAATTTTGGTTGCAAGGGTTCTACACCTTGTGTGTATAAGCCACCATGTGCCGCACGTTCAATTTGGTTGCAAGGGTTCTACACCTTGTGTGCGTAAGCCACCATGTGCCGCACGTTCGTTTTTGATGTAGTGGGTGTTTTCACTATTTTGCATGGGGTTTTCGTCCCTTTGGTCCCTTATTTTGGGGCAGGAAATTGGGTTCCAGTCCATTTTTCCACACTACTGGTCTCCTTACATTGGGAGTATACACGTTGTCCCTTGTTGGGGGGGTGGTCAGGAATATGGGTTATAGTCCCTTTTTCCACATTTTCACATTTTAACTTTGTCTTTCTCCCTACTTGGGAGTGTACACGTTTTTTTTTCCTCACATGGGGAGCATACATATTGAGTTTCATAATTCTTTCCTTTTTAGAGGAGGGGGCTGGTATTATTTTTCTATCTTTCCTCCTTGTGTAGTCCTTATCCCTCTCGTGATGTGGTGTTTGCCGTTCATCCCTGGGTTACGGGCTATTGACTCATGTTGTACTTTGATGTATATAGTTTTTTAGTTTGGTTTTATTATTATTCTGTTTTATAGGGAAGAGATAATGTAGTATTCTCATGTAGTGTTATTATATACTATGTTATCTTGTTCCTAGCTGCTCAGCCAGTGTGAATGCTCTGTGTGAAATGTGGTTGTGTGGGCCATGAGTGGAATGCTTGAGTGACTGGGTATGAGTGGTGACAGTTGGTGGAAGGGCTGAGCAGCTAGCAGGCTGCTCCTGGTGGGGCTGCTGATGAAGACCTATAGACTGCTGTACAGGATCTAAGCCACTTGTCATCATCTTGAATAAACCTACTAAAACTACATCTACCAACGTGGACTACGTTACTACATAATTCCATTTATTGCTTCTGTAATTGTAATTCGATACTTGACTCTTTATAAACTTCAGAGTCATTCAGAGCAAAGGCGGATCATAGATTCCAGGAAAAACAAGAGCATGTTGCACCCAACACGTGTTTCGCCGCCTCACATTGGCCTTATCTGCCTGGGGCTTCCTCTGCAGTACAATAGGTTAGTGGTCGCGGTAGCAACACTTGTAGCGAAAAAGAAAATAATATTGCATTCACCACTCTTGCTTTTCTTAAGATGCATAAATCAAATTTAATTCCAGAATCAAAAGCATCAAATGCAATTCAAAATCAAAGCATTTGTTATTGGCAACACAGTTGCTCCAGCATATAACAGTGCGATATGTATTTACAGTGCTCTTGATATAGAGGGGAAAAAAAGAAAAGGTTGGGTAGAAGGTGATGAACGTGTGAGTGAAGGACAGGGAAAAGGTATTGTGATATATATACATCATTTGTACATAGTATAGGACCTTTCCGGCCTAGCACAGGTCAATTGTCCTCAGGGCGTGGCGCGTATAAGTATTTTTGTCTCACACCGGGGTATCAGGTTACTTCCGTTTGAATGATTGTTGGAGGTTTTAATTTCTGTCTCTGATTCTTGGCAATAAGAAAATCTTCCGTCGGAAAGGGCCGATTACGATGTTGTCGGGAAACTCTTCCAACCGAATCGGTTTCGGAATCATGTCTGACCGAATTGGGATCTGCGAGTCCGACTGACCGATTACGATGCTTCCGGACATCCTTCGGTCGGACTCGCATTGACTTCAATGGGAGCCTGTGTTCCGAACGACAATACAGGCTCCCTTTGAAAAAAGGGGTGGTTGGGGAAAACCTTGCACCTGGTGGTGGGCACCCCATGGTGCCTGCCACACTATGCATGTATGGAAAGGGGGGACCCATGGGTACCCCCATGGGCCCGATTCAGAGGGCCCCGGGTGAAGGGGGGCTTGCTACGGGCCCCCAAAGCCAGCTTCCGACAGCCGATCGGTGTCGGAACAACTGATTCGGAAAGGCTGTCTGAATCAGACATCCTAATCGCTTGTTTGGAAACGCAGCCCTTTGACCTGTATGAATTGGCTCCGACCAACTCGGTTACTCTGAATGCTGTTTGGAACCGGACAGTCCGAACGGTTTCTGGACATCATAATCGGTCGTTTGGAAATGTTTCCGAGTCGGTCGGAAACAAGGCTTCCGAATCGGATTTGAACGAATCGAATGCCGTTCGGAGCCTTTCCGAACGACATCATAATCAACCCCTAGAGTTTAATATGATAAAGTTACACAATCGAAGCAACAGCAGTCAGAACACACAAACGTAACAGTCATTAATAGTTTATTTGAAACTGCCTGTACAGTAACGTAAAACAAACATATACAATTTACTTTAATGAAGAAACTGCACAGGGTGGTGAATGAAAAACATTTAACCACACATCTCAAATGTCTCTCGCAAATGATTCATAATTTCAAGAGTCAGTTAAGATCTTATTGGGTCGATCTTAAAAGTAATTTGTGCAACTTCATGGGCATATGCCAGATCTGCTAAGGGTCATACCCAGCAAGCCCTAGGCATTTCACTATGTGCTTTGAGATTAATTTTAGGTTGTAATTCGCCTACAGCATCATCGTATTACGTTTACAAAACCTCATTAGCCAATATAATGCCCCTATATTACAAATAAGTGCAGATATTTTGCAAAGTTGTACAAATAAACAATGATTTGGATAGGTGCTGGGGTTCAGTACCAGATATAATCTCAGATAATATGTTTTAGAGAAAGCAAGTACGTTTCTTTGTGTTGGCTGTAGACTGCCTTGGTAAAATGGATGTAGCAGCGCACTTTCCCTTTTGCAAAGTAAATTAATTTAGAAACACAGGTAGCAGAAATGTCCCAATTTTAATATAATTTATGCTTAACGATACTCGAGTGTTGCAACGATAGGCAGGTACAATTAGATGTTAGTGATTTGTTCCACAGCAAACGCAGGTGTGCGTTTATGTGTGTGTTTCTTTGTCTGTATTGGAGAGCCGGGGATATCACCAATGTAGTAGTCGTGGTCAAATTAAGACTTCCATAGGGATTACGGGCATCTTTACAAGGAAATGGCACTGGGCGGCCCTGCGGCAAATTTTGCAGCATTGCGCTGCGTCATTTCAAAATGCAGGGATGAGCTGTTTTTACAAGGATACAGCACACCCCTGTGTTTTCCCTTGAGCTGGTGCTAACAATAGCTGCCTAGAGCCAACATAGACATCCTTGCGCCACAGTGCAAGAGTGCCTGCGTTGCAGGGATGATTGTTTATATGCAGGAAGGTGTCCCTTCCAGCACATAAAGAATCAATAATGGCGAGTTGCTATGTGTGTTGCATTCTGCAGCACACATAGAAGTAGCAAATCACCATTATCTAATGATTGTTTTTGAGCAGGAAGGGAGACCTTCACTAATGGCGTTTTGCTCAGAATGCAGCACACATAAAAAAAGCAAAAACGAGGAGGAAAAAAAGTATTTTTGGCGCTGCCTCATATTAACTAATCCTTGTAAATCTGGGGCAGCATCAAAAAGCAATGGGTGTTGTAGTGGAACGCCCACAGCAACACCCATTGCACCCCCTTTCATGCAGAAAACTGCGTAAAAGGGTACCATATTTACAAAGCAGCGTTAAGCCACTTTGTAAATATGGTGCAGGGCATTGCGCCACCGGAACTTCGGAAAAAGTGACGTTCCAGTGGCGAAATCCCCTTGTAAATATGCCCCTCCAGCCACCTCTCTGGCAATTTTCCCTGTGCTTATTCTCAACTGTTGGTGCCTAGTACTGTTTTCTGCCTGTCCCTTCTTTTTACAAGGAGGAGCAAGGTTCTCTCATATAAGTATCAAGATCTCACCAACCAAGATCGACAATAGCAAGAGTGGCAAGATTCCATAATGAAGAATACCAATATCTCCTACCAAGTTTGGTGGAGTGGAAGATTCCAATCAGTCTTTTTAGGTCGAGGCAAGGCATGCTGTATTCAGGTAGGGACTTGAAGCTCCGCCCACTCTCCGCCCATATTTTTCATTGGCTTTTGTCATTGTTCACTGTGAACTGTGGCTGTTCATTGGTCAATAGGCATAATAGTCTCCCCTTAGTACCTCCTTGTCTCATTTTATAACCTCCCATGGTGACACCCCCTGTTAAGTGTGTTGTTACTCAGTAGGCTTTAATTACAGCCTCCGAGCACTATTTTCTCAAATAGCTTTGTCCTGCCTGCAACTCTCTCCTAACGATTTTCTTAATTTTTTACAGCATGGGCACCGAACACATTTGCAATGCAATAGATCTCTAATTTGCAAGAGTTTAAGCTATTGGCATTGTAAATGACAATGCCTTTTATTTATCCATTTTAAAAACAACACATAAATAAAAGGCATTGTCATTTACAATGCCAATAGCTCAAACTCTCGTAAATGCGAGACCTATTGCATTGCAAATGTTTGTTTAGACTTTGTGGCTTTTTACTCCTTTTGGGACCAATTCTGGGAGGCACTTGTCATATTCACATATCTCAACTGTGAAGGGTGGCAACATGGTTTTCTGTAAAGGTCCCGACTTCTTCAAACAAATAAACAAGCAGGAGCAAGAACTTTGTCCAGGCCTTGACAGCTGCATGCATGCCTTGTCGGGACATGGTATCGCGCACAGTTTTTTCAGCTATAGGAGCACATCTCACTTAGGGTCCTTCTCAATCAGAACTCTCTGGTGAGCCCAGTGGGCGTATTTATTTTCACCATTAATAAAGGTAAACTCCTTCAATGGGACAACCCCACCTATCTTGTATCCTACTACAGGTTCTGGACACAAGGAGTGCCTAGGTCCTATTCTACTCTGTTTAGGGCCCTTTAATGTTTATTCAGTATTTTTATATTTGCCAGAGCCTTTTATTAAGATTATCATTCTTCCCCATAGGTTTGTATTTAGATATGTCGTAAAAAATAGCTTTAGCTGTCTGATGTGGCACGTCATAATAAAAGAAGTGTGGTGCATTAGTTTAGTCCCCTTCAGGCACTGCTTGTTGGAACTGTCATTCACATTTTGGATTATCCTGTATGACAGCCATACATACTATAGGGATGGGCCATGGATCACACCATTTCAGCCGTTGTTTTTTCTTCCTGTAATAACTGCCCAATCATTTTGTCATTTTTGACACCTAAGCAATTTTCTCGAGGAACTAGTTGCACCTTCATCCTAATACCAGAGGTGAGACAAAAAAAAATTGAGAAATCTAGACCGTGGAGTACAGCCCGACAGCTTAGGTTTTCGCAGTGGTGCGCGGACAAAAGTGCCAATTTCTCTCCTCTGCTATATTCTGTCTGACCACAAAGAATTACTAGGACCCGTAAGAACACTTCTGCTCCGATCTGGCAACAGCACTGTTAAATTGACAATAACAACCTCCCCAACTGCATGGATAGTTGTCACGTCTACTTCAAGGGGGAAAACACAGCATAACAAAGTGCTTTTTTTCATTTTATCTTCTGCATTTGAGATCACTTGTTATAGCTATAAAATCTTGTGCCCTGCGATATAATCTCTTCTCACATTTGTTCATTACCAGGCACATGTTCAATATGCAATTTACCAACCACCTCTCAATGTCCCCACCCCCCAACAATTAAGTGTGTTAATGGATAGCTGGCATTGTTTCAAAGACGTGCTTTTTTGTACTCGATTGAACTGAGGGCCTCGCTGCCCTACGCCAATGTGAAAGGGCAGGAATCCACTGTATTAATGAAATACGGCGCATTCCTGTCATTTCCCCCGTGCTGGCACACAATTTGCTGCCTAGCGCCAAGGCAGGTACCATTGCACCACAGTGTGTTGCATGCAAGATTGTTTTTGCGCAGGAAAGGGCACCCATGAAATGCCCCCCTATCACAGAGTAAAGCAACCCAGTGACTTGCGCTGCTTTGTCTTACTCCATATCTATGAGGCCATGCAAAGCCACGCAGAGTGACTTTGCGTGGCCTCATAGATATGACTGAGAGGCTTGCGCCGCCGGAACGTCATAAAAAGGGACGCTCCAGCAGCGTAAGCCTCTCATAAATAAACCAGAGTGTCTGAATGTGCCCAAGGACCTAAAGACAATTGCCTTTTAAAATTGATGTATCGCATTGTGTTGGCCATTGCACTACTGCATCATTGCGAAGGTTATACGCCATAAAGAAACATACTAAACATTCTTCAGCATACATACCCTTTGCAGAAAATAACATGAAAAAGTCCTGATTAAGTAATTCACCTTATTTTAATACAAGTGACATTTTTCTCATAAAACAATCGGTACAAATGTTCCTGAACGAGCAGATCTTGCCTTCAGTTGTATAGTTGTGCTGCACAATCCGCATGTTTAAAACTGGCGACAGAAAAGGAGATTTGGGGCCTGCTTTAGAGTTTGGTACAAACATGACGGCTATCCTGTGCACTTGTAATACGGCAAAAGGGACATCCGTCTTGTCTGCCTTATTATAAGTGCATTATATCCTAATGCACTTGTAATAAGGCGGGTGGGACATCTGTCATGTTTGTGATGGAGTAACCCGCCTGCCAAACTTTAAATCGGGCCTTTAGTTTCTGAGGAACAATACAAAATATCTGGTTCTGTCCACTGTCATTTGAGAGGTTACATTTTGTATACACTTGACACAAATGTGTGGTGATCTGAACACGCAAAGCCACCATCAAGGAATAATAAAAACAAAGTGAAAAAAGTAATGCCATTGTATCATGTGATTTTTAAGTGCTAGCATTATCTAGTACTCATAACTGGGGTGTTTTGCAAGAATACAATACAGTGCGAGATGCAAAGTGGAAAGTCCCTGCATTTACAGAAACTATAGCATTCGCGGAAATCACTTCTCGAATACAGGTAATTTCCTTCTCTCTCTCACACACACACACACAAACTCACAAACAGATACTCGCTTATACTTGAATTTACTGTTTTTATTGTGAAAAATGTTTAGCAATAAAGTTGACCACCTCTTTTTTCATCATGTGGAATGATTTGCTGTAAATGGTGGAAGGGCATTATATTGCAGGTGAAATACTGACCTACAAAAGAATCAACTGCACTTTATAGACCACCGTTTTATCTTCAAGGTAAGTAGAGGTGGAGTTAAGACTAGTAAACCTATACTTGCCTGCATAAACTTACCTTGGCGAGATAAAGATGGGCAGTATAGTGGAAAAAATCTTTTGTAGGTCCATATTTCAACTATGATATAGTGACGAACAACCAACAAAAACAACATATATGCAAAAGTGCAGATTGTGATATCAGACTTTATTTCACTGGTCCGTGAATGGAGGAGAAGGTCGACTCACAGCTGTGGCACCTTGCCTGTATGACCAGCATTTATGATAGTACACTTTCAATAAGTGAGTATATATGTATATATATATATATATATATATATATATATATATATATATATATATACATATATATATATTTATGTATATATGTATTCAAGTTTGTGTATCCCTGGATGGACCAGTATTTGACCCAATATCAAGAATGAAAACAATACATACAGCTTTTCCCTCGCTTTCATTATGCACATCAAAACTAGTTTGTTATTACTCCATAGTATAATATTTGTATGGAGGATTCTTTCTGTGTGTTCCATTAGGTATAAATAAATAAATATAGGCAGTATTAACAATCTCTGAACATAGAAAACCATGTAAAATAATTCCATATTTGCTTTCGCCTTTCTAGACAGTGAGTGGAAAACAACTAGGGCGCTTTTGTTTGTGCACGCACGCACACACGTACACACGCTTGCCCATTTACATGTGAGTGGAAGTTGAAAGAAAGCAATGGAAATATCTACTGCTAGCAGATATTTCACCGAAATGACCCTCAGGTCTGCAGCCATCTTTTGCATAAATAATTACAAAAATAGAATAATAGAACTTTAAAAACCAAAACGCATGTGTGGTAAAACATGAGAAAAGATACATAAGTGTAAGGATTCCAATCACTACCCCAAAAAGAGTAATCATATATTCTACTTCTTAAATCATCACTGTGGAAATACTTTTAAAAAAAGTGTAATCTCACTACAGAAAATATATACATTAGACTTACATCGTACATGTACAGAACCAAAGTTCTAGAGGTGCATCAACATTGACATCAATATTGACTATGAACATGACTTCAAAAATGTTCTATAGCAAAACAAGTATGCCACTGGTATCTTTTGCACAGGTAGGTACATTGTTGAGGGAAGCACACTGTACAATGGAACTGCTATATCTAAGGTTGAAAGCTGAAAGGGAAACAGCCTTTACAATGCGGCAATTAGTACACAGGTGGCCCAATTCACAAAGGTAAAGTTAGAAGAAAGTCTAACTTTATGACTTTCGGTATTCACAAGGGGCATTTACTACTCGTGAATGCTTTTTGTGAATACCGAAAGTCTAACTTTACGACTTTCCGTCTAACTTTACCTTTGTGAATCGGGCCCACTGTCTTTACCATGCATTTTTTACCACTCAAAGTTTTACTACGCATATGCCTTTACCACACGTCTTTATCACACAAGGTAAAGTATTTAAGGTGAGTATAAATGCACACACACACATATATACATTAAAGGGTTTACATTTAGAATTTGGTAGGGGTTTAGGGATGGGTAGGAGTATAGGGTGGTAAGGGTATTTTTAGGGTTTAGGGGTGGGTAAGGCTATTGGGTAATACAATTATTTTTAGGATTTAGGGTGGGTAGGGGTATTGGTGGTAAGGGTGTTTTTAGGGTTTAGGGGTGAGTAGGGGTATTGGGTAGTAAGAGTAATTAAAAAAAGAGGGTTTGGGGGCCTTCCCCCCAAAAAATATCTATATCTATATCTCTATATATGTATCTCTCTCTCTCTATATATATATATATACATAAATATGTGTGTGTGTGTGTGTGGCACTTACCTTAATTATACTTACCTGCGTGGTAAAGGCATATGCGTGGTAAAGGCATGCATTGTAAAAAATGCATGGTAAAGACATGCGTGATAATTGGCAGCGTTGTAATGTTATACAATCTGCTAAAAGAACACTGATTAATAGATGTTGTGAATGCCATTGAATGTCTCTTGTAATTAAAACCTTACAGGGATTGCTACAATCTGTTAAACCAGCAAAAGGAAACATGATTCTATGCTTTTCAGCAGCCAAAATGAAGCATTACAGCTTCATTGGTAGGTCCGTTTCATTTGCCCGTGGTTAAGCCAGTCCATTCTAGACAGTTTTTGCCTGATACATTGCATAGAGTATTATGTGTATGCTCACCTTTGAGCAGCACTCGATGGGTCTGTGAGAATATCAGGGTGGTCTAGCCCCTTGTGTTATGCTTAATAGAACCCTCAAATAGAAATTGAGTTTCTATAGTTACTTCTGCTGCCTCTGTACAGTGAATTACAAAGTATACTGTCCTCAAACTTGTATCCAATATGTGCTTGCAATATGACTCTATATTTCCATGGCTGCTTCTAATTTCTTTTGTAATTATTGCAAGTGATTTGCAAAAAACCTGGCATGTTGCTCAGTATCTGATGTGTCCCCTTGTGCGCACCATAGCTTACATTGTTTGCCCATTTCACGGAGTGGCAGAGACAGAATTAACTGTCTCACAAAGCATGTTTATTTGAATAAAGTAGTACATTGAGCTCATCTCGTCTCAACTATGTTTTTCACTTCAGATAGGAATCAGCCATATGCAAATCAGCTGTGTCCTCCCCCAGAAGTAACAATCCAGCCTGGAGTGCCGAGCAGGTCCCTCCTGAATGGGAACACAAGCAACTTCAGACTGGTTTCAGTCTTTTTGGGCCTAGTCGGTAGGGTGCAGCGTGAGTTCTAGGGCAGTAAGCACAGCACCCATGTCTGGGCTTAGTCGTCGAACTTAGGGTGTCGCTCTGAGGAAAAACAAAAAAAGATGCGTGAAATGTAGTGAGTGCAGCAATGAGGTGAGCTCATTGAGGGAAGGGGTGGGGAAACCTTCTTTTGCTTCAGTTGTGTTGTGAGGCTATTTGCTGGCTTAAGCATAAGTGACATCAGCAGTCCCTGTGGAAGCAATTCTAATAAAAAAGCATTTGTATATTATGTTTTTTTCATGGGCTGGAAACTGTCCAGAACTCTCATTTCATTTATTTTTGTTTACTCCACGATCTGTCCCTTGGTGTGCAGGTCCTAAGGGCCAGATATACGACCATTCCATTTTCCGAGTCGTAAATTGCGATTTTTTCAACTCACAATTTGCAATTCGCAAAACGGAATGTGCTAATGTGTCTTAAACACATTTAGCAATTCCCAATGGGGTCGCAAATGACCTCCCTCATCAATATTCATAAGGCAGGTCGCAATTTGTGACCCATTGGGAATGGGCAAGAACACAGGGATGGTGGGCTGCTGGGGACAATTTTTTTTCTTCAAATCCAGCTCGTTTTCCTTAAAGGAAAACGGGATGCGTTTAAATGAAAAGTTTTATTTTTATTTTTTAAGAGCAAGCAGTGGTCTGTGGGACCACTGCCTACTCTTAAAAAATATTTCCGCATACATTCATCAAGGGAAAGGGGTCCCCCAGCGACTGGCTTACCACTTATTTGAAGTAGGTGGTAGCAGCGATTGTTTTGCGACAGCATTTGTGGTCGCAAAACAATCGTACATACCAGAGAGACTCACTATTAGGAAGTGCGTCCTTGGCACGCCCCTTCCTAATAGCGACTCGCAAACCCTATTTTGCGAGTCACTAATTGGTTAACGACTCGCAAAACAGGGTTTGTACATACTACAACCCTTTTTACCGGTTGGAAACAGCCTGAGTTTCCGTTTGCGACCGCTATAGTGGTCGTACATCTGGCCCTAAGTTGCTCTATAAGATTTGGAAGTTCCTTTTTATCGAGGGCTTCCAAAAGTCATCTCGCAATACATTTATAAATCTTATACAGCAGGCAATTAAGGTGTTTCTTACTTATCAGGCATTTTAGGGCATCTTGTTTGTGATGAGTTTCACAGTAATAGATCGTTCGCAAGTGTAAACCCTCGTGCTTGGGCACACTTCCAACTGGATGCCAATGCAGCACCCTGTCAACAGGAGATGCTGCTCACTCAGACCCAGGAGGTTCTGCCCATGATGAGGGAACTGGGATTCACAAAGCCTTCAGACTAATGCTGGTTCAGAATATCTTCTTTTTCAGACTGTCTGCATTAAGTGACATCCAAAACTGCAGAGAAAAACGACAGCAAAAAGCTTTGGGACTCACACGACATTTAAGTAAGCATGTTTTACTCCGGGAAGATCATGAATAAGCCACAACTAAGCCAGGAGTATGAAGCAACTACTTACAGAAAATGCCTTGTGAGTCACATCTGGATATATAGGTGTAACTTTACGTTTAAGACAGGAGTAAGATGCAACTAGTCATTCAAAAAACTTTGTGAATTGGTACCTAGGTGTGAAGAGTACATTCCTTTTTATCACATGGCACTCACGTTGGAGATTGTTGTAGGCATCCCACTTCTGTTACTCTAGTTCAGTCTTGCTCCGATTGATACACCAGCCTTATGTTTCCTAATGTCCTGAATCCTTATCCAGGTGGCACTGCCACAGTGTCATTTTGAATAGTCAAAGACTTGCAGAATTAGCTGAGTATTTTAGCTTGATAGCAAATTGCCATGGTTGCTCTATTGTAGAATATAATGGACGATGATACACCTGAACTCATATTATTTTCAAAACGTTTCCAACAACAATGGAAAAAATGTGTCTTCTTCTGATGTAAAATGTACAGTTATGGCATATGAAACAATGTATCATTCATACATTTCTTGCAGAGGAGCCCAAGTTCCCACATAAGGTATCTTGTGAGGATGAATACACTCTTGTTCTTGACTAGGTTGCACTTAAGAAGTAGTAAGAAAGATGCCAACTCATCTGTAAGGCACGTTTCCGCCGCAGTAGAAATATAAACTATGTACACCATCACGCATAGGTGGTCTAGTGCACTGACGTCAGCATATATATGGAACTAGTCACACAAATAGCCTTACAAACATAACTGCTGCCCTGAGCTTCACTCCCATGGGCAATGGAAGGTCTCTACGCTGCTAAAAGGCACTTTCGAAAGCGACCTCACTCTCCGTACGGTATGTGTGTGCTGAATCTGTGATACTCAAGTCGGCTTTACGAATTGAAAGACCCTTATGCTTGTGCTGTTGCACACCAATACAAACAGATTACAAATATAAGACTTCAATTGTAACGTGAGAACCCAATGGTTAGAAGATACCAGGTTCCTTCATGTTAAAATAAGAAAGCACGGTCCCTCAACCTAAAACCCTGCTTCACTTTTTGTACCACTGTATGAACATATCCAGGAATATGGGACTCTCCCAAATTGCTCAAGAACTTTTAAAGGCCTTCAACCTACCTGGACTTTTGGACCCTAACATAACTAAGCATATTTGTCCCCTGATCTCCTCTTCAATAATGTGCGAAAAGAAGGAAACATTATACAGCATCGAAAAAAAACACTTCGGCTGTGTTTTAAAGGTTGTGCAAGAAATACAAAAAAATAAGTAATCAAATCAGATGCTGCAGCGGCAAAGTGTACAGCAACCCAAACAGTGTATAGTGCTTCTGTACCACAAAAATATATTCAATCTCAACCAAAAAAAAATACATTGGTTGCTAATCGACATCGCAGTTCAGTTTAGCCTGGCTGCTTTCTCCATTTGTCAGGTTCTTCTGCTGATCTGCCAGGGCCTGCCATCTTTGTTTGTTCCTCTGACAACCATCCAGTAAAGGAAAGCAAGCTTCGGATACGTCTGCCAATGCCTTGAGAAACAAAATGTAGATCAGGAGATTAATAGAAAATAGACCATATTCAAAGCTGTAGCCAGGACTGTAACAAGGCATAGGGTTTTAAACATTTGTGAGCCCTCTTCTCCAGTAAGCAAACATAAGTTCTTTAGTAACCTAAATGGCATACAGAGGAGCTTCTACTTAGCATATTCCGTAGACCAGGGATGCCCAACGTGGCTCCCTTGTGGCCGGATCAGGCTAGATTTTCAGGATAGTAATTGACGTAAACTAATTCAATTAGGTTAATTTCCGTAAATGTATCCAATATCAATATAGCATGAGTCCAGCGCTCCATGGGCCTAATTTGGACACTCCTTTCATAGATGGAGCTTTGGGCTCCGCTTATAAGTTGTATAGAATGTTGTTCTGGAGTGGAGTTCTGCTCCACACAACTACAAATGGTCCAGGCTTCCCACACACAGATCTTTCATGTGGGGGGAACACTGCAAACGATTTCACCAGTTAGAAACTCCAGCAAGTATAGTTGCATAGTGAAAGGATTGCAGTGCAGCCTGGACCGTCTTCCCTGACCCCCTCGTGCCCATCCGACCTCTAGCAAAGGCATTAGGTGAGGATGTAATGCTCCCCTCTTCCAGTCAACAGCTGAAACTTTTAACGTAAATTTAACCTCATAATAATATAGAAATGTGCTTTAACGTTACCATAGAAAATGCACATCAAAATAGTGGTTAGAAAAATGTCCTTTTATTATACGTGCAAAAACTGAAAATGTTGATTATTTCTGCAGAAAGTTCCCGTTTCTATCTTTCTTTTACTGCTAGGCCTTAATATTTTCTTGATTCTTTCCTATCCTTTTAAGAAAATAAATGCCTTTTTGTAATTGATGATTTAAGGTTATAACTAAACTGCAGAACTTGACATCTTCCTGAAATGTGCATTTGCTGCAAAATGTATTACTTTCCTTCCTCACACCATATGACTCCATTATATTTCAGGTAGTTTCCTCTGCCAGTAGCTTATAGTGAACAAGTATATTAATGAAAGAAAATGCTTGTTGTAAGTTTATATTCCATGATCTAACCAGGACATGGCAGATAGTAAATGTTTCATTTTATAGAGCAGCTCTTTGTTACACAATGGTCCACTGAATAGCTAACAGAGTAGGCTTGCATAGATTCTCATGAGACCCTTCCTAGATGTATCTTTTTGTAATACGCTGTAGCCACATTCATATAACTACATGTCGACATGGACGTTTACCGTGGGAATTAAGAAAGAAAACGACAGACCATTGTAAGATCCTTTCCTATTGGCTAGAAATTATTCAACATTCATAGTTTGCAACCTGTTTTGTGCTTTCTATATAGTACGTGTTCCTAGCTAGAGAGTTAAGGCATTCTATGCACTCCTACCCTGCAATGTCCCCATAGCACTTTGTTGTGCTAGCCTGAATTGCCATAAGCTACTGCTAACGGTGATTTCTTTGTTTTCCTTACCCTTGGTGAGGAGACATTCTATCTTTCTGCCGATCATAGCTACTGCTGTGATTAATCCCTTTTACCTGTTTTAACGGTTGCTACTGCAGTTGTTAGACAACTCGGCTGAGTTTCCATAACTACTCTTTACAAGGAGTTCAACCTTTTCATGGATATTAGTCTTTTTGCTCCAAATTTTACTTGCTTTTTTCCAAAGATAACTCTTTATGGATTCTTGCTAGGATAGGTTAGGTCCTTTAGATTAAGATAGAGACTAATTTCTTTATGCAATAAACTGTTATTTCTGTAAAGGGATTTATTTGACTAATCTGAATAAAAAGACAAAAATTACAGACTAATCTCTTAAAGAGAAATACATTTTTAAAACTTCATCAACCCTCTCATCATTGACTGAACATTAAGTGCTGTAAGACGATGGTTATCACAGAGATGTGTTTGGGTTGTGCTCCATTCTAATACGGTGGCAAAGATTCACGGACTGGAAGAGCCATGGAAATTAGAGGTTCGCTTAGTAAGTTTAAAGTGGAGCTACTTATAAAACGTTTATGAGATTTCCACGTTCGCACCCCCAATCTTTACCCATGGCCTGCAGAGTACTCCTGCAGATATTTACCATCTGTTCATAGGAGTTGATAAATACCTCTCTTAAACCTCGTGGAACAGGAAATACCCTGTTAAATTCTGGATCTGCAGACTTATTGCCCAATTTGGGGGGTTTAACCCATAATTGCAGCAATTCAATGCACAGATTCCAGCCGGCAACAGAAATTTAGACTACCAGGAATCTCCATATGAAATGCCACACTACTCGTAATCAGGGCCTTGAGACTGATGACCAGTTACAGAGCTGTCCCTCCCAAGACAGCCGTGGAAAAGAGGTTCATCTTGCACAATGGTTGCAGAGGCTGGTTTGTTAGTCCTGGGGAATGCAGTTCTTGAGAAGGGTTAACAAATCCACATTTATTCTTAACAGTACTGAATCCAACCATCAGTGAATTCTTTATTGTGCCAAAGGTCCTGTAAATAAGTAACAGAAATACAAAATAACCTTTGCCTGCTTAATTATGTCAGAAGAGACTGGCAAAGTGGGTGAGAGGTTCTAGAAGCAAAAAAACACAGAATAAAGGGCATGTAAGGTCCACAGTTAAGATGAGTAGTTTTGGGAAATAGTAGAAAATAAACAGGAAACCAGGCGTGCACGAAAAATACGATGATTGGAAAATCAATGCAAAAACTGTGTTCATTTTTGACTAACATCTTTTTACACAGACTCATTCTTGAAGAAATTGGTAGCTTGTGCACTATCACCTACTCTCTGAATTTAAATTGGAGGCAAACACGTGTCCTACATTTTTTTTAAACTATTCAAGCATGTTATAAAATTCTGTGACAAACACATTATAAAAATCAATCCTTTCAAAGGCAACATATTGGCAACGGAACCACCAGGCTCTCTCGGTGCAGTTTATTATGGTTCTGCGGTAGAGGTCCTCTTACCGTGGTGGGTGATGAATGTGCTGTGGCTTGTGGCCCAAAGGAGGTTGGTGAAGCCAGCAGAGAAAGGAGAGGAGGAACCAGGACACCCCCAGGGAGAAAAGCATGGAGGCTAGGGGATATGGTTATTCTCCTGTGACAATCTACCAGCAGAACAGGGCGGCAGGCTCGAGTGATGCTTGCACTGATGCTGATGTGTTATTCTTATTTTGTTTCTGAGAGAAGCTTTCAATGGTTCTGCCCATATTATATCTGTTGTGAAGGAAGCTTTACTGCCGGTCTCAAGGTTGTACTGTTTCAGTGTCTCGAAGTGAGGCAGACTTTGTCAGCATTGCTTTAACCTATAGTGTAACTGCCCTGTGTGTGGAAGGGAAGCATGCACTTTCAATGGCCGTTATCTGTTCAGTGTGTGAGAGAAGCCTGGGCAACTTTTGCAGGCACAGTACAGGTTTCCAGCAGAGCAGCGTAATTTCGGCTCCACCCTTTATACGTCACAATTATGCAATTATATATTCATATATGACATTATATTCACTGTGTGACTTAATTTCCTTAACGTGTGTGAGGCATTTAAATGTATTCATCAAATATAATCATTAGAGAGACTAGGGATGCACATACGTGCACAAATGTTCAACTGAATCATGTAATCATGTTTTCTCTTATTCATGTTTTCCATTTATTCTTAAAATATATGTGTGTTAGTATAATCATGTATTAGAAGTTCATGTTGACTACTGAGTTAGCTTAGTCTGACTACAGGCCTCAACCTAAATGTGTTTAGCATTGCCAGTATGTTATTTCTTTTCTCTTGCAGGTGCGTTATCATACGTCTCGTTAGCTAGAGAAAAGCTTATTGTTTGTATTAGACTGTCAATAGTGAGTCATGCAGGGAGGAACCTGGCAGTGAACTTGGAGGAATAATGGTCAAAGGTCAGTTTATCGAGTACCGTGGAACGCTCAAGGTTGCGGTCTGCAGTTCCAGTTTTGATGAGATGGGAAACTCAAGGGAGGGTGCGGATGTTTCTCTCAACTAACAATTTGATTGGTTCCTGGTGGTGTAAGAGAGGATAAGGATATTTTTTAACCTCCTGTTATCTTAATTGGTGTTTCCATAGTTAGTTAGGCAGATTCCTTCTAGGCTCTGAGAGGGAACAGTCCTCTTGCTGAGCTTTCCCTGAGAGTGCAAAGCTCAATGCTAAACTCTCATTTCCTCTTTTTCCAAGACTGATTTCTACAGAAGTCTATACAATGCTGACACCTTCTAAGCTCCCTAACTAGAACCCTTGGTTAGATGATCCTGTAGTTGATCTATGTTAAGAAGAGAGAAGGAAAGTTTCTTTATGAAACACCTATTCACAACAATTTGTTTCATTATTGTTGTGTCTCTCACTATTCTGTATCTCATGTTATTACAGCTTAATCTACTGAGATATTTCATCTTACCAGCTGCATTGTTGTATCTCTTATTCTGTTTATGTACTGGATTGATGAATATCTTAAAATAAAATCCATTCAACCATAATTGGTGATTCCTGGTCAGCATTGTGGAGTCATTTTGGCTTCATTAGTTAGAAACGTATTGCTGATGTCTTCTCCTTTACAGCGCTTCAAGTCAACCTACGATGGTTTTAAAGCTTTTCATAAACCGCAGATTAACAAAAAGGGAGGTGGTGTAGGGAGTATTTATAAGGATAACTGGAAATTTACTATGCTTCCACCTGATGAACCTGAAGGTGCCGAGGTACTAGGTTTCTCATTAAAAACGGTGAAAGGCAATGCCTGTTCAGGTGTCCTATGTTATAGATCACCAGGGACTCCAATGTCACAGCTTCACTCATTGATTGAAGTCCTTTCCAACATGGTGTCCCACTCTAATTTGCTCATTTTGGGGGATTTCAACTTACGGAAGCAGGGTGGTGTTTCACACCACTTCAAGGAGCTTCAAGGCGCCCGTGAAGATCTGGGTCTTAAACAGCATGTCTATGACCCGACCTATAAGGTGGGTCATAATCTGGACCTGATCTTCACCCTGAGGGACTGAGCTGCGTGGAAGAAAAAGTACATCTCCAGTAGACGGACCACGATCTAATCCCTTTTCAGATCTTGGTGAAGAGTTTTTGCTCCCCTATATCAGCCACAACGGCCTCTCGGACAGGAAGGGCCTGGTCTAAACTGAAGAGGCCCACTTCAGGACGATTTTTTTATTTTGCAAATACCTTTGACCCTATGACTTTTGTGGAGTCAAACTGCCTATGAGCAGGACATCATAGGCACTTTGGATAGGGTAATCCCACTGACCAAGTTTAAATCCAGTCAGTAACCATCTGTTCCTTGGTATAACGACTCGCTAAAAGCAGTAAAATCAGCTTGTCAGAGGCTTGAGCGCAAATGGCGTTGTTATTACAACTAAATCGATAAAAAAAGGTTTAAAAGCTGCACTCTGCGACTATAAAATGAAGGTTGCTCAAACCAAGGCTGAGTATTATGCTAATTCCATTCTCAATACAAAAATGGTCCAAAGAGGGTCTTAGATATCCTAAGGGATCTGTCAAACCTGTATTGTGGCAAACAGGAAACAACTGTCTCCCAAGAGCTTTGTAATAATCTCTCGGATTTCTCTGATAAGAAGATTAATAAAATCCTTGACAACACTGGAAGTTCCCCCATGTCACCTCTCGACCAGACTACCCCGAATCTTTCAGGTGAGATAGTAGTAACTTGTGAGAAGAAGACTTGGATAGATACTATAAAGGCACAGGGCAGTAGTTGGCATACCTTTGGACCTATTACAGAAGAAGGCTTCTGCTCTATTGAGGGATCAATCTCACCTCCCTTTGAGAGTGTGGAAAGAGCTGGAAGATGAACTCATCCCACCCACTCTACTGCTCTGCAACCAATCACTGGAAATTGGTGTTGTATCACACTTGTGGAAAAAAGGCAATAGTCACCCCTATAGAGAAAAAGCCTGCCGTTGAAGCTATGATACTCAGTAGTTATAGGCCGATATCTCTCCTTCCCTTTCCAGTGAAGGTACTGGAGCAATACATGAGTGGGAAGTTGTGCCAACATTTGGAGAATCACTGTCTCCTTGAAGACAAACAATTTAGGTTCAGGCCAGGTCATGGCACTGAGTCAGCTTTACTCGTTGCCATGGACGAGCTACGGATGAGAGTTGACAATGATCAGCTGACAGTCTTGCTCATGCTTGACTTGTCGGCGGCCTTTGACACGGTCAATCATAAGATCCTACTTACCAGACTAACCACAATTGGAGTGAAGGGTATAGTGCTGAAGTGGTTGGAATCATATCTGACTAACAGGTGTCAGGCAGCAGCACTTCCCTCTTACTGCTCAGAATTTAAAAGCCTGTGTTAGGGAGTCCCTCAGGACTCTGTGCTCGGTTCTGTCTCATTTAATGTCTAAAGAAGTCCACTAATCTCTCTGATAAAGGCGTATGGTGTCAATCTGGTCAACTATGCAGATGACACCCAGTTGATCCTGTCCATCAAGAGTGGCCAACATGATGAAGTAGAGGCCTTTAAGAAGTGTAGGGTAGACATTGTCAATTGGATGAACTTGAACTCCCTTAAGTTAAACAGGGACAAAACTTATTTTTTGTGCTGTTCAGCCACAAAAATTCTCATGGAACTCCTCCCAAACCTATGGCCTCTCCCCACAGAAGAGGTGATTAGTCCAGCTGATGCCGTCCACAATCTTGGGGTCATTTTTGATAACAAGTTACCTCTGGAAAGTTAGGTTATAAAAGTGGCTGGCACCGGCTTTGCAGTGCTATGGGGCCTTACGAAAGTGCTCCCTTTACTACCTGCCTAAGCCAAACCACTTATTGTAGGTAGTCTTATAATCAGTAGATTGGACTACTGTAATGCTTTATTACTTGGTGCTCTGGAGTATTTGATTAACAGACTACATAGAGTTCAAGTGGCTGCTGCTAAACTTGCTCTGAATAGACCTCGTAGATCCTCGGCATCGAGTGCTTTGAGAGAATTGCGTCGGCTGCCAATCAGGCAGAGGATTACGTTCAAAGCTATGTGCATTGTGCATAAGACTATACATGGTAAAGGTCCAGTGCTGTTGCAGCAAAGGATCAAAGCCTACACCCCAAGGAGACCCCTCCGATCTATGTCAGCAAATCTGGTCTGTGTGACTAAATTTCACAAGAAATTACAAGGGGGTTGTGCTTTCACAGTTTAAGCTGCCCAGATATGGAACAAACTACCTTCTTCTCTTAGATCAGTTACAGACCTACTGAAGTTTAGAATGGGTTTAAGGACCTGGCTCTTTCCTAAGTAACTGTCCAAGATAGCGCTCTGTTTGAAGGGCCAGCGGCAGGTGTGCTTCTCTCTTATGCCATCAGTGCCAGGATACCAGTATGGTGACAGTTTGCGCTCTATAAATTAAAAAAATAAAATAATAATATCAAAGGCCCATATGACCAATGGGGGAAAATCTTTGATGACTTTATGACTTTACCAGGAGATTAAGGTGTAAATACCAGTGCGCCATCACCAGCAGGAGGGAAACTGCCCTGAATTTAGCATGCTGCATCTGTAACATGTGGACAGATGCTTGTTCTGCTGCTTTCTGTACTGCACCTGATGTTGTTTGTTGGTCTGTGTGTGGGAATGAAGCACTTACTGCTGCTGCTCTTGCTGACAATGCTGTGAAAGAGAATGCCCATAGCTGCTCTCTCGTTCTTCGTGAGTGATGCTTGGTTTGTTATGAACATCTCTGTACATATGTCCAAGAGGAACTCTAATGCGGCCCATACTGTACGCATGAGCAAGGGAAGCTTGCTTTGCGGCTTCCTGTCCTTTGCAGTTATGTTTGAAGGCATCTTATGTTTCCAATGCAATTGTACTGCTGCTGGTTGTGCTGTAGCTGTTGTCTGGACATGTGATTAAAGGTTTCAGTACGTGTGCGTTTGTGTGTGTGTAGTAAGCATTAATATTGCCTGTGTTTTACCTGCGAGTGTGCACCAGAGCCATGCACTGCTTCTGTGCGTGCTGTGCTTCAGCGTGTGAAGGATGTTAGCGCTGCAGATGCTTCTGGTGCCGGACATTATGGGCCTGATTACTACTTTGGCGATGCGGCGCTGGGTCCGCCCTTCTGCCACACCGCCAAAGCCGCAATCGGGCCGCCCACCAGATTAGGAGTTTCCTCTTGTCTGTCAGGCTTTTTTGTTGCCATTCCCATGGCGGGGCCCTGAAAATGGGAACCGCAATGGGAACACCAAAAACAGTTCCTGCATGGCATTGACTGCTAAGTCCATGCCGTGCAGGAACTCGAGTGCATGCACACAAGGGGGCACATATTGTGCCCCCCTGTGTGCATTCTCATGCGGAGGAGGCAGAGGGGGCCCTGCAAGGCCCCCTTTGTTTCCGCTCTGCCACGGTGTTCATGGAGTAGGAACCTCCATAACACCGCCGGTGGAGAGGAAACTCGTAATATACTTGGCAGGACTGCGGCAGTCCCGCCAAGCATAGTGCAGCCTACTGACCGCTGCAACACCACCAGGGAACTGCTGTTCCCTGGTGGCTGCGGCGGGGCTATGGTGGTCTGACAGCCCTAATCGTAATAGGACAGTCGGGAGACCACCACCGCCGCCCCCACCACACACACACACAAGTCTGGAGGCCCGTGGACCACCTGACTCATAATCGGGCCCTATGTCTGTGCGTGCATTGCCTCTGCATTTGCTGCACCTTTCCTTTGTGTGTGAGTGATGTTTGGCAAGTTGCTGCATCTACTGTAGCTGTTTTATGATGACACTGCTGCACCTGCAGTAGGTTAACGCAAAGTGAAGGGGCGGACCCCCTGCAGAATATGAAGAAGGTCCCCTGAGTCTATTATATCTCACAGATATCATCAATGTCCTTGGGCAGAATGGGGTCCCCTGAATGGTTGGGGTCCCCCTGAAGGGGGGTCATTGCATCATTCACAAATTTAGGATTATGGGCAGGATAGTTGGAATTTCAGGGTAAGGCATCTTCCATCATTTTCAAGGTAGTTTCCCACTATGAAAATTAGTGCACATTTGGTCCTATCAAGGGCAGAAGAGTGTTCTAGGGCAGGAAGGGTGGGAGACTGTTCAATATTTAATGGATAATAGGGGAATCAGTTTCTTTATAAGGAAATGCTTTTGCTGAATTTTCCAACAAGGGAAAAAATTAAGTGACAAAATCACACTGACATCACATTTACAAAGGTAGAATTTTACACTTGTTACATAGCCCAGCATTCCAAGGATCCACAGTGAATCATACAAAAGTTAAATATTTGCTCCAAATGTAAGAGTAACCCCACTAGAGAATGGCTTAAGTTTAGATAGACCATATTTGAATGATGCCCATGGAGAGCAGATTCAACAAGAAAGGCTATTACCTTCATGCACAGTACATTAAAAATGTTAAAAGTCTGCTGAGTAATCTAACAGACTGTCTTCTAGAAGCAAATGCAAAGGCCTCGAGACATGCTCAGAAAATTAACAAACATTGGCAAAACCAAATGGCCGTGCTTAAGCAATCTCCAGTCCAGACCTAAAACAGACCAGGTCATAAAAATACACCGACTAAGTGAAAATTCAATGTATGCCTTGAATTCTTAGGGAATACATCTGCAACATCAAGAATTGTTCCTCGGTTCAAATAACAAGCATTGCCAAAGCCAAAAGGTCTAAATGTAATTTGCTAACTGTAGGAAGCTGGCTCTTTATATAGTGGACCAAAAAGAGGTACACTGTGTAAAGAGTTTGCGCAAACCCCAAAGGAATTACAGAGGCACAAATGACACCCCAATTGCTTTCTTTTGTGGTAGTGTGGGTGAGCAGTTAGGCATATCAGAGGGTCGTGTTAAGCATTTATTGCACACACAAAGGCACAAAGTGAGACCACACTTAATAAAGAAAATCGAAACCAATTTATAAAAATAGCACATACTTTTTTATCAATTTAGATACCAAGATCATCAGAATCAGGTAAGTACTTTTCGAGCTGTGATATTTTAGAGTTTTTAAAAATGGACACAGTGCAATTTCTGAAGCGGTAATGTTATCCTATGGAGGAAAGACATACACTGCATACAGGCCCTGCACAGTGAGTTACGGGATCAATCTCCTGGACTTAAGGTAGGTATGGGGCAAGGTCCCAGGCAGCACCAACAGGTCAAATCAGACGGCACTGGGGCAACCGGGTGCAGAGGTGCGTTTCAGCATTGAGTGCCCAATGTTATTCTATGGGGGGGAAACATGTACTGCATTCAGGTACTTCACAGCGACCTAACAGACCAATCTGCTGGACTTAAGGTGAGTATGGGCATGGTCCAACCCACACCAACAGGTCACCTCGGGATGCTCTGGGGCATCTGGGTGCAAAGGTGTGTTAGGGCATTGGGTGTCCCATTCACTTTAACGGGGAACAGTTTGGTTGCAAAGAGGCTGCAAGCTGGGAATGGGAGACCAGTCAGGCTGAACCCACAAGGGGGCTCAGGCCTCACGATGCTCAGAGACGTGCAGACACCTTTGGTCCTCTTCTCCTCGGGCCAGGGCAGCCAGGTGCAGAGGTGTTCTGAGGTGTCTGGTTTTCGCCAGTTGGGTTTTCGTCACCGGAGACACCTGCGGTAGATTGGCCCAGTACAAAGAGGATGCAGACGGCGTTGGGGAGTTCACTGTGGGCAAACCCATGGTGGGCTTTGTCTCTGGAAGGTTGGGGAATCACGCTGCCACCATTGGCCCACTTCAACTCGGGCTAGGGGGCTCGGGTGCAGTGGTGTTTTCCAGTGTCGGGTTTGCAGCGGTCCGGAGACCCCACAGTTCTTTTGGAGTGCCTACAGGATGCAGGGAAGCAGCTCCGCTACTCCACAGGAGTGCCTGGGTCTTTGTTGAAGCCAGACAGTCCTCCCAGGCTTTTGGAGGCACAGCAGCTGCAGGGCGAGATGACTTTAGTGCAATCTGGAGGGAACAGCAGACAGGCTGGCAGGGTTGGCGCCAAGTAGGTTGCTTCTCCACAGTCCTTGCTTCTAACAGCTCTTCAGTGTCCTTCTTCTTCTTAGGTCGACAGGAATCTGATTTCCTGATGCCAGGGGCTCAAACCTAAATACTATATTTAGGGCTGTTAGGGGAGTGTAGGGTATTAGCTAAAGGGCTACTTACCCCTGGGGACACTACACCTCTATATGACTACTTCCTGTGGGAAGTGGGCATAACCCTGTCCCAGAGTTCCTAATTCTGCCATCACCAAGATGGCAGACATTTAAATTTAGTATCCATAGCAGGTAGCCCACCTGAGGGGTGAAACTAGCCTGAGGGTGGACACGCCTCTCTGACTACTAATTTTCCCACCTGCCCTGGTGCCAAATGGGCCCTCGTCAGGAGGGTTGGAATCCCCTCACCTCTGAGGAAAGCCAGATTTGCATACCAAAGGCATTGGGCTCTTTGAAGCTCCCTCCCTTGAAATGCTAATTTGCCAGCCTTCCTGGAGAAGGTGTAAAACACCTCTCTCCAGAGCAGGCATTGTTCCTGACCTCCTGAGAGTGTGGACTCTCACCTCTCTGTGTCAGAAACTCATCTATGGTGGCAGGCTGGACTGTACGAGTCAGCCAGCAAACTAGAAGGCTGGTAGGTTTCAGGTACCCTCTGAGTGCATGTATTAATAAATCCATCACTAGAATCAGTGTTGGTTTATTAATACGAGGTGTTTGATACCAAAAACCAAGATTTCAGTGAAGCCATTATGTAGCAGGGAAACTCATTTTGACCAGTGCCCAGTACATACCTTAATATGGCTTCCGAGCTCATTTGTACTGTCTAGTAATAGAACTAGACATCATAGGGGCATATCTGCTCATGCAGCTATGTCCTCACATAAAACATAATGCACCCTGCCTTAGGGCTCAAAGGCCTGCTGTAGGGGGTGAGTAGATGCAGCGACTTTGGCATGGAACACAAGTGTGTCATATCATGTTTTCAGTCTTGGTTTGCACCATGCTATGCAACTTGCAATGGCAGTCTGTGTGGAATTTGTGTGTGGGTCCCTTAGGGTGGCATAAGAAATGCTACAGCCCTCTGGGACCTTCTTTAGCACTCATGCTCTAGGTACCTGGGGTACCATTTACTAGGGAATTACAGGAGTGCTAAAGTCTGTAGTCAATTGTAGCACGATTAGACAACACCTTCTTTAGGGGAAGGAGCACTGGCACTGAGGTCTGGTTAGCAGGCCTCAGTGAAATGTCAGAGTCGAAAATCAGCATCCAGTAGCTAAAAAGGGGTAAAAAAGTGAGGGGATAACTGCAGCAAAAGCCTAGTTTCCTACACTAACCCATCCAAACACTTACACAAACAAATGAAATTTCCATTTGGTAGCACATTAAAGCTTGAACTATTAGCTTTTACATTGCTTGATTTTAATTTGTGGTTCTGCTTATTGTCATCTTACCCTTTAAATGGAAGACATGGATAGGGGTAAAATTCCCTAAAACTGAAGCCTTCTTACTAAACTTAGGTCATCTCTTCAGATGAGCACAAAATGACTTAAAATCATTGTTTGTAGTTTGAATGATAAAAGAATCTTACACTCCTTTTTCCTATGCTTTACGGAAATCAATGTGCTGTATTAAAATGGTTTCTATATTTGTGCACTTCAGAAAATGTTGAGTATGGTTTTCACTACTGTTTTCAAAGTTAGAGTGAGAAATATCAACATACTGTTCCATGCATAGATATGTCACACCCACCTATCTCATAAAGCCCATGAGCGTAAATACTTAATATTGGGACAAGAAGACCAAAAAGAATTGCTACAGAGAGGTAGACTGGAAAATATATGATTTCTTAAGGGCATGCTAGTGAGGATGAACATCTAAGAATGACAGCAGCAGCTTAATATCTCACTTCTTCTGCAGTTAACCTCTGCATCTGCTGTGATTTATTTCATTAACACAACTCATTTCCAGGAGTTAAATATACCATACTTTGTCATCCAATCTTCCTCTTATACTGACAAACACAGCAAAACCTGACACTTAGAATTACATTATTCCAGAAAAAAAGGAGAATGACAATGAATGTACTCAAAACACACAGGTTCTTATTTAATTACATTTTTAGGTCTTGCCTTGGCAGCGCATGCGCTGTCTCTTCGAGACATGATGTTCCTAGAATATGGGCTTTAAGCACCACCCATCTTTTCAATTGGCTCTTACTGTCATTTGAAAATGCTGGCTTTTTAAGGTGAATGGGCTTAGCAGTCCCTCCTTTTGGACTTTTGTTTCCTCCAACGAGGACTGCCCTTGTTACATGAGCTTCTCACTGTCAGGTTAAATAGGAAACTTGGGGAGCACTATTTTGTTTTGTTGACCTGCCTCTGCTCCTGTTAGGTGTTCTGTTTACTTTGTGCACGAACTTCATGAAATGCCTTCATTTGTGTTTGCCCGTCTTCTGTGATTATTAAGCTTTGCCACCACTCAATATCCCCGTGCTGACACCTCACAACACTGCTTTTTAAAATGTTTTTGCACCCGTCTTAGTGTCTTATCTTCGGTGTTTGACCTTTGCCGCTACTTAACCTGCCTGTGCCACACCCTCTCCTCCAACGCTGCTTTTTAAAGTTTTTTTGTTTCATTATTTGTAGTGTTGTATAGCGCAAACTGGACCCGAAGGTATCAGAGCACCTTATATGACCACCAGTTGCATTACAGATGGACACATTCAATTTCCCCAGCTTCATGGTCCACTGATCTGGCCGTTACGCCACATCCGATCACTGCTCCCGCCTCTCCTATTCCTCCCACTTTCCTCCTCACATGGCATCGTCCATCATTGTCTGACTGATGAGGGTGTGTTACCCCAAAACCGGTCCCAGGATGCTTGTTTCCAGTCCAGGGAAGACCTGGCTTGGCAGTTCGGGCTGGACTGTTCCCATGAGGAACAGGGTCAAGACTGATTTGGATATGGCTGTTTTTGAACTGGGGTGGCGAAGTGAGCGAAAGAACGATGATGGATTTAATCCAGATCTGTGACTGGGGGTGAGTGTCGGGAAAGTTTCAGCGTTCTGTCCATTCATCTCCATGTGATTGCTTCGTCGTCCATCATTGGCCACACACGGGGAAGGGCGGAGACAACGGGTCACGGCGTCAGCGTGGTTTGCTCGCTTTCTTTCAAGACTGCCCCTTGTCTAATGAACATGCCGGTCTTTGTATGCTGGAATTAGAAGGTCTTGAGTATTCAACTGCACACCCTGCCACGGAGTTTGGGACCTCGCGGGTGGGGACACAGAGCGACAGCACTTTCCTGTGGCCACAGTAGTAAGTACTATGCTGCACGTCCAGGCAAACAGAGATGTGTGGGGGTGTATCTGTGTGTGTTTATTGTGTATGTGTTTCTGTGTGCCTGTGTGTACTTCCAACTGCACGTGCCTTCACCTCTCTGTCGAATTTACCACATAATCCTAGCGGAGTGCTCTTGTTACCTGTTGACCCCTGGTATCAGTGGTTCTGTAACATCTGTTAACGGGTTTGCCACTTCCTGTTTGCTGGGAAGTAACAGTCTCTTGTCATGAGGAAAGGTCAGCTGTTATGAAGTACAGGCAGGGCTGGAACATTGCTGAAGTGATAGCTTGCATCATGCTTGCATTAGTGCCTCGTTCCAGTTGTGATGTTATAGTGGTACATGCCATGATTGTACTTAGTCAGTTGCTTATCCCCGAGAAGTATTTTTTGTGTGTGTGTGTTTTTTCTTTCTTTTCCTCGCACCCACTCCCTTCCGTCATTGTCCTGTACTCCAATAATCTGCGTGGCACATTAAGGGTGCAGTACCTTATGTTGCTAATAGAGGTCCCTTTAGAACTCCAGAGGGACACCTAGTAACAGCCTGTGGTACTGCACACTTTCCTTGCTTCGTGGATTTTCTTTTATTGCTTATACTACTGCTGGGATATTTATTTTTACAAAAAAACATAACTAACAAACATTTTCATTTGCATCTCCAATAGCTCTAACTTTCACTAATGAGAGACCGATTGCATTGCAAATGGTTGTTAATAACTGTGACAGCAAAGTAATTTGAAAATTTGACTCATCTTGCTCTCTTTTAATGTAACTGGCATAGGGAAAAAGTTGACTTTTTGTATTGCAAGTTCTTGATGTCTAATTTACACACAGCACATTTCTGACAGGCCTGCATCGGATCTGCAGCTTCCTGTGTCTGCTTGATTTCAGAGAATAGACAACATTCAAAAGTAATAAATGGAAATTATGAATAAAAAATAAAGCGTGAACCACTGTGCTCTTGAGGTTTGCTAGTATGGCACTGGAAGAGGCACAGGTGGTAACGGTGAAACATTATAGTGGCATTTCCTCACCTTTCAGTACCTTCCCCTTACCTTTCAGTACCTTACTCTTGGTTACAAGATGATGTCCAATCTGCTGCACAATGTGCACATCTGCACGCAACCTTTCACCAATGTACTTTGTGCTCCTGTGAAGCCCTTTGCTCCTCTGTGCATCCTGGGTGTTTAGCTGTTGCCGACAGAGTCTTTTTCGGGCTAAGGAAGGATGCACCACAGAATCACGCTTGTTGCTAATAAAACTCCCAGCCAGTGGCGGCCGGCACGGATCAGATGAGGGGGGCAGGATGCATGGGGAAGCGGGTATAAAAAAATAAAATGAAAACTTACCTTTTCGCCGCTTCCTCGCCGTGTCTTTCCTCCGTAGTCCTCCCTCGCTCAGCCTCAACAGGAAGCACACCCAGGCTCTTAGTCAGTCAATCACAACGCTGCCTTAGCAGCGTTGTGATTGGTCTAAGCGCTGTGTTTCGGTGCTCAGCCACTTACTGGTGGCCTTGGCATGTTCTTCACGTAGGCTGCGATAAAGCCTGCATGGAGAACATGCAAAGTGCACAAGACTGTTTTGGGCGGCCCAAGAGGGTTGGCCAAGCAGTAATTGCTCACTTAGGAGGGGGCTGCCTACCACTCCTCCCCTGCCCCCGCACGCAAACCGGCGTAAGTAAGAGAAAATAAAATTATAATAACGTGAGTTATTATCATTTTATTTTCCCTTTGTTTCACTGCAACAAAGTAGTGGGGAGATGCTCCTCCGCCTTAGCAGAGGAGCTGCCACTGCTCTCAGCACTGTGTTCAGGAGTTTTGTGAGCAGTGACTGTTGCGAGCCAAATTGCTAAGCCCACAAAAATGGTTTCAGAATGCAACATGTGGTCAGAAGTGATAACTTACTGAAGTATTTTGGATACACACTTCTGCCTCGACATAGAAAACAGACTTTCAAGCTTTTCAAACAGAAGTTGCTGATTTCCGTGAGAAACACATGACAATCAAAGAGTGTTTTCTTACAGTAAATCCAAGTACACTTGCATAAAAACCTATGTAATTATTTTGAGTGTGGGAGTGCTCCTCATAAAGATGGTAGCCAGGCTGCATCTTTGGGCGTGAAGGGGATGCTCACAATGAAAACAAACTGCCTGATCTGACCACGCTAATGAAGCTGGTGCCTGACTACAACTCATCCGTGAAAGTAAAATACTAGATATTTGTCAAGTCTCATTATGTATATTTTTATGAATCGCTTTTTTTACACCAAAAATACATTTCTTTAAAAATAATGTGCCATATAAAGCATTTACATACTTAGGGCCCAAGTCCCAAATGTACGCATACAAGAGTATATTTATTCATGCCTAGATATATTCAGGGGCGTAACACAGGGCCCTGCATCCCCCGCGGTGCGGGGGCCCCCGAGCTGCAGGGGGCCCCCTCAGCACAGTACTCAGGCCTGAGCGCTCCGGATTAAATCTGGAGCGGGGGCCCCTCCATGTACATTACAGGGGGGCCCCTTAAACCTTCGTTACGCCACTGGATATATTCCTGCACCTAGGTGTAACTCTCCAATTGTTTCCGATTTTTTTAATTGCAACAGTCTTACTCTTTTGTGGGTGTGTGTTCCACATTGGCATCTTCCTTCCAAACCCCTCTTTCAATTTCTCATAACCCCACCAATTTCTAAGGAATTATTCCCCATTTTCCCACTACTCCACCTGATCCTACCCACATTTACTTAATTAACGAATATTTGCACAGATCTCCACCATTGTGGTGGCAAATTCCGCACAGAAAGGGTAGGAAAGGCAGAGGTCTCCATCTGTTGGTTTGTGAATTGCATTTTTAGTATGCTGAATTGTACAATGTATTACTACTTTTCATACTGCAAAATGTTGTTTGTGAATCGAGCCATTATGTTTTAGAGCATACTTTGAGTGAAAATTTGTTTATAATGTAGAAAGTGATCCCTTCCTTTTCAAGATGGCTTCTGTGCTCACGGAATAGTCCCCGTAACATGCTGAAAACAATGCACCACAAGCTTTGCAAGTGTAGTACTTTTTAAGTAAAAGAATACACCAGAGCGCAAGTATCATGAGGTGAGAGTAGTATACTCCTCAGGGTTAATCCAAGGTGTAATTAACAAGTCTCAAAACAATAGCTGGAGGAGGCTGACTCAAACAAACTAATGGATGAAGGGGGCTGACTCAAAGCCCACTTTATTTTAATGGTTAACAATAAGTCTTGCAAGCAGTTAAAACTGTTAAACCATATTTAATAATGACTATTTTGCCAGGAAAAAACATCTTAGAATACACCTCATATTGTTTTCTTTCTTTGCTTTGCATTACAGTGAGAACAGTCAGCAAACTTCTATAACCACAAATCAACTAATCTGGAATGGCCACAGCTCAATAAATCAAGGGCCCAGAATGCTTGGTGCCTGGGGAATCATTGTTCTCGCCCTCTCCCTTTTCATCTTGCTTTCCCTAACCCAACAATTCTCTATATCATGGACAATGGAGCAGTCCACCCTGAATGTAAAACGAAAAATAGCAAAATAAAGTACTATTAATACTATTATTAATAATAATAATAATAATAATAATATAGGAAATATTCGATGCTTTTTCACATGATTTAAATTCAAGCATATTCCTAGACATCCTGGCTAGTGCATTTTTATATTCTCTTTTCATTCGTGTACAGTGTTTTTCTTTGTATAGAATACTTTAAAAATCTTTGTTGCAAGTTCATTGCAAAATTCAGTGTGTGGCTTCCAAGTTCAAATATCCACCTCTCACTTACCTCATAGAGCTGCAAGCAGATGGCATCAATAAATCCGACCTGCATGCTCGGAATTTTATCTTTTTCTCTCTGTTCATCAAGTCCTGAAATCCAAAATAAAACAGTACACAATAGCGCAATTAACGAAATGTGAAATAAAGCAGGAAAAAAACAGAAAAGGAAGGTTCTATGTGGCAATGTGCTGCTATTAAAGTTCTACTCGAAGTTAATTGTATAACGATGAGCCATAGGATGACATCACCCAGAAAATATCAAACTATGGGTCCATAAAGGAAGGCACAAACATGGCTGCTGTTTCCCAACAGCATATTCAGAAGAATCCTCATTAAAATCTCTTTCAAAGACTTATTTGCTCCAATATCATCACTTTCTAAGAACTTGCGAATCCTCGTTGGGAATACATTGCTGAGTAACAAATACTGTTTGATCTTACCTGTAGGACTATTCAACAAGAGGTACACTCGGCATTCCTTTGGGTTGTATGTGGAACTAATTTTTCTACACTGGAACCTTTGTTAGTTCTTAGTGTAGGCCACATTAGCCTATTGAGCAAAGTCTTGTGCTGTGTATAAAAAAGCCATTTGCGTTATCCGACCCTAAACAGGACTTGCTAATGGCACAACGAGTGGCAAGATTCAGCAACCATTTTCTCTCAGGGCCACATCCAGATAGTGTATATAGCTTTTAAGAGTAAATTTCCCTTCAATCCCAGGAGGTTGCTATATATTGTTACGCAACATAGAACTGTCTGACCCACTTACTGTAAGAGCTGACTGAGAAAATTCTCTATGCACACATCATGGATGTATGACGGAACCACGCAAGCCATTACCACGCATGGCTTTACAACGCTGTCATTACAATGACCGTGACACTACCACAAAAGGCTTTACCGCGCAAGTTTTTACCATGCATATGCCTTTGCATGCATGCCTTTACAATAAAATGTGTGTTGTTAAGGCATGTATAGCAAAGGCATGTGGTAAAAACTTACCAGGTAGGTATAACCCCAAATTAAATTATATACACTTACACACACACAAATATATATATTTCGATTTTTAAAAGAAATGTGTGTATATATATATATATATATATATATATATATATATATATTATTTTTATAAAATATATATATTTAAATATTTACATATATATATATATATATCCAGAGAAATATGCCGATAATAGCCAGTCCCTTCCTTTCGACACCGGTGCCAGCAGCGGCAACGACAAGCCGCTAAATATATACCAACTCGTTCGTTTTCGAATAATCTCAAAGAAGAACAGCGGCACACCAAAGGACAACACAATTAGTTTATTGTGTCCACAACGACGCGTTTTGGCGTAGCCTTTTCAAGTTGTTAACCTGTGCTCCACTTCCCATAGAAATACAGGTCAGAGTTTAATAAACAGTGAAAACATACTGCCAAGATCGCCTGTAACACGAGCAAATTTACAATTCATTTTACCCACTTACAAAATCAAAACATGGCATATAATCGTTAAAATTTCACAACAACGAAAACTTCATAATTGTAACCGATTATAAACCTATGATCATTTTTTGGTCACGTGATGTATAAATATTTTAAACGCATACTTTCAAAATTTGTAGATCACATTGTCAATCTTCCTACTGTGCAAAGATAACATATACATTACTGTGTGGGATTGATTCAGATATCATACCAACATTACATACATCCATATACGTTTTTATATTTGCACGTAATCCCAACTTGCCTCATTTCAATTGATTGGAGAAAATATGGCAAATAGCATTGCAATAGGGCACAATCTATAATTCAAGGTAATGTACCCAAAATCAATTTCACATAATCCATTGATATGTATATAGGTTTCTAGGTTATAATAGCCCGTGCTAGGTTCAGATAAAGTGCCAATGCACCAGTATCATCCTATTACCCTTTAATACACTTTCTAAGATCAAAAATTATGTACCCATAACCAGGCATCGATGTGTATTGCATATTCTATCAGCCATTGCTGAATTCAAAAACGAGGTACTATATGTAAAATCAATTTGGTATTCCCAAAAGTGCTTTCTGCAGTCATAGGTTATGTACCTATAAACAAATATTATGAATTTGAAAAAGTAACCATAGGTAATCTACACAACGATCAATAGGCAGTAATAATAATACGGGAGTCATAGGACACAGTACAACGTGGTGCACTAAATAATAAAATAAGTGATGTGAGAGAAATTTATAATAACTAAATAAAGAAACAGGACACTGGCCTACAAACTAGGAAGTGAGCCATTGACCCTTATTCCTAATGGTAAGTTAGTTTTACATCACAGCTATCCACCTGTAGATCCCTACACCGTGGATTCCAGAGGAAGAACACATAAATTCAAACCTCAATGTCTGGCTGTTTATACTAAACATGACTACCATAACAAAGGTCTATCCTGTTTCAAATTGTTTAAAATATGTGAAAGTGATTAAAAACATTATAGAACCTCTCATACTGGGATACTCAATGAAGGCATTTTAAATTCAATACATTCTTTGTCCAATGTGTGTTGCTAGCTCCTCCCCACTATTGAGCCCATTAGGAATTTTCGTGTTGAGCTCAATTATGTATCTTGATTCTGTCACACGCAACATTTTCTCCCTATTCCCACCTCTGGGGTGTGATAAAATCCTGTCAATTCCATAGAATGTAATCAAGTTAGAATTCCTGTCATGTTTCTCTAAGTAATGCCGAGCCACTGGGTAATTCAGATCCCCATGTGTAACTGCCCTCATATGCTGTAAGATTCTGGTCTTTAGTTGCAGTTTCGTGCTGCCGATATATCTAAGCCCACACGGACACTCCAATATGTAGATTACAAACTCGCTGGTGCATGTTATAAATTTAGAAATTTGTTTAATCCTGCCTTTATCAGTTTTGAAGTTGTCCCTACTTTTACTGTGTTTACACGCCTTGCAGGAGTTACACTTGTGGAAGCCTTTCATGGTACCCAGCCAAGTTCCACTGCTTGGCTTACTTTGAAAACTGTGTACCAGATGATCTCTTAAAGATTTGGACTTCCTGTAAGTTATCAGTGGTGTTTTACCAATGCTCTTACCAATGATGGGATCCGTCTCTAGTAATCCCCAATGGCGTTTCATAGAATAACGTAGCATCTTAGATTTGACATTGTATGTGGTAATCATTCTAGGAATATTCCCCTCTGTCTTCTGAGCTTTTTGCCAGAGAATAGGGCCTCATTATGCGTGATTTTATGTACTTTCTGTGCTGCAGAGGATATAGTTTTCACTTTATATCCTCTTTGTCTGAAACGTTGTTCCATTATTCCCTGTTCTTTGTGGAAAGCTCCTTCAGTGCTACATGTTCTGCGAGCCCTGAGAAGTTCCCCATAGGGAATGCTGTTTCGTAAGGGAGCTGGATGAAGGCTATTCGCATGCAGCAGCGTGTTACCTGCTGTTTCTTTACGAAACAAACTGGTAACTATCTGTCCTTCCTTTATACTGATGGCTACATCCAAAAACTCACAATAAGATGTACTCATAGTGTGTGTAAAAGTTAGATTTAGCTCATTCTTTCCCAAACTAGAAACAAACTCCTGTGCTAGCTCAACTGAGCCATCCCATATCAGGAACAGGTCATCTATATACCTGATCCAGATAGGGATGTGCTCAGTGTACTGTTCATTAATGTCAGTGAAGACCACCTGTTCCTCCCACCAGCCCAGGAATAGATTCGCTAGGCTGGGGGCGAAACAAGTTTCCCATCGCAACACCTGATTTTTGACGGAAAAAGGTTTTTTCATAGATAAAGATGTTTTGATTAAGGCATTGGAGCATCATATTCTCCAACATGGAGGTATGTTCCCACAATGAAATGTGTCTATTTTTGAGGAAATATAGACACGCATCCACCCCCTGTCTTTGGTCTATCGATGTATACAGTGAACATACATCCAATGATATCATAAGAAATGACTCTTCCCACGTGACATCATAGATGCGACGTAAAAAGTCACTACTGTCTCTGCAGTATGATCTTAATCTTGTGACATAAGGTGAAAGAAAGAAATCCAAAAACATAGAAGTATTTTCAAAAAGACCTCCATTCGAGGAGACTATGGGTCTCCCTGGTGGTCTAGTAGGATGTTTATGGATTTTGGGCTAAAGATAAAAACATGGAACCCGTGGATTATCATTTTTCAGAAAAGAATACTCATCTCTGTCTAATAAACCTTCTGTCCACCATTGCATCAAAAAATTGTGGTAAGTAGTAATCGACAGCTTATACTCATCCCATCCAATTTCCTCATAACAGTTGAGATCCCTCAACTGTCTCATGGCTTCATCATTGTATTGTACAAAATCCATAACCACCACATTCCCCCTTTATCTGAGGGTTTTACAATAATATTTTGATCGTTCATAAGATCTTTCAACGCTAGTCGCTGTGGTCGTGTTAGGTTATCTCTAATGGAATTGGCATGTTTATTTTGTAATTTGTAAATCTCTTGAATCATGATGGAATTGAATGCCTCGATATTATCATACACAACATTGGGATTAAAAGTTGATGGGGGTTTAAAGCCACTTTGACACACTACGTCAGGTCTAAAACCCAGTTCAGCAAGAATTCTGCCCTTATCTTTATCCTGTATTTCCTCGATATTCTCCTCCAGTTGATGCAAATCTAGAATCAGATTCACATCTTCAATTCTAAAATCCAGAGCCTCCTCCGTAAGTTGACAAACACTTTTCGATTTTCTTTGGCATTCTGTCATTTTAAATATTTTCATGAGTTTTAATTTCCTCACATACAAAAATAAGTCAATACGAGTGGTCACATAATCCATATCAGTGACTGGACAGAAGGATAAGCCTAGTTGTAAAGTGCAGTTTCCTCCTCCGAAAGTATCCTGGATGATAAATTGACAACAGAGTTATTCCCCTTGTTTTCGTTGTTGTGAAATTTTAACGATTATATGCCATGTTTTGATTTTGTAAGTGGGTAAAATGAATTGTGAATTTGCTCGTGTTACAGGCGATCTTGGCAGTATGTTTTCACTGTTTATTAAACTCTGACCTGTATTTCTATGGGAAGTGGAGCACAGGTTAACAACTTGAAAAAGGCTACGCCGAAACGCGTCGTTGTGGACACAATAAACTAATTGTGTTGTCCTTTGGTGTGCCGCTGTTCTTCTTTGAGATTATTCGAAAACGAACGAGTTGGTATATATATATATATATATATATACACTTTTTTTAAATAAATATTTATAACTAAACCTACATATACATATATATATATATATACACACACACAGGCATAGACCATTCCCACCCATACCCACCCTAAACTCTAAAAACAGCTTATCAAAAAACCCATACCCACCCTAAAACCTAAACAATAACCTTGCCACCCAAAAACCTATACCCACCCTAAACCCTAAAAACCCTTGTCACCCAAAAACCCATACCTGCCCTAAACCCTAAAAATACCCTTGCCACCCAAAAACCCATACCCACCCTAAAATTACCCTTGCCATCCGAAAACCCATATCCACCCTAAACCCTAAAAACTCCTTAGCACCCAAATACCCATACCCACCCTAAACCCTAAAAATACCCTTGCCACCCAAAAAAACATACCTGCTCTAAACCCAAAAATTACCATTGCTACCCCAAAACCCATACCCACCCTAAACTCTAAAAACACCTTAGCACTCAAAAATCCATACCTGCCCTAAACCTGATAAATACTCTTCCCAACCAAAAACCATACCCACCCTAAACCCTAAAATTTCCCTTGCCACCCAAGATCGCAAACCTACCCTAAACCATACAAATTCACTTACTATCTAAAACAAAAGCTCACCCTAAACCCTAAAAATTCCTACAACCCAATAAACCCATTAACTCTTACCCACCCTAAACCCTATAAAATAACCTTTCCATTATATATATATATATATATATATATATATATATATACATATATCCTCCTGAAATCTCTCCTTCTGGAGATCGTGGCTTGTTAAGGGTGGCGCGATACCGGCGGAGAAAACCGGTGATTAATTTCAAATGCGAACGGAGTCCCAATCGCGCTCTCAGGTATCGCACAAAACACCAGTACATCAAAGTAATTCCAAGGGGTTTATTAACTCCATAAACCCATTGTGACGCGTTTCGCTCCCGAAAGAGGTTTCAGGGACGTTATAGTTAGTTGGACATTTCACTCGTAAAAAACCAGAGAAATTCTGCCGTTATAGTTAGTTGAGCTAACTAAAACTCGCGCCCACGCAATGCACTGCTGATGACGTCACATAACACATCACTCATGCCATGGTCAGTGACATCACTGATGATATCTCAAATGACATCAATGATGACATCACCAATTTATTTTTGGAAGGGGGGGCCACGTGGCCCTCCCTTCCCTGGGCCTCTCTTGGCCCCGGGGACCACCCTTTAGTTTTTTATTTTTTTATTTTAGAGGGAGGCTGCCTGGCCCCCCTCCTGAGGCCAATTATGGCCCCGGGGACCCCATCCCCCGGGGCCGGCCTTATGTTTAAAAAAATATATTATAATAATAAATTAAAAGGGAGGGGGCTGAATAGCTGCCCTCCCGGGCCACTTCTTGGCCCCGGGGACCCCATCCCCCGGGGACTGGTCTCATGTTGGGGACCGCAGGGGGAGCCCCAATTCCCCCGCGGTCCCAGCCGGCTCCCAGTCTCCTGCGGGAGCCGGCATTGCTTTTGGACAAGGGGAGCTGCTGACATGCAGCTCCCCTTGTCCAAAAGCAATTCTGCTTCGCTTCAGGTTTCCTGCTCTCGCTTCCATGAAACGAAGCAGTGTTTGCAATGACAGGGCGGGAGCCATGCTCCCGCCCTGTCATTGCAAACTGCAATGTCCCGGGGGTGGGCACCCCGGGACATTGCTGGAGCTGGCCCTAGGGGTGGTGGTCTCCAGGGCCAAGGAAGGCTCCAGGAGGGGGGCCGTGTGGCCCCCCTCCCAACATGAACATAGCCCTGGGGAGGTGGCGGTCCCCGGGGCTGGCGGTCCGCAACGGACCCCCATATTTCAATAATTAGTGCCCCGGGGAGGTGGTGGTCCCCAGGGCAGTGTGGGGGGGCTCGAGCCACCCACATACAGTTTTTAAAGGTAGCCCCGGGGAGGTGGCGGTCCCCGGGGCTTGGGGGGGCCCGTGAGGCCCCCCGCCCATAATTAAATAAAGCCCTGGGGAGGTGGCGGTCCCTGGGGCTTGGGAGGGCCAGTGAGGCCCCCCTGCTCATAATTTAGGAAAGCCCCGGGGAGGTGGCGGTCCCCGGGGCTTGGGGGGGGATCGCGAGGCCCCCCTCTCATAATTTAGGAAATCCCCGGGGAGGTGGCGGTCCCTGGGGCTGCGGGGGACCGCGTGCCCCCGCGCATAATGGATAAAGCCCCGGGGAGGTGGTGGTCCCCGGGGCTGCGGGGGACCGCATGCCCCCGCGCATAATGGATAAAGCCCCGGGGAGGTGGCGGTCCCTGGGGCTGCGGGGGACCGCGTGCCACCCGCGCATAATGGATAAAGCCCCGGAGAGGTGGTGGTCCCCGGGGCTGCGGGGGGCCGCGCGGCCCCCGCATATATTTGCATATTGCCCCCGGGACCTGGCCCACCCGGGCGCTCATTAAAACGAAGCGCAGGACACCACGCTTTGGTTTTTTTCCTGCACATTTTTTTTTCACAATAATGCTTTTTTTGGCCAACCCCCTGACCAGGCCTAGGGGGTTAGGGTGTTTCTGCCCTGCCCCCTTATCTTGTTTTTTACCTTTTTTCTTGTGACTCGGTTCTACTGAGTCACAATATGGCTGCCAACACTTCCTGGTTTGAACTGTTGGCAGCCAATGAGAAACAAGCTCGTGATCAGGAGGGTTCAGCCAATCAGATCTCACAATTCTCAAATATCAATATCTGTAAACCTTTAAATATCTCAAAAACTACTGAACCGATTTACACCATTTAAAGAGAAGCGTGCTTTCTGGACCAAGAGCCATCTCTCTGCCAAATTTGGTGTAATTCCGCTCAGCAGTTCAGGCTGTAGCTGTGTCTAAAGTTTCCTATGGAAATTAACATGGAGAAAACACGTTTTGGGACCCCCCTTTTTTCTCAGCCCCCGCTTGACGAATCACCCCGAAACTTTCTAGACAGCAGCTGACCTGAACGGGCCAAAAGTTTTGAAAATTTCATGAAGATTCATCAAACGGCAAGTTATTGGCAAATCAAAAAACGCTTTTCATATGGAAACTAGGTCCTAACTATAACTATCTACTGGCTACCGCCAGTAGGTAATACACACACATATATATATACATATATATATATTTCTAAAAAAGACTTAAAACCATTAATGCTTACATATACTCACCCTCAAAACTTTTACAAAGAATATGCCATTACCAATTATGCCTTTACAACGAAATTCGTTGTAATGGCATGTTTGATAAAGGCATATTCGTTGTAAAATCCTGCGAGATAAAGACTTGCATGGTTAAGCCTGCATGGTAAAGGCATGCGGGGTTCCAGCTGCACGGTAAAGGCTGTTTCCCTGCATCGTGGGTGAAGCCTGCTCTGAAATTGCATTCTATTCTTTGCATACTAACTAAAACATTTTTCGGATGTAGTTGGAAGCTTCAGATGAAGGATGCGCAGGTCTCACTATAGAGAACAAAACTGTCCATCTGTGCGCAATTTTCCTTGTGAAATTCCATGAAATTCACAACTGCAATTTTTCACGTGTTTTGGTGCAGCCGGAGACTGGTTAAAGCAGAAAATATTTCACACCAGTAGAAAATGTTTTGTGGGAGACATTTTCTCCTCAAACTGCTCCCCTGTTTATTGGAGGTAACTGTGCCCTTGTGGTCAATTTTAATGCAAGATACTGCAACATTTTGTTTCATAAAATTATGTGCAATGTTCGCAAAATGTAAAAATAAATTCCGGAAAGCAAAATACTGCAATTTCGCACTTGCCTGCTAGACATCTTTCTGAAAATAACTTGACTTCTTAGTGCCATCTGCTAGTTTAGGGCACTGTCTAAATCAAAGACCTGGTTCATGGCATTGTCGTGGAACAGCTACTTCATCCAACCCTGATCTCGTAGGTGAAAATACTCAACATGCAGGTTCAACATACAAATCACTACAAACCTACTGAGCATACAAACTATAACACTAGCACAAATTGCTGAATGTAAGTGAGACCAATGTAGGGTGAATGCAACACCATTCTACTTACTGTTGGCTCAATATTCAGTTCATTCCGTTCCTTGTCTCCTTGATCATAGAACTCTGCTGCGATAAGCTCAGCTATCTGCAAGAAACGCATGGAAACATTTTACACTCAGAATGCTCCAGAAAACCCCATTTAAAGACCGTTTAAATAAAAACAGCCAGTTACATTTAGCTCTAATAACATACGTAAGAGGTTTGTTTCCAAATGTAGGTCATGACCCATGGATGTTTCAAGGCATTATGGCCTTTTTACTTATACATGCCAACTTTCAATTTAACCTAATAGCCTTGTCAGGAATAACACCACCAATGTTTTGGCAAATTGAAAATGTGAGGTAATCATGAGGGTATTATATATATACATACTTTGCATTGACACCATGAATGGCAGTGGTAAAAGAGCGCTGGTCAGCACCTCCGTACTATTTTACCAAAGTTTAAATAGAAGAACCTTTAGATGGGCGTGCTCAATGTAAAACACTGTGCCACTCCCCCAGTGTTATCTTGTATGGAGAAAACTTACCCCACACATAACCCCCACACATATAACAATTAATTATTTACAGAGCACAACCACTATTAAATTTCACCACTGACCTTGTTGTCAGTTATTTTAATAATAGACAAAACACAATTCAATATATTTTAGTGGAAACATTAATCATTGAAGTACAAAAACCAAAGAGACATATATAGTCTTGGTTATGTTGACACTGAATAGATGTTGTTGATGCAGACAGCCGACACGTGTTTCGTCGAATAGACGACTTCTTCAAGGCTCAAAAAAATATAAAGTTTGGAAGTATCGTAGCATATATCTTCGGAATCCCTCAAAAGGTATGGGATATATCACAGCAATGTGAAATATAGGCTCTTGTGGTGCGTAGAAAATCAAATCGAAAAGACTTTTCCGTTTAATGCAAGACACGTTTCTACATGTCCGGTTATGTACAGCAAGAACCCTGATGCTGTACCCCTTTAGTTACTGAGGAGGTGTTTGGTGGCTCGTGGTACTATGATACGAGCGTCTGTGTCGATTTGATTTTCTACGCACCACAAGAGCCTATATTTCACATTGGGATAGACTGAACTTTAGTCACTTTCTAACGCGCCAACTACATTTTAACTGCTTGACATATTGGAAAGCAAATTTGAAGTCCTATCTTGCAATCAACAAATTGATAAATCTGATTCCTCGCTATTGCTGTGATATATCCCATACCTTTTGAGGGATTCCGAAGATATATGCTACGATACTTCCAAACTATATATTTTTTTGAGCCTTGAAGAAGTCGTCTATTCGACGAAACACGTGTCGGCTGTCTGCATCAACAACATCTATTCTGTGTCAACATAACCAAGACTATATATGTCTCTTTGGTTTTTGTACTTCAATGATTATTGTTTCCACTAAAATATATTGAATTGTGTTTTGTCTATTATTAAAATAACTGACAACAAGGTCAGTGGTGAAATTTAATAGTGGTTGTGCTCTGTAAATAATTAATTGTTTATACTTTGCATTGAATTCTGGGGACTTTCTATATATTTGTGCAATATGGTGGTAGATATGTGGGAACCCTAAATAGTAGATTTAATGACAGACACACAGCTCAGTCAATTGCAAACCTGATGTACAGTTACACCAGCTAGTTAAAAGTGTAAGTTTCCTTGTGCATCACAAGCAAAGAAACTGCTAAACTATTCCGGGTCTTATTTCATGAATTTACTCCACTGAGATACCACTTTGTGCCTACATTTGCTCTGACTGACCAGTGCAAAAAAGGTCCCTTTGCACCCGTCAGTGCAAATTCTGTTTTAGTAACGTGCAATTGGTGCAAAGACGGGTGAAATATTTTAATTTGGTGCGAATAAATGTAATCCATTCCATACCACACCATTGCATACAATTCTTTCTTAAATCAATCAGCTTTGTAATAATTAACTGTCTAATCTGAGCTTGAACAGTACTGGATCACTGCATCCTTGAAACCCAAGACAGAATTCTGCTGCTGATGGCTTTGGTGAGATTGCATATTGTGTGGGTCAGATCATTAATGCCTTTTGGTGCTATTCGAATCTGATGGTGATCTCTGAGCTAACTGGAGAAACCCAATAATAGTGTCTGACGTCCCTTTTTAGGTCGAGCCTAGCGCAGCGCGCATGCGCTGCTCTATGGGAGGCTTCTTGTGAGCACTCAAAACTTCTCCGTGTGGGTCTGACTCCTCCCACACATTGGATTGGCCTTTGCGTGTGTCTTTCAATAATGAAAGCAAACAAATGGCCAAAGGCGGGTGCATGTCCCACCTCCTTTCCAATGTGTCACTCCCGCGGCGTTTTGCTCTCGGGAGCGAGCAGCGGCACGCAGGGTGGCAGCTGCATTCCTGGTGGGTCAGGTTACACGCACCGCGCCGTGCTTTCGCTTTTGCTTGTTTAAAAATGTTGACTTACGCCCTCCCTCGTCAGTGCGATCCTTCAACGTGCATTACTTTGATTTCTTTGTCACAATGGCGGCAATGAGACTTTCACTGTCCCGCGCCACACACACCACTCGCAGCAATAGCGGGCGCTTTTTGTGTTTATTTTCTGCGCGCAATGCGCACTTTCACTTTTAATTCTCACAATGGCGGCAGTTTGACTCTTCCCTCCCACGTCAGTGCAATGGCAGCGGTAGGCGCCACACACACCATTTGCAGCAATGGCGGGCGCTTCTCATGTTTATTTTCTGCATGCCATGCGTGCTTTCACTTTTATTTCTTTTTCACAATGCCGGCAATTTGGCTTTCGCTATCCCACACCACACATTCCACTCGCGGCAATGACGGGCGCTTCTCATGTTTATTTTCTGCGCGCTTTCACTTTTATTTCTTTTTTACAATGCCAGCAATTTGACTTTCGCTATCCCCCACCACACACACCACTCGCGGCACTCTGCGCCGTCATGAAAATGCACCGCATATCTGCCACCCTCAGCCCGTGCCCCAGCCCGGGCCCCCAGCAACCGTTGCCATGGCCTGGCAACACCACAACGCCCCATGAACACGTGCCAGTAGTCCGGGAGAGGCCGAGCAGGTGGTGTCCAGGGCAGACACACCCCTCACATCAGCCAAGCAGTGGCAGTCAAGAACCGAGAGCTCTTGGGGGCTCCCCACCATGGTCGCGACTGGGGACAGACCCAACCCCGCCACTGTACAGCAGCTGAGCGCATGCAGTGGGCTCAACCAGTGAGTGCGAGACAGACAAACCCACAGAGACACCTCCCAAAGACATCGGCAGCTGCACCCGTGTCCATCTTTCCCCACCCAGGTGCAACAGTGTTGCGCTGTGACACCACCAGAGACAAGGTACCACCAAATCACCACCACCCCAGCGATTTTTTACCGAGGAAGGGCAAAACATCCCTGTTGAAAGCACTTGACTGTCCAATGATGCACCGCATACTCCCAAAACAACAATCCGTCCACAAAAGCACCAGGCCAGTGCCCCTCCATCTCTGGTGACCTGCAGCAGTCCCAAGATTCACATAAGGCCTCTCGTTGCTCAAATGGGCGCAAACTCTGATATCCATGCTCTCCTCGTCTCCACTGCCCGAACTCCGCTCGCAGATAGTGTCACCCACAGTGGCCGAAATGTCACTCACAATTACACCAAAACCATGAAAATGTCACACACAGCAATCCGAAACCTCAGCAGCCATGTCCACATCCCAAAACTGTACTCTACTTGTGCTATACCTGTCCGCAACATTAAATGACTCCGTCCATTGTTGGAACGGCGCCAACCCCGCACAGACCAGATGTGAGGGACCGCCCAATGGATCACAGCCAGCCCCCACCCCATTCTCCTTATCTGGAAAATTCCCTCATTTGGACGGCCTCACCCCCCCCCCATTAACCCTGTAACCAGACCCGTCGCTGCCTCCTCTCCAGCTGCCCAAACCAGTGCCCCTGCCCCCCACCGCTCCCCCTGGCGCGCTTCCGTCTCCACCCAAACCCTAATCAGTGTGGATGCGTCTGCCTTCATGAGCACCCCCTGCGTCACACCTGGACAAAGTCCCCCCTCCTCCTCTGTCCGTGCTATTCCGAGGACACCAAACAATTTGCCCAGGATCACCGGACGTCGATCCACACCGCAATCCGAACGCCACTCCCAGTGCCCCAAAGTCGACAGCTCCACCCAGAAGGCCTGTCGCCTCCCCCCGGGACCCCGACACTGCCTGCCATAGTCTGCCTCAACAACACTGCGCTCCTGATTCCCCCTCCGCATGAAGAGCACAGTATGGGAATGTTGCTTGTTTTGGGAAAGTTTTACATTCTAAACAGGTCATCCAAGAAGTTTCAGGATGGTTGCATAGCCAAACCAGGACAGACAGGGTGATGAGGAGTTAGAAGCCAGGAAGTTTACAACTTACAAGGAGAGACAAGAGTTGTTTCGTTCAAGCTCTGCATTTCCTCAGCTTTTTCTTGGATTATTTTTATTCATTGTTTACAATCCTTTAGGTTGCAGCCTTGCCCTATCTGGGCATGAATTGCATTTCCAGTGTTCATTAAATAGCAGGAAAGCCTGACCTTGGGTGTATGTGGCCGTTCACCAGTGGCACGTCACACAACAATAGATGTTGTAGCACCCAGAATAATGTGCTGCATGGCTAAACACTTATAAGGTCCCAAAGGCGAGACCTATTGGCAATGCCAATGCTTGTTGTCAATAGCAGCAGCATGGAACCTCTGCTAACCAAGGTGCAAAAACGAATTATATTACTAACCCTTTAAGTTGGAACATTATTTCAAGGTTCCAAGTGATAAAAGGGCCGATTCACGAAGGGGCTGTTGTGAAAGTCAAAAATTTGGTTAAGTAGGGTTACTTCCAGTCGTGGCTGGCATCTATGGGGAGTGGTGGGCAAATGGGTGGTGAGTAAAAATAAAAACAATTACCTTAAACACGGCCTCCTCCTGCTGCTACTCTCCTGGGCGGCCCCTAGCCAACTCCCTTAACCAATCCTGGTGCTGCTCTCACCAGCATGAGAGAAGCACCAGGATTGGCCTCTCTCGCCGCTCCAGAGGACACTGGAGCCCTGCACGTGCTCTAACCCAGCAGTCTTAAGACAGCTGGGTTAAAGCTTTCAAAGTGCTCATGCCTGGCTGGCCGTCACAAGACGGCCGGCAAAAGGGACATGCGCACTTTGAAAAATGCCCAGGCAGACCACCCTCATCACTGTTGCTGTCACTCTGCAAGCCCCGCCCCATCCTGAAACTCGGTTCGGGAAAGGGGGATGAAAAATAAAATGGTAATAAATTAGCTTTATTACAATTTTATTTATAATCTCTGGGGTCTTGGGGGGCAATTTATGTGGGGTGATGCTCTTCCGCTCTCACGGAGGAGCCGCCCCTGGTTACTCCGTTAGAAGAATATTTCCAACTTTCTGGTAATTTGCAATAAATTTCATGAGTAACCCTGAAAATGTGTAGTACTCACATGCATAAATTGTTACTCACTTTTTGCAAGTGTAAACGTAAGCAAATGATGGATTTGCAGTGCTTAACTTTTTGTCTTTCTACCAGGGAAAAGCATTTTCCTGCACTCGTTTTGGAGTCGTTTTCTTCCCATTCCCACCATGAAAACAGATTTATTCCTGCCCTTGCCAGGAGTATGTCTGAAACCTTTTTCAGTATTGGAAAGTTGCTACAAAACCTTAGTGAATCCAGCTCTAAATTAATTCTATAACATGTGCACTTAAGGCTGGCCAACTGACCTTTTTATGTACAATCAAGAAAACAGGTGAGCTGACTATACAAGCATTGGCAAAGCCAATAACTCTCGCCAATGCAAGAGCTATTGGCTTTGCCAATGTGTTTTGGCCATGTTGTACAGCAACATGGCAAAAAGTTAGTGACATAGAGGAGAGTGGTGTGGAGTATTGGAGAGTGGAATGGCGAAAAGAGGAGTAGAGTATCATGTATTGGAGTGGCATTGAGTGGAGTCACGTGGAAATGCGTACAGTGGAGAGAAGTAGAGTAGAGTGGACTGGTGTAGAGTGCATTGGTGTAAGAGTGTTGCAGAGTATAGTGGCATAGAGTGCAATGGTGTAGAATGCAGCAGCATAGAATTAAGTGCGGTAGAATGCAGTGGCGCAGATAAGAGTGTTGCATAGTAGAGTGCAGTGATGTAGAGTGCAGTGGTGCAGAGTGGAGTAGAGTGGTATCGAGTGCAGTGGGGTAGAGTGGTGCAGGTCAGATTGACGTTGAGTGGTGCAGAGTAGAGTACAGTACCATAGAGTGCAGTGGCATAGAGTGTACTGGCATAGTGTGTAGTGGCATAGAGTGGAGTGCTCCAGAGGGCAGTGGTGTGGAGTGATGCAGAGTAGAATGCAATGGCATAGAGTGCATTGGCATAGAGTGCAGTAGTGCAGAGTAGAATAGAATAGAGTTCAGTGGCACAGAGTGTAGTGTTGCAGAGTAGAGTGTCGGGAGTGCAGTGGTGTAGAGTGGCATAGAGTGCATTGGCGTACCGTGCCATGGCGTTCAGGACATTGATGCAGAGTAGAGTGCAGTGACTTAGAGTGCACAGATGTAAAGTGCATTGGCGTGGAATAGAGTCATGTAGGGTGCAGTGGCGTAGAGTAGAGTGGTGCAGAGTAGAGTGTAGTGGCATAGAGCAGCATACAATGGAGTGGTGTAGAGCAGAGCAGAGTAGAGTGGGCAGGTGTAGAGTGTATTGGCATAGAGTGTTGCAGAGTATGGTGGTGTAGAGTGCAGTGGTGTAGAGTGCAGCAACATAGAATTCAGCGGCATACAATGCAGTGTCGTATAATGTAGTGGCGTAGATTGGAGTGGTGCATAGTAGGGTACAGTGGCATAGAGTGCAGTGGTGCACAGTGGTGTGGTGCAGAGTAGAGTGTCAGAGTGCAGTGTCATAAAGTAGAGTGGCGTAGAGTGCAGTGGTGCACAGTAAAGTAGAGTGGCGTAGAGTGGCATAGAATGCAGTGGTAAAGAGTGGTGGAGAGCAGAGTGGCATAGGGTGGTGTGGCAAAGAGTGGTGTAGAGCATAGTGGCATAGAGTGCAGTGATGCAGTGTACAGTGACTTAGAGTGAATTGGCATTGAGTGCAGTAGTGCAGAGAAGAGTGGTGTAGAGTAGAGTGGAGTATGGGTAGAGTGACATAGAGTAGACTGGCGTAGAGGGCACTGGCATAGACCACAATGGTGCAGACTAGAGTGGAGTGCCGTAGAGTGCAGTGGCATAGAGTGCTGTGGTATAGAGTAGAGTGGTGTAGAGTAGAGTGGCACAGAGTGCAGTGGCATAGAGCAGATTGTTTCAGAGTAGAAGGTAGTGGTGTGGAGTATAGTGGCGTAGAGTGTAATGGCATAGAGTAAAGTGGTGTAGAGTGCAGTAGCATAGAGAACAGTGGTGCAGAGTAGATTAGAGTGGAGTGGAGTGGCACAGAGTAGAGCGCATTGGTGCAGAGTGTATTGGCAAAGAGTCAAGTGGCTTAGAGTGCAGTATTACAGAGTGGCATAGAGTGGAGTGGCACAGAATGGGGTTGTGCAGAGTAGAGTTGAGTAGCCTAGACTGGAGTGGTGTAGAGTGCAGTGGAAAGAGAGCAGTGGTGTAGAGTAGAGTGCACTGGCATAAAGCAGAGTGGTGCAGAGTAGAGAAGCATAGACTAATGTGGCATACAGTGCAGTGGTGTGGAGTAGAGTGCAATGGCACAGAGTGCAGTGGCATGGAGTGGTGTAAACTAGGGTGGTGCAAAGTAGAGTGCAGGGGCGTGCAGTGGTGCCAAGTAAAGGGGAGTGGAGTTGATTGGAGTATGCATTGTGTGGTAGCACACTGCCATTACAGACAACACATTTTCAATTGAACTGCATTTGACCAGACATACAGTTTTACAAATAAAACTATACAGCGCACAAACAATCTGTGGAAATGGCATCACCTAGTGTATTGATATGTTTTGATCATACCAAAGTCTTTGTTTCCAACACACTTCTGAATTAACAAAAAATGTGCTTCATTTGTGCTTTCCTAATTCTGACATATTCTGAAAAACTTGCAGAGTTCATTTATTAAATGTGTGCACGAAAATAAAACGTTCCCACCTTCAGTATTCAGCAAGATTGTCGCATAAATCCTCTCACTTTTAAGTCAGAGAAAGAAAAGTAAACACCAAGCTCCCTTGGAAGACAGAGCCTGACATTTGAACTCTCTTTGAATGCACAGCAAATGTGACAAGATAAGAACAAGATTTTCAGCCCTGTTTACAGAAAGGAACACTCATAGAAGAATACAAGTAGAGGTAGTGTGAAAAGGCTTTGCTCCTTGGGAGGAATGATCTAAAGCTGGGCAACCTAAAACAAATAAAGCCAGCAAATAGAAAGCCAGAAAATGTGAGTTAAAAACTACAAAGCCAATGCAAGCAACAGACGGAATGCATTCCCAGGGAAGCTTTCAGAAAACACACAAGAAGTCTTTTCACAACCAGACAGACCTAAAAAGATCACTTACAAAGTCCTAATTGTCTCATTCACAGCTCTGGCGCAAGGTAAAATCATATATTGCTATTTGGGTGTTCTGCCTCCACTAGCAACAAACGCATTTTTTAGAACAATTCTTGAAATGTTTATGCTCTAATGTGGTCTTTGGGGTGGCACTGTGGGCAGCTCACTACGCTTGACTTTTTGTAGCACTGGCACTGCCCACTCAGCATCGCTTCCTTTCTTCCATTTGGGAAGGACCTGTTCCAACAACAACGAAAAAACAAGCATTGGCAAAGCCAACAGGTCTCACTTTTCTTAACCAAGCGTTACCAAAGTCACTCTGTCTGGAATGTAACTGACAAATGCAAGTCAGACACGTCAGCTATGGCAAACGTGTTTATGTTGCCTGATCAGTCCCATTAATTACTGTTTTCAAACTCTGCCCTTTAAAAAAAACATGACTTAAATAAAGGCACAATAAACCCTAAGTGAAATGTTGCATTCACATTTGCATGCCCTCAGTTTTGAAAAGCTGCAATCAGTGCTTTCCTCATACAGGCTGCAGTACCTTAGGCCATTACTGAAGCCTCTCAAGTCAGACATAATACCTTGCTGTAACAGTCTGCACTACCTTGACCTATTACAATAGGTCCCCTGAGTTAGATACAAGCCCTCGCTGTAGCAGGATGCAGTACTTAGACTGTTACCAGAGGCCCCATACTACAATCTCAGGATACCAAGAATTATCAACAGAGCAGATGCCCTTAAATTATTGTTTTGAAGTGGAAAGGAACAATGGGAAAACGCTCAAGCCTGCTTTTGGTTTGGGCACGGCAGGTCATAGAGAGGACATGGCTTCAACATATTCATTTGCATGTTCACTTTCACAAGTCTAACGCTGTTTGGTTGTCTTCCCTGATGCTGTTTGGTTGTCTTCTCTGGCCTAAATAATATGCCAGTGCTGGATTATGATGGTAATAGTCATTATCACGGGTCTGAGTACCGCTCCTGTATGTTCTAGAAGAAGTTACCCTACCATTTATAGGTATCACCCGCCACATGTATGTAGAAAATATCTCTATTTTACATCAGAATCTATTGCAAAACTAGGAGAAGAGCATCCACCGGTGAGCAGAGCTAAAATACAAGTTAAGTAGGGAAACAAGGGATTAGGGAACACTGGGAGAGGAAGGCAAATGTGTGGGACAAAGGTAGGATGGGAAATCAAGTGAGGATGAGGGATGGAATTGAAGGGCGAAGACATGGGTGACAGGAATGGGAAGTAAGTGAGCAGATGGAAAAAGTAGAGATGGAGAGCAAACAAAGACAGGCAAATGGGTAGTTAAGGAGGTGAGAGGGTAGCCAGGAGGAGCAAGCATGTGTAGAACAAGCGAGTGACAGGAAGCCGGAGGTAGGAATGCGAGTGATTGATGCGCAAAACACTACTTGAAGCCCCATCACCAAAACCTAATGGGGGCAGTAATGGGACAATATAACCTTTCACGAAATGCCATGGTCTTGAAGGACAGCCCTTCCAAGCAACAACAAACATGCCGCTTTTTCACCACTGTTCGCTTTTGCAATAAATACACACAAGCAAACCTTGCTTGTCAATAAATAAATACCCGCTGCTGCACTGGCCAAGGCTTTGCTATTGCAGACACGTCACAGGCAGTCATCAGCATCGCTCTGTGGAGAAAAAAAAAATTATGGTTCTGTAAATTTAATCATAGCATTTTCTAACACAGTTTCCACAAAGTGTTAGTTATGAAAGAAAATTGGAAATTATTTATTTTCCTTTTCCTCGATTATAGCACATTTACCATTAGCAGTGATGCTTTATTTTATAGTATGTACTGAGTTGGTGAAACTGGGTAGTGAAGCGGTGTTGGAGTGTCTGGCAGCCTCACAAGGAGTTCGTGTTGCGGCCAAATGCCAGAATAAACAATTTTACACGTGAAAAGTAACTCTGGGAGCACCATATATTGGGCACACAGGTCTTGACTCAACTACAAACAGTATCACTGATTTTCTGTTTTTAATTTCTTACTTTATTTTCTGTTTACCACAACTGTCTCCTATAGCTTGTGTGCTGAAGCTGTGCACCTCCTACATCAGTGAATTAATTAATGACTTCAAGAATTAAAAACGCAGCTTTGTGATCCTCCTGGTACTTAGCTGAGAGAGGAGATAACAAAGAAAATACAAAAATACTAAATGATCCATTTCAGTGCAGAGATTCATGGGAAGCGAAATCTACAACTAGGATCCTTGTGAAGTCTCTTCTTTATTTCGAGCAGTTACATATCAGAGGTTTAGCATTGCTTTATTTGTAAAAAAATAAAAATTAAAAAAAAAGATATTGCAGAAGTCCACTGGTTTATCTGGAGCCCACTGCCAGTGCTGCCAAATACCGGGTTTGCTGAATATGAATGGTGTCTAGTTTTGATTCTACCTTATGATTTTCTTTGACCAGCCTTCGCTTCCTATCCATTTGTTTAATACTTGCATATGCTTTTTCATCCCTGCTTCCCTTTCTTGTCATCCCTGTTTTCCTATCTTTTTTCTTCCGCTTTGTTTCTAACTTTTCTCCCTTTCTCTCTTTTGCTCGAAGTCAAAGTCTCAGGTTTGAAAAATTGTCCTGTCTCCAAAAATGAGCGCTGGTGCCCATCCCTGCAAACACCGGCACAAACTAAGAACTGGGGTTTAGAGTAACCTTTGGCTGGATTAGAACAGCAAATATCCAGGGGTGTACTGCTGTTTTTTTCTGTTATGGAAATATTTTGAGCCTGTTCCCTGGATAGAGTTGCAGGTAGCGGACTATGAATGTAATTTGTGCGTTGCCTCGGAATCAGGGGAGCGACAAGGTGTCATTTTTGGGTCCCCCCCGACCTGTTTTTCTCTATAACTCTTTCCATCTGCCTCCATAATTCTAATGTTCCCGTTCTCTCTTTGCCTACGCCACGTTTCGTGCTTTCCTGCTCAATTATTCACCTCCATCACTCCTTTATTTGTGTGGTTCTTTTAGGGCTAATCTAAGTTATTAAAGAAAATACATGTTAACATGTCTGAGGATGAAATGTGCTGTGCATTAGTGACGCTTGCTGGAGATTTTTGTAAATTTGTATGCTGAATACCCAATGCATGACAGAAATCACCGTTTGCTGATGGGGCATTCTGTTTGCTTTCTGTCTCTGTGAAACATGTGCTGAGAGTACACAGTTCTATCCTTTATGCATTCAATTTTGGTAATTTTGTATTAAAAATAAATGTAACATATACCTTTAATACTAAAAGTTCCATGCCACTAATACAAAAGCAAAACACACGAGTATGAAAAGATATCCGAAATCCACAAGAGGCAAGACCTTAAGCAGTTAGCGGCTCAATTTAAATTACAGATGTTTCTGTATAATGTAAAAAGCAAGCACATGGCCAGTCTGTTGATATGATACATTATAAAGTTTATTTTATTGGTACTACCTGCAAATTTCAGGCTCAATTGTGCCAACGTTGGTCATAAATTTCACCATTTTGAAAATCAGTCAGGGTTGGAAATGGAGCTTCAGGAATCAGGTTGCCTCAGAGAAGTTAGTCTTCAAATTCCTGGCTCCCCAATTTCTGTTTAAGTCCATGGAAATTGTCTGACTCAGACTGAGCTGCAGTTCCAATTTGACTCCATGAAATGGCTCATGCAAAATTTAAGAAAAATATGGCGAAGAGGAATATTCTGAGTTTTCCCTAGAGCTATTCTGTAAATTAGACATTCTTTGTGTATGTCATGTCTTCAGATAACAGAATATCAATTCTTTCAAAACTGGCGGATGTATTTGTCAATAAAATCAGTCCTTCTATTGTCAAACAGATCAACCAATTTCGAGTTTAGTAGATATTCATGTATGGGGTGAAACTGCTTTGTACCTCAGATTTTTTTAGGAGAACATCACTTAACCCAAGTTCATGAAATATGAGGTAGAAAAGAGCCTTCTTCTTACCAGCCTCCATGCTAATAATCAGACATCTACAATTTAGTAATATAGTTTTGCAAAATTCATCCAATTACTTTTCCAAATTCTTATCACTAGCGAACACATATATTTGATATGATATTTTAATCAACTCTAGCCATACTTCAAGGTACATAGCACTTAGAGGTGTTGAATTCCACACTTCTAAAATTCACCTAAACATCAGGCCTGCAAACACTGTTATTTCATTAGTCTCATCATGCACCCATAATGATGCACCTGTTTTCGATACTGGTACAACTTTGATTTGGTAAGACCTACTCACAGGTTTCATAGAGGGTCCTCAATCTAGGCTATTTAATCTAACGAGCCCACAACGAAGATGTTGCACTTTGAAATTTGGGCCTAGATGTGTTTTGTCCATGTGAAAAAATGCCAAGATTGCACTTTAGGTCCAGTAGAGCTGAATCTGTGCCACCCTTTTTGGATAACCACTGAGTATTGCAAGATTCTGAAATGGATTTTGTTATTCTAAATATAGGTTACACAGCACAGGGTAACACCATTTCCATCATATGTCCAATTGCATTTGACTTTTTAGCAACCCTTCCAAGGAAAAGTATGCAGTTTTCTAAAAGGTTTAGCACAATATATTCTTCAGTTTATTTGCCAAGCTTGTCTAAGAGTTCCTGAGTACCTCTGGATGGTGTGATGGTCTGCATATAGCTTACCCAAGATCAGTGCTTAATTTCAGCCACCGATTGCAGGTGGGGACCACCGGCACTCATTATTGCGGTCCTGCACTTATTTTTAGTCCTTGGACTTTGATCCAGAGTGAGAGCAGCACAAAAGAGGTTAAAAAGGAGGAAGAGAAAGACAGAAAAACAGTAACAAATGCCAGAATAAACAGATAAACAGAATAAACAGGATGACCAATAACCTAAAATAGTGAGATAAAGGCATAGGGAGTGTCTGGTGATGAATTAAACAAGTATGGGATGTAATCAAGACTATGCAGCCGTGGTATTCATCACCTCTGACATTCGGTAGAGCTGGCTGCAGGTTTCTCAACAAGACTTTTGCCTCTGGCGCTTATTCTTTTTCAAATTAGGCACTGACCAAGAGGCTCGTATATCCTAACTTAGGGTGGTTTAATCACGGACGTAATCGTGCATCGGGAGGTCAGTCACATATGTTTCAAGGAGAATAGGTGCTAGAATGCATCATTGTCGAGGACCATTCTAGACAAGAATCCTATCAGTGTATCATAAATGACATTTGTGGTCAGCCACAGTGTATCAGGATGAAGTCCAATGATTAATGTCTAAAGACCCTAATTTCCCACCATGACAAAAGTTTGTTTTATATGTTTACCATGTCAACTTTATAGATAGAGAAAATAAATAAATAAAACGAATTTCGTTTCTCGCGCTGCATCACATTTGGCAATGCAGCCCTAGAAACGAAATTCGTTTTATTTATTTATAACTACACTGGCTCCAGATACAGAAGAGATGCTAGTTCAAGATGCTGACTCACGCTTACAAAGCCCTACACAACGAAGGACCAGCATACTTCAACAAACACCTGACCTTTTACCAACCGACCAGACACCTCCAATCGGCCTCCCCCTTCCTTATAGACACCCACCCGCCCCCCGGGTCCGCTGAACTAACCGTGGAAGATGCTCTTTTTTGCACCTGGCGGCCAGGACATGGAACACCCTTCCCCTGAACCTTCAGGACCACCCCATCGCTTCGGCAATTCAGGCTCAAGACCTGGATGTTCGAATTAAATCCATCACGCAGCAGCCAACATCTCCAATGCCTCGAGACCCTCACAGGTGATTTGCTGCACTTTATAAATGATTGATTGATTGATTGATTGATTGATTGAAGGGAGGGATGGTCTGACCCCACACAAATGGATGATTAAACCCCACAGATAGTCTGCAGCCAGGGCTGAGGAAGAAAGGATACTTGTGCACTTCAAAGCCCCTTTATTGAAGTCACCCCCACTTCAAAGGCACATTTGCATATAAGTGCTGGGTCTCTGAGCCCAACAAATCAGACACTTCTGGACCTACTCAATACAAATGAGGGAGAAGGGGCGCATATAGGTCCAGCATACAGGCCCCAATAAATACAATGTAGTACCGAAGGAGTATGCAGTTCCTGTAGGGTGGGAAAAGAAGAGAAGGAGGCTAGGTTGGTCAACACCCTTACTCAGTAGTGTGGGTGTCTCCCAATTTGGGAAGTGGGGCCCTCACACACCCATTTGGGTGTCATGCTTCATCATAGGGCTTGCTCCTCGTCAGGCTGGTGCTGCAATGCCTGACGGGCACCCTATGAGGGGCTCTTTGTCGGAGATCTTTTTCCCAAGCCGTATAGGTGAGGTGCGTGTGAGGAGCCTAGTGGTGTAGATGTGAGGTGATGTGAGGAGAAATAAAATGAGGCGAGGTGGTGCTCGAAAATGAATTTTAATCTGCGAGCCCACTCGTCTCAATTAAAACCAGAATAGGTATACCGCTGATTATAATGGTCGGAGGTGTCTATATGTGTGTAGTCATGGTCAACATGTTTCTTGCCTTATGTGTGTAAGTCACTCAGCAATTCTTCAGGACCTATCTTGATGCACTATCTACACGGGTGGTTGGTTATGGAAAATGAACCAATCACTCTGATGACCTTTCAATGAGGTACCTTAATACAAATCATGGGACCAACCCAATTCAGGTTCAGGTCACGCCTCATCAATAGTTAGGCAGAGCAACGATCGTTACAAAAGTTACCGTCATGAGTTTTCCTGGAAAACAGGTGCCGGGAACCTACCCCTACGCTATGTATGTATGTATGTATGTATATATGTATATATATATATATATATATATATATATATATATATATATATATATATATATATATATATATATATAATCTATATCTATATATATATATATATATATATGACTTTTGTCTTTATATTGTGACCACAGACCCTTCCGTGCCCAAATTATCTTTTTTAAAGTCCCCTTTCAATCTAATGTTTCAATAGTCTTCTAAACCTGTAGAGAGAATGTGCATTTTTCAGTTTTTTAAAATCACCTCACATTATTACTTTTTTGTCGTTACCTCTTGAGTTTCAGTAATACGTGCACACAGTACTTCCCCAAATGAAACAAACTAAGCATTAGGGTGAGTGTAGTGTATGTAAAGGGTGGACAGAAAAGGTGTCACTAAAAGAGTAATGCTGGACACTGGTGTTGACTGCAAACGCTAATGAGTAAAAACACCAATATTTGCCCCCATCATGATCTACAGTACTGGATGCACTATGCACTAGAGTACCAATTCCCAAACATTTTTACTTCTGAAGGTTTCAACTACTGGCACAAGAAAATTGTACCTCCACTTTGAATAGGTATGTTGTGATTCACAACATCAGGATTTCCAGTTAGATATCAATGTATTTAAATAGAAGAATATACCTACCTGCAGACTGTTGGTGCTAGTATGTCCGGGTGGAAATGGTAGAAGCAACCCCCCTAAATGTTATGAGGGTGCAAAGGAAGAAGGATTTCCACAAGGAAATTTTCTTTTCATGGGAGAAAAAACATTTTGCAAATACACTGTTCCACTCACACAGTTGAATGTATTTCTAAGGAGAAGGTTTTTTCTGGAAACCCTAGAAATATAGTAATCGTAGAAACCTTACAGAATCAATTCCTGTCAGTTGCAGGTATATGTTTTTCCTTCATGAAATCACCCAAAGAAAAAATGATTTTCTCCCTAAAGTCGCAATGAAAACTGTAGCTTTTGCGCTCATAACCTAAAGGTTGGACTACCTTAACAGCCTTTATTTAGGCATACCTAAGCAACTTCCACACAGGCTCCAAGTTGTTCAAAATTCGGCCCCAAGGCTTGTGCTCAGACTTCCCAGAAAAAGCTCCGCTTCTCCGGGGGGCTCAGAGAATTGCATTGGTTGCCCATCCATAAGAGGGTTCTTTTTAAATCTCTGGTTCTGGTTTTTAGGTCCTTCAATGCTATTGGCCACAAATATTTATCTGATCGCTTCTGTCAATATAGGATGCATAGGACCCTTAGATCTTCAAACTCTAATTTGGTAAACCCCCCTACTCTCAGGCTAAAATCTATATGAGGCTAATCTTTTGCTGCTCTGGGATCCAAGGCTTGGGACCAACTTCCTAGTTCTTTTCAACTTATGGTTAATAAAGACACCTTTGAGAAGAACCTGAAAACTTGGTTACTCTTGGTCCCGGATGAACTGTATCATTGCCTAATTAAATTGCTTAGGGGCCTTCTTTCTTTCTGCCCTCTCCTTTTGTTTATTTTTAGGTATTTTCTGATTGATTTTTTTTTTCGACTGTTGAATTGACGAATGATGTTTGAGTTATTGCCAGGATGGTCTGTTTGAGTGACCATGCGCTTTACAAGTACTGTTTTCATTCATTTTCATTCATTCATTCATAGTTTTAAGGGACCTATTCCTGGAAATAATATTTTACAATTTTGTTTGTAAATTGGGCCCAAGGTCACAGGTCTTACAGAAAAAATATTAAGTTGAAAATAACTTTGGACAGATGAGCTCATAAGACAATACCTTTCAATTTTAGTCTTTATTTTAAAAAACAGTTATCAAGACGTAAATAATAAATTTAAAAGTAATTTGCAGAAAATCCTATTCTGAAATTCAGTGAACATTTCAGTTAAATAAATTGCGAAACTCCTCAGGAAATGTGCTGGAGCAATTTTGCATTCGAAGTCAAAATGTAAAATGTTAAAACACAAAATTCCCAGAATATATATATATATTTTGAGGAAAGACCTTTTTAACATCAGCTTTATCATCCCTCACTGACATTGGTTGTAACATTATTGCTTTTTGTGTCTAATATCTAAGAAAGCCTTTGGAATTTCTTTTCATATGTCATTAGTATTGACTCTGCCTTTTGTAATTTAACTAACTTGAAATGTCACCTGAAACAATTAGCTTTTCTAGAGGTTGTTGTAAAGTAACATGTAGTTGGTGGCCCTTGGAAGTAGGTTGAGTGCTTTCATACCCATTCTTTTTATTTTGACAGTTACTTTTTATTTTATTTATTTATATATTTATTTTAAAGTCTTAAATAGTACTGTGTGTCACCATAAGATACCAATTGAGAAACCACCAGACAGTAAACAATCTGCAGATAGAAAGCTCTAGGACATCAAGTTTTCTAAATATTAATTGGAAGCTGAAATAGGCAAAGTATTAATTGACTTAACACTACTTCGCCAAGACCCGAGACAAGCTTGAGAAAGAAATACAGCAAAAGAAACACAATTCTCAGAGACGGGAAATTCCCTTAAAGACATGTGACGAGAAGTAAATAGGCTGACAGAAGTCACTCGTAACCTAGAACTGCAGCTGGAAGATGCTGAGGGGCATTCACACCAAAACTACCTGCACTTTCTAGGATTCCTGGGGGCCGCGGAAGTGGGAGATCTTCCCCTGGTTCCCAGAACACTGGCTTCAGGACTGGGTCTCCCAGGGGAAATTCTCATCATTGAACGCGCTCATCGCACACTCGAAGGCCGCCTACTACAGTCCCACATTGCAAAATAATTGCTCGAATCCTGATGACATACTGATGGCTGCCAGACTGAAAGGATTGCTCATGCGCTCTTGTTTGACTCATAAAGGTTACTCATATTTCCTGATTATTCTGAGGCAGTTCAAACACTCTGTAAATCATTTGAAGACATTAAACAGAAAGTATGCGCAATGAACATTCGCTATATGCTGATCTATCCGGCTGAGCTAAATGTCATTTTTAGGTCTCGCCTAGCGCTGCAGCGCAAAGCGCTGCTCGCTTTGCGAGACATGTAGTATATACTATAGTGTGGAAGCTTTCTGGAAGCTCCGCCCATTCTCCGCCCATCTTTGTCATTGGCTTAGGTCCTAAATGCTGCCTTCCAGTTGGTTTTAGGCTTATTAGTCCCTCCTTATGACGAGCATGTCGTCATTTATATCCTTTCACGGCTATTGGCCCCTTTACTCCTAACACTACTTTCTTTCCTGTCTCCCCCCCGCCCCCTCCCGCAGTCCGTGACTTCTCGCCCTCCCCCCCCCTCCCCCTCGTGCCTTTTTGGCCACCCGCATTTCCGTTTTAAATGCAATAGGTCTCGCGTAAATACGAGTCCTATTGCATTACCAATGCTTGTTTATTTCTTCTTGTAAGCACTATTTTCTGTATACGTCACGACGTGCTTACGTTTGCTGTGCGCGCTTTCACTTTCTAAGCAGCCCACGCCGCGCGGATGATGGTGCCCAGAACAGCTGGTGCTTGTTTATTCCGTTTTTAACAACAGGTCGGCATTGCGTTTGCTCGTGGGGTCTTTGGAATGAACAGCCAGTGACCAGAAGTCATTCATTGATTTCATGCTTCGAGCAATGGGGACAGCAGATTCGCTCGTTCCACGATAATTTTACAGGCTAGCTGCCCGAGGGAAGCCCGTATTGTGAGCATTACAGCATGTGAGATTCCGAGGCTATTCCCCCTCCGCCGTTGCTGACCCATTTACGGATGGAACGTGTTGCAGAGTGTTCTCAGAAAACCTGCATGCTGTAAATCACTGCAGCTTCGTAATTAGCCATTCGAATTACATATGAGGATATACGATACATCAACACCACTGTTATCTACAATCACTAAGCTGAGAGGGTATGAGTGAGAGGTAAGAAAGAACGAATACAATAGAATTATTAATTTAGCTACGTACGGCGCCGCTTACCGCTTCTGTGCGCTTTAACACTCCATAAAATAACACATACGAAGAAACAGAGTGACACCAGAGCTCCTTCCAAATCAACTGGTAAAAGACTCGAGAAGCTGCTAGCCGAAGAGCTCTTTTTACAGTTGTTACTTAGGCACTTGGCACCCCTCTCCGTGTTGGAGCGTCACACTGAAGCGCTTACACCTAGAGGTGGGCGAGTCACTTATAGCTCGAGCCGGGCTCTGGGTCAGCTCCAGGTTCCCGTGGAACCTCGATCCCAAACAAGCCAAGTTTCCTCATGGTTCCGTCTGCCCCCTTCGCTCTGCCGTAGCTCACAAAGTCTAAAACGAAGCATTCACAGTTGTGGTAAAAAAAGAAGACAGATATCCCTTTAGTGGTTGATAGTACAAAGTGAAACTAGAAAGCCTGGGATGAATCCCAGCTTCCCCACTAAACCACACTGTATTATCAGGAAAATATTTCTGTATCACCCCCTCCTTTTCTTCATTACCTCTTAATAAACCTATAATGTAACTTATCACTGTCAAAGCTGTTGAAGAGAATGTATTATATTTTAAACGACTGTAACATTTCCAGGGCTCGGCTCGTGCAAGGGCTCTGAGAGACCGCAATAAAAATACTTTCCGGTGCAGAAATGGAATTTAAACAAAGTGTGTTCTGTTTTCTGCAATACACGTCATCATATAAAAGATAATTGTATCCAGATACTTTCGCTAGTTTAGGGATTTAAAATGTTAGAAAACAAGTCAAGAATCTTGATGAAGTTGTCACATTGGGATGCAAATATACACTCGGAGCTCCTTAAATGCTTGTATGGGCAAAACATACTGAAAACCAATGTCTGACTTTCTTGAGATTTTAAACCTTCCTACCAAATCCGCGTTTGCTCATGATCCTGAGAGACCAGCGCCGGAAGTGCGTCTGAACTGGAAGTGAATTACCGCATTCGATTGTTCCATTTGTGTTCCTTATAATATCCGTGACTCACAATGCAAGGCCCCTCCCGGCGTAGAGCTGCAATGAGAGCAGAGGCGCTATCTTGTGCCAATCTCTGTTACCTGCTGTGCTTGGGATTACATTAACTATTAGCACCTGGCCTGTACTCCTTAACCCGGGTGCTGCGACCTGCCCTTCTCCTAGGGCATCCAGCTCCATTAAACCTGAAACCTGAGGTGCCACAGCAGAAATTCACTGGCACAATGGGCGTGCTGGCAAAATCCATAGCAAGGGGTTTGCCCCAATATTCAGAGAAAGCCAGGCCCCCCCTCTCTTCACACAAGTGGTTTGGTGAATCATTACTCCTCACTGAGCCAAGGTGTGACCAGAGCCCCCTTCAAAGTCGACTTCGGGAGAGGTGCAAAAAGACAAATTCTTGGGAGGTCTACACTTTATTCTTCTTCTTTGGGTGGAAGCTTAACCAGGTGGATGCTCATTTCATTTACGCAGCCACGCACATGCTTTCATGCAATCTCAAGCGGTCCACCTCCAAAAAAGCTGCAGCAGTGCTGCCGATCCACTTCCTGACACTGCAAGTTTTCAAGGATGTCTCTACTCCGTGCCTCTAGAGAAGCCAACAGCGGGCAGGTCAGTTGAAAGTTAACCGTTGTACTCGAGTCAAGAGTTGGGATTCCTAGGCGCACTTTGGGAGTTCTCGGTTGCTCCACACATTAGTTCTAAGCGGCATGGGAGGTGGATTAAACTTTGTCGTCTTGTTTTATTTATACTAAACCATACGGTGCTGCAAGCTAAGTGCCAGCTTGGAGACTCTTTATGTAGAATACTAAGGAAAATACATCATAACACTTTCGCATGCCCCATCTTTCTACTTTGCTAACAAAGTCTCTGTATGGGCAGACTTTTGTCGACCTCCATTGGACCTCTGTCCCCTCCCTCTGGCATTCGAGCATGAAAGAGAGTGTTTTGATAACAAATGAAAGACAGCAGGGGTCCAGATAAAAATATACAGTGAGGTTATTTTATTAATGTACGTTTTCATTTTACTTTCCTGTCCTTTGTGGAATGTTTTTGGAAATATTCTAAAATAAGTATTAACTAATTTAAACTTTATAACAGACATTTTTTTGTTTGCCATATTTTGTATCGAAACAATTTCTGTAAATTTAAACTGAACCTTCTCCAAATTAGTCAGCAACATGAATGTACCTCTATTAAGTTCACCGACATTGTAAATGCTACTCATCTGATTTGAAGGTAGCAGGTTAGAAGCTCAGGGCGAAGCACAGTACAGAGTTTCAGTGACACCAAAAATCACTTCAGTACTTCCAACAATAAGCATTTGCTATGCAATAGCTCTCGCATTTGCGAGAGTGAAGCTATTGGCATTGTAAATAACAATGCCTTTTATTTATGTGTTTTAAAAACCTGCAAACGATACGTAAACACACACTTTATACTCAGTCGTTGCTTATAAAAAGAAAGGCTGCCAACAAATGCTCCTGTTTTACTGCCAGGCATGCTTCTTGTAAATAAGGACTATAAGTACAAAGTGAGTGTTTATGCACCATTTGCAGATTTTCAAAACACATAAATAAAAGGCATTTTCATTTACAATGCCAATAGCTCAAAGTCTTGTTTTGGTTTACCTCTGCTTGTGGACTGCAATGATGTGTTCGTGCTTTATTTACTTTGTGCCAGCTTGATAAAAGAAACATTTGCAACCTCGTACATACACTCCACTCCAATATAAAACACATGGGTAAAATACATTGTCATTTATAACGCCAATACCTCTAACTCTCACAAATGCGAGACCAATTTGCATTGCAAATGCTTGTTCTGAACTGTACCCTCTCCTTTGAATCACCACAGCAGGCCTGGGAGTGGGCCTAGGACAGACCTAGGTTACATCCTAGTGAATCCATCCCTGAAGAAGGGCCGCACCAAGGAAGGGGCCCACCGGCCGAGGGAGACAACTACACCTGACTCGATGAGGTAGAAACTGAACACGGCATCCAGAGATAGGTAGCCCAGGACTGTTGGAGTCGGAGGCTGATGCTACTTCTAAAGGCGAAAGGTTGCAGAGATAAGCAAAACATCCACGTCCACTGTCAGAAGATGTTGAATCCACCTGAATTGATCATGAAAATTCCACACAGACACTCACAATCTCTGCGATGGGGACATACTGTCGAAGTCCTACAGGTAATGGGTCTCATACTGCTTGCTGAGTATCATTGTCTCCTAGGGTCGAGGTTTTGACGGACCCACACGCTCCCTAGTGAACTACATCACCCTCAAGTTTTTCCACCACTTTGTTGATCTGATCTTCTAGTCATCAAATGCTATTGCTGTTATTAAGTTTTTTGTTTTTCCAGGGGAATGATAAGGTGAAGGGAGAAGGTTGCTATAATCACCTGCCCCACTCTTCCTTTTACAAGGCATATTAGCCGATTACCTATGACAGATGCTACAGGTTATGGAGTATGGGGAGGGACGGGGGAATTGTTTTCATGTTATTTGGATATATTGTTTGGGCTTTTGCCTTTGGAACTGGTTTCCCAGTCCATGCTCTCCTATACCATACTACATCATGGCAGTAACACCCACCACGCTCCACCCACCAGCCCTAATGCAATGCTTTCATGGAATGTTTACAGCCTCGTGGACATAGTTAAGTTAAGAGAGATTCTAAAGGTCGCAAACAATTATAGGGCAGACACACTTAAAAGGCGATTTCTATCAATGCCTAAATAGGTATTGTTTCTTCATGCTCGCCCATGCACAATTTGATCAGGGGTCCAGTGGAATGGCGATATTAGTACACAAAAACATCCCATTGACTGTAACACGTACCTGGCAGGATGAGGGAGGTCGATATACCATTGTGAGAGGCACTCTCTATTCCAAGCTGCTCACATTATGCTGCGTCTTTGCACTACCTCCACTATAAAAGATGTTCCTATTGCTACTTGGCTCCGTCCTTCTAGAGATGCCTACTAGCATAACTGTGGTGGGGGAGGAGATTTTAGGGCCCTGGGTGATTACACAAAAGATAGAGCAGTATAACCCCTTGCGATGTTGCCATGGACTTTGCCACTGGCCGATTTCTTGAGTAGCATGGATCTATGTGATATATGGCAACACTAACATCCTGGGGAAGTAGGATACACCTTCTTTCTGGGACTCATAGATCCTTCACCCACACTGATTACTTCTTGAAACTCGCAACAGACGTGCCCCATATCAAAGAGATCCATCTACATACCAGGGTCTTGTCGGACCATGCACCGATTGAATTACTGTTTTACGGCAAACCACTGGTGAGTGATGACAGATGGCGCCTGAGCTCCTGGTGGCTTAAAAAACAAGAGATCAGAGACTCCCTACTGGACACCACACTCAATATGTTGACGTTAATAAAGGGTCTGCAGAATTGCCCACAATACTTTGGGAAGCATACAAAGCAGTCATATTGTATTGTATTGTATTGTAATTGCATTTGTATAGCGCTTACTACCCCTGACGAGGCGTCGAAGCGCTTTTTCGGCGAGTAGCATGCTACTCCGGGACCCATAGAGGATTAGTGTTGAATTAGTATAGTGAAACATGCAAGTAAATTTTAAGTGGTGGATATGTTAGTCAGTTATTTGGATTCAGAAGGATAGCGGAGGGATAGAAGAGGGAAAAAAGGTTTGCATATATATAGCGCTTCTAACCCCTGATGGGGTGTTGAATTGCTTTTTTTTGGGCGAGTAGCACGCTACTCCGGAAACCCATAAAGGATTAGTGGTGAATTAGTATGGTGAAATATGAAAGTATGCAGACAGGCGATTAGCATAGGGACTCAAAAAAAGCAAAAATATACACAGCAGCTACTTAGCCTAGATCAGGGGGTACAAACCACTGAATGTGAGTACTAGACACATGCCACAGATTTTAAATTTCATAAATTGACACATGCACAACTGATGTATAAACAGGTCCAAATCGACTCAGACCACACGGTGTGGCTCACAACAGAGAACAGGCTCTAGGATCAGGGCGATATAAAACCAGCAAGCTTATACACTGGTTATCAAAAAGGGAAGAGTAAGTTAGACATATAACACAGGTTGTGGGGCGAGATGGGCTACCTACGCTTCACCATTGGATACCACTAAAGCCCGGTACTTCCTTATATCTTTCCTCTGATTCACCCACCCTATACACTTCTGGCATATCTAGTCCATGTCTGTATGCCAACACTGTTGGAGACTGAAAGAAAGCAATTAGATGACTCGATCACAGTTGCTCAAATTCTAGAGGCGATTCAGCAGCTAACTCCTGGGAAAACACCAGGCTGAAATGGATTTCCCATGGAGGGGACCTCGCCATCCTACTGGCAGAACCATTGCTAGAGCTGTTTGAAGACACAAGCAGTTGCAGGACCTTTCCACTGGAACTAGGCGAGGCACACATAGTAACTATACTGAAACCCAATCAGCATCCAGAGCAATGTGATTCATACCAAGCAATCTCTCGAATTAATTCTGAGCTCAAAATTCTAGCTAAAATAGTAGTGATACTCCTTTCCCTAGTTGTCACTAAACTAATGCACTCTGACTAGAGTGGCTTTATGCCCCTCTGAGCCACCAGATAGAACATAAGGTAGGCTTTCAAAGTAATAATCCTAAAACATAGATTGAATTAACCCTTTGCCTATGTTAGTCATAGATTTTGAGAAGGTGTTTGATAGTGTCTCATGTGACTATCTCTTCACACTCCTAAGCCACATATGTTTTGGACCACATTTCCAGCTTGCCCACATTCCCTTTACGGTGAGCTCAACGCCTAAATACAGACAAGAGGAGTGCTGTCCTAGGCCTTCCCCCTCAAAAGAGGGGTGAGACAAGGATGTCCACTGACCCCACTGTTGTTTGCCCTAGCTATCGAACCCCTGACTCAGGACATCAGACAGAATGAGCGGATAGCGGGATTCTGATGGTCGACAACTTAGAAGACAAGTTAAAGCCATACGCCAATGGCTTACTCATATACCATAATAACTGACTGTACTCGGGCTCAGTGGTGATAACGGACACTAGAGACATTTGGTAACTTTTCTGGGCTAAAAACCAATTGGTTTAAAACCAGACTGTACCCTCTATGCCCTCCAACTAAATACTCCAATGGGTTGAGACTGCTAGAATTTGAGTTAATACTCATAGTATACGATGCCTAGGTGTCCAGCTCACACATGCAGAAGGAGTAGCACACGCCTATGATAGAGGGGATATGCTGAGACACCCAACACTGGATATCCCTCCTCTATGCTTGGTAGAACGCAAAGCTGAAAAGTACAACACTCCCTAGGATCCTATACATAGTGCAGAATTTCCCCCTCCCATGTCGGTTGTACAAACATTGACATCTGCCTTGGGCGCCTTCCTGTGGAAAGGCGGCCATCCTCCGGGTTCACTGGCCAAAAATTGCAAATTCACTTAAGATGGGGGCCTGGGCATGATGGATATCACTTCCTATTATACAACGGCCCATTTAATTATTATAATAGAATGGATTTACTCCTCGCATTTGGGACCGGCTAAGGACCAAGTGTACGACGTGGAGCTTTGGGCTATGGATGACAATTCTCCTGTTCAATTTCTTTACAGGAAGAAATCCATGCCCAGTCACATAGAAACATGGAAATTCTCTAGCTATAATATAGAATGGATGAGGAGGGTAACAGGCCAGACCCCTTTGTGGTTCAGAACCACTCTGCCTGAAGTGGTCCTCCTAGAGGGATTTAAAGGATGAGACCGACTCAGGATCCTGGTGCTTGAAGATGTGGTTATTTTTGAAAACTTTCTCAGACATCAAGGAGGAATTTGGCATGCTCCACACAACAGTTTGCAAGTATTACCAATTCTGGCATGCCATAATCCTCTACTGCCGAGACTGGATGAGTTATATGGGTATAACCCCCTGGAGGAAAAACTGACCATGGTCTAGCTCCCTCGAAGAGGAAAAATCAAACGTTTATATAGAACACTAGCAAATCACCCTTCAGACACATTCCCACAACTCAGAGTGGCTTGCAAAAAGGATATTTGCAACCTAGATGACGAAGCATAGACCATTGCAATCATGGCACCAAGGGAGGCTGCCATCTCAAACAGATTTAGGCTGATACAGTTCAAGCATCCACATAGGATATACCTAACCTCTGAATGACTCAGGTGCTTCAGTGAGGCCCAGGAATGGAATGCCTAAGATATCTGGTGGAGATAGGAGACTTCCTCCACACAATCTGGACCTGTCCCAAGGTTGGACCCTTCTGGGAAGCGACCCTTGGACCTTACCCCAAAAATTAGGATTACTGAACATATTTGAAGACGAGGGCTTTATAAGAGTTGAGAAGGCGCGTATATGACTGGGGCTAACATTAGCTAAGCAGATATAGCACAGAACTGGAGTCCGGAAACTCATCCCAGAATGGTCAAATGGAGCTGAGATTTGGATAAATGCTGCATAACAGAAATACCAATAAATGAGGCCAGAGGCAGCCCTCATAAACACCAGAGGATATGGGGAGGTTGGATAGACTACCACAACTTGGAGGGTATGGATGATTAGATACATTATCCCACTGAATCATTACGTGAATCCTGGGACCCCGCTGAGTCATTATTGGAAGCTCGGGACCGCCAGCCTAAGTAATTTCTATGATTTGAACTACAAACAATACACAAAAATACAAAAACAAGTTACACAAAACAAATGCTCAAATATTTTGTTTGATTCACAATCAAATATAGAAAAGGTTTTCATATTTTCAATTTTGCTTCTTAATTTTGAATTCTTTATTCATATTAATGTATTAATTTAAATATTATTTAATTTTTTAAGACGCTTGCCTCTCCTTGAGTAGGCCTCCCGGACCCCCAGGGTGCAAGGACCACCACTGCCTCATACGATATGTACATCTTTCAATGAATATATGGGATAAAGCATGCTGTTATATATTCTACTTCATACAGTGGGGACTATATGGATGGGTGAACCCCGTTGTGAATATTCTGAAGACAACGGAAGAACAAATGTACAATGTGATTGCCCATGTATTCTTCTCTCTTGTAATATATGTACATATTTCCTGTTGACTGTTTTATTTGATACTACACAAAACCAGATTTAAAAAAATTATTTTAAAAACAAAGGCAAACTCTGTTCTAGAATACCACAGTCTGGTGATCCCAGAGTTACAATGACCAGCAGTGGAGAGGGCTAATGGATAAGCAGTATACACATAAACACAGCACAAAAGTAGTTTTTTGTGACAAACGGTGCCTTACTTACTGAAACAACTCCTTGTGGTGTATATCTTCCCAGCTGAATTTCTTCTTCCTCACAAGTTCAAAAAATTCTCCACGCTTCCTAAAAAGAAAACTAATATTTAGCAGCCATGCAAGACCCACCAGAGTAAACACATTTTTCACACCATATGATGCATGGACAGCTGCTCAACTACTTTCATAGGCCTACTGGATATTTACTTAAAAGTTGTCAAACATCAGGTAACTAGGCATTACGCCCCTTTTCTAATACTCCTTGTTAATGCAACTTTATGCTGAAGAACGAATTTTCAGATGTTGTTGGCTGAGATTAATTTAGCATTCCTTCCAACACCTTGATATTTTTGCAGTAAGGGCTCAAAGTGCGACTGGTAAGACCAGATGTGGGTCCTGTGTTCACTCTGCCACAGGATTCAAGCTATTTCTCATTGATGAGACCTAAGTAGGTCGAAATACTACTTGTGTTCCAGTCTAGAGCAAACCTGTCTGACAGTTTGAGCTGGATTGTTCCTACTGGAACAGAACCAAGACTGCTTTGCAGATGGCGGGTCTCTGTCTTAGCGTGGCGTAGTTGGGGAAAAATGATGGACTTAAGTGGCTTAAATTAAATTAAACCTTTGTTCCATCGCCTTGCTGTTTTTGAAGATTCTGACATGCTGCAGGCTGATTAATATCTGCCTGGAGGGTGTAGAGAGGTACAAATCTCATGCTGAGAACAGACAAGCAAAAGCAGCTAGTCCCTACTTCCTGCTCTCACAATGACACTTCATTAGGGTGCATGGAGGAAGCTCCCTGCATCTGGCTGTCAGTGTTTCCGGTGATGATGCGGGAGAGAAAGGAGCAGTTATATAGGGCCATCTACCTTAGAGAGAAAACACTTCTCTTTACCAAGTTCTCCATTGTTAACAATCATCTTCAACAGACATTTCATAGTGTCGTTTTGTTTGATAGTGTCTCCTTGGGTTTTAAGATGTGCGAATTCATTTATCAGATGGCTCTTTTAAGGCATTTCAAGAAGTTTACTCTCACCTGCAGCATGGGAGAAACTCCTCCGCTGCCAAGAGATTACCATACACCATGTTCAATAGCCACACCTAAAGTCATCCCCCCAACCCCCCGTTCCTGCTACTCCGCAGCAACAGCATCTTTACTAGCCGGCCATGGGTGAAATACACAAGCTTCTCTGAACACCACTGCAAACCAGCCCCTTCCTGTAGCACTATAACTGGAAGGAGAGATTTTACAATCACACTCTGTACTAGGCAGAGGGCATCTGTTAGGTAGGTACTGACCCTTCCTTTCTCAGCTCCACTCCAGGACCCTTAAAGCCAGCCTCCTTGTGAATGCATACCTGGAAGTGACCTGCCACAAAGTCAACATTGCTACAATAGTAAAAATTGGTGGTTTTAACGATTTATGATTTATTTTAACTGTTTCCAAGGAAATTGTATCACAGGCAAGGTGGTGAACAATCTTTACCATTCTAGGCGTTGTTATATTTTGCTGTCCATACCCCACCTGCTCCATATTGGTAGTAACATTTCTTGCTCTTGGAGGCAACCTAGCTCCCTTGCTGGTGGCATCCTAGATAGCCACATTGCCTTGTGAAGAAATTCAATGTTGCGCAAATAAACAGCGCAATTAACTATGACTCCCTTAGCCTCTTTTAGGTCATTCTGCCCTTTACCACCAAGTGGTCAAGATGACAACTATCTCTAGATGACAAGTCTTGTGAAAGAGGATAGGATAACATGGTCATTATTACATTGGAGTGTCATAACAGCAGAAGAGGCGATGCTATGCATTGACAGACCTTGGTGGGTGCTGAGACTGATTTCTACATTTCTATAAAGATACACCTGGGTTTCTATTATTGTACTTAAGAATTCAAGATTTAATCATTATGTGCAAAAATATAATGTTCCATTCTTTACTTTTGAATACACAAAAGTGGGCTGCCCCTTGAATCAATTCCTATGTTTATCTACAGAGTTCTGAAGAGATGCACTACCAGTGGGGGCATCTCATAAAAAGTTACGGACTGGCCTCACACACCGCCCGGTATCATGCTTCATCATCGGCTGTCCTTGCCCTCTAAAAACTTGGTTTGATAGAGGGCGGGCATACACCTGGAGACAGGGATGCACTTCTAAATCTAAGTGATGGCTGTGGGGGAGTGATAAGTGATTTAAAAACCATTACATTAGTCCATGTGCTATGCTTTATTCAAATGGTAAATGTATGGTGGTTAAAAACTAAGTGAACGGTGGTATGGGATATTATTCTCCCTTCACCGTATGAAATGCGGTCGACATGTTTCTGCTGAGGTGTCCCTGAAGGGTACGTAGCATTCTTCAGGACCTAAAAAGGGGAGGGGGAAGGGGGGTTATATACCCTATGTGTTCACTTCCTTTTAACTAGTGAAAAATGGAAGGAAAATCCTGTCGCTAGATCAGGGGAGGGGTTAAAAAAACACTATGTAGGTGGATACTTCCCTCTTGGTATAGTACCACTGAGAGTAACTCTGTAGAGAAAGGAAAAACAAAGACAAAACATACAAACCAAACCGTGTGAGTATGTAAACAAATAGTTTATAAACATCATCCATCCCGCGTCATACAACTGACTAGCGCGCGTGGTGGTGTGAAGTGGTCTTTATGAGACATGTGGCAGATGCAACGACTGTACTCACACTCGGTTACAAAGTGGTTGTAAACCAACTCTTACCCTGTATTTCTACCCTAAACGCTCCATGGGAGGGCTGAGGTGGAAGGACCTACTTAGACTTTCTAGATACCAGCTGTAGCAATTACCACCACTGACTATCATTAGTGTGTACTTCACACATATAACAAGTGAGGTACCATTGGCCCGTAATCCCATTATGAACAGAGTAATGTTGCTTTATTTTTCTCACAGTGTTTAGAACTCTTGGGGTATCCCCTCACTTTACGGGGATCTCGAGCGGCCCCTGCTGTAGTCCACGCTGGTAGTTATCAGTGCGCAAGCATAGGAGCCATAGCAGGGCAAGCGTCTCACGGAATACACCTAGGCGCATGCGCGGTAGCGGGTTTCCCACTACTTCAGCGCATGCTCAAATACCGGGAGACTGATCAGACCCGGTAATGAACATGGGCGTCCTCACAAACATGGGAGCTAATGACCTCGTAACTGCATTTGTTTTCCCGCAGGAAGGGGAAGGACCATAACATCGGTATCGGCGCCGTTTGACCAATGCCAAACGTAACCTTTTTTGAATACACACCCTCTACCAGGCGGTCAGGCTCACGCAAGAGGGACACAGGAAACAAACCTCACAAGCCCATTTTTAACTATCTAAAATGGCCTTGATAGAGTTGGAGGCATGTTTTGACCAATGCCGAACGAAACCTTCATTGAATACACACCCTCAACCAGGCGGTCAGGCTCACGCAAGAGGGACAAAGGAAACAAACCTCACAAGCCCATTGTTTACTATCTTAATGGCCTTGGTAGTGTTGGAGGCATGTTTTGACCAATCGGGTGGGGCGATTTACAGTTACGCCTCCCACCAGGCGGTCAGGCAGTCCCATACAGGGACACAGGAAACTCACTTAACGGGCCCAATTAACACTGATTAGCTCACTAATTAGTCACAGCTCTTTAGTATAAAAACCCTCTGAATCTCACCATTTACCATCAGCGGGAGACAGAGAGGACGCCTCCGGGAAGAACGGCTGGAAGCACTGAAACTAGACAGTAAGAGTATGACTGAAGGAATGCTGGTGTGAACTTGAATGAATAGGTGGTCCATTAGTTCTGGATTTCACCTTGTTATGTTTGCTTTAACTAGGAACCTTGGTCCTGGTTCTTTCTGAATACTGGTGACTAACCCTTAACTACCAGTAGTGGTTTTATGTGTTTTTTCCCTACAGAAAGTCTAAGTAGGTCCTTCCACCTCAGCCCTCCCATGGAGCGTTTAGGGTAGAAATACAGGGTAAGAGTTGGTTTACAACCACTTTTAACGGTGTGAGTACACGTTGCACCTGCCACGTGTCTCATAAAGACCACTTCACACCACCACGCGCGCTATAGGTATGACGCGGGATGGATGATGTTTATAAACTATTTGTTTACATACTCACACGGTTTTGTTTGTATGTTTTGTCTTTGTTTTTCCTTTCTCTACAGAGTTACTCTCAGTGGTACTATACCAAGAGGGAAGTATCCACCTACATAGTGTTTTTTAACCCCTCCCCTGATCTAGCGTCAGGATTTTCCTTCCATTTTTCACTAGTTAAAAGGAAGTGAACACATAGGGTATATAACCCACTTTCCCCTTTTTAGGTCCTGTAGAATGCTACGTACCCTTCGGGGACACCTCAGCAGAAACATGTCGACCGCATTTCATACGGTGAAGGGAGAATAATATCCCATACCACCGTTCACTTAGTTTTTAACCACCATACATTTACCATTTGAATAAAGCATAGCACATGGACTAATGTAATGGTTTTTAAATCACTTATCACTCCCCCACGGCCATCACTTAGATTTAGAAGTGCATCCCTGTCTCCAGGTGTATGCCCGCCCTCTATCAAACCAAGTTTTTAGAGGGCGAGGACAGCCGATGATGAAGCATGACACCGGGCGGTGTGTGAGGCCAGTCCGTAACTTTTTATGAGATGCCCCCACTGGTAGTGCATCTCTATAGAACTCTGTAGATAAACATAGGAATTTATTCAAGGGGCAGCCCACTTTTGTGTATTCATGAGATAGTGGAGGCTGGCTCGCCTTTGGCCCCGTGCCTCTGGTTCCCACCCTCAGCAACATTGCTGGGGTTAGTGTGTGTGGACCATTCCTTACTTTCCCATGTGCTCTCCCTGTTACTTTCCTGCACCCGCCTTATATTTTCTGTAGCCCATCGCTGCTCTGAAACAATATAAGGGCAACGTAAACACTACAAAGACAACTGACATGACATAACATGACAGTGGGAGGAGCTAGAACCAGAATTATTTCTGATTTCCTTGAATAACCTTCACAAATTTGTGAATTTGGATAAGACAGTATCTGACTGTCTGCTCTGCTTGAGCTATCATGTGTCTAAAAAACGTTGGCGCTTATTTACAAGCCCCTTGTGCCACCGGTGCATCACTTTTAATATGGGAAAAAGTAACACTCTGGCGTTGCAAAGGGCTTGTAAATAAGCCCCTTTCTGGCACATGCATCAAGGTAGGCTTTTGCGATTCCTTAATTGCGATTATTAAGGAATCGCAATTAAGGAATCGCAAAAGCCTATGCATGTAGGAATCGCTGTAAAAATAGAGATTCCTAAACATTCCTTAATTGCGACTCGCAGATTGTGAGTCGCAATTGAGGAATGCCTTCCCATTCATTCCTATGGGCCTACAGGCCCATAGGAATGAATGGGAGATATGCGCAATTTGCGAGTACCAGTAGGTACTCGCAAATTGCTCATCATTTCAAGGGTGCAAGGGTGTCAAAATGACACCCTGTTGCACCCTGAAATTGTGATGTGCACCCATGTTGCGCACACACATGCCCCAAGGGCATGTGTGTGTGTAACCTAAAACTTTAAAAAATGCATTTTAGTGCGGTCCCAAATAGCGAAATCGCTATTTGAAAGTGCTTCTAGCATTGCATTTAAGGAATCGCAAATTGCGATTCCTTAAATGCAATCGCAATCTAGGAATTCGCAAATAATTGCGAATTCTTAAATTGCACATAGGAAACACTTTCATGCATCTCCAAAGGCCAATTTGCGATCGCAAACGGACGATTTTTGCGAATCGCACCGTTTGCGATCGCAAAAACCTTTGATGCATGTGCCCCTACGTGCTTTGAGAAGTCGTATTCTTACTGCAATAGTAGCACAAATTGCAATTAAAGTAACTTACTTGATATACAGTGCTAGGTCTGTGGCAAGGATAGCTCGCTTTATCATTTTCAGTGCAGTCTTGTATTCTTCCACAGACAAGCTGCTCAGAATCTGGTTTCCCTGGATAAAATAAAGGACAAAAAGAAGTGCTGTCACTGAATCATAATGCTACATTACCATCAAGTTGCATGAGGATTTTTTTACGGTTGTGCAATACAGCATGCTCTGTGTGTCCAGCTGAAAGAGTGTGTTAAAGATATTTTAAAAGAGACAATGATGATTAAAGCTATGATAGCCAGATGTGAAGATAAAAGACAAGGTGATGGTAAATATGTAGTTGGACATAAAGCTCCTAAACTTCTGATGCAGAGTCTTCTACAATGAAAAGATTACTTTTTCGCTTGGAGAACAAACTTGATTAAAAGAAAGTCTTGCCTCAAATTTTCCCAAAACACTTTCTGATGGAAAGTTTGACTAAGGGGTAAATTAGAGCATAGCAGTTGGGCCACCAGGCTTTTTCAATGAACTTCAAAATTTGGAGTTTGTTCTTACAAAACAGAAAATGAATGACCCTGATGTGCCGGGATTATTGAGTGATTTGTCTGCCCAGGACTGCTGTGCCTCACATGGTGGTCCCTAGTAGGGAAGTCTAGCAATGGTCCCTCTGCGCTATGACCTGAGGGCCCTGTGGTTAATGGACCATCAGATCAGAGGTTTCCGATAGCACGGCCAGCTGAGGCTCCACCATCAGAAACCCAACACAACCCGACTCTAAAAAGAGCAAAGGAACTTTGACTTTGGCCGGATCTACATAGAGCTGATTAAAGCAGTCAGCGTGCCCCCTGAAAATCTGGTGTGACTCTGGCTCATCTGAACCTATAATGGACACTGAAATAGCAGTGTCTTTATATTACATTAATGAATATTGTTGGGTAGAGGAGCAAGAAATGCCCATACAGTGATGCTTAACAGAAACTCCAACACTTTTGGGTAAAATGCTAGAAACCACAAATTTAAGGCAAACAACATGTTGTAGGATGACTGTGTGGCCTCTGGTTCAGTTACACACTTTTAATGACATGACAGTGCATCACTACTTTGTCTATCAACAATACAAGTAATCACATCTGTTGCATTATAGCAAATCATTTGCAAAGAAAATATAATTTAATTGATGTTCCAACATGTTTGACATATAAGAATTATACCTGGGAAACACAGTGAATATTCAAGATGTTTTTACCAAGGGGTTCTGAGTGACATCAAATAGACAAAAAGAGTGAAGCTCGAGTTGTCTATGATATCATTTAAAGCCCTGGTGTTCACTGTTAACCATCTATAATTTTTATGTTATGTAGGTCCAACCAAAATTAACTGCCCCTGATTTCAAGTACTATGCAGGGATAGAGGTCTAATGGGAAGCCATACATAACATGGTCTCTCCTCCATGTCGCAAAAAAAAACCCAATACCCTGGTTTTCTGCCATGCACCAGCCCCCCTCACCACCCTCAGCGCCTTCCTTCCACCTCCTCTCTCCTTCCCTCCTGATGTGCTCGCTGCTCTGCCAGCTTTGCACTGACAGGCTTTTTGAAAGCCCTGCCAGAGCAGCCTGGAATTCCTTTATGAGGCAGCAGCAATGTGTAACTGTGTTTGCTAACATCTGCTGCTACATCACAGCAGTGAATTACCAGATTTAGAACCTGGTTTTCACGCTACTGGTGCTCTGTGAGAGCCATAACTAATATATAGAATTATAAATGGGTAACAGTGAATTACGGGGATGTTTTTCCTTGAGAGGTTCTGAGTGACATGACATAGACAACAAGAGTGAAGCTCAAGTTGTCTATGAAGTCACACAACCCTGAGGTAAAAAAATATCCCCATGATTTGCTTTTTAGGATCTATAATTATTTAGGCCCCCAAAATCATCTACCCCTGCTTTCAACTGCTAAGCAGGGGCAGTGGAGTAATGGGGGAGCCATACATAAGGTGACCCTTCCTCCTTGTCCCAAATTACAAAAGAAATACCTGCCCTACTGTCACACACCACACCACTCTCTGTGCCTTCCTTTCCCTTTCCTTCAGAAGCTGTGCTCCCAGCATTCCAGTGCTGCTCCCAGCCAGAGAAGCCTGGAATTCCTTTATGACGCAGCAACAGTGAGTTATGAGATCTATATCCTATTGTTGCTATGTCACAGCAGTGAATTATCACATTTAGAATGTGCCATTCACGACATTCACGACAAAAGCTCTCAGTGCGAGCCATAGATAACAACAAAATAATGTCAATCGTGTGGGTGGAAATGAAATGAAGAAGCTCTAATTTAGGGACGTGACCCCGAACTTCTTCCTTAAAAATAAATTAGGCAAGGCCAAATAAACACATACAATGGTTGTAGAAGGCTTGCCATTGGAGAAGTTGGCAAATTCCTAATCTCTGTCCCCAGAGCCTTCAATGCCAAAGACGTACAACTGAGATCAAATTTGCATCTATGAATGGCATGGACTACCTTCATTAGTGAGACTCTAAAGAAGACACATGCGTCACCGAAGGATGCACCCACTCCTCTGTACCTTTCTATTTTTTGCTTCTTACTTAATCCTCTTTTCTCATCTACACTCTAAAATCTATTCTTTCTCAACAACTGAGAGTCAACTACGATGGAATTGGATTGTCGCTATTGTTTCAAACATTGAGGTCTGCTTTAATTGCTTATACTCATTTAGAAGTAAACATTTTTTGCAAATACAAGCTCTGTTGACATTGGCTGGCTAGTTCAAATATGTTTTTACTTCATCTACCACGGGTATCAAATTGCTATAAATGATATGAGCCTGATTGTTAGAGGTTTGGACTAAATATTTGAATCAAATGTACTCAATAACCTTTATTGTTCTTTACCAAGTATCATTTCTTGGGACCAGAATGGTGTGTAGCTTTACTTTATGCAGCATGTCCTGTCTTCCCAGATAATAATACATCCCTGGTATCTTACCCTTTTTCTCTATTTTGGGTGCATTCTGTTGCCCTAGCTTTCAAAATGAAAATATAAGGAACTCAAGTTACTTCCAACAGAACCCATCCCACATTTTCCTTAGAACAGGAAGACCATGAAGAAGAAAGGGAGGAGGGGGTGGCATTTCGGAGGTAGACTAGACCAAAGAACATGCCCCAGATGTACAGCGCTTCCGGGATGGTGTGGATTTCTTCCAGGTGATGAGGATGCAGGATCAAAGCATCCTGTTATCAGTTCATTAGTGCCTAGCAACACTTCGAAGCTGCAGTGGCGCCTGCTTGTTCATCATCCGGCTCAGCATGCCTGCACTTTGTTATCTTTTTTCCATTTTTGGTTCTGACTCGGTTTTCTCTTTTGTTATTGAGTTACCTGTCCTCTTTGTTGGTTTGTTTGGGTTGTGCTTCCTTTACCTACATACAGGGAACTTTGCGTGCCCTGCGCTTGCTACACCTGGCCGTCCTGGAATTTACCATTAGCAGTCTGGTTGATGACTGGTCTTGTCATCACTACCTTTGCCTAGGTGAGTGGAAAGCCTTACGACCTGTTTAACCTTGCTAATGTTCCCTTTTTCATATAATACGACACTCTTCTAATGCTTTCAATTATGTGCTGTCTTCAAAGAAAATCTTGAGTGTTTACTTAACCATCCTTCAGAGACCTTGTGACGAGCAGTGTCCATACCCTGGCAAAACGCCTGTGTTTTTCATTCATACCATTTTCCCCTAAGTGCTTTCTGGGACCATATATACATACTAGTGTCTGACCATATATACATACTAGTGTCTGACCATATATACATACTAGTGTCTCCAGAGCGATTTGAGGAGGATTGTGACTATCGGCTGGCTACCCTAAAACCTTTCTCAAACCCTGACAGAAAATAACCATCTTCCTATGTGCAGCACTGAGGCATTTCATAATTGTAGTGACCAGTCTTGAAATATATTGGTAAACCTTCCACAACAACCCTCCTCTGAAAGCACCGGAAATTCCCCATCCCAAAAAATAACTTGAAGGGTTGGTTTTAGTATGTCACTGCTATAACCAGATATAATAAGGATTGTGTTACATTTACTCTGTTCTGTAGCACATCCATAAAACAAGTGACATAGAAAGCAAGGACTAAGTCATGGTGACAGACTTGAACCAGAAAACAATATTATACATGGATTAGGTACTTACAGGACTGTTTAAGATCATCAGACACTGGTCAAAATGGTGATTCTCCATTATGGAATGGCAGTAGAGCTGAGCAAGTGGATGTTCACTCCTGATGAAAAGAAGAAAAAAAATACCCACCTTAACCTACAATCACCAATTACAGGTCTTGTCACATTACATGACTTTGCACTTGTGCAAACATACATTAAACACTCTTTTGCACTGTTTTACTGCTTGCATAGTGGGGGAAAACTTAAACAATGTTTACCCCATTAAATATTACATACAGAATCGTATTAAAAAAGCTTTAATTTTGGCAATCTGCACACACATAGGTTGAAAAAACCCACCCTTTGGTGACTACCCACATGAAACATATATTCACCAAAAGGTGCAGCATGCGCATAACATGATTTGTGCACACAGACAGGCTGTCAGATTTGCGCATGGGAGCAGTCACAGGGAAATTATTATGTTATGTTATCGAAGTTTATACCGCGCACAGATACTCCTGGGAGTGTCCCGGCACGAGCCTTTGAGGTGCTGGAAAAAAAGAGGAACCGATTAGAACAGGAAAGTTTTAAGCTGTTTCTTAAACTGTCCCAGATCATGAATGCTACGCAGAGAAAAGGGCAGAGAATTCCAAGCCGTGGCTGCCCTAACGGCAAGGGACCTGCCCCCCATTCTTTGTAGGCGAGCACAGGGTATCTGTTCAAGAACCTGGGATGCCGACCTCAGATGTCTGGCAGGCGTGTAAAATGCAAAGCGATTCCTAAGATATTCAGGCCCCCCAGCGTGCAGAGCACGGTGCGCGATAACCAGGGCCTTGAACTTTACACGTTTCATGACAGGCAGCCAGTGCAGCATACGCAGATGTAGCTTGACGCTCTTTCTAATAGGGATGTTGAACACAAGCCTAGCTGCCGCATTCTGGACCACCTGCAATTTTTTAAGAGTATAATCTGGGAGGCCCATATACAGTGCGTTGGCGTAGTCAACGCGGGATAGAATCAGTGCCCGGGTCACCGTTTCCTTCGCTGTCCTAGGAAGCAGTGGAAGGAATTTCTTAAGGGACTTTAATATCCCGAAACAGCTCCCAGCCAGTCTTTTAATTTGGGTCGAGAAGGACAGCTGCTCGTCAAACCAAACACCCAGATTTTTACTGGTAGGCCAGAGGAAGATGGCAGAGGATAGTCGGGCGGCCAGAGATTCTCTGAACCTGGGGGAAACTTTCCATAAAGAAGGATTTCAGACTTATCCTCGTTGCATTTGAGCTGAGCAGCACAGAGCCATTGAAAAACAGCTATCAGACATTCTTTTGCCTTCACAGTAGAGAACTCCGATTTACCCCAAGTGAACAGAAGTTGGGTATCGTCGGCGTAAGCAATGATCTTGGCACCTCGTTCTTCCGCCAACTGGACCAACCGGGTGACATAGATATTAAAGAGCAGGGGACTCAGAGAGGACCCCTGCGGCACTCCCGTGGTCACAGATTGAGGCGGGGACGAGAATGGCGGAAGCCAGACCTGTTGCGAACGTCCCTCAAGGAAGGATTTCAGCCACCTCCAAGCCAACCCTGAGATACCTATATCCACCAGTCGGGCCAGAAGAAGCACATGGGGAACAGTATCAAATGCTGCCGACAGGTCCAGCATTATGAGGGCCGCACTTCCACCAGAGTCCAAGCAGTCTCGGATAGCTTCAGAGACTTCAACTAAAGCGGACTCAGTGCTGTAGGCAGCTCTAAAGCCAGACTGCGCCGGATGGAGTAGGCTAGAACCTTCCACAAAATCAGTGAGCTGTTTGTTAGCTGCCCTCTCACAGATTTTTGCCACATAGGGGAGCTGAGAGATAGGGCGATAATTCCCTGGGTCCCCAGGATCCAGCGATGGTTTTTTTAACAGTGGGAGGATCTTAGCCTGTTTCCATTCCACCGGGACAACTGCCTCCTGAAAAGAAAGATTAATGAGTGCATTAACCTCAGGGTTGACCGACTCTGCGACGGAGGCCAGGAGCCTAGCCGCGCAAGGGTCCGATGGCGACCCGGATTTCATGGCCTTCAGGATTTTAAGGGACTCTGACAAATCGATGGGGGAAAAGGCCTCCATCATAGATGCAGGGGCTAGCACCTTAACAAGGGGCACAGCGTTCAGCCTAGACAGGCTCTGATTTGTAAACATTGCCTGAATGGCGCGGATCTTCTTAATAAAGAAATTGGAGAGCTTTTCACACCAGGCAACTGATGTAGGGAGTTTGGTGGTCTCCGCCTTAGGGGCCATAAAGCTCTGAACGATGGAAAAAATGTCCCTTGAATTATTGCTGGCTGACTCTATCCGCTCGGTATAATAGAGGCCTTTGGCCTCACTAATAGCCGCGTAATATCTTTTCTGGGCTTCTCTAAGTGTCTTCTTAGCCACCGGACAATAGCCCTTACGCCAGCAGCGTTCCAGCTTTTTACAATGCTGCTTAAGTACAAAAAACAGGTGAATTGTGTAGAGTGTGTCTGATTTTTCTTCACAATTCCTTATCCTGAAAGTTATCTAAAGCACATTGACATGGCTTTGAAGACAGTTCGTAACGCAGCCCCCTGTACCCCCTTCAGTGCACTCCAGGTGGCCTCCAACCCTTCATGGGGCGGAAGCCCATTAGCCCAAGATCATTGACTGTATGTGTAATATGGGAGGGTCAACGGGCCGTCATTCTGCGGGGGGGCATCATTTTGTGTTATACCACTGATTGACAAAGTCAGGAAAGCAACATGATGTGTGCAGTTAGAATGTAACCCGGGCCGGGAAGGCGAAGCCGGACCCGATGTGGGCCCGGGTCAAACACCGTCCGGGGGCGGGAAGCCACCCCCCCCCTCCCAATTTGCATGCCCGCTAGAAAGGGGGCGACCAGGATTGGTCCCCCCAGGGCGAGCTTGGGCCCCCCCAATCAGGGGGCGAGCCAGATAGGGCGAGGGGGGATAAATAAGGGCAACAGGCCCAAAAGAGGTACAACCACCCCCTCCTTGCAGAGAAATCGGAAGAATTACCTCATCCCACTGACAGTCAAGGAGAGGATCTGGAGAAATGAGTTCATAGATATTTTCTCTCTACTGGAAGTGCGCCAGGCAGATTTAGACCTAGCAACCCAAGACAAGAAGGACGATGACAGGAGGGACCGCCGTAAGCCCAGGGTAGAAAGATCAATAGAAAATTGGCTGAAAGCATTCAGAACATTGGCATGCGTCTTCATTGAGAAATTCCCTCAGAGCGCGGCAGCACTGATTTTGTATGAGCAAAAGGTACACGAGGCGCAGCAGCAATATCAGGGCGATGCATGGCTAAAATACGACGAGGGTTTTAGGGAGAAGATGCAAGTATGGCCGATGATGGGGTGGGACTGTCAGGACATGGAAGGTTTCACGACACACATGGTGGCAGCCAGGGAAGGAGTCAGCGCAAAAGAGAGCAATTTTCGTCCCTACGGGAGTAAGGGCAAATATGAGGGACAAGGACAAGGGTTCAAGGGGAAGAACCAGGGCAGTGGCAAATCAAGTAAACCATGTTGGAAGTTCGACAAAGACGATTGTAAATGGGGGGCGGCATGCAGGTTTAAACACGCTTGCGGGTCATGCGGGGGAAACCACCCCACTATAGGCTGTAAACGAGCCCCAGGGGCAGGGGCCCACAAAAACAAAACAGGCACGAAGAAGTGAGGTACAGGCCCCCCCAGACGGAGGCAGCGGGGGGCAACCGCTACCGACACCCGTAAAGGCAAGCAGGCTGTTACACTTGTTAAAAAAACTATCACAAAGCAACGGACAGACAGCTACTAGCAGAGGGCTTCACACAAGGTTTCCCAATCCCTTACAAAGGACCCAGGGGCACCCGGGAGAACCTTAACCTAAAATCAGTGAGAGACAACCCTGGGGTGGCAAAACAGAAGGTAGAGAAAGAAGTACAGCTGGGGCAGGTGGCCGGCCCTTTCACTTCCCCCCCACTAAAGGACCTGGTGGTATCGCCGCTCGGAGTGGTGCCCAAAAAAGAGGCTGGAAAATTCCGGCTGATACATCACCTGTCCCATCTTGAGGGGGAATCCATAAACGACTGGTTGAAACAGGGAGCATGCACGGTGGCCTACGCATCGGTGGATGATGCAGTGGACCTGATAAGGCAGGAAGGTAGGGGCGCCCTGCTGGCGAAATCAGACATAGAGTCAGCTTTTAGGTTATTGCCGGTGCACCCAGACAGCTACCACCTGTTGGGCTTCAAGTTAGATGGGAATTACTACTATGACAAATGCTTACCAATGGGTTGCTCGATATCATGCCCGCACTTCGAGGCGTTCAGTAGTTTTCTGGAGTGGGAGCTGGGGACACGCGCCCCGAAAGGAGGACGGGTCCACTATCTAGATGACTTCCTTTTTATTGGTAGAGCAGGCTCCGGGAATTTCACCAACCTCCTGCAAAATTTCACGGCCCTGGCTCAAGAGTTAGGTATCCCGCTAGCTCAGGACAAGACGGAGGGCCCAACCACAAAACTGTCCTTCCTTGGGATAGAGCTGGACTCAGTGGCCGGGACGTGCAGAATGCCGCCCGAGAAGGTATCCGAGCTAAAGGAAACCACTGGGAGACTGAGGCAGCAAAAAAAGGCAATGCTGGGCGAAGTGAAGCAGCTGCTGGGGAAGTTGAATTTTGCCACATGGGTGATACCTGCAGGGCGCGCCTTCGCAAGACGCTTGGCTTGGTTGACCAGGGGCATGACACAGAAGCACCACAGGGTCCGCATCATGCAAGGGGTGAGGGAGGACTTGGGCAATGGGAGAATTTCCTGACAGAATTCAACAGCACCCTAATGTGGCGAGAACCCTTGGTGCAAGCAAACGAGCTGGAGCTATACACGGACTCGGCCGGGGGGTTCGGCTTTGGGGCAATCCTAGGGACCGCATGGGCAGCGGGGGCCTGGCCAGCAGCCTGGCAGAGCGCTGGGCTCACCGCAAACATATCCTTGTTGGAGTTGTTCCCAATAGTGGTGGCTTTCCACATTTGGGCCCAGCGGCTAGCTAATAGGCAGATAACGCTTTGGCCTGACAACCACGCAGTTGTGCAAGCAATCAACACAGGGTCAGCAAAATGCCCAGCAGTGGTCAACCTGCTGCGGAAACTGGTTGGCTGCCAGCTGAAGGCTAAGATCGCGCTTAGGGCGAGACACATCCCTGGGGTAGACAACTCAGTTGCCGATGCCATTTCTCGTTTTCAGTGGGCGAAATTCCGAGAGCTTGCCCCGGACGCGGACAAAGGGATGACCCCAGTGCCAGAGGAGGCGTGGTCATGGGTGGACCTGGGTTGAAGAAATTGCTGATCAACACAGACAAGACGGAGGGCCCAACCACAAAACTGTCCTTCCTTGGGATAGAGCTGGACTCAGTGGCCGGGACGTGCAGAATGCCGCCCGAGAAGGTATCTGAGCTAAAGGAAACCACTGGGAGACTGAGGCAGCAGAAAAAGGCAACGCTGGGCGAAGTGCAGCAGCTGCTGGGGAAGTTGAATTTTGCCACATGGGTGATACCTGCAGGGCGCGCCTTCGCAAGACGCTTGGCTTGGTTGACCAGGGGCATGACACAGAAGCACCACAGGGTCCGCATCATGCAAGGGGTGAGGGAGGACTTGGGCAATGGGAGAATTTCCTGACAGAATTCAACAGCACCCTAATGTGGCGAGAACCCTTGGTGCAAGCAAACGAGCTGGAGCTATACACGGACTCGGCCGGGGGGTTCGGCTTTGGGGCAATCCTAGGGACCGCATGGGCAGCGGGGGCCTGGCCAGCAGCCTGGCAGAGCGCTGGACTCACCGCAAACATATCCTTGTTGGACTTGTTCCCAATAGTGGTGGCTTTCCACATTTGGGCCCAGCGGCTAGCTAATAGGCAGATAACGCTTTGGCCTGACAACCACGCAGTTGTGCAAGCAATCAACACAGGGTCAGCAAAATGCCCAGCAGTGGTCAACCTGCTGCGGAAACTGGTTGGCTGCCAGCTGAAGGCTAAGATCGCGCTTAGGGCGAGACACATCCCTGGGGTAGACAACTCAGTTGCCGATGCCATTTCTCGTTTTCAGTGGGCGAAATTCCGAGAGCTTGCCCCGGATGCGGACAAAGGGATGACCCCAGTGCCAGAGGAGGCGTGGTCATGGGTGGACCTGGGTTGAAGAAATTGCTGATCAACACAGAAAGGAGCCAAGGGGGAAAAAAAATCAAGCCGCCCCCCACTCAACACATTAACAACGAGGGCCTGACTCAATGGACAAAAATCCTTAACTTTTAGACACTGGAGGAGTCCAAAATATTTAACTACACCTCCCACGATGCGGTAGAATGCCACTAATTCAAGTGTGAAAATGTCCAACTTATAAACGCACTGTCACAACAATGCAGCCAAAGAATTCACACCCAAAATTAGTTAAAAGAGAATAGAAAAAGTGCCAGGAGTAAATAACCCCCAATTTTCACCGCACAACATACTTGAATTGATGACAATAATGTGAAACCTTTAATTACCAAGTTGTTGCTAGTGTCCCTCGTACCTGCAACCCCCTCGTTGTGCGGTACGCGCCAATTGGTCGCATATCCGCCGGGTGACCATATACAATTATGGCACCTATAGAAAAGCCAACCAAATAAGACGGCCAAGCTATATAGCTGTCTGACACAGAAGTGTCTGGCACCTTAAAAGTTTATCTAGAAAACCCTCACACACCAACCTAGTTGGTGTCATGCTTCATCATCGGGTCCCAGCTGAGCAGCCGAATGCTACTCAGCTGTGCTGCAACACCTGATTACAGTGGAGCGGGTTGTAATGTTAGTGCATGTGATGAAGTGAATGTGAAACTAAAAATACCTCTGGGATTCTACCTGTTAATTATTTTTATTCCCAGTGATCCAGGGTATATTAAAAACAAGAGAGTGGATAATTTACTGAGTGTAATGCTTATATCTCAATATTATCCGTTGATGGTCAACATGTTTCAGCCCGCTTAGGAAATTGCTGGGGCTTTCTTCAGGACCTCTCATATAAAGTGCTTGGTGAGTGAAGTGAAAAAAAGTGAGTGGTAAAAATAAACCACGTGTTAAAGCATTATTAGTACTCGCGCTAAGGAGTACTATACATGCTAAGAGGACTAACCGTACTCAGGGTCCTCACAATGGGCTAGTACCTATAAAGGAAGAAGACATAACACAACACAATACGAACATTTAACATATAAAATCATAAAACTGGAGATTATGCCTTCACCGTATTGATGGTGCACTATAATTTTGTAACTACAGCACGCAGTGTCAGATATACGTGCAGTCACTTTCAAACACAAATCATGCATCCAATATAACATGTTTGTGTATAATATAGTGATCACACCATCCGGTATCAATCGAAAAAGGCGTTTAGTTTGTGCCTTATTTAATCAGTATTGCTTATAGTGAAACGGTGCCAGTGAGCGAAATGTGTGACTATACGTGGTAGTCACCTTAACGGCGGTTTTATTAAACCGAGTGGGGCCGGCTAAATTGTGCCGTGTTTTTATAATAGTATTTTATACAGTGACTCAAGTAAAAGAGTAATTAGCATTTTGATAATTACACTAATAGTATAACTGGCTCACACATCTGATCCTGGGAGGGGGGAGCCTTTTAAGTCACATACTCTGACAAAGAAAAGGGTAAAAATGGAGGAGGGGGTCAATGTAAACAACTCGATCTGCACCAAAAAGATTAAGGTTGGCAGGGCCAACAACGATTAAAAAAGGAAACAAAATTACACGTAAGGTGTAGCGGCAAAATTTGTAAGAAGCCGACTGAACCCTGATTAGGGTAGATCTTACTTCGTGTCATGGTCTCTCCTGCTGCATAACCTATTTCGGTATCCTCAGGAACAGGCTGGTAAGAGAATGGAGGAGCCGGAGTTGGTTAAAAAGGGAAGTTGGTTGATAGATCTGGATAGCCATTATTGGGCTTTGAATCCCGGGTGTGAATAGAATAACTGTGAAACTTACGTATATACATGCGGGGAGAGTATTGATAACCATGGCAGTGGCAGACATAGCAACAGCTTTAGACACTTTCTACCTAAAATGTCTGTGTCTGAGGGTGCGATGCATAACGAGTATTTTACTATTTGTGCTTTTCTATAGGTGCCATAATTGTATATGGTCACCCGGCGGATATGCGACCAATTGGCGCGTACCGCACAACAAGGGGGTTGCAGGTACGAGGGACACTAGCAACAACTCGGTAATTAAAGGTTTCACATTATTGTCATCAATTCAAGTATGTTGTGCGGTGAAAATTGGGAGTTATTTACTCCTGGCACGTGTTTTGTCTTTTTATTTGTTATATACCTGCAGACCAAGTAGTAATTCCAAGTGAAGTGAAGATTGGTTATCCCCTTAGCCCTGATGAAGTTGCGCAAAGTGGTAGCAACGAAACATGTTGAGCGCTTTGGACGTAATAATGGTCTAAATTTAACCATTTTTTTAATTGAGGACGCTCACAGCACTGAATAAAGTCATATTTGGCCAGTGAGTAGGTACTCATTTTTAACGTTGGGAACTGCATTTCATTTCTTTTCTCACTGGGATTAACAGGGCACGTGTGTGACATTAGCACCTACAGTGCTTATTGTACCTTGCTGTTACTGTTTTCTTCCTTCACGTTTAAGAAAGTTTATGTTGGAACACATTTCTTTTCATGGTGAGAAAGCAACCAATGATGATAAGTGGGTGTGCTAGCGAGTACCAACTAGCAAGCCCCCCTTGGTGTTACTACCGTGAGGTGCTTTCTCTCCATTCCCACACTTTTTCTATTCTCATTCAACTAATTTTGGGTGGGAATTCTTTGGCTTCTGTGTTGTGACAGTGCGTTTATAAGTTGGACATTTTGCCACTTGAATTAGTGGCATTCTACCGCATCGTGGGAGGTGTAGTTAAATATTTTGGACTCCTCCAGTGTCTAAAAGTTAAGGATTTTTGTCCATTGAGTCAGGCCCTCGTTGTTGAAGAAATTGCTGGACAATGCACTGGCCCCAAAGACAGACACCCATTACCGTAAGTGTTGGGAGACTTTCATGGCCAGGGCAGGACTAGAGGGGGGCGGGTGGGCAATGCCAGGAGGAAGTCCTGGACTTCATCGAATGGGCCTTCGGAGCAGGCAAGACCAAAACCTGGGCCCAGGCACATTTGAACGGGGTAGCATATTACACAAAGTTGGCAGCAAGGGAGGACCCAACTAGGGCTTTCCAATGCAGGATGGCGATGAGAGGCTGGGGCAGGTTACAGCAAGCAAGGAAAGATGCAAGGCACCCCATCCACTTTAGCATACTGCAGCGGATGTTGGGGGCCCTGGCAGGAGTATGCTCCTTGGGGCAAGAGACCACGCTCTTTGGAGCAGCGTTCGCACTGGCATTCTTTGGGGCTTACAGGATCAGCGAGTTGGTAGCCCCATCAGTCGGTGACCCGTGGACAGCATGCATCAACAGAGGGGACGTAGAAATGGGTGAAGGGTACATGGACATACTGCTGTGACGGTCCAAAACAGACCAGGCAGGCAGGGGAAAATGGACTAGGATAGGCTGCATTAGGGACACAGCCTGCTGCCCGGTGTGCCTACTGCAGGAATACTTGGGACCTGGGGAAGGCAGCAATGGGCCTCTCTTCAGGCACAGAGACGGGTCGTTCCTCAGCCGCTTTCAATTTATAGCAGTGATGAGGAAGACTCTGGAGGCAGTGGGGCTCCCTGCAAAAGAGTTTGGTTCCCACTCTTTCAGAATAGGGGCAGCCACTACAGCCGGAGGGTTAGGGTTGGATAGCGAACGAATCAAGGGGCTAGGGTGCTGGGCATCCAGCACATTTAAGCGTTACGTACGCCCAACAATGTACAGAGTCCGGTTTCTCCTCCCCCTCCCCTGTCTAGGTCCGAACGAACCACGGAAGAAGGTGTGGATCGTGGGTCACTCCTACGTGACGCGGGCCCAAAAATGGGCGGGCGCCAGACGCGAATTCGGCGGGATATGGCTGCAGGACACCGGCGTAGCCTGGTTGGGGTGCTCGGGAATGAAATGGGATCAACTGCTACCCGCGGTGCGGGAAACAATGAGGCAAGGTGGCAGTCCAGGTGCGGTGGTGGTCCACCTGGGAGGAAATGACTTGGCAGCATTGGGTAGGCGGGCCCTCCTAGAAAATATGCAGAAAAGCCTCACGGCCTTGGCCCGTCTGATACGCCCAGAAGTAATTTTTTCAGAAATAATAGTGCGGAAAGCCTGGCGGGGGGCTATGGACCTGGGGGTGGCGGAGAAATCCAGACGGAAACTCAATATGACCATGGCGAAGGTTTGTAGGGCCAATGGATGGGGTTTCGTTAGACACAGTTTCATAAACTTGAGATCCTCAGGCTATCACCTGGAGGACGGGGTACACCTTACCGGGGTAGGGATTGACATGTTCCTACTGAACATTGTAGGGGTGCTGGAACAGATGGGTTTCAACTAAGAGCAAAGGGGAGGCCAGGGTAGGGGGGCTCCCTCCGATAGGGAAACCGTAGGTAGCATGGCGGAAGGAACACAAGAAGGGTAGTAAAAAGAGAGAACTTACTAAAAGGTAGATGGAAGGCTCACACAGTGTCCTTGGGATGCCTCACGGCAGGGGCACTGAGGGAGCCAAGGGCGGCGTGCCGCCATAGAAAGAGTAGATGTGATGCTCCCGCAGGACCCTTGGGATGCCTCACGGCAGGGGTAGCGAGAGAGCGAAATGCAAGGACTCAGCCAAGATAGAGTAGATGCTCAAGTAAGGTCCTTGGGATGCCACACAGCAGGGACCCCTGGGAGCAGGGAGGGCACATGAAAGGGTCCAGGGTGAGTTGGACGGCACTTGCAGCCCGGGCAGGTCCAGGCGGACACCCCCCCCCCCCAAGTCGGTAGCAAGTTGAAGCCTAGACCCGTGAATCGGAAGCCCAGACAGGGGGCCCCTCCCTTCCCTGGAAATTGAGGAGGCTGGGTCTATACTGCGAGCAAAAACGAGTGCAAAGACCAGGAATGTAAATATGTAGCATGGACATTAAGTGAACAGTTGATATGACCATGAATTTTTGCAAAAATGTATAAACATGTGATGTTGAATAAACTGCAACCTTTTAAGGCACCAAAGCACGTTGTCAGTGGTGATTTTAAGGGTTAATAGGAACGCAGTTTGTTGGTAGCGGTTGAGAGGGCAACTCGCCTCCTGGAGGGGGGTTTAGGAAAGTTGTCCAATGCAGACCTTTCTAAAAAGCACAACATCAAACTGCTTGCTTTCTAAGAAATGCTGGGCAGGTTCTGAATATCTGAGCTACAAGCGCAGAACCTGTGAGTGCCTTACAATTGATCATATATAGTGTGAATTCTGGAGCGGGAATTAGACTGCTACCATTTTCCCTTAAATCTTCCTTCTTCACACGAGCTCTTCATTCAATTTCAAATGTCTAAAAAAATTGGAATCGCTGAAGTGTTTTTTTTTTTACATCGCGCACTCCAGGTCACTCACTGAACTATTTTGGTGCAACCAATATTTAATTTATTTTCTACTTTGTCCCTCTTGTTCTTAATTTCTCCTTCTCAGGAGTCCTCAATGCAGGAGGAATTCAGCATAACATTTTTGACTCAGCCCGTTTTCTGTCTCTGTTGTTCACCTCCCATCCAATTATGCAGAGAGACCACATTTTTTGCCTCCCTCGTACAAAGACATGTGCCAGTAGAATCCAATTTTTATATTCGATTATTTTTCCCAAATTGAAAATGGTACTAATATTAGTGGCCTCGAAGGACGAGGTGTCCTTGCCAGCATAGGAACCCACAGATCGCAAGCTGATCTCAACACCAAGCGTTTAACCAGGGCTTTAAGTGGGGAAAAAAAACTGGGGGTGCTCTAAAAGGGGCGGGGAAAACCTCTTAAAGGGGTGTGGCCTATCCAAGTAGGGGCGTGGTCTAAATCAAGATAACTAGCATTGTGTGCTTAAGAAAATCATAAAGTCGCATCCAGCAAAGGATAATCAAATAGGCAAAAAGGTATATTTATTAAGTATAAGCCATAAAAGTACCAAACACTTTAAAAAACATGTAAAAATTATTTACATTACTTAGAAATCTATTGCAGGATTTCCCAAAACCCTTGAAGATATTCACTGTGTCTAATTTGCTGGGGTTTCTCACAACAATTTTCTTCAGCAGACATTCTACCTTTTGCCAGCCAACTCTTTACATACAGCTTTGCGTCAAATGTTTCAAATTGAGTTTTACCCATAAGCATGAAGAAATGGTCTCTACAAGAAGAGAGGCCTTTGTTGGACAAGCAATTAAGTTCATTGCGCTGAAACCTCTCTCACAATCCGCATTACTTGCTGGCAGGGTTTCCATGCAAGCTACTAACTTTTTTAATGCTTCAGGGGTTTTCTTTCCACCAAAATCTTTGAAAAGTCTAAAAGCTTGGATTGTATCTCTTGCTGGCAGCTGAAACTCTGAACACAGCTTCTGGATATCTGTTTCACCATAAAGAATGCATTCATCACCAGATGGCAAGTTGCCTGCATCTAGCACACTGAAGCTGGCTATAAGTTCTTTCTCAGAATCGGGGGCACATCGTTTATTGATATTTACAGACAAACTTTGGTAAAACTGATTTTGATTAAGGGCAACAGAGCTACTTCTTCCATGGAAAAGAGGAATATTCTTGAATTTGCCCTCGTCAACTGCTCTCTGAGCCGCAGAAGCAAACTCCCCTGGTGAGTCCTTCATTGCTCTAAATATACGTACTTGACTGACCAAAAGTCTGTGGGCATTGACAATTGTAATGTCCCTCCTCTGTAAGGAGAGTGATAAGTCTTTGAGCTCTTGAAGTGCATCACACATTACCCCCAAATCTCTGATAAAAGAATAGAATGTAACCTTCTTCAAGAGACCTTTATACTTACTCCGGTCTCTTATGGTTCTGCATGGGTCTTTAGAAGCATTCTCAAAATGTTTGCACAAGGCAGGGAAGCAGTTCCAAACAGCTTTCACAGATCTGTAACTGGATGCTACCCATCTAGTATCAAGCATTTTCCCTATCTTCTGAAGCTGTACACATAGCTCGCTGGCGGCCAGATTTAGCTCTCTCTGGTTTTTGGGTGACATGCTGTATGTGGCATACAATGAGTTCATGAAAATCTTGAAGTGATTGACCCCTGCAACCTCATCATCTGTATCTGCACCACAGAAAGTTCTAGTCTGTGAGCCAAACAGTGCCATGTCAGTACAAGATTTGGAAATTCCGATTTCAGCAATGCTACTACTCCTCCTTTTTTACCAAACATTACTGCTGCTCCATCTGAACATACCGCAATCAAGATATCATGTAGCAGACTTTTTGTGAGTCTAACTTTTTCCGAAGTAGCTTAGGAGAGCTGTCTTTACGCCAAGGGCATTTGTTTCTGGCAGCTCCAGAAGGCCGAAATAGATGGTCACTGGGGTACTTTCATTTCCAAAAATGCCACGGAGGTAGATGATTAAGGTAGAAGTATTGCTAATAGAAGTGCTCTCATCAATGAATACTGTGATCTTTGGTTTGTGTTGTCTGATATAACAGACCAATGTGTTGCATTTCCAGTGCAATGTGTTTGATTATTTCAGTTGCAGTCACATTGCTGTGCAAAACACAGCCCATTGCACTGCCATTCTTTGTCTGAAGAGAATTAGATCTGGGTGGTCCGTGAAAGGGCGATCTTTTTTTGCCAAGTAGTAGGCAGTGTCAAATACCCTGCATGTGCTCTCCATATGTTTTGCATTACATTTGTGTACTGTCGCCACCAATGTATTTTTCTGATGAGCTGTAAGAATGTCTTCAGCTGCCAAGTGAGCAGCGCTCGCCTTATGCTCCATAATCTTCTTCCTGAGCTGTTTCTGCCTGAAAGCTTTTCCGTCACCGGAAGGACCAACCTTGCCATCTGCCCACCCTTTACTTATGCGCATGCCCTGGGTGTTATTGTGCACTGAAAGACCTGTTGAGTTAGCCTGTTTGCAGGAAGAACATCCAATATTGCCTGACTTAAGATACAGCCATTTATATTCCTCTTGAAAGTAATACCACTGTTTAGTGTTCCAGCAGTCAGGGAGTTTGACAGTTTCTTTCTCTGGCACACGTTGAAGTCTTTGTAAAGGTGGACTGTCCTTGGCAGATTCTTGCTGAGTTTTACTAGCCTCATCACTAGCTGGTTGCGCTGGACAAGACTCCCCTGTAACACGCTGGTGCTTCAGTGATGGTAGGAAGTCAATCATAGAAGGCTGCAGAGACTTGCGCTTCAGAGCAGAAGCAGATAAGCCACTAGTAGCCATGTTAAAATTAAGAACTTCCTTCTTGAAGGCTGGACTGATATATCTGAAAAAGAAAAGAAAATCTTCCTCTGCTGATTTCCTCTGCTGGTTTTGGTTTCCAGGTGATAAGGCCTTCCGTCACGCAACGAGAATATTTAGCCTCTTATCTGCAACAAAAATTGAATAGTTTACTCGAGTGATCAACAATGTTCAATTGAAGTGCCATCTGGCAGGCAGATGTTACTCTTCATTTTGTGCTGCTCCTGAAAGGATCTCTCATTGTGCATTGGAGTTGTAAGGTTTTCCTGATCTGGAGGCCCCAAAATATGTCTTGCCCGGGTCTCCAAAAGCCCTTAAGATGGCACTGGTACATCTAACCAGACTTATCACACAATGGCACTCAAAACACATGGACATGTATAGTTTAGCAACTGCACTCTAAATAAGTGTTTCCCAAATGGTGGGTCGCAACCGATTTTGACAAGTTCTTCTATACTTTTCTGCAGACTCCATTGCTTTATCCATAGCATACATTAACAGGGCACAGAGGGGCCTGGAGCACTGCAGATTATGGGCACAGCAATCACACCAGTGACCAGCTGTGTTTAGGTCAAGCCTTCTAGACAGTGCATGCTAAGTCTGTTGCAAAGTAAATTGTGGCTCACCATGAACATGGAGAGGCTCGGAGCTGCCCATTGCTTTCCATTCGTTGGCTTTCCTTGTAACTCTATTTGTGTGAACATCCTGCTCGCAATGAAGAAGTTGTTTATCTTATAGCTATTTGTTTCAACGTTATCTTATATTATGGCATTGGTGATTGCTTAGTACACGTCTTCACTGGACTAATATCCCAGGCAGAGGTAGAAGGCCCAATACAACAATATGGAATGAGCCCCTCTAACTTCGAAAAAACAGACACACACTCTGACCACCCAGCCAGGCCACACAACTGAATGTACTCCCCGAGTAGCCCACATAGCCACTTCGAAAAAACAAAACACATTATTGCTGTCTTCCTCTTGCACAGAAACACACTCTGCTGCCACACACACTTCCACTCTGCGCACAGTTTTTCTGCTGTTGTACATACAAAGCTGTATGTACTCTACTCCAGTCTACCTACTCCATCCTGATTTACATACACTGGGCTTGTTCGCTGCATCACACACTGATACCGGTACACCCTGCCTGCACACTTCTCTCACACACATGCACACACTCCCTGCTAAGGCCCAATGTATTGTATTGTAATTTGATTTAACTAACGCTTACTACCCCTGACGAGGCGTCACATCACTTTTTCGGCGAGTAGCATGCTACTACGGAACCCATAAAGGATTAGTGGTGAATTATTATAGTGAAATATGAAAGTAATTTGAGTGTTGGATATGTTAGTCAGTTATTTGGATTGAGAAGGATAGCGGAGAGATAGAAGAGGGAAAAGGTTTGCATTTATATAGCGCTTGCTACCCCTGAGGTGTTGAATTGCTTTTTCGGTGAGTAGCACGCTACTCCAGATCCCAAACAATACTAAACCCACAGAAAAAAAGAATAGCCTACTGCATCACTGCAAGGAATAAAGAATATCCTGAGACACTGCCATCCTACTGCATCACTGCAAGGAATAAAGAATATCCTGAGACACTGCCATCCTACTGCATCACTGCAAGGAATAAAGAATATCCTGAGACACTGCCATCCTACTGCATCACTGCAAGGAATAAAGAATATCCTGAGACACTGCCATCCTACTGCATCACTGCATGGAAAAAAGAAATATTATTTTACACTTCCATCCTTCTGCTTCGCACAACTGCATAAAATAATGACTATCCCAGGGCACTTCCATCCTTCTGCTTCACTTCATAGAATAAATAATATCCAGAGGCACTGCAATCCTACTGCGTCACTGCATGGAATAAAGAATACCCGTAGGCACTGCTCTCTTCCTACCTCACTGCACAGTATAAAGAACACTCCTAGGGATAGCCATCCTTCTACATTTTTATATCACTGCACAGTATAATGCACAGTATAATGAATATCCTGAGGCACTGCCATCCATCTACCACACTGCATCAATGCATAGTGTAAGTTATATTCTACCTAACTGCATCACTACTCAGATAACCCTCAGCACTGCCATTCTTCTGCTTCACTGCATCACTACATGGAACACAGAATGCTCCTAGGAATTGCTACTCTTCTACCTCACTACTTAGAATAAGGCTACCCGGGCATTGCCATCCTTTTACCTCACAGCACAGAACAACAACTAACTCTGGGCATTGCCATCTCTGCATCCCTGAGTAAATTAAAGATTATCCCTGGGCACAGCCACCTTTCTGCCAATCAATAATTTGCCGAACACCTGCACTTGGAAAATATATATTTTCAAGAGCAAAAAACTGTAATGACATCTCAAATTGTAAATCTAAGCCACTGGCATTTCAAAAACTGATTAGGATAAGGCGTTACTTAAAGGACATCTGCCATCTCTAAACGTACTCCTGCAGTCTGCTGCTTGTCTTACAGCTAACACCAGAACCATAGCTGCCAAGGTTTCAGACTGCTTATGTGTGACATTTTCATAATTCCAGTGTAATTATGAGTGACATTCAGCGAATATGAGTGACACTTTTTCGCGAGCAAAATCAAGGAATGAAGACGAGGGAAACCATTAAATAACAGAAACTACACCCATTTGAGCAACAAGAAACTCTAAGAAGATCTTAAAAAGGCTAGCAAAGCACCTAATCGTACTGCAGACAGCGACTCACTGCAATGCAGAGCTCTCAGCTGTACTAACTTTACTTATGCGGCTGAACTCAATTTTGTGCAGACTGAAGACAGTGCGATTGCTGCAAAGTAGAGCCCTCAGCCATAGCTGCCAAGTTTTCTGCTGCCTCATAAGCGACATTTAAATGTTTTCAGTATCCTCATGAGTGACATTCCAATGCCATAAGTCACACTATGAGCGAAACTTCATTGCAAGAACAAATGCATTATCTCACCCTCATTGAGATAAATTACAGAAATGACTCTTTTTTGTGCAATGTAATGGTCTAGAAATGCCCATAACAGAGGTCAACATCTTTCATTTGCTCGTTTAAGGGCAATATCTTAAATCGTTCGTTCAATAAGATAAGCCTGAATTTTTAGCCTCTTCCGTGCGTCGGACGGCCCCCGGCCGTCTGACGTCACGGAGGGCGTGGGCGTCCGATTTGCGCACGTGTAGAATTTGCCCGCACAGCGGGAAATGTGCACCGCATCGAAGCGGTTAAGAGTCTGTTCTGAAGCAAAAACAGAATGGTGTTGTTGAGAGACCGCTTGAGTTTGTGTCCTCTGCCCTTTGAAAATGTTGAAATAATTTATGTAGTATGGTGACAAAACGAGAGGGTGCAATGTACAGGCAAGAGAAAAACAGTGCTGTTCTATTACAGGCCAGCAGAATCACTAAATGTGTGCTAATCTTCCCATTAGTTCTGTCCTAGCATTGCAAGGTGATGGTTCAAACTTAGGTAACAGGGTAAAGGAAATAAATGCCACCTTGAGAGATCAGCACACTTGCTAACCGGAACCAGCTGGATGCACTGAAGCTGGTCTAGTTCTCCCCACTCTTTCTGTTCGATTTCCCTCATCCCATTCTCTCACTTGCGCTCTCTTCCCTTGCTCTTTCATCCATTCTTCCTTTCTCAAACTTCTCTCACTGTTTGCTTTTCCTCCTCTCTTCCATCCATTCTTCTCCTTTCTCACACTGTTCTCTCGGCCCGCTTTTTCTCCTTAACTTTTATTCTCTCCCCTGTATTCTTTGTTCATCTGTCTCCCCTCCATCCACTTTCCTGTTTCTTCTATATGGCTCTTTTCCAATCGATTTCCTCTTTCTATTGGTTCACCTTACTTTCACTTCTTACTTTTGTCGCACACTTTCTCTCTCCTCCATCCTCACTGTCCTTTCTTAGACTCCTTTTCTTTCTCTCATGCTTTCTTACCTAGTTCTGTCCTCTCCCTTGATTCCTCCTACATCTTTTCTTTCTCACTCCTTTAGTCTACTTCTGCAGCAGTGATGGCATTGCTCACTATAATCTGTGGTGAGCTAGTACGTTGGTTCATGCACCCCAGCAACAAACTGCAGAGGCACAAATAAACAAAAAACACCACTGCCATAAACACTAACCTTTGATTCAAAAAGATCTTAATTTCAATTAAAAAAATTAATCTAACCTATACTGAGAGGACTTTTTGGTCTCTCCATAGCACTCAAGTGAAAATGAAATGCCTTTCTGTATTTGAAGTTGAAGGCATTGAGTAAATTTAGTAATTTCTATAAAATACACAAAAATGCATTGCATTTGTTAGTATCTCAGTGTTAATCGATCCAGTTTTTAAGTGCATTGCTACTTACATTACATTAGCTGCAATTCCCACAGTAAAAACGTCTGCATTTTTCATAGTAATTTTTTTTGTTGTTGTAATGTTTCCTCACCAGTACTGGTAGCCATAGTTCATTCAGGGCCCCTGTTGTCTTCTAAACTCCTCGTCATCGTTGGATTAAAACCAAACATCCCTGAGCTCACGGAGCGAGGCCTAAAACCTACAGAGCTTCTAAACTAGATGTGCTGTGAACATCGAACTCCCAGGTTTTTAATTGCTGGACTGTAACCAGCATATAAGGAGGCAGGCCTTTCAGTGTCCCCGAAGTAGTAAGGAAAGTGAGCGCTGCATGCCGTAAAAACAGCTGCTGGCAACAGGGAAGGTGCCACCCCCAGGGGATTAATGTACATATGCAAAGGAAACTACAGAGACCCCATGTCAGTTAGCTCAGCTCTGAGCCCAATCTGCCGCGGCACCAGCGCGCAGTTCTACTTAACTTGCAGGCTCATGCAGCCTGCTAAAATTAAAATATTATTAATGTTGTAAAATCGACATCATAATGTCAGAAAGCAACATGAATTGTCAGACCTGAGTTGCGGATGGGACGAGAGTGATCTCTTCTTTCAGCACGGCATTGTGGAGGCACTCATATTTCTAGAGATCTTCCTTCTGCACGGATGACTGTCCGACCTCTTCTGCTGGGTGCTCTCCCTGTGGTCCCGCATGATGATGGGGCAGCAAACTCTACTGGCGGCACACTGGCTGGAAGTAGTGCGCCCCCCAAGAAACATTACGCCCGCGTTTAATTCCCGCCTTACTACTAAGTGACTCTTCCTGTTGGAAAATAGAGAGTCACGTGATGGCACGTAACGTGAGGCCGCCGCAGCCGGCTCTAGCTGAGTGAGTCTAAGCAGCAGCTGACTGCGAATGTTTAATATGCGGCCTGCGCAGCCAGCAGAGCCCCCTGGACGGCGCAACCCCCACTACATTGCAATGCTTTCATTTTAAATTCTAGTCTGCACCAGCCAGCAAAGCACTGCACAATCAATGTGCATGTGCAGTCATACAGAGGGCCCCTCTGGCGTTATTATTAGCGGCCAGTTTCAGCACGTCAGAGTGGGCAAAATGCGTGACAATGCATTTCAGTGCGGTGATGCGGAACACCACACTGAAATGTGTTAGCGTCACGCCTGCTGCGTGACACTTGGCAGGACTGCAGAACATGTGATCACATTACCCCCCATTACAAGCGCACACGTAATAAGAACGGTCGTAGTAAAAAAAAAACAATAGCTAGATGAGAAATGCTGAAACCAATTATTTCCCCGACCCCTCCAATTATCCTACCTTCGGAAAACACGGCGTCCAAATCATTAATTGTAGGTCGATTTCAACTTTTAACTTCCTGTTGCTGTTAGGGCTGGGGCAGGATCACGCAGACTAGTTCCTCTCTCTGCGCTTCACTTGTTGCTCGATTACACTGCAGCCTTGACGCTCAGTGTGAAAGGTCAGAGCAGGGTCGTGCAGGAGCAGGGGCCTGTGGTAGTCTCTCTCCTAATCTTCCCACGATGTCAAGGCTGGCACCACGACGACGTTGCTCCTGCGCTGCAAAAAGAGAAGGGAAATCCTGAGAGAAAATGGCTCTCTTTAAAGGATTTCCCTTCCTCCTACAACGCGGCTCACCTGGCATGACGTCATGCCTCGACCTCCACTACTCAGTAGAGAGCAAAATGAGCATGCGCACATCGATGTGCATACTCTCACTGCAGTCCAAGAAAAGAAAAAAAAGAAAATGGACTACCTTTGCGAGGCCCGAAAATAGAGCCCGATAGAGACCCGTTTCGAGGCCCCCTGAAAATAACTGCCGGTGCTCAGCACCGGACAGACCCGGCCCACTTAAAGCCATGTGTTTAACCCACTGACCTATCGCAGTTGCATGCTAGGACAATTAAGTGTTAGGAAGAGGTACGCGCCACTGGTACTGGTACGTGTTTACGTGTACGAGGAGACTAACATTTGATTTCAGGGTGAAACCACAATAAAAATCGGCCATTTTAAAACCAAACTAGGATAATGTGTTCACGTTAAAATGTATGTGACAAAACCCGACATGGTTAACAGCATGCATCGAATTTCCTAATAACATCGTTTTCCACTACTTTTTTTGTAATTTGGCCCACAACTTGAAATATTCTGAAATACCAAAGGGAATTTAAAATGGAGAAACCACGTTGTCCCCCACCGGAGCGTCCTATTTTTTGTTCACAAGCTTTATAAATCATCTCTTCTGCCACAGGACTAAAGATGTTTCTATTTCTACAATGCACTGCTCTCTCTTTTGACAGAAATCAAACATCTAAATCACCTAATGCAATATTTGAAGTTACCAAAGAGAAACCGGTGGTTTGGTTTAAAAGTCTGATGACTGTAAAATAAGTCTTTTTCTGGAAATGCAGAGTTAAAGATCACAAAACACTCCTCTGGTCATATTCTCAGGGTAAGTAAGGCGTTTTCCAGAACAAACACGGCAGATCCTGTTTTTTAAATAAATGAAAATATTTTTCTGCATATAAAGCAATTTATACCCGCAGTGCTGGGAATGCTCTGTTTCTTTTGGTTTTTGCTTAACTATGTTTACTTATGTCAACTTACTGCACTCCACATGTTTTTGGAGATAATTTTGGCTCTTTAGCCTCCTGTCAGTGGGTTTTTCTAAGGCCTAAATGCTTTAAGTTTTGATTGTTACTCAGAGGACCACATGGGGTCTATTATATGATGCTGTGAGAAGCAATATGTTTTTGTCCTGTACTGAACTGCTCTGTTGAACATTTACACATCTCCATATATGAGCAAATGTGTATTGAGAGCGCTATTTCGTTGTAAGGGTGTCAATGTCCGATGGATGTACCATGGGTTATGAAAGATGCATTGTGGCTGTACATTATTGTCTGCTGAGTGTTGTCTGTGAACTGTGTGCATAGATGGGGTGTTGCTCAATGATGATAGTGTCTATGCAAGTTCACTGCTCAAGGGAGAGATAAAGAGAGAGACAGCGAATGACACAAAGGAAGAATGCATAACTGGAATGACAGTTTGCGTAACTACTGAGAGTAGAGGCAGATGGAAGAGGCTGTCTGCAGGAGTTGCACTCAAGATGGGAGCTCTGCCCCCAGAGACGAAAGCAGTAGAAGAATATAGATAGGGGCCTAGCAAGGGAGTGTTGCAGTTGAAGCTTTTTTCTCTTTTCTTTCTCTCTTTCGTTTCTGGGCCCAACAATGACTTTACAACTTTGTCACTTTACTCAGATTCTATACTTCACCCACAGAGGCATTGGTCCTCCGATGGACCTTGCTTTGTCCCAGTGAGGGGTGAGAAAGCAGGGTGTCGAACTGTTGGTCACCTAATGAGGACCAATAATTAGTAGCCAACTCGCAAATTAATGATCAAATTTAAATTCACTACTGTCAGAACTGTGCTATAGACAAAGTATTGCGATTGGAAGACCAAACCTCCTAAAGAAGTCCAATCTAACAAGAATCATACATAACAGAAGCACTGTTGTGGCTACACAGAACAAGAGCAAAAGAACGTGATGTTCTGAAAATGATCTATGGCTGTCTATATCATGCATGAGAAATCAGATAGTTGTAAGCACAGTTTCTAAGGAAAGAACATTAAGTCACATATTATAAAACACAGACAAAAGTTAGATACATTTGTTATTGTATTAAAGATCCAAAATCAATGCATGTAAGTAACATTTTGAGCAGTTTGGTCATGAGTCTTACAGCATGCAGTATAAAACCACACATTTAGTCAAAGTAAATCTATTGCTGAATAAAAGAATGCATATAGAGGAAGGTTTAGATTAGAGTTTCCTGTCACCAGCAAAGGTGAGAGGGCGATTCAAAAGAGTTCTCTTAACAGGGGAAAAGGGAAGATTAGAGTCCACTAAGGAAAAGTCCATGGGCATGGGGAATGGAGCTATAATCAGGAAAGTTCAAGTGTGGCCTCTCACCAGACAGCTCCAAATCGTCCAGCAGGCAAGTCCATCAGCAAAGGGAAACAAGCATTGGCATAGCCAATAGGTCTCGCCTTGGGAAGTTAAAAAAAAAAACCTGAAGTATAAGACTTCACGTTTACATTTACTTCGTATTTAGGATGCAGTAAATGTAAACGTGAAGTCTTACACTTCAGTTTGTTTTTTTTACTTACAAGGTCCCAAAGGCGAGACCTATTGGCTATGCCAATGCTTGTTTTCACTGGAGCACAGTAAGGAGGAACAGGGTATCGGTAATGGTGCAGCAGACGAGAGAGGCTCCGAAGCTGAGCTATGTTCCAACACAAGCCCATCTCCAGCAGGCTGCTGAAATGTAAACTCGTGAGATTCCAATGAAACTTTCGGTCAGACCACTGGGTCTGACAAGAGCACGCAGCCAGCAAGCTTTGGCCTGCTATACGCAGTAATGAGCGCTCTGCGTGGCAAACTCATAGTGGTGGTTGTCTCCACGAGCATTCATAAACAAAGCTGAAACAAGTACCAGCTTCTTAGGCCATGTGTATTTTGGAGCATCACAAAAAAAATAAACAGGCAGGCAGGCTGCGGACTCTGGTTCCCCTCTAGATTACCAGCGCCCAGTCCACCAGACACTTTGGGAAATGCCGAGTCATTCTTGCATCGACGGTCAGCTTGTTTAAAGTGCCAAACCGCCCTCCGGTCAAGAGACCTACACCTACGAGGGTAGGAGGCGCCATATGGTCCGGCAGATGTCACGGCTGCACACGTAAAACAGCAGCCAGTCTCAGGCTTCCCGGACTACTCTGTCAACCACTCTGCCAGAGCTGTTTCATGCCCAGCAGCAGAACAGTGGCATACAACCTCCTAAGCACCAGAGCGGTGCAGTCACTTGTAGCACAGTAAAGTCATACCAGCGGGTGGCCGGGCACCGTGAAGGCGAGCGGGAGCCGGGCCTTTTGCTGCCTTACTCGATGCACACAGAAAGGGAAAGGGGGAGGGAAATACTGTGTTTGTGCTCAGAGGGTGGGGGGAGGACTCCTAAGATGAAGCAGGAGGGGAAAGCAATAAAAAACAAGAAGCGCGAGCAACAAGCATTGGCCGCGCGGCCGTGAAACTGACACGGCCGCGCGGCTGTGAAAGTGAAAGTAATCGCGGGTTTTGTAAGTGCAAACAGTGGCTTTTGTATCGCTTTGCTGGCGACCAGCTTGCGTTCACGCGAGCGTCCAGATGGCGAGGGAAGCCATATGGCGTGAACGCAGGCTAGTCCCCAGCAAAAGCCACTGTTTGCACTTCCAAAACCCGCTTACTAAAAGTCTCGCCAGAGCAGCGCATGCGCGCTGGCTCAGGCGAGACCTAAAAAACAAGGGGCATGGAAAAAAGGTAATCAAGCAGGCAGCTGGCAATGAATGAATGAATATAATTTATAAAGTGCAACTTATGCCCATGGGCGACTTGGCGCTATAGAAAACGAGAATAGCTACAGCAGATGTCAGAAGCGAGTCAGGCAGATGACCGGGTGCCTTCTAATCCTGCGGGAAAAGCCAGGTCTTTAAGGCCTTTCTGAAAGTAAGCAAAGAGGGAGCAGCTTTTAATATCAGTGAAAGGCTGTTCCAGAGCAAACTGTGGCCCTGAAAAAGCTCTTCCCACCTCAGTTGGGTCTCCTAAATGAGGGTACAGTCAGGTTCATGGCAGAGCCTGAGCAAAGCGTCCTCACTGGGACGTACCATTTGAGTTTCTCCTTGAAGTGGGCTGGCCCCAGTCCATGCAATGATTTATAGGCCAGACGGAGAGCCTTAAACCTATATCATGGTCTAACTGGCAACCAGTGTAGTTTCCTGATGGCTTCTCTAGCCGATTCATGTTTATGAATTTTAAAAAGGAAACGGGCAGCAGCATTTTGCAAAGTCTGAAGCCTCTTCACGAGACCCGCTGCGAGAGTAAGATAGAGACTATTGTAATAGTCGATCTTTGTAAGTACCAATGCAATGATAGCTGTTCTCAGAAGTTCAGGAGGCAAGAATGTTTTGATCTTTTTTATAAGCCTTAAGGAGCAATATGAGACTGGTGTAGTTTTATTTGCTTGGTCCTTGAACTTCAGTTCTTTATCTACCAAGACGCCTACATTTTTTATTTTGTTTGAGGGTTCAGGAAGTGAGTTTAATTCAGGTGGCCACCAATCCGGCCTCCAAAATGAGGGGTTGTTACCAAAGAGGATGACCTCAGTTTTAGCAGCATTTAATTTAAGGCAGTTGTGGTCCATCCACTTGCTCACATTGCTCATGCATGTTCTTGAATGCAATGCCAGAGTTGTTTTCAGGTTTTGCCAGTGACACTACAATTTGGGTGTCATCGGCGTAAGACGCCAGGAGTAAACCAGCATTTTTGATAATTGTCGCGAGTGGCGTATCATAAAGGTTGAATAGTGTTGGACTCAGTGCCGATCCCTGGCGAACTCCACAGGGCAGGGAGAAAGGCCTAGATGTAAACTTGCTCATCATCACAGTATGTTGTCTGTTAACCAGGAAGGATTGGAGGAGATCTAATGCTGTATCCTCTATCCCCAGACTACGCATACGGTCAGCCAAGATCTCGTGGCAGACCATATCAAACGCTACGGAGAGATCCAACAAAATTAGAGCCGCAGTCCCTCCCCTGTCCAGCATTTCCCGAATATCCTCTGTAGCTACCACCAGGGCAGACTCAGTACTACGATTTTTTCTGAACCCGTGTTGTGTATCGTCCAGAAGCAGGTTTTCCTCTAGATACTCTGAGAGTTGTTGATTCATTACTATCCCAGCAAACTTGGCAGCAAAGGGAAGTCTTGAAATTGGGCGGTAATTATTCAGATCCAGTGCATTCAGATTGTCTTTCTTTAACAGGGGCAGAATGGAGGCAAGTTTCCAGTGCGTAGGAAAGGTTCCTCCTGCAAACATGTTGTTCAGAATATGACCCAGATATTGTGCCACTTGTGCAGGAATCATATGCATTATTTTAGGGGGACAGGGGTCCTGAGGCGCACCAGATTTGATTAGTGGAATTAATCTTGCAAGTTGATCTTCTGAAGGGGCCTTAAAGTTGGACAATCTGGTTTCACCTACAGAGGCGGTTAAGGCACATCCATCCTGTTGACCAGCTACCCTCTTCGCTGAAAGATTATTAAAAATGTTAGCAACCTTTTCTTGGAAAAATGTTGCCAGCGCATCACAGAAACTTTGATTTATTACTGCATGGTTAGGGCTAGCTGGTGTTATCAATTTTTTTATAACTAGGAAAAGGGTTTTGTTTGCATCGCAGGCTGCTCTTATATGCTCAGAGTAGTATGAGATTTTTGCTGCTATGATTCTTTTTTTATGTTCAGCTAGTTTATTTTTATAGATGCTTTTCTCCTCTACCTCATAGTTTTTTCTCCATTTTTGTTCTTGCAATGGAGGACAGAGGAAAAAAAAGGCTCCTAGGAAAGTCACTTTTATACTCCAAATTGTCCATCTGTGACATCATTTGCCACCATACAATGGTCTGATCATCATGTGATCATTCTTCCGCTCTTCAGGTACAAAATTGATACTTCAACCTATTTTCCCATGTCGCTCATGAGAAACAACTGCCCACTCCCTCCTCACAGGTTAGTTGACAAAAAGCCTAATTTATTTTGTTGCTCTTCATGTATTAATTCGAAGGGTCAAGTTTCTATCAATTCACTCACAATGAAGTACTGAAAAAAAGTGTATTAATTTAAAATTGTTGCGTGAACAGATAAAGCAACATTTAAGAAAATGTAACAAAAGTCCCTTACACCAGGCTATGAAATAATGCAGCCTAAGGAAAAGGCAAGTCAATGCTTTTAAAAGTCAGCATTTCATATGTAGTAAAATAAACTCATAATGAGGTTCAAGAATAATAAAAATAAATCAAGCACTTCATATTAAGAAATAATTGTAATGTTTGTCAGTGATTATTGCATAAAGATTTTCAACTCTAATTATGGCCTACAACCACAATTTTAAAAGTACCTATGTGCAAACTATTCCTAAAAATCATCATAATAAAATAGTTTTAGGAAATTAAGACTCAAATAATTTCAAGCATTTATACTGAAAGTTCCAATCATTTACAATGTAACATGTTTTATTTGCACCAGTTTTTCATTTGCTATGGTGCATTACAATGAAGGCAATAGAGATGATGTTTCATCATTAATATTTGCACAATCATATGTAAGACTCATTTGTTACATACATCTGCTGCTTCATATTAATAATTTTATTTTGTATCATAGAAAGCTTTTGCATCAAAAATCTTTCATAATAACTTTGTTAAAGTAATAAGGTAATCAGGTAATAAACATGTTAAATTCATTATTCTAATAATCCTGCTATTTCTACAAATTCAAGCACATTTTTATGGTGTTGGTACTTCAACTCTTCTCAGTTTCAGTGTTATTTTTCTAGACATGTGCAAAGTGCACATAAGAATTTCATTGCCATAATTGGTTTTTATGTCATGTAAAGAATGATCAGCTTTTGCGCTGCATCAAGCCCCTCTCTGATGGCGAATCAGTCCACCACACATATCCACATCAGATCATCACAAATTACAGTTTTGTTGTCATACGCCTTTTTCTTCTGGATTCTTTTAGAATTTTCATTTCACCAAAGTATTTACACTGCTCATCCTCTAGAACCATATCAGATCCCTACATTTTCTTTTCATACCTACAGAATTTGATAGATAATATCATCAGCATTAGGTAAAAAAGATCACCACTATTGGTCTCAAGAAAGAAATCACTAGTCCATTACCCAAGTTATCCAACCAGTTGCTAACAGTTGGCAATCCTTTTCTTATCATTTCCCAGGCACTATCAGATTTTAACCTTTTCAAGTCTTTGTTTAAATCAGTAATATTTTTAATGGAGTTTTTTAAAATCTCTGCTCTTAACCAGGATGCAGGTATAACATTGTTAAACCTTTAACAACAACAGACTTCGCCCTCCTTCGCAAGAAGGATGTCTAAGGCATGCCGGTTTTACATCACCATCGATCTTATTGAAATCATTTGTATATCTACAACAGAAAATCCTCCAGCTGTACCGGTGGCTAATTTGTCAACCATAGTAGAAAGTTTTCAAATTTTATGTGAGTTGAATTCTACTCCTACAGAAGGTATTAGAGCTCCAAAAACATCACCCACTATCTCCTCTGCACTCACACCTCTCTTCAGTCTCCCGTTCTGCTCTTTTAATTCTCGCACAATTTGTTACACATTATATATTTTTGGAAAAACAATTCCCATGTTACAACTTCCATACCATTCTTTCAGCAATTTATAAAAAGCATTATTTCCACAAATATAATACACTCCAAGAAAGATAGGATCGACTATTTCTAAATATCTTCCCCAGTTCTCATAAACCGCAAATGCATGTTCACATTTACTAAAACCTACAAATTTGGTGTTCATATTTGACCTTTTTCTATATATACACAAAGCTTTCCTTTATGTTGCCAGTCTAAAGCTTATGTAGCCATTTCTTCTACTATTTTATGTTCTTCTTCAGGTAAATTACAAAGAGTTAATTTAGAAGGTGCATTAGTTTTAATTGTCACATTAACACGTCTACTTTCTACTTAGGGGTCGATTCCGATCCTGGTCGGAAACCGTTCCGTCCAACACGTTCCCGGCGCGATTTCCGACCGATTCGTGCCCCTTGGCTCTGAGCGAGCGAGTACAATGCAATGTAGCGCTGACGGACTTGTGTCGCTCGGAGCCCCATTGAAGTCAATGGGAGCCTATCGTACAATGCGTACATAGACTCCCATTGTGAAAATAGCACATCTCGGAGAAGTGCGCCCCCATCGCGGGGACGCCTCGCTCACGCCCACACCGTACATGCATGTGTAGGGGGGACCCTTGGGTCACCCCCTGTGTTCGACTCGTAAGGCTACGGGCAAAGGGGGTCCGGCACGGACCCCCGAAGTCTGCTTCCCGGAGCGTTTTTGTCCCGGAGACTCCGACTCGATCCGGCTGTCCGAATCGTGCATTGTACTGTCTCGGTCGGAAATCGACTCCATTGCGCGGTACGATTCGTCTGCGAACGAGTCGTACGGAGCGGATCGGACCCGGAAACGATTCGGTCGGTGATTTCGCGTACTTCGCATTGTACTTGCAAACTCGTACAGATGTACAAGTCGGTCGGAAAGCGTACGATTCGGTCGGTATTCGGCTCTACGAATCTGACTCGGTCGGATTCGTAGGCCTACCGAGCGGGATCGGAATCGGCCCCTAAATCGATTAATTTCTTTTCAGCTCTCCCTAGTTTACATGTTAGGTTATTTCTATGTGCATAAGCCATGTCAAAGGATTGAGTTCGTCTAAATAGATAGCCCATAGACTCAGCTAGTGAAGCTTCAAGATGTGGATTTAAGTTCTTTAGTACAGGAAGTTCAGAAAAGAACAGATCTTCATTTATAATAATAATAATAATGCAAATGATCAGTACCATAAAACAAACTAATCAATACACTACCAGAAATTCCATATGTTAACGGTAAACTATGGTAGGTAACCCCTTCAGGAACTGATGCAGGTAATTGCATACATAAGTAGCAATCACTAGTTTCCATTGTGTCAATATACTAGTGTAGACATTTAGTGAACGAGCAGTTTTTGGAAGATCAAGATGTAAAGTGTTGTCATTCAAAAAAATAAAATCTGTGCTATTAGTTTTGGCAGTTTTGAAAGAAGTTGTAGGCTTAGAATCTCCTATGTGTACATAATGTGACAAGTTTAAAATAATAAGCAATGCAACTAATATCAAGGCAATAACAAAAAAGATTCCTATATATACACATGTTTGCATTTAAGAGAGATTTCATAGATAGGCTCATTGACTTTTCCTAATTCAGACCGTTTGACTAAAAAACATTAAACAGCAGCAAGTGGTTTGAGCAGTTCAACAAAGTTCGGCACAAAAATACCAAAGCACAGTACAATAGTTCTATTCAGTGTGGAAAAATATGCAGATCAGCTTCGTTGATGAATATATTTAGGATAAATTGCGTCAGTCCTTCAAGTGGTAAACCAAGATTGAAATTCAAATCCACAACAAAGTTTGCTTTAAGGAGGTTCAGGTGGACTCGTATGGTTAAAGCAAACGGTAGATCATTCGCATTCCCATTCATTTGCTGCCAGATAAGTCCATTCAGGGGATGATTACTTTTGTCAGGGTACTCTAGCTCTTTTTGATCGCCTTAGAGCTTATGACTCATCATCACTGTCACTCTGATCAGACTGCTCGGAGCTTTCATGAATGGTTTGTGGTACTCGGCCTTCCGTCAGGCAGTTTCTCACTAACTCACCTGTTCTGGGCCAACGGTCTCTAGGTACAACTCACTTTCATGCTGCACTAAACCCTTCATTAGGATCTGTATCTCTCATAGTCAACTCTCCAGGCTGGAACTTTTCGGTACCAACAACAGTTGACTCTCCCAGATCCCCCTTAAGCCAACTGAGTGCTGTCCCAACTGCTTACTGGTCCTCAACAGCTTGACTAACCTGCTCCCTCTGTCTCACTGTAACCACCGGCACTTCGGGAACAGGTGCTGTTGTATCACCAAGAGGACAAGGGACTCTGCAAGTATTGACTGGGTGTACACAATTCGGAAGACCTCCACACTTAACATGCAGTTTTTGTGACCAGGATCACCTGGTAGGGCCTTCTCCAATGGGGCTCTGAGCACGACTTCCGCATGTGTATCTTCACCATTACCCAGTCACCAGGACTGAGGTCATGGCATTGCTCCTGTTGAGTCACAATGGCAGCCTCTCTGACCTAGTGAGACACTGAACATACTACATCAGCCAAACCTTTACAGTAGTCCAATATTAAGTCATCTGTAATATTGACGAGAGCGTTTGCAGGAACAACTGGTTGTCTCATCACTCTGCCCATGATGACTTCATGGGGCAACAATCCTGTCCTCCTTTCTGGCGTACTTTTCAGACTCATCAACACAAGAGGCAATGTATTGAGCGACTTCAAAGACGTTGAAGCACACACCTTCGCCAATCTGGATTTCAATGTGCCATTATTCTGCTCCACGAGTCCAGAAGCCCCTGGACGGTAACTGCAATGGAGCTTCTGCTCAACTTGTAAATCTGCACATAACATTTTCAGGACCTCATTGTTAAAATGAGTTCCTTGGCCTGATCAAGAGAGGTCGGAAATCCAAACCTTGGAAATAACTCCCTGAAAAACAATTTAACTACTGTGAGATTGTCATTTCTTCTTGCTGGATAAGCTTCCACCTATTTTGAGAAAGTTCAAACAATGACCAAAACATATCTCAAACCGTTGCAAAGGGACATCTCAATGAAGTCCATTTGCATTCGGTTAAAGGGACCTCCTGATCTCCCTACATGATTCATTGTAACTTATGTTTTTCGTCCAGCATTTTTTTGTTGAAACACTATACTTCGATGGGCCAGACACTCAGCAATCAATCTGAATCTGGGATTGAACTACACCTGTCGAAAGAGGTGCATCATTGCATCTCTTCCTACATGTACAGGACTATGATAATGACTAGCCATAGGTGGTAACAAACTATCAGGTAATACAGGTCTGCCATCAGTGTAAACCCAAACTTCGTCTTCCCTCTTGGTGCATCCAACTCGCACCCAACTTTGCTGTTCAGCTTCTGTCACATCTTCCTGCAATCGCTTAACCGCATCCCAGGTGTCTATAGCAGTTAACAACAAGTTGCGATTTGTGATGTCTGATGTTTCATTGACCAAATCTCCATAAAAGGTATATTAATGCATAACATTTGGCAATCTCGTCAGCGTATCTATTGTCAACTACCATATAGTCAGTGCCTTGCCTATGAGCTACGCACTTAACTACTGAAATTGGGGCAGGCAACTGTAGGGACTGCAAAAGGTTCCCCACACTTTCTCCATTTCGTATAGGTGATCTGGAGGAAGTCATAAACCCCGCTTTGACCACAATTGCCCATGTACGACTCCAAAGCCATACTGACTATCAGTGCAGATTGTCACCCTGAGCTGAGCCCATGTCAAAGAAATCAATTCAGCAACCTGTGCTGAATACACTCCTTGCAACCATGATGCTTCAACAACATCTGCAACTGTACAAATGGCATAAGCAGCCTTCAGATTTCCTTCACTGTCTCGCAAACAGGAAACATCAATAAACAACACATGATCAGATTCAGGCAAAGGTTCATCATGTATATTAGGTCAGAGCTTTGTGCACAACTCAGTCACATCCAAGCAATCATGTTCTACTTCATCAGTTACAGTATCATTTCCAGGCAGTGGCAACAGAATGGATGGATTCAGAATTATGCACCTTTTAAGGGTTACATTCTCAGCACCCAAAAGTATTTGTTCATACTTTGTCAGTCGATTATTAGTCAGATACTGTGTCCGAGTACGGGTCAACAGTATTTCCACAGAATGGGGTGCAAACACAGCCAGTGGATGTTCCATGCCTATGCTTTCACACTGTTCAAGACACACATGCAGATGCAACCCCTTTCAAACATACAAGCAAAGTTGCAGCAACAGGGCCAAGAGGAGACGCAAAATAGGCGATCGGCTTGCGACTACTTCCATGCATTTGTGTCAGTACTGAAAGAGGGCAGCCTTCCCTTTCACTACAGAACAACACAAAGCACTTGTTATAATCAGGCATTCCCAGAACCGGTGCCCACAAAGGCATTCTCACAGCTCTGTGAAAGAAGTCATACAGCTGTCATCCCAAGGTACCGGAGCAGACATGTTTTTGTGCGTCAACCTCTGAAGAGGTTTTGCTGTTAAGGAAACATTTGAAATCCATTATTGACAGTTGCCCATCATTCCTAGGAACATGCAGATTTCCTTTTGGGTAGTTGGAGGACTCATTACGAATCTTAGATATTCTTTCTTGTGGCACTTTCCTAGCTCCTTTTTCAATGTGGATTCCAAAGTACAGGACTTCAGTTTGGCAAAATTGTATCTTAGTCGGGGATACTTTATGTCCATTTTCAGCCAGATGATTTAAAAGTGCAAAAGTATCAATCTTACAAGGTTCCTTAGTATTTGACACTACCAGCAGGTCGTCAATATAATGTACTTGGACTGAATGATTTGGCATTACCAGAGACTCACGATTCTTTTTCAGAATCTGGTTAATAATTGAGGGGCTTTCCATATACCCTTGTGGGACTTGGCACCATGCCAAAACACAATTGCCGTAATGGAAAACAAAAAGGAATGGACTATCCTCATGCAAAGGAATAGAGGAAAAAGGCTTGGCACAAGTCAATGACTGAAAACCATTCGGCCTCGCGTGGAATCTGAAACAATATTACAGCTGGATCCTGTACCACAGGACAAAAAGGGACAACAACGGCATTCACCTTTCGTAAATCCTGCAAAATACGGTACTTGCCATTCGGCTTCTGCAAGTTCATAATGGGAGAGTTACATGGACTCCCCATTATCTCCTTTAGGATCCCTTGCTCAATCATTGAGTTGATCACAGGATATCGGCAATAGTATCTGGGTTCAAATTGTATGCAGGATTCTTGGATATTCTTCATTTGGTTTGGCAGTGATTCGGACTGGTTCAACACCTTTGATTAGTCCAATATCTTTTCCCATAAAGTCCCAGACTTTAGGTAACACAGTGTCTCTCAATTCGATGGGCAAATCATCTCTCGTCAATAGAGGCTACATCCTAATGTCAGATCTCTGTCGGGCTAGTTTAAAAACAACATCCTCATCATTGGTATGAAATGCAATACCCTTTGGGGTGCAATAGAAACATGTTAAATTCATTACTCTAATAATCCTGCTATTTCTACAAATCCAAGCACACTTTTACGGTGCTGGTACTTCAACTTTTCTAAGTTTGTGTTATTTTTCTAAATATGTGCAAAGTGCACATTAGAGTTTCACTTTCATAATTGGTTTTTATGTTGTGTAAAGAATGATAAGATTTTATGCTGCATCAGGTGCCATAGGTTCCAATGCAGTCAACAAAAACGATTTTTCCCAACAATCCTTGGGTTCTAAAAGACAACCATATTTAAGGTCTTGACACACCCTGGTGTCATTGCACCTATTCAACTATTGCCAGTTAAGTCCCCGAGAGTAGAACTTAATATCACCTACACAAGGTGGATATCATCAGGGGGATCCCCACTAAATATAAGCCTGCCTTGCAAGGGGGGGTTAGCAACCAAGGATGACTAATGCAACAAAACTCTCTAAGGTGGCTATCTAGTGTAGAGAGAAAAAAATATTGTCTTTACCCATTCCTACAAGATTAACATTCATCACCATTTTGAAGCCTATTGTGGCATCATTCACTGGATGGTCCTTTAAATGAACAAACATGGTCCTTTGACAACAATCGAGTGCAAGGCTCTCATTACAAGTGCCCTAGAATTCCCATTTCATGCTCTAACCACCCACAGAATCGGTGAACCTAATGTTCTTACAGTTCTGCTGCTTAATTCTATTAGATAGCTTATGTGAGCCACCTTAGCAGACAGGGGCCCACTGGTGTCAGGAGGTTCCCTCACCTATGTTCACAGAGGTCATAAAGTACAGTTGCCAGCATGGGCCTGAAAGCGTTTGTGATGGCGCGTAGATCGTATTACCTAGTCCTAAAATGTATATATTGGTCATTTGCTCCCTGGGAACTTATAACACACTCATGCATTTAGAAACAATGCCTGGGATTGTACCTCTTATTCATAAATGCTCACCACATAAAGACTGCAGTAAGGAAGTCTTCCACAGCAGGATTCCTCTATCAGGAAAGAACTCCCACTGGGCTAAGGAGGTTGAGACAGGTGCAGGACTCTGTAAATTTTCTTGTGGATAAGGTAAAGTACAGACCTTTGTATGCTGCACCACCTAGCCGATCCCCATATCCATATTATGTCTTGTGATATACTGGCCTGTGCAGAAGAATTGTATGCAGACACATCACATGTGCCAATTTGATTTGTTTTTCTAATTCAGATTTGTTTTTAAAAAGCTTAGTTACTTTGGCCTCTACTTCTTTAAGCCACTATGTAGTACAGTTTTCAGTACCCTACTGAGGAAAACAGTTTGTTCATACCATAAATATATTACTTACTTGTCTATGCCCAGTGCTTGATTTGTAAAATATTAAGTGCCAGGGCTCTGACCAGGATGCCACTGCAGATTGCACCACCCATTACCCTTGTCATCGCTGCCAAAACAACTACTAACCATCTCTCTCGCATGTAAATGCGACAGCTCAGATTATTCCAGGTCCCCAAAGCTAAAGGAGTGGCTGGGGAGGCAGGTATTAGCAATTTGAATGTATATTGTAGTCCTAAACTACCGTTGTTCTGCTCATCTCTAAATTAGATGAGCAATGCCACCATGTGGTGGACTGTTCTAAGTATGATGTTGACAATCAGGTGCTGGTGCCGAGCACCGGAAACCAATTAAGTGCCGGTGCTGAGCACCGGCTCAAATTAAGCACTGGCTATGCCCCTTTTTGTGCAACTCATTTGACCAACGAGTTCCATAAAAAAGCAAAAGGCAGAAGCATTTGATGAATTGTGTTTGCTGGCTGCCTATAACTATTCAAGGGAATGTTTTTTAGATTCACAATTTTTTTTAAGAGTACTGTATACACATGTGCAACATGTGACCTTGCTGGTACTAATTCAGCACCTGACACCATTTTTCTTTCAACCAAATTTATCTTTTCAAGGTCAGCTTACGAGGCATTTAATGGACTGTGATACATAAAATAACCCCCCCCCCCCGACACAAAAAAAACAACTGCAACAGGAAGGGGAATCACCAGGCATGGCTAGCGTACAGCATTCATATGTAATACAGAATGTGATCATAAGTTGGCACGGTTTTTATTTTGGCAGGGATACCTCTACCACACTACAGATGAAAATTAAGTGTTTGCTGCAGGACTGCAATTTGTTGCATCCACTCCCTGTTCCGTGGTTTCCGTGGTAAACAGCATGTTTGCAATATAGCCTTATAGCCCGCTGCCGACAGCTATACTGTTTGTTAAAGGCAGTGAACCCAAGTTATAGCAAGGGTGAGGGCCTTAAACAACAGATATAACCCGAGGCAGAAGGGCTATAAGGCTGTTAGAGCATTCAACCCACTAAGGGTAGAATGTTCTAAATTAAAGAGGGAGAAAAATTAAGACAAACGTTGGAGCTCCGGGCTTATACCAGCCGTTATAAGCCCAGAGCTACTCCATTGTCTTCAATGGAGCTCTCAACATACCAATGTTCTAAAATGTGCAATGTGCTGCTTTGTGGGCAGTGACCAAGGCACTATCAACAAGCTTCATATCACTTTGCTCCCCGCTGTTTGAGTGATGAGGTTGATTCTGCAGTATACTCTTGTTCAGTATCTGGAATTAGTGGTTTTGCCAACCTCCATTTTTTTCCAGTGTTGGACTGAGAGCTAAAAGAAGCAACCCTAGAAAAAAGTGTTAATAACAGACCCTTATAGTATCAGTAGCAAATGAGTCCGACCATCTCCAAAAGCATTTGCAAAGCCTAATACTTGCCACACTTATCTACAAGAACAATGAGAGGCAGATTCACTAATTTTTAATGCAATGCAGCACAGCAACCAAATTTGCTGTGCTGCGTTGCACAGGGAAAACAACAGTGCAGAGTCATATCTACTAAGATTGGCCTGCTACTGCTGTCATCCCCTTCGCTGGTGCTCTAAAATGCCACCTTACCTGACATGCACTGCCTAGCATAGGATTTGTACTGGGAGCATGCACTTCCAATACAAATTCCTATGTCTAGACAACCTTAAAAGCATCTCATGCACTAGCTGTGTTCTGTGCACTGCAGCACATATGCAATGAGTGTTTTTTGGGAGAAATGAAAAGAGTTCTCTTTGTTAGCACCTGCTTCAAGGAAATGTTAATTTTGAACATAAAACCTACTCTGGCTATCTTACTAGATTGGGCTTTGCATCAAAAATCTATGGTTATCTGCATTGGTTAACTTCGGTAATACCCCCATTATGCACAGCAATGCAAAGCAGCGCAAAGGGGAAACAAGCATTGGCATAGCCAATAGGTCTCGCTTTTGGGACCTTATAAGTATTTAGTTATGCAGCACAATATCCTTGGTGCAACAACATCAACTGTTGCATGGCTAAACACTTATAAGGTCCTAAACGCGAGACCTATTGGCTATGCCAATGCTTGTTACTGTGGCTCCCTTGACAGTTATCTTTCGGTTCTGTTTGCCAGCTTTCTGATTAGAAAGCCTCTCCTCTCCGGTGGGTCAGTAGTCTTTATACTTCTCACGTTGTCGGTAGGATAGAACTTAAAGGGAACAAATTACATTTCACAACCAAGTTCAACCAGCTAGAGGTGCCAAGTTTGGGATTCTGGAAACTCGCGCCCCTATCTTTTCTCTGACTAGATAGATGACTAGAGATTAGAAGCATTGAGTCACACCTCGCCTAGATCATGAGCCCGAATCACACTTTACCACGCAAAGACCGAGTACAAGGTGACGGCGATTGGCACGAGGACAGCTTTGCTTGCAAAACTAATTGTAATTTGGCCGCTTGAGGAGCGCGAACAGGAAGTGCCGTGTTAGCTCCGTGATGCGAAGGCCCCTGCAGGCCATGCCACACGAATAGGGCTTATCTCTACTGCGACGACAAAAAAAAGACCAAGACTAGGCTCACCAGAGGGTAGTCCTCCATTTCGGATGCAGCGTTAGGAGAATGTCTGGCAGCTATGAAACCTTCTTCGTCCTACGTGGTCCTATGTGTCCTGGCATCGCTTGCACTGAGCGTCCACGCGCGCCCTTCACCGCAGATCAAGCACCAGCAGGTGAGTGAGAAGGGTGAGAAGTAATAATACTGACTAGCTTTGTGGCTGTAAGTAACGGGAAATAGCATTACTTAGCTCACGAGTACGTGTCTTATCATCCTTAGAAAGATGATAGGCTGAGTCAGCCCCACGAGGATTCGGGGCTGAGACATGTAGTGATGTCTGTGCTGTTATATAGCAGAGTGATGGAGCTGTGTCTCTGTTGTAGTATAGCAGAGGAGATGCAGGCATGCCTGTGCTGAGGTAATGCAGTCACGTTGTGATGTGATTGAGGTGATGCAGACATGCCTGTGCTGAGGTGATGCAGGCATGCCTGTGCTGTGATAGCAGGGGTGATGCAGCCACGACAGTGCTGAATACAGAAATAGCGCTGCACTGTTGCCTCGTCGCTGTAATGCAGCAGTCCAGTCCTAGTTTGTGCTGTAATGTAGCAAAGGTGATGCGTTCTTGTCTGTCGTGTAATTTAACAGATGTGTCGCAGTCGTGTCTGAGCTGTTATGCGATAGGTGATGGCGTTGTCTCACTGAGTTGCAACACCCAGGGGTGATGTACTCTCGTCTCTGTGCTGTAATAGAGCAGAGGCAAGCCGTGCCTCTAGGCTGCAACGTAGGAGAGGTGTTGTAGTCTTGTGTCTGTCCTGTAATATGTAGTGGGAATGGGGTAGTGTCTCTTGGGGGTCTATTGATTGTGTCAGGACCTTAGGTGTTTGAGATCAATACCGCTAAAACCTCCAGAAAGCATAACAGTGACTTACTAACACACAGCAGGTCCGTGCAGCCATTTTTGTACGAATCAATGGTAGCGAAAAGGTTGCAAGAGAGGTATCGAATCCTGTGCCGTGTGGCTGATTTTATTAATTATTATTCGCGGACCGCGAACAAAGTGCTTCACATATTTATTGTCTGTAACCGAAAAGGCGGATTAATGGCAATTTATTTTTAAGTCCGTTCCGTGATTGTGTGAGTGGCCTTGTAGTGTTTACATAATTATCCGTTCTTAGGTATTTTTTGTAATTTAAAGTTTACCGAGGTCTTTAAATCAGCAAGCTGCAGGCCAAACTTCTGCAGCTCTTGGTGCCTCCTGGTCTTCTTAAGTAGAAATGCCAACCACAGCTTGTGCCACCCAGGAGGCGGAACTTGGGTGGCACAACGGCCAGTCGCGGCCGGCAAGACGGGCGGGGGGAGTAAATCAACCCCTCACCAGGGAAAACATAGAGATAGTGGGGACCAAGGAGAGCACAGGTGTGAGCAGAGACGTTGGGAGAGACATTGGAAGACTTCAGATGGATGTTCAAATACTGTTTTCCCACAAACAGAACATGCGACCTTTATACAGCATTTTTCCCCAAGGCAATACATTCATGTTTGACACATGATTCACAAAAGATAAACATGGGCTCCTTTACAATTGTGTACATCACTTTCTGTGAAGGCTCTGACATCGGCAGAGGTCAGTGCAATAAACCAGCCATTAAAAGGGAAGCTACGTGCATGAGGCTAAGAACGGTGGCAAAGTATGACAATAAACAATCAAAATCACTTCCTGGTATCGAACGGGCACAGGCGCAGTGAACCTCACCTGGCAAACCCAGCACTCACCAGAGACCTATAAATTCCGAAGCGCCCTTCATTAAAGTGACAGGAAGCAGGCCTGCTCACAGCTCGAGATGGGCACAGCAGAGCTCTGCGGGAGGGTAATAAAATAAACAAGAGAGGAGCGGGGGCGAGGGCGAGCGCGGCAGCCTGCTCAGCTGACCAAACGCTCGTGCGTCATGGCCTTTTGCCGGCATGTGTTTACAATTATCGCGCACGATAATTGGAAACACATGTTTGCCGCGCGTACCCATCTCAAAAAGGCCAGCCACGACGCACGAGCGTTTCTTGGACTGCTTTGAAAACTCACTTACAATAAGTCTTCGCCTCTAAGCAGCGCTTGCGCGCTACTCGAGGCTCGACCTAAAAATGGCACCTTTCTGGCACAAAACACATTTTACGCTGGATAGTTAACACCCATGAGAGACTTTGTTTTGCTTTTCATCGATTTGAGGAATTTGGCGCTGATGCAAATCTTAGTGAATCTAGGCCTGATTGCATTAATTAATGCTTGTTTGCCAAGAGGATAGCTGATGATCCCTTCCTCCATACACCACTAACAGCAGCCCACTGGTGTTCAACCTACCAGGGGATTTCCCTGTCTTTCATATAGCTAGTGCAGCTCTGTTTCTCTCAATTCCTGTCATACCCTTTCCACATATAGGCAAATGCAAACTTCTTTTATTTTTAAATCGGTCACACACTGAGCATCGTGATTAGAAAGGCAACTGCTTTGTTCTGAACTGGCAGTAAGTCCAGTCTAATGTTATCAGCACAGTGATAAGTGGTGTCTGTAGAAATGATTTTTTGGGAGGTAAACTCACACTGAGCCACAGATAAAACTGGAAGGGCCACTTAAAAGTGTAATTGTAAAGTGTGTGTGTGTTTATGTATATATATATACTGCTCATGGGGTGGGAGGGGTTGGGTGCAGAACCTCACTGGAGGCCAGGGCCTGCGGCCAACCCCACCCGCTGCGCAGTAGGAGTTGGCCTCCCACATGTGGTATGGTGAAGGGACTGACCTCCAGCCAGTTCCTGCACCTAACTCTCCCTCCCCAAGGGTCAGAGTCCTGGCCCTGCGACAAACCTGTCCCTGCACACAACCAAAGCCGTACGCTGTGTGTGAGTTAGCTGAATATGATGAAAAAAACATCCAGTTCACTGAAAAAAACAAAGGTTAGGGTGACATTATATTTAAGCAATTTGATCCTTTACATTAAAATAAAAAACAGAAATTCAATAAAAAAATTAAAAATAAAAGTTCAATTGTTGTTATAGTTAGGCATGGTAAAAACATCTTAGCGTAGATGAAAAAAACCTAGAAATTCACTGAGAAAAACAAATGCTTAAAGTGAAATTATAGTTAGGTGTTAAAATTAGGTAAAAATTAATCTTTAAAAAACAAAAAGACACTGAAATTCACCATTTGTAGTTTACTGAGCTAACTTTAAATTGCACCACAGCTATGCAATACTTAGGACCTCCCAAATTACATCACTCATGAAATGTTAAATGACATTACTGATGACATCTCAACTGAGATCATACACACATATAAATGTGTATATTCACTCAAAAACAAAGGTTACAGGGACGTTATAGTTAGGTTCAGATTTTACACACACAAAACCACAGAAATTCAGCAGTTATGGTTATAGTTATCTCAAGTAACAACAACTTGTGCCCTAAGGTAACTTTAACTCCCCCACCCCGTTATGCACAGTTTCCTCATCAAAATGCTTTTTCAATAATTTCACTCTAAATGTTGCAGTGATATTATCAATGATATATAACTCACTAAACGTGAAGGACCCCTACTTTGGGTAATGCAAACTAGAATAAACCCCCCACTTTATAATTGGGCCGGCTGGTCCCATATGGGTTAGAAGGAAAAAGAGACAGAAAAACCGATAAACGGACCCTAAGAGGTGGCTGTAAATTATAGTGTCGGAGTAACCTCCAAAGGTAAAGAGCCTCTTTGGGACTCCCAAAGGGTTGTAAATACTGCCCTCACCCACTCAAGGAGTGGCATGCTTCATCATAGGGCCGCTACGACAGCCTGACGCAGACCAACGTCCAGGAAGGAGCGCAAGGAAAAATACAGAATATAGAAAAGAAAGAATTTTAAAGGTAGGGATCCCTATTGCAGAGAAAAATCTAAAACTGTCTAAGTGGGTATCCAAGACCTTTATTATAGATCCCACTTGGCAGGATTAAAAAGGAAACTAATACGGGTATATGGGAAAAGTAACGTCACCATTACCCTATCTGCTGTATCAACATGTTTCTGCCCTAGATTGCCGCCCAGGAGGGTCGATGGCATTCGTCAGGATACAGATCCCTAAAAAAAGTCCTAGTATTGTTCCCTCCTAGTCTAATCACTAGCTGGTAGGGGACTTATTTGTGGCAGTACTTGCCCTTTACGTAGACACACATCGTCTGCGTACCCGAGTTTCATCCATGATGATCCTAACTCGGGGACAGAGTGGGGACACCGTCCTGTAGTCACACTTACATCAAGGTATGGGTGTTTCAAAATTGGTCCAATCTGTCCCCGAGTTAGCATCATAGATATACACATACACATTCATACAGTCTGATTTAAAGGAAACATGTATGCGCATATATTGCCTCCAGCAAATGATACTTTGCAGTGAATAGTAGTTTGACAAATTAATGTGTGTGGCAAGGTGCCATGTCTGTTTTTTTCTGTGTCGTTTACCAGAACATTCAACATCTGTGTTGATGGGGCCCTTGGGGGCTCGGGGGGACAGGACAAATGGAGCTGCAGCAAAGGCTGTTCTTGAGTCGCCAGCAGTGGTGAGCTGTGAGCCGGACAGCGTTTGTTCTTGGATTAAAATCGCCTGCCCCATTTCAGATTTCCTAGGATATGTCTGCAGAGGAGATGACGCAGCTCCAGATGTTTTCATGAAAACGAGCTTGAAAATAAACATAGTAACAGTTGCAGGTTTCTCATCACTTACTGTTGGTAGGAATGGAGTTTTTGGTCAAGGCTGATGCAATTTTTGCAGTTTGTTATTGTTCGGAAGTGCGAACTCTGTTTCTGTCATGGTTGGAACAGATACGGTAAAAAGACATTGGGGAGCTTACGGAGAAGGCCCCACAATCTTATTAATTTGCTAATGGCCTGTTCTAATAGATGCGTGTCCTTGAAATTCTAACAAAACACAGCAAGGATGCTGTATGGATCCCCCGTTACAAAAGTCACAACCTTCTCAGCATTCTCAAGTAGAGAGATAGAACTGGGAAGAAGAATGGGCTGGGGAGGTCCTCCGCCCCCATTACTATTTGCTCTAGCATGTGAAGCTCTTGCGTGCCCATTGAGAAAGCAAGTAAGGGGTCATGCCGTCACGGCATAGGCTAGTGCACAGTGAACAGTGGTGTAGCATGAGGGGCCACAGCGGCAGTTGCCCTGGGCGCAAAATTCTTTGGGGCATTTTTAGGGGTGCAAAGATTTTATAGGGGCGCACATGGTTTAAAAAAAAGTGGAAGGATACATTGCCTTGCCCTGGGTCCTGGCAACCCACGCTACTCCGCCACCCACACCGTAGCATTCGCTCACACTCATGCAGACTTCCTGAGTCATTCAGAGAGAGTGTGAGTGGAACTGGTTCCTAGACTGAGTGGGCGAGCCAGGTGAGCCAGTGAACAAGGGTAATATTTAGCAAATGCGCAAGTCTCCCATCATCTTTGTTTTGTGTCTCTTTGCTCATAATAGGGCACTCGAGTGACTACCTCTACAGATGCTCCAATTAAATAGTGTACTATTAGCTCTTTATTACATTCTTTATTCTGCTGTTCTCTGGTAACATTTAATAAAAAGCTATTTGAAGGCGAGTATGTACATTAAGTAGTACATGACCCTACCACTTGGTAAGGCTGAATCAGTGGCTGGTGATTTGTAAACTTATTCAACTAAATGTTTTTTTTCTAATAAAAGTGTTATCCTAAAAAGACAGTAAAATATCATTACAATTGTAGTACCTGTTTGCATAGATTTATGAAAATATTCCGTAGAACTACATACTCACCAGATTAAATACATTACAATAATCCATACCACCATTCACTAAGTATGATTATTTTTAACGGATGTTAAGTAAGACGCATACCTTGCACGTGCTACACACATGTCCATTGATCTCAACGAAATAATAGACGTATAACACATTTGAATGCATGCATATTCTATCTGAGAAATATTTTTGTGGTCATCGCTACCGTACCAGCAGTAGGTCCGGGCAGACCAACAACTCGTGAACTGACGTTTAAACAATTAAAGTGGTATAGGTGTCCTTCTTCTCACCAAGAGGTTTTTCCAAGCAAAAGATGCAGTTATAACCGTGACAATTGTTAATCCCATTACCACTAAATCACTGTGTATGGTACCTTCAGGAACCCACTTAATGCAAGCTTCAGGGCCTTCAACTATTTCCTATTGATTCATCATGGCCAGTAGAGGATGAACTGAACACATACACAATCAGTTTCAAAAGATACCACAGTTTCACTTTCAAACTTAATTTCAGAATCCAATACTGACAGGTACCACCATGTAAATTACATTTTAATGAGATCAAAAATCCTTTCTATTAATTTCTTATCCCATCTATGAGCTCTTAATTATTCAGTAAGGAATCTTTAAACCAGTGATATTACTATACCTCTGTTCGTTTTCACTAATCAGCTCAGCTTTCAGACAAGGCAATATCTTTTAGAGAAGTGACGCCAAGCTCCAGTCTTACAGGCAGTATTACAGAGGTAGAATTGACATGGTTTAGGTACAGGGTACAGCAGACTAGCCATACCTGTTGGTGGAAACTTATATATTACTGCTGGTAGCATTTTAGAAATACATGACTTCTGGAAAGATAGGACCGACAAAGTTCCCTATCCATATTTGAATCTATCCATCTAAGCTGGCCATCATAGCCTGCACATATGCAATAACCTATTTAATGTGCATTGTTCAATGTGAGACGCTGTAGAACTCATACCTAAATCAGGTGTTTTGTTTCACTTCTTCCTGTTTAACACCACCCATTCGCCACCATGCAATCCTTTACAATCCTTATGCAAACCACCAACTTCTTTGTTTTACTAGTAGTAGTAATGAGGTTATTTTCTCTGCAGTAATTGCCCAGAGTTTTCACCTGCCTCTGCAGGCCTACAGCCTTTTGATCTAGAATAACAAGATAGTCTGCACACAGCAACATTTACTGTGGCCTAAGCTATTTCGGCTGAAACCCCTGTGCCTTTCAAGATTCCACTGATAAATTGGCTAATCATGGACGAAAAAGGACAGAAGCAAAAATGGCCCTTCTCTAGGAACAACAGCGCTGGCTCCTCCGTTAAGGCAAAGGAGCGTCACCCCACTGCTTTGTAGCAGTGAAATAAAGGAAACATAAAATTATAATAACTGGAGGTTCCCTGGCTGAGAGCTGAACGCCGGCGCTCAGGCCAATCACAATGCTGCATTGCAGTGTTGTGATTGGCTCAGGGGAGTCTGGGTGCTTCCGGTTCCAGCCCCAAGGGAGAGACGGTGGAGGAGAGACGCGGCAAACAGGTAAGTTTTTTTTCTTCTTTTTTTAAATCCCCTTGTCCCCCCCCACCCACCCCCACCCTTGCCCTACCGCCCCTCCCGCCCCGATCCGTGCCGGCCGGCACTGAGGAACAAGGATACTGGAAGCACATTAAGTTACGAGCCCCTGATGAATTCTTACCCTCTCCAGCTTGAGCCACATTATATTTTGCTGCTATTAGGAAAACACAGCCCAGAAGTCCAAAAGACAGCTTATGAGCTATTCGACTTTCTGATTTCTGGACATCCGCTTCTTCACCTAAGAAAAACCATTGGTAGACAGTGCCTATAATTCGGCCGACATACCTGCTCTAGAAGAGCGCAATCTTCTCCCCAATCCAGTCTTCTATATCATACAATGTCATTCTTGTAAACATTTTTTTAAGACTTCAAGCTGAGATATTAGTCTGCACATAATCAGATGCAATCTGTCATCTTTATATATCAGAGCCATACCAAGAGGTATGTATCACAGAGCCTTCAAATATGAGTTTCTTCACTGGCAGAAAAATGTTTGGTCCTCTATTAAGATGTTGTTAAGCAGATTTTCTTGGCACCAGGCAAGGCTACCCCAGAGACCCTCAATTATCCGCTAACTATTTACCATATTTTTCCTGATGTGTTCCATCAACTACGTCACTTCTCACACTACCCTTCTCTTGGATCCAAATATAGTTTCTGCACATGAAAAGCCTACACGCTTTCAAGAAAACAATCAGGAATTTAGGAGGACAGCAGAAAATAAATTAGCATTTCTTCTAAACAGAGATCATTGATGTAATGAATAATAATGGCATGCCCTTCTTCTAAATTAATGCCAAAATGTACATCCTAGCTTATTTTTAAAAACATTTATCTCTTTCTATGTTTGGGGGGATCGGTTCAGGCAGAACCAGGAGGGGCAGTCTCCTCCGGAATGTATTTGTACAGAAATCCCACTTGGAGAAACGTATGGCACTTTGTGCTGTGTCTGAAGGCTATGAAACTGCATCACTGTCAGAGGGGCAAATAAAGACATCCACAAAAAGTATGCACAAAGTATTGATTGCAAATACGTATGAAAGAACCTTATTCGCAGAATGAGGGCCTGGAGATTTTTATCGCTGCAGTTGGAATTTAAAGTGCTGCAAACCTGAAAGTAATTTTATTTACCTCAGTTGTAAGTTTAGGGTTGGGAGCGGGAACACTGGTGTTCTAAGGGGGAGGAAGTGAGGAGGGCACTCGGAATGTAGTTGTAAGAAATTGGGTTATTAGGTGTGCAGGATATGAGGGCTGCACAAGTAATAGGTCCACAATTGTCTCCTTACTGGGAACCAAGCACGACATTGTAGCACTTGACTCGTTCGGGGTAGCAAAGCAGAGCAGTTCAAGGACTACTCAGGGGAGGTGGTGTGGGCTAGTAATCACCATTCGCTGGCACACAATAATAGCGTTCAATAAATGATTGTCCAGTCGGTGCTTTTTGTTTGACAAAGGAAAAGTACATTTATTAGATACACACTACTAAATACTATGGGGCCGATTCCGATCTCGGCCGGTAGGGCTCCGAATCGGATTCGGCTTTACCGGATCCGATTCGGAGCCCTGTTTCCCGACCGAACCGTACGCGGGTCCGGCCGAGCGAGTACGATGCGACTCGCCGACCGACTCGTCCGGGCGTCCCGACCGCTCCGACCGACTCGTTCCCGGCTCGAACCGCACCGACCGACTCGCTCGGACTCGACTCGCACTGCGCAATGGAGACGTTCCCCGGCCGGGTAAGTACGATGCGCGCCGCGAGCAGTCCGACCGAGCCGCGCATTCCGGCTCGAAAGAGCTGTCGGAGCCGTACTTTGGGGGTCCGTGTCGGACCCCCTGTGCTCGTAGCCGCGCGAGTCGCACACAGGGGGACCCATGGGTCCCCCTACCTGTGCGTGTACGGCGCGAATCGCTTCGCCGTGTACCCGCTGTAGGGGGCGCACTTGTCCGACTTCGCACCCATTGAGTCAATGGGAGCCCGCGTACGCGTTGTACGACCGGCTCCCATTGACTTCAATGGGAGTCCGACCGACTCGAGTCCGATAACATACGGACGCATCGTACTCGTTCGGTCGGACTGCACGGGTCCGATTCGGTCGGAAATCTCTCCGGGTCCGGCTCGGTCGGTGAAATTTCCGGCCCGAATCGGAATCGACCCCTATGTATTATTTTACAAATATATACATCAGGCAGATGGAATTACCTTTGGTGACCTACAGCTGGTAGAACATCACAATATAGGGGGTATCACTTTAAATAAGGCAGATCTATTGGCTTTGTCACGGGATCCCCACATTACAATATGAGGCAAGCCTATTCGCTTTGTCACTGGGCTATCACAACAATAATATAAGGCACTCCAAATTAAAAGACCAATAACCACATGTTAAAAATCACCATTATATCACTAAAATAAATAACCACGTTTAAATTAAATCATTACTGTCAATTGAGTGTTGCAATATTTATCAAAAATCACTGTCAGCAATATATTGCAATAAAGCATTGAAAGTCAACATAACATGTGCCTGACTCTTTCTTTAACATACTTAAGTCACATAAAATGCAGCCTTAGGTACAACTACTTGCCGTCCCTGCATTCCTAGATAGACTGTAGAGCAGCTATAGGAATGATTAAATAAATGAAGAAATTAAGCAAAGTCTCTGCAGGTCAGGTTTCCTATGACCTGGGAGACATTGGGTGCATTTATGAAAGTTGAAAGATGGGGCGGGGGACTGTTGAACCTCCTGGGCATTATGGGGGCTCTCCTAGGCCGGGAGCTTGGATTATTTAATAAGCAGTTTTGCTGGCTCTCTGGCTTTGCACCTCGTGGTGTCTCTTTGTTTCTCTTTTCTTTCATGGGGGCACCCTGGTCCAATCTGGGAACCCTGAGGCCAGTTTGAACATTGGCGGCTACGGGGGGAGCCAAAGGGCCCCACAACCCAAATAGTCTCCCCACATGCAGCTCCTGTGCTGCGCCAGACCTTGCAGCCTTTTCTGCTGTCTCCCCACCCATGCTTTTCTCCTGCGAGCGGGGAAAGAGTGAGTGTGCCTCTCCGAGGCCAGTTGAGCTCAAGCCCAGTAGTGTTGGGGGGGAGGGGGCTCTTGCCCTGCCACGTGGCAAGTTTTTCTCTGCTGTCCCAGTGGATGGGGTTCCTGGGACAATAGTTAATGGGGGGCACTTTGCAGGGAGCTGGTTTCCCTATTTCCCTGTGCTAGTTTTCTCCTGTGCCTGGCTCCTGATGCTTCCCTCCTCCTGCTGGGGCACAGCACTCTGGGTCTTCCCCTAACTGGTCTTCAGAGGGCATAAGCGGGCCAGCATCACTGTACCTGGAGATACTCACTTGTCATGGGGTCAGCTGCAGACAGAATCCTCAGTCCATTAGGGGGCTTGTCCTTCCAGCTGTTCAGGGTGTTGCAGCAGTTGCAGTCCAGGTCCAAAGTCATCCTGCATTCATGTTCTGAGGATGCCACTTTAACACCCAGTACCAGCCTGTGGACACCCATTTATCTAACCCTAAAACTGATTCCGGTCAGTTTCTCCCTTTCTCCTGGGTTTGGCTCCAGCCGGGCTAGTTAAACAAAGGCAAGGGCAGACCTTGTGTCATGTTCCTCTGGGTGTGCTGTAAGCATGTTCCTTTGTAGTGTAATCAGGGCAGGGCACAACTCCTCCCCAGCCATCCTGCCAGGAAGGCTCATTCCCTCTACACCCAGGGCCCTTTTGTGCACTGTCTGGCTCCAATACACATTTCCCAATAGGAAAGCCATCACCAAGCAGTCATCTAAGAACTCCTAGAAAGGTCCCAGAAACTTTAGTCATTCCTAAAATAATAATTTAAAATCCAACCTTACCATTAAAGAAAATTTTGAATTCAAATTCAAATGAGTGGAAGAAGTATTCTCTAGCTGCTACCAATTTGAATTTAACCTTTAATAAATGTAACATGGTAGCCCAATGATTCTCTAGGGCAGCAGCCAGATGTGCTACAGTGAAATTAGTTTTTGGGGATATTTCACTGTAAGGACATGTTCAACATTAATTGCTACATGTCCTACTTTTAAATATCCACCCCTGCCTTTACGGGCAATAAGGCATACATAGGGGTGACATCAATATTTAAAAGGCAGGCTTAGGCCTGTAAAAAGGGGTATTTTGGCAGGTTAAATTTCCAGTTTAAAACTACTACATGCAGGTTACCTGCGTACAGCTACCAGGCTCCAAATGGCTGTACCCTCTCACATGCAGTATGCACCCGTGCGCACATGCATGTGCACACATGTTTATGTGTAACCTTACATTAGCTTCATCACAGTGGACTTATCTTAAAAAGCCGACAGTGGCGGTAAACATGTGCAGTCCAATTTACCTTGAAACTATCAGTAAGGTCCAAAAACTGGGCAATCAAAAAGCAAAAACTCCTGGTGTACTCAATGGGCGGAACCCATTTGCAACAGTAGTGAACAACACAAAGTCAAAAATCATTTTGATATTTACATACATTTCAAATGGCTTTTCTCCCCCAATTTATGCAGTGAAGCATTGTTGCAAATACTGCAGGAGTAAGTTACCAAATTAGGTGTGGGCATTCTCAAATCTCCATTTTCTGAGGATGAAGAGAAAGGTCTTTCTTCACAAAAACATTTTCCAGGTGTTGAAAAACTAAAAAGAAGACCTAAGTCACGTTTGTACCACGTTTTGGAACTTCATTGGCCCCCCTTGGCGGCCCACACCATCTTCAAATTGAAGATGACATCTTCAAATTCAAGATGTTGGCAGCTACTCCAGTCTCTGGTGGCTCACAACACATTAGCAGCAAGGGAAAAGGTCTTCTCCATCTATGAACATCTAGGCACCAAGCATCTGGAACAGCATACCGTATCCATCTCCATTTCCAACCCTGCTCCAATTTAGGAAGCAGATGAAGACACACTGCCCTAGAGACACTACATCAGGATGCAGCAACAGCCCACTTTCACTCTTAGAAACCAGCTACACCTCCAATCACAAGTTGAACGCTAACATTTGTCTTTTAACCCGAAAAGTACCATGCTGATTTCTAGCAAATTCCTCATATATAAATGCATAAATACATACATGCATACATACATACATACATACATACATACCACAACCCTAACCATAAACTGGGAGACTATCCGCTAGTGGACTAACCATCAGTCACTATATTGAATCAACAATATCGATTAACAAAATATAGCATTGACTGCATTGTCTATCAATAAATTGTCCATGCAAGTATACATTTTCTTTGCTTAAGTCTGCATTCACTTTTTCTGTAGTGGATGTGATATATTTGTCTTGCGATATATCACATGCAACATGACACCCACACCCATAAATGTAGGATCTACATAGAAATATGTGATTACTGTAGATTTCTGCGCATATTGTTAGTGAATCCCAAGAAATAATTAACTTTCCAGGAAATCATAGGAGCAAATTTCCTCATTCAGTAATGGGCAGTAAAGGAACAATAGTCATTAATGGACAGAAAAATTCCTTCCTGCTCCTCTCTGTTATGCTCTCTCATTTAGCGGTATGTGAAGAGTGCAGTTTGCAAGAGTGGAGCCTCCATCTGTCCCTTCATCGCAAGTGTCATTCATAGCATAGTGGTCCTGAGCAGGAAAAATAGAAATTGCCCCTTAATGCAGGAAGAAAACTCACAGTGTGCCTGGGACGCTGCTTTTTTCCTCCAAAAACAAGCTCCACTTCTGGGGGTTGTCTCTGGGAAACAAAAACATTGCAGATTAGCCTGCATTGTACAGTGGACCAGACAGTGTCGGATTTTATCACCGAAATGGCTCCTGCCGTGCGTTGGAAAGCACTCCACTGGCTATGGGGAAAGGCCCAAAATGATGGGTCGAGTATGGTAGAGATTACGGAGGTGGGGCCTCCGCTGCTCCCCAGTTTTGGAAGCCAAACACACCAAATCCTAAGTGAGGGTCAAAGGCTTTGTTATGGATAATAAAGCTGAAGGGTCATAGCTTTTTCCTTTGCAAATGCTCAAACTCTGTACAGTAAAAACATCTCTGCAAGCTTGCCATTTCTTTTGTGATACTAGCTATGGCATTTTTTGATCGCAACTGGTTTTGGGCTGTTTTTAGAAGGTATGTGTAAGTCACAATGTCTGAATTTTGTGAATTTCAACCCATTCAATTGCATTTTGACTTAGGGAAACGTTCATTCCCCAATATAGATCACCTCACCCTGAATTCCGCTCTGAATCTTCTCTCCAGAAATTTATAATATGGATATGTTTCCCTACTTGAATGCTGAACTTTATTCTGCTTAAATTGTGTTCAACATGGCTGCAGTTCTCGCGTTCTCCTATCCTATGCCCTACATAGGTGCACACTTACACGACTCAATTCTAGCATGTAGTGTGGAAATACAGGCTTTGTATTCATTTATAAGTTGTGTTGGTTTTCTGAATTGTTATTTTCAGACAGAGACATGCAGAAAACATCTGTTTGTATATATTACACAGTAGCTCCCAGGACGTTATGTGAAGGAAAACACTGTGCGGCCAATGGAATAGACCCCCTTCTGAGCTCCCTAACACGTCAACCAATAAAAGATGGATAATGTTCCTAGGTTCCTCTGAGTTCTGAGATACACTGACCCATAAACTACATGCAAGACGTGCCAGGCAATTTGGATAAAGTCCACTCAGGGTACATTGTCTGCTTTAAGTCTTATGGGTACCCGAGATCGGGATAAACTTGGCCTGTAGCTTGTGGTGAATCCAGGAGGCATAGGCTAGTAACTTGGTACAGGCAGTGTACCCCAGGCCCTATTAATGTACTCTGCATGTCTACCGAGTACTTGCCTATAATAATAGCAAATGAAAGTGAGAAACTGGATCCCTTACATTAAAGTTAACAATTATATATGTTTGCTGAGAGGGACTCAAGTATGGCTCCATTTGTGGGCTTCACACTACCAAATATATGATCCATGGCGTATAGGTGGAAGTCTAGGTGGAAGTCTAGGTGCCAAGCTTCTTTGGATAAGGTATCCTCTTGATATTATTCCTTTCATATAAAAGGATCCTTCTTACCAAGTGCCCATGTTGGGGAAAGCATGCCCTGTGTTGCAGAGCTGACCCCGTGAACTCCAAGAATCACTGTATCTTAGGGTTTCTGACATGGGATCATGCTCCCAGATCACTTGTGTAGTGATCCACAAATAATAACTTGTATTTTTGTATTGTGGGAGTTGATTTATTGCACCAGTTAAGTGGCTGCACCAGCTATATAAAAAAAAGTGGCTGTATTTGCCAAGTGGTGTCCCAAAAATGATCTACATACTCTGTTGTTCTCACAAGCTTTATGGGCCCGTAACTCCCAAAGATGAGTCATAGGGAGATTATATGCTCTATGTCAATGGGATTCCCTCATTTCACCAATATCTGAAAATAGGTAGTGATGTTCCTGCAACAACTCATAGCCTGGCTATGATCACCTGACACCATCAGATAGGAAGGGTGTTCTTTAAAACAAAAGGGGTTTCTGCTTTTGCAAGATAGCTTTTACATAACTGGGAATGTCAGGGGTGCAGATGCATTCATCCCTTCCCACGTTGACGACAACTTTTGATGTTCCACATACAATACAATAGAATATAACAGGCTGTGGAACTCTTTACCCCCTATGGTTAAGAACAAGCGGACCATGAGGGAATTTAGAAAAAAAATGAAAACCTGGCTGTTCAACCAGTAATTGTTAGGATTGTTCATTTCTATTGGCACTTCAGCAGTCAGCACCTAGACACCCCCGGGTAGTAGCCGCACTTCATAAATATTATTTTCATTTAATTTCATATATTATTAATCAAAAGGTACATGCTTGAAATATCCAAACCTTAAGGAAGAAGGGATGCTGCCATCTGCTCAAGAGACTTCTAGGAGTGGTGTACTCCTCGGAACAACCACCTATTCATTGTATGATGGCATTCCAATGCAACAATCAAAGTTAAAGGGGAAGAAACATGGAGGAAGAACCGTAAAAGCAAAAGGCTCAGAGCTATGGAACAGATTGTCCCAGCTATCCAGGGTACAGCACACAGACAGAACTGAAAAGTTCATATTTTTTTTTAAAAACATTGACAAATCCTGCATGGTACCACCAACCTCCTGATAATCCGGGAGTGATATATTAAAAACGCTGAATTCCAAAAATTGTCAGTACAGCACAGTTCTTGGCTCTTGGAGGGTTACCATTCGCTTCGGCCAAGAGACCAATGCAGATGACAGTGCAGTAGTTCAGGCACTATCTTTCAACTATGGGGTAAAGGACATTCTTGAAGTACAGGTTAAAATTGGGAAAATACACCCATAGTTATCCCAGATATTGTACGGTGAACTCAGCATACGTAGTTGGCTTGGGGCTTTAACATCAGTTCTGAATCAAATGGCACCCCGATAATGAACGTTTTGGGGAGGATTGACATTGCAGTGTCATTATTTTGGATGAATTTACTTAACTTTGAATCCAAATACATCTGCTCTGTGGGGATAGGCTTACAAAGGCGGGACTCTTGTCAGAAGGACAAGACATGAAACCCCGATGGGGGTTTAACAGAAAGCTTATCCACTACGATTAACCTGAGCCATGATTAAGAACACAGTTAGCAATAAATAGCATGAATGACGTGAGCTAGTTTCCCAGCATTATTTTTTTTCCTCTAAAAATAAGCTTCGGTTCCGGGGTTTGTCTTTGGAAAACAAAAACAATGCTGTCAAGCCCACATAGGCACAGCGTGCCAGCCAGTCTTGGCTTTTTTACCAATATTGGTCGGTCCGCTGGCGTTCACCACTTTAACGGTTTTGATATGTTTACAACTGGTCATTGGAGAAGAGAGCAGATTGAATTCAGTGGGCCAATAACCCATGGCTCCTGGAATGCCGACCTGTGAAGAGAGATGTTTACCTTTGTATGTAGGAGTTATTTACACCCCTGTGATCCAAATCATGGCTTAGAGCTGCTATCATCAAAGCAAGAACTTCCAGGTCAGACAGTTTGCTCTGCAAAGAAAGATGTAAACCAAATCATCATTATAAATATATCCAAGAACATATGACTCTATAAACAGGGTGTTAACTGAGAATTGCTGAAGCAAAATCTTTAATATGCAGCAATTAAGACAACTTTTAATGCAGCAATCATACAAATCATTTAATTCAGTTTCTTTGGCTGTGATTATAGGTACTGAAAAGGAAACTTTACTTTTCTCATGCAATAAAGCAAATCTACCATCTCATTTTTTCAAATTTGCAAGCTAATCAATTTTCATTTTTAAGATTCAAAATATTCGTCAAGGTTTTGCTTAGCATTTCAAAAACATTTTGTGAATTTGTAATATTCACAAGTTTCTCTTTTTCGGATCTTCTGATGCCTTCCTTACAGTGTAGTAGTATAATTGTGTCAAGAATTATTTGTGTGCTAAGATATTCCACGACTGAAAAAGAGAAAATTCCCGGACTCTGATTCGGTCTCACCTAGCACTTGAAGAACCACAGTTAAAGTTCATATTTTTATATATATCTAAACAATTTTATTAATTTTAAAGGCCAAGACATTATACTTGACAAAGAAATCACAAGCAAAACAAACACAGCAGCCATCATAGGGCATCCAGAAGCCGGCCTTGTCCCTCCACCCTCCTTCTGACACATAGATTATTGGCAAAACAATATAACCCCCCCCATAGTCACGACTGTATTACCCCCAGACCAGCATTAAACTGGAGGGCACCCCCCGTTCTAAATGTGTCCAACTCTCCATGCACCCTGTCTTTCCTCTGGACATGTCCCTAGACCCCCTCTGCGCAAGTCCCCCACATTTTCTCATATGTACATCCCCGATTCTAGTATACCATTTTTCCCTCACCCTGGTTAAAGCTCATATTTACTTGTCTATTTTAACGCTCTAGAAGTGCTTAGCAGCCTTTACCAACACTGCACACATAGGCCCTCATTACGAGAGGCCAGTAATGACTAAAGTGGTTCTCAGGGTTCTGCCCGGATTCCACATTAATTCTGTACCACACGGTTGATGCTACTCATTGTATCCTTAGTCAGGAGTGCGAAATTAACACCCCTGCATCAAGGGACCTTGTAATGAGGTCCATAGAGTTGAAATAGATCAACGTACAAGTATAGTAGGAAGACAAAACTTTATGTTACGTAGTAACTGAAAAACCAAAGGTTACGATGACATTATTGTTAGGAAATACAATTTAAAAAACTTAGAAATTCACTAAAAAAACAAAGGTTATGGGGACGTTATAGTTAGGTTCAGATTTTACACACACAAAAACCATAGAAATTAAGCAGTTATAGTTAGAGTTATCTCAGGTAACTATAATTCGCACCCCTGCCATGCACAGTGTTCACATCACTAATTTCACTGCAAATGTTGCAGTGATATTATCAATGGTGTCATAGAAGATGTCATTAGTGATGTAATTTGCAGTGCAAGGCGAGGGCGCAAGTTATAGTTACCTAAGTACATGAGTTATAGTTACTTGAGATAACTATAACAGCTGAATTTCTATGGTTTTGTGTGTGTAAAATCTGAACCTAACCTTTTTAATGCTATGTCCTAACTATAACGGCCCTGCAACCTGGGTGTGTGAGTGGTTGTGTGGGTGTGTGACTGTGTGGTGGGTGTGTCATATATGTGACTGGCTGTGTAGGTCCGTGAGTGGGTGTGTGAGTGCCTCTGTGGGTCTGTGAGTGGTTCTCTGGGTATCTGGGTAGGTGTGTGTGTGTAAGTGGGTGTGTGAGTGATTCTCTGGGTCTCTGAGTGGGTGTGTGAGTGGCTGCATCGGTGTGTGAGTGAGTGTATTAGTGTGTGAGTGAGTGTATTAGTGTTTGTGTGGGTGTGTGAGTGTGTGTGTCTGGCTGTGTGGGTCTGTGAGTGGATATATGAGTGGTTATGTGGGTCTTTAAGTGGGTGCATGTGAGTGGCTGTACAGGTATGTGAGTGGTTGCATAGGTGTGTATGTGGGTGTGTGAGTGCCTGTATAGGTCTGTGAGTGGGTGTGTAGTTAGTCTCTGGGTCTGTGAGTGGCTGTATAGGAGTGGTGTGAGTGGTTGTGTTGGCAAGTCAGTGGGTGTGTGAGTGGGTCTGTGAGTCGTGTATATATTTTTTTAATTGGGAAGTGGATCCACGAATCCTCACACGTCCCCCAAAAACATTTTGGGGGGATTTCTTGCCCATGAGGGGTTACTCACAGACCCCTCCATCAGTCCAATGGTGTCAGCATACCTCTATCCTGACTTCTTAACATATATCCTATTTACATTGTATTACCCCCCCAACCAGGAACCTTGTCCCGATTGACAAAATGGCGGCTGCAACTTTTCTCACAGGGTGCGGCCAGCCAATCACGGCATTGCTGTTGGAGTGTGGATCCGCATCTCTAGATATGCCTAAATCTTTTTCTTTAATAACTCCAAAACTACTGAACAGATTTACACCAAATTACAAAAAGCACTTTTTCTGAACCGAGATCTAGCTTTATGCCATATTTGGTGTAATTCTGTTCAGAGGTTCGGGCTGTAGTCGTGTCAAAAATCCCTGTGGGAAATTACATGGCAAAAAAACATGTTTTGGGACCCCACCTTTTTCTCGGCCCCTGCTTAACGAATCACCCTGAAACTTTTCAGACAGCAGCTGAAGTGACTGGCATACTAGTTTTGAATATTTCATGAAGATTCTTTTAAAGGGCACCAAAGTTATTAGCAAAACAAAAAATGCTTTTCCTGTGGAAACCAGGTCCTAACTATAACTACCTACTGGTGACCACCAGTGGGTAATATATATATGTATGATAAAACCAAATATTTTCTTCAAAGACTTTAAAATTATAGGTATGGGTAAGTACAAGTCACCCCTTAACCATGCATCAGAACATCCCAAAATTTGATGTGAGTTGCTCTCTGGCATTAACCTATCAAAGTTGAGTGTGCTATGAATCCTTTGATGTCATGTACTCTGAACGATAAGGCGACTTCTATACCCATGTGACCTCACACATAAGGTTGTCAAATCAACTGATGGGAAATCTTCCATTATTCATAAAAGGAGGTAAGCATGAACTTTTAAAAAAATAAAGTTGTTTTAGGCATGACAGCATTCTGGAACTCAATAAAGTTTTTCCTAAATATAATTTAGCCATAACCAATTGCTAAATTATATCTAGGAAAACTTTATTTATCCTTTATATACAAAACAAACTTAAACTATCCAAACATTGGAAATTCTAAAGTTATAGTTATAACTTAAATTTAGAATTTACGCACCACCTAAAATTACTATGTCAAGAACCTCCATACACAGTCTTGTTGCCTCACTCACCACATTACATTAACTATAACTCACCACTCCACAATGTCACCACAATACATTAACTATAACTCACCACTCTACCATGCACTTTGTTCTCACAAATCATGTAATTTGAGATGCCTCAAGTGGTGTTATCGATGCTATGATTTCACATGCTGTACATCATGTAATATGCAAGTCCATAACCAGTGTATGGAGAAGGCGCAAGTTAGAATTCACAAAAAAGAGGCGAGGCATGCAGCCCTCTCCTCAAACATCTATTGGGCCTCCGGGAACCCATCCTCCAGGGCTGATAACTTATTAATGGGGAAAGAGGCCAAGGGCCCCTTCTCAGCGCCACTATTGGGCCCTGGGGACTCCATCACCTGGGGCCGATATTTAAAAAAAGTCTGTTTGGGACCCCTCGGACACCTTCCCTGAGGTGCCATAATACATAGTGTCCCAGGTGCCCAACCCCGGCACACTGTGTTCTCTGCACTCTCCCACGCAGGAAACTACACTTTGCTCTTGCCCAGCAGAAGCAGATAAATAAATGATGCTCCCACTCAGGTAGGAGCAAAGGAAAGGTGCCGGCTCCCACCAGCACCCAATATGGTGCTGGCTAGGAAGCACTGGGGCTCTACCCACTGCCCCCAACATAATGTTTTGTGGGTGCACCTTGGCACCCACCTGAGGCCCCGGGGGATGGGGCCTCCAGGGTCACCCTTGGCTTGGGAGGATGGCCGCGCACCCCCTCCCCATAAAAAAATGGCCTGGGGGATGGGGTCCCCAGGACCCAAGGTGGCTTGGGTAGGGGGGCTGTGTGCCCGCCTCCCCTTAAGAAAATGCCAAAGGCCCTGATGGATAGGGTGTCTGGGGCCTGAAGTGGCTTGGGGAGGCGTGCCCCCTCATCTTAATGAAGAAAAAAAACCCAGGCCATGAACCCCTTCCCCTTTATAAGAAAGGATGGTCCTGTGGGATTTGGTACCCGGGGCCCATTATGGCTCAGGGGTGCCGTGCCAACACCTCTCCTACATAAACAAGCATTGGCATAGCCAATAGGTCTCGCCTTTGGGGCCTTATAAGTGTTTAGCCAGAGCTATTGACTTTGCCAATGTCTTCAAGCTGTGCTGTAGAGAAGTGTGGCTGCTGTGCAGCATGCTGAAAAGTTATAATAAAAAAGTGTCAGAAGCATTTTTGTTACTTTATATATGACCAAGAAGGTATTATGTAAAACTGAACGACCATATTAAAAAAGTATTTACAATAAAAAATTTCCTCAGTTTTCTTTTGTTCTTGCAATGCTGGCAACTTGTTTCTGCCGATTGCAATGGTTGTTTGTTAAAGCTTTTTTTTTTGAGGGGGCATAAACAATCGGAGGGTGAAGGTTGGGAACTAGTACCTGTATTATAACACTAGCAGCGGCCAGACGCTAGGGGAGAATCAACAGATGCCAGATTCCGAGAGCAGGATGAGGTGGTGCTGAGTGATGCTGAGGTGGTAGTGGTGGTGGTGGTGACTGTTGCGGAGACGATGCTGAGGTGATGCTGAATGATACTCAGGTCTTGCTGAGTGATACTGCTGTGGTGCTGAGTGATGCTGTGGTGGTGCTGAGTGATATTGTCTTGGCGCTGAGTGATGCTGTTGTGGTGCTCAGTGATGCTGTGGTGGCGCTGAGTGATGCTGTGGTGGCGCTGAGTGATGCTGTGGTGGCCCTGAGTGATGCTGTGGTGGCCCTGAGTGATGCTGTGGTGGCCCTGAGTGATGCTGTGGTGGCCCTGAGTGATGCTGTGGTGGCCCTGAGTGATGCTGTGGTGGCGCTGAGTGATGCTGTGGTGGCGCTGAGTGATGCTGTGGTGGCGCTGAGCGATGCTGTGGTGGCGCTGAGCGATGCTGTGGTGGCGCTGAGCGATGCTGTGGTGGCGCTGAGCGATGCTGTGGCGGCGCTGAGCGATGCTGTGGCGGCTTAAGCGATGCTGTTGCGGCGCTGAGCGATGCTGTGGCGGCGCTGAGCGATGCTGTGGCGGCGCTGAGCGATGCTGTGGCGGTGCCGAGCGATGCTGTGGCGGCGCCGAGTGATGCTGTCGCGGCGCCGAGTGATGCTGTCGCGGCGCCGAGTGATGCTGTCGCAGCGCCGAGTGATGCTGTTGCGGCGCCGAGTGATGCTGTGACGGCGCCGAGTGTTGCTGTGGTGGCGCCGAGTGATGCTGTGGCGGCACCGAGTGATGCTGTGGTGGCCCCGAGTGATGCTGTGGTGGCCCGAGTGATGCTGTGGTGGCCCCGAGTGATGCTGTGGTGGCCCCGAGTGATGCTGTGGTGGCCCCGAGTGATGCTGTGGTGCTGAGTGATGCTCTGTTGGCCCTGAGTGATGCTCTGTTGGCCCTGAGTGATGCTGTGGTAGCCCTGAGTGATGCTGTGGTGGCCCTGAGTGATGCTGTGGTGGCGCTGAGTGATGCTGTGGTGGCGCTGAGTGATGCTGTGGTGGCGCTGAGCGATGCTGTGGTGGCGCTGAGCGATGCTGTGGTGGTGCTGAGCGATGCTGTGGTGGCGCTGAGCGATGCTGTGGTGGTGCTGAGTCATCCTGTGGTGGTGCTGAGTCATCCTGTGGTGGTGCTGAGTGATGCAGTGTTGGCCCTGAGTGATGATGTGGTGTCGCTGAGTGAAGCTATGGTGTCGCTGAGTGAAGCTATGGTGCTGCTGAGTAATGCTGTGGTGCTGCTGAGTGATGCTGTGGTGGCGCTGAGTGATGCTGTGGTGGCGCTGAGTGATGCTGTGGTGGCGCTGAGTGATGCTGTGGTTGCACTGAGTGATGCTGTGATGGCGTTGAGTGATGCTGTGATGGCGTTGAGAGATGTTGTGTTGGTGCTGAGTGATGCTGTGCTGGCTCTGATTGATGCTGTGCTGGCTCTGATTGATGCTGTGGTTGCGCTGAGTGATGCTGTGGTGATGCTGAGTGATGCTGTGGTGATGCCGAGTGAGAGATAGAGTGAAGATATAATGCCCAATTAGAGAGGGTGGTGAGAGAGAAAGAGAGAGAAAGGGTGTACATAGAATAAAGAGTGGAGCGGGATAGAGAGAGAGAAAGAAGGGGAGAGAGAGTGAATGAAGGAGTTTGAAAGAGAAACAGATAAAGGGGTGAGAGAGAATGAAAGGCTAAAAAAGATAGAGAGGGAGAGTTAATTAAGTAGAGAGAGAATTAGAGAGGGGAAAGAGAGAGAAGGAGAGAGACAATAAGAGTGGGGGTGTGGAGTTTAAATAGAGTGAAGAAGTGACGCGGAAAAAGTAACCTTAAATATAGCTTTGTGCTTTGCGCAAATAAATATTTTTAAAAAAAGAGTGAGACAAAAATACTGGTAATTAGGCTGTGACTCCCAATATAAAACAAATAGCGATATAAGGTGAAATCAACCCACCGAAGCAATATTTCTAACTAGACAAATAAAAAGCTTGCATTTCAATGCTAATCGCTGTTGTTTTTCATGTGACTGTAGTCCAGGGCCGTCAGTTGGTAATGTGAGCTGCTGCTGCGATTGAAACATCAGAGTCCAGAGAGTTAATGAGCCATGACGAGGAAATGAGGAAGAGATAGGAATCCCAGATGGCAGCTGCGCGCGTGCACACTATCGTGAACGCAAGCTGGTCGCCAGCCGAAAGCCAGTGGGTTTGCACTTCCAAAACCCGCTTACTAAAACTCTCGGCCAGACCAGCGCAAGCGCTGGTGCAGGCCGAGACCTAAAAAGGAAGGCCCCGCGGAATGAGGTGCCCTGGGCCCAAAGTGACTTGGTGAGGAAGACGGTGTGTCACTCTCACCATATAAAAAACTGGTTGCAGGGGATGTGGTCCCCAGGTATCATAGAGGGTTGGAGAGGAGGGGCTACACGCCCCTTTCCCCTTAAAAATAATAAAGGCCCCGGGTGACAGGGTCTCCAGGGCCGTAAAGATTTGGGGAGCGGGGCCGCGTGCCCGCGTTCTCCTAAAAAAAAGAAAGGCCCTGGGGGATGGGGTCCCTGGGCCTGTAAAGGTCTGTAAAGGCACAATTCACCTGTTATAGTTATCTCAAGTAACTATAATTTTTACCTTTAGGTAACTATGACTCATGCCTTCTCCATGCACACCTAATTACCCCACATATTACATTACTCATTACATGTTTTATAACATCATTGATAACATTATTGCAGCGTTTGAAATGACATAATTGATGACAAAACTATGCATGCATGACGAGGGGCGTATGTTATCTTAAACATTGAAGAGTCCGGTCCCTGCAGACTAAAAGATTTATTTGAAGACAAAACCCTGAAATCTAGAGATCGGGGTTGGCGAATGGTGTGACATGTCCCCGAACTAGTGAGAAACGGCTGGTTCCACAGATTGTCTGAATCTTCTGAAACTGATGTCACGGATTCCAAAGAGACTTTGAAGACTCAATGGAGACAGCAACAACAAAGATCTATAGCCCGCCCCCAAAAGATGATGCACCTCTATTGTTCCTCCCTTTCATAGTAAGGTGACTCCTGTGTCCTTACTCCGCACCCCACACGGCCCCTCTTCTTGTATGAATTCCTAGCAGTGTAAAAGTTTCAAGTTGTTTGTATTAATCTGTCATTCAAAACGTTATAAGATACAGAAATTCTGTATGAGCGGATAAGGCGTGCAAAACAAACGGCACACAAAACCATCCTTAAACGAGGGTTATTGTGCTGGAAATACAATCCCTACATCGTTGTTTTGAAATGAACTGTTCCGATACCCCGATAAATTGACACAATCAACTGTCCTGCATATTTGAGATTGTATTCTCCCAAAAACATTGTACATACCTGAATTTTGCCAGTTCTTAAAGCGGCAAACATACACTGGGCTGTGTTAAAGGCATGCCTCCAATTGTGATATGCAACATTTTTCCTATAATTCTTCTTAACGCTTAGAATCCATCTCCAGAGAACCTTTGGAAAGAAAAACACAATGATCAGTTTAAGAGATGTGGGGCATTGTTAACCACTAACCACTGCTGATGCTAACGCTGCCATCACTGAGGCAATAGAACCAGTCAAACAACACCATTGGAAAATGTGGAGACATAAACCATCGCTAAGGCTAATAAAACAAGCTATGTTGTCTAATTCTGAGTAAAGTAACTCATTGTGTGCAACAAAAACATATTGTATAGAATATTCACATACATTAACCTAATTTCAAATAAATGGTGAGAAAGAAATTCGTCATTCTACATTTCTCAAAGGCAACAGACAGTAAGGAAATACTGCGTCACTGAGGCTAACGCAATCAAGGTTACTATAGAAAAATAGATAGGCTGAGGCGACTCCACCAGCTTTTTGTTCCCCCGAGTTTCCAACAACTTCCCGTCCACCGCCATCTTGATTCTCGAATCAGAGCATGTGGTTTCAGAGATGTGAGAGTCAATCTCTCCCATCTCTGAACTCCTGATAGTGTCCTAATTATTCCTCTGTGGTCTTTAGGAGGGGGCACCCCTTACAGTGCAGTGGAGGTGCACGCGAGAATCAGAAACACTGAACTCAATGGGGTGGCCGGTGGCTCTCTATGATAGTGATTCTTAATGCATCTGCAGTTGGCCACACTCCTGACAGGTCATGGAAAACCCATACCTCTTTAAATCCAGTATGGCTGATGCAGAGTCAATTACATGTCAGGTGCACAAGCATGAAGCTTTTGATCCTTCTAATGTTGCTTAAACGAGTATCATTGTGATGGGTAATATTGAGTTGAGTGAATTTGTGACAGGCCAGTGCCTATAAATGGCCTGTAGTGCAATTGTAGAATCAGCCACATGACAAGATTCATGATGCTGTCCACCTCTCTGCCGAGGTTGCTAAAAGGAGTACCATTGAGATGTGTACCATTGACAATGGGAAGAGGGCATTGCGGTCCTCCATCATCTCAGCAGAACGGTGCCAGAATATTGCATCATCTTGCATAAATATTATTTGCTAAATATTGTTTACAAACATTCTTCCCAATAGGATTATAAACAGAAAACCTGTACCTATAAGACGATATTTTTGTAAGTAATATTTAGGACACAATACCTATGTCGGTCGATATTTTTTTATACAATATTCTGACAAGCAACAATCCCTGGAAGGCGTGAACACACAGACCTATTCAGTATGTACTTTGCTTGAATAATTCATTTTTTGCCACCTGACAACAAAGAACTAATACACTTTCTACAAGATATAAACATTTACGTTTACAACATTTACAACTGCTACATGCTATTAGCCGTTTTTTTATATAAAGTGCGCACGTGGCCCAAGGGCATTAGAGCTCTTTAGATGAGCACCACATTACATTACATATAATCAGATTCAGAGGTGGTCCATTATTATGAGTGGCAGGACTCCGCCCCCCTCCATTTTTCAAAGCAGGATGCGTGCCTGTCAGGCTGAGCGTCATATCAGGGTAAAGCAGCAAGGCGCTTTACAGGCGCACGTGCCTGGCAGCCTGAGCAGGTTTTGCTGAGCTGAAGATCTAGCAGCCCTGAAGGCGGTGACTTCATCAACCTAGCAAATCCCTCTGAGGCCTTACCCTCATGACAAGAGAGAGTGCCACCAATAGAGTCAGCCATGGGCACTTCAGATTTAAGCCCTGATGGTCTGTTAAAGATGCCTTGTCACAGAGTGGGATGGAGTCAGCAAGTCTCACTGAGCCCACTCAACTCTGTGTTGAGTTAGGGAAGGTCCTCCTCTCATTGGCTGACCCATGACAAGGACAGCTGATGAAAGAAGGCAGCAGGATTTTTCTGTGTTTCCCTTCACGTTCCAAAGCAGCCAGCTCCTTCCGGCAACTTCATGCTTCTCCCTCCTGTCACCCGCTGGTCCTTCCGCCCCCGCCTAGTCGCGGTAAGTGCTTTTTGAAAGTTTGGGTGCATGCATATATGCATGAATGTATCTGTATTTGAGTGTGTGTGCAAGTGTGTGTTTGTGAATGGTGGTTGTATGTGTGCACACTTGTGAATGGATGGGTGTGAGCAAGTGTGCTTGTGGATGGGTAAGTGTGAGTAAGCGTGTATGCTTGTGAATGTAAGGGTGTGGGTCAGTGTGCTTGTGAATGGGTGGTTGTGAGTATGTGTGGAAGTGAGAATGTGACCACTCAACTATTTCTTAAAATTACAAGACGCAGCTGCTCAGACTCACTTTTTGTGTATGTGTGTTTTTAGGCATGGTGATATTAAGTGCTTTCCCAGAACCACAGAATTCTGAGGCAATGTACAGACTCAAACCTGGTTTTCCAGTCCCATAGTCGGCAGCTTGGGCTGTTAGGCCACATCTCCATCTTTTCAAACAGCACTTTCTTTCCTGTTGATAGTTCCAGGTAGAACTGCCACTATTTACTAAAAATCTCAGCAGGTTGCAGCTGTGGTTGCTTCTTCGTCGAAACTGCCAAAACGTTTTGGAGGGGCTTCAAGCTCTGAATTCATGCTTGCCAAATCTGCTGATTAGGTGATAGGCGAGGGCTTTTTAGTGAGTTCTACGGCTTGCCGATTTCGCTCCACAATCCTCCAGCTTTTTAAGGCATGTTGCAAGCAAAAGTGTGTTCGTTCAGACAACCAATGCAAGTGCTGCTCTGTGAGCTCATGTCAAATATGTAAACTAAACACATAAAAGATTCAGCTAAGCTGACAGTGGCTGATTGTAGAAAATGGACAGCGGAAGATAACAATATCAGGGCTGCCTCACTGGGACTAAAAATGAACAAGCTTTGGCAAAGCCAATATGTCTCATTTATGCAAGAGCTATTGGCTTTGCCAGTATGTTTTAGCCATGTTGTACACAAGCGTGGCTGCTGTTCAGCATGGGTAAAGGTTAATGGGGTAAGGGAGAGTGGTATGAAGTGGAGTGTCAAAGTGGAATGTTATGGAGTGGCATAGAGAGTTGTGGAGTGACATTGATTGGCGTAGAGTGGTGTAGAGTTGAGTGACGAGGAGTGGCGTGGACTGTTGTGGAGTGGTGCGTAGAGAATAGAGTGTTGTAGAATGGAAGGGCATAGAGTGGAGTACAGTGTCGTAGAGTTGAGTGGAGTAGAGAGTCAGAGTAGAGCATCAGAGTAGAGTAGAGTGTTGTGGAGTGGCATAGAGTGTCAAGAGTGGCATGGAGGGTGTAGCGTAGAGTGTAGTAAAGTGCTGTAGAGTGGCGAAGAGCATAGTAGGTAGTCGCAGAGTGAAGTGGAGTAGAATGGCATAGAGTGGAGTGGTGTGGATTGGTGTAGGGTGCCGTAGAGTGAAGTGCATAGAGTGTCATAATGGAGTGTAGAGTGGAGTAGTGTGTCATAAAATAGACTGGAATAAAGTAGCATGGAGTGGCGTAAAAGGAGCTGCATAGAGCGTCGTAGAGTGGAGTAGTGTAGTAGAGTAGCATAGAGTGTATTAGATTTTTGTGTAGTGGCATAGAGTGAACTAGAGTTTAATGAGTAGAGCATCATAGAGTGAAGCATTGTGGAGAGGAGTGTCGAAGAGTGGAGTATCGTAGAGTGGCCTAGAGTGAAGTGGAGTAAAGTACAGTGGTGCAGAGTAGATTGGTGTACAGTGCAGTGGCGTAGAGTGCTTTGGTTTTGATTACATTAGAGTGGCGTAGAGTGCAGTAGCGTAGAGTAGATTGGTACAGAATAGAGTGGAGTGGTGCAGTGCAGATTGCAGTGGTGTAGAGTGTAATGATACAGAGTGGAATGTTGTAGAGTGGAGAGGCACAGAGTGGAGTAGAGTGGGGTAGAGTGCAGTGGCATAGACTCGATTGTTTCAGAGCAGTGTAAAGTGGCGTAGAGTGGAGCAGAGTGGAGTGGTACAGGGTAGAATGCAGAGGTGTAGAGTGGCATACAGTGCATTGGCATAGAGTGCAGTGGCATAGAATGCACTGGTGTAGAGTAGATTGTTTCAGAGTAGAGTGAAGTGGTGTACAGCGGAGTGGTGTAGGATAGAGTGCAGTGTCATTGAGTAGTGGTGTAATGTGCACTGGAGTAGAATGAATTGGCACATAGTGCATGGGCATAGAATGCAGTGTTGCACAGTAGAGTGCAGTGTTGCACAGTAGAGTGCAGTGGAGTAGAGTGGAGTGGTGTAGAGTGGAGTGGCCTATACTTGAGTGGTGTAGAGTGCAGTGATGAAGAGTGCTGTGGTACATAGTATAGTGGGGTAAAGTGCATTGACATAGAGTAGAGTCGTGCAGAGTAGCGTATAGCGGCATAAAATTCAGTGGCACAGAGTGCAGTGACACAGAGTAGAGTTACGTAGAGTGCATTCGTATAGAGTGCAGTTGCGTAGAGTATAGTGGTGCAGAGTAAAGTGGCGTAGAGTACAGTGGTGCAGAGTGGCATAGAGTTTAGTGATGTAGAGTACAATGGTGTAGAGTGACAGAGTGTAGTCGCGTAGAGTGTTGCAGAGAAGAGTATAGTGACATACAGTGCAGTGGTGCACAGTAGATTGGCGTAGAGTGCAGTGGCGTAGAGTGTATTTTTTAAGTGGTGAAGAGTGCATTGGCGTAGAGTGCAGTGGCATAGAATAGAGCTGCGTAGACTGCAGTGGCGTAGAGTAGAGTGGTGCAGAGTAGAGTGGAGTGGCGCAGGGGACATTGCAGTGGCGTGGAGTGACGTAGAGTGGAATTACGCAGATTGGAATAGAGTGGCATAGAGTGCAGTGGAGTCGAGTAGATTGTTTCAGAGTAGAGTGAAGTGGCATAGAGAGGAGTGGCATAGAGTAGAGTGCCATAGAGTGAAGTGGTGAAGAGTAGATTAGAGTGGCTTAGAGTGGACAGGTGTAGTGTGCAGTGGCGTAGAGTAGAGTGGTGTAGAGTTTAGTAGCAGAGTGAGTGGTAGAGAGCAGTGGCGTAGAATTCAGGGGCAGAGTGCAGTGTTGCAGAGTAGACTGTCGTAGAGTGCAGTGGTGTATAGAAGAGAGGTGTAGGGTGCATTGGCGTAGAGTGCAGTGGCGTAGAGTACAGTGCTGCAGAGTAGTGTGCAGTGACGTAAAGTGCTGTAGAGTGTTGCAGAGTATAGTGACAGAGTAGACTGGTGTAGAGTGCAGTGGCATAGAGTGCAGTGGTTAGAGTACACTGCAGTTGCATAGAAAAGAGTGGCGCAGAGTAGAGTGCTGCAGAACGGAGTGGTGCAGCTTAGATTGCAGTGGCATAGAGTAGAGTGGAGTGGTGCAGAGTGCAGTAGAGTAGATTGTTTAACAGTAGAGTGAAGTGGAGAAGAGCGGAGTGGTGCATGGCAGAGTGGAGTAGTGCAGGGTACAGTGCAGTGGTGGAAAGCAAAGTGGCGTAGAGTGCACTGGTACAAAGTAGATCAGAGTGGCGTTGAGTGGATTGGCATAGAGTGCACTAACGTAGGGGGAAGTGGTACAAAGTAGAGTACACTGGCGTAAAGTGCAGTGCCATAGAGTGCAGTGTACAGAGTAGGGTGGCATAGAGTGCAGTGGGGTAGAGAGGAGTGGTGCTGAGTAGAGTAGAAAGTCGTAGAGTGAAGTGGCATATTGTGGAATGGTGCAGAGTAGAGGGCAGTGGTGTGGATTGGTGTAGATTAGAGTGGAGTGGAGTAAAGTAGAGTATGCATTGTATAGTAGCGCACTGCCATTACAGACAACACATCTTCAATTAAAATTACCATTACGTTTGCATGGACATACAGTTTTACAGATACAAGCATACAGCTCACAAACAATAAGGTGTGGACCCTCCTGGGTCACTGCCCTCCACTACTCCACTAGGTCATCGGAAACCTCAACTTCCACCTCGACTACCCCAGCGACCCCAACTCCACCTCCCTCCTGGGCAACCTCGCCAACATCGGACTGAGACAGCTCGTCACCACGCCTACCCACAAGGGTGGACACACCCTCGACCCCATCTTCGCAGGAGGAAACAACATCCACTTCAGCCACACCACGCAACCCCTTTGGACGGACCACCACTGCGTGCACTTCCTCGTCAACAAACCCAAGCCGCCCAAACCTGCCCCGCACCCTCCGCGAAGGAACTGGAGCAAAGTCACTGAGGATCAGCTCAACTCCACCTTCAACCGCGACACCCCCACCACTTCGACCGACGCAAACATCGCAGCCAGGGAACTGCACAAATGGATCCTCAATTGCGCAGACAAACTCGCCCCCCTACGCTGCTCCGACAGACAGCGCCCCAGGAAGGCCACCTGGTTCACTACTGACCTCCAAAAAGCCAGACGCTTCTGCAGACGTCTTGAGAAGAGCTGAAGGAACAGCAAAACGCCTGACGACTCCACCACCTACAGGACCGCCATGACGGAATACCACCAACGCATAAGAACCACTAAACGGACTTTCATCCAAAACAGAATCCTCGCCAACTCCAGCAACTCCAAGGAGCTCTTCAACATCATCCAGGAATTCACCAAGGCCCCCAGCGAAACCACGGACATCACCCCCTCCCAGGACCTCTGCGACAAGCTCGGATCTTACTTCCATCTGAAAATCAAAAGCCTCTACGACAACTTCAACGACCAGACACCGGACTCCACAGCAACTTCCGACAACGCCAGCCACCCCACCATCTCCACCTGGATGCTGGCCACGACCGAAGAGACCGCCTCGACCATGAAAGGCATCCACTCGGGGGCCCCTACAGACTCCTGCCCACCACACATCTACCACAGAGCCGCCACCGCCATCGCGCCAGGACTACTACGCACCATCAACACTACCTTCAAGACCAGCACCTTCCCCGATGACTGGAAACACGCAGAAGTCAGACCCCTGCTCAAGAAGCCCTCAGCAGATCCCACGGACCCCAAGAACTACCGGTCCATCTCACTCCTCCCTTTCGCTGCAAAAGTCACTGAGAAGACCGTCAACGCACAACTAACAAGGTTCATCGAAGACAACTCTGTCCTCGACCCCTCCCAATCCGGATTCTGCAGCAACCACAGCATCGAGACCTCTCTACTCGCCGCTACAGATGACATCCGCTCCCTCCTCGACCAAGGACACACCGCGGCCCTGATCCTGCTCGACCTCTCAGCAGCATTCAACACCGTCTCCTACCGCACACTCGCCACCAGACTCCGCGACGCCGGCATTCAAGGAACCGCCCTCGACTGAATCTGCTCGTTCCTCACCAGCAGAACCCAAAGAATCAGACTGCCACCCTTCCTCTCCGAGCCCACGGAAATCAACTGCGGAGTCCCCCAGGGATCATCGCTCAGCCCAACGCTCTTCAACATCTACATGGCCCCCCTCGCCGCCATCGTCAGACAATACGGCCTCAGCATAGTATCCTACGCCGATGACACCCAGCTCGGCCTCTCCCTCACCAAAGACCCCACCACCACCAGACTCAACTTCCAGGAAGGAATGCAGGACGTCGCATCCTGGATGAGAAACAGCTGCCTCAAGCTCAATTGGGAGAAGACAGAAGTCCTCATCCTCGGAACCTCCCCGTCAGCTTGGAACAACACCTGGTGGCCCACCTCCCTCGGCAGTCCCCGACCCCCACGGACCACGCTCGAAACCTCGGCATCGTATACGACTCCTCCCTCTCCATGAACGGACAGGTCAACGCAGTCACTTCCAGCTGCTTCAACACCCTCCGCATCCTCCGCAAGACTTTCAAATGGATCCCCCCTGAATCAAGGAAGACCGTCACCCACGCACTCATAACCAGCAGACTGGACTACAGAAACGCCCTCTACGCCGGGATCAACAAGTCTCTACTCCGCAAGCTCCAGACAAGTCAGAGGAACTTGTCAAGTCAGAGGAACTTATTAAGCGCACATATCACCATGGGGTCTCATGGCGCTAGCGAAGACTCCGTGAGGACTGACGATCGGGTATGCAAGCATTATAGACGGTCAAATAACCAGGTTTTTAGTTCCTTACGGAAAAGCTTATGGTCAGTGATGGAAAGGAGATGTGGCGGAAGCTTGTTCCAGAAAGCAGGTGCGAGAAAGGAGAAGGATCGACCGCCGTTCCTGGCGGTGCGGATTCTGCGAGGGGTGAGGAGACATTTAGTACTTGACCTAAGTGTCCTACTTGGCTGATACCAGCTAAGTTTCTTAGCAAAATAACTTGGCCCGGTTCCATACATGCTCTTATGAGCGAAACAGAGGATTTTGAAGCGGCATCGCTTCTTAATAGGGAGCCAGTGAAGAGTCTTCAGACTGGGGACTGATGGGGCTCTTGATGGAAGGTTTAATACTAATCTAGCAGCGGTGTTTTGCAAAACTTGAAGCTTGGAGTAGAGCTCCTCGTTTATGGAGGCCAACAGGGCATTACCATAGTCAATACGATTTATGATAAGTCCCTGGACCAGCAATTTCCTGGATTCGATGGGAATCCATTGAAAACTTTTGCGTAGTTTACGCAAAACACCATAACAGATGCCAATTACATGATTTATATGGCTTTTCATTGACAGCTTATTGTCAATCATCACTCCGAGGGTCCGTACCCCAGGTTTGGGAGATGGACACGGGCCCAGATTCTGAGGCCACCAGTCACCAGACCAGTATTCATCCGCCTTACCAAAAAGAATGACCTCTGTCTTACTTCCATTAAGCTGTAAGTGATTGGTATGCATCCAGTTGTCAATATGGGTCATGCAGTTTTTGAAATGGATCTTTGTGTCGGTGGGGTCAGGGCCAAGAGTAATCAATAGCTGAGTGTCATCAGCATATGACACCACATCAAAACCGTAGGACCTGATCACCTTGGCCAGGGGTGTCACGTACAGGTTGAAAAGCATAGGACCTAAGATGGAGCCCTGAGGGACTCCTATGCTTACAAACCGACTGCAAGAGGCAAGAGTGCCTATTTGTACTGTGGAGGTTCGATTCGTTAGATAATTCCTGAACCAGTCCAAGGCCATACCCCTGACAACCACCTCCCAGAGCCGCTGTTCTAAAATGCTATGGGAGATGGTGTCAAAGGCGGCCGACAGATCCAACAGGACAAGCATGGCTGACTGCCCATTGTCCAAGGCCAGTCTAATGTTATCTACAACCTCCACCAACGAGGTTTCGGTGCTGTGTGCCGCCCTGAACCCCGACTGTGATGGATCCAAGAGTCCATGACTCTCCAGATGGGTGGTAAGCTGCTTATTGACCAAGGACTCAAGTACCTTTCCAAAATATGGAAGCAGAGAGATTGGACGGTAGTTGCTAGGTACCTTAGGATCAGCAGAGGTTTTTTTTTAGAATTGGCTTAACTTGTGCTGCTTTCCATCTAACGGGGACCATTGCTTGTGCTAATGACATGTTGAATAAGTCCGTGAGTTTATCCGTGAGCAAAGGAGCAATGGTTGAAAAGAAGCTGGGCGAAAGCGGGTCTACTCGGAAGCCCAATTTAATCTTGGCCAGAGCGGTTGAAACTTCATCTGAGGTAAACACAGTGAACTCCAGAAAAAGAGGAAAAGTAGAGTCAAGGTTAGTGACTGAATTATTGTCAGAATTTTTGATATCGTGGTGTGGAAAGGACCTGTGAATTGATTTAATCTTTTCATCAAAAAAATTTGACAGCGTGTCAACCCATTCTTGCGAGGATGTATTACCTGGCTGGTCAGAAAGAGGAGTAGTAAACTCCTTTAATATTTTGTAAAGATCCTTGTTGGAATTGGCAGCTTTGTTAATCCTATTAGTAAGACACAACTTTTTGGCATGTCTGATGTTATCTAAGTAGCCTCGATGGATCTGTTTATATTTTTGACGATCTTCACTGGTCTTAGTTTTTCTCCATTTACGCTCGGCATTCCTACTAGACAGTTTTTCAGCTTTCAGTGCTTCCGTGAACAAGGGTGATGCCCTAGGCTTGATCTTGACCCTTGACAGAGGTGCCACGTTGCTCAGGGCCAATGTGATTGCGTCCTCAAAGGCTGTTACTGCATGATCAATATTCTCGGTGTGGGCTAGAGACGGGGAGTTAAAATGAGCCGAAAAAGTCGCTGAAGTGACTTTACGCCATGGCCTTATCTAGGTGGGTTCACTACTGGGACAGTTTTTTGTGGTGCCTATTGGTAAGGAGAATTTTAGCAAATTATGGTCAGACCAGAGCAGAGGGAGGGGGAACTCAACTCTAGCATTAGTTGTGTTGGTAAACAAAAGATCAAGAGTATGGCCAGCCAGGTGAGTAGGTCCCACCACCATCTGGACTAGTCCCAGTTTGTTCAGATTCATCACCAGTTGACTTGTGTCGGAGTCTGATAACAGCTCTGCATGGTAATTAAAATCTCCAATAAGGAGAAAATTATCAGCAGCTAATACATGTGAGGCAATTATCTCAAGTAGATGGTTTATAAAATTAGTTTTCTGGCGTGGAGGTCTGTACACTAGGGCACCTCTCCAAGTTCCTTTTGATTGAGTTTCAAGTTAGAAAATATACATTTCGGACATTTCTGTGGTAGAGGTATCTAGTGTAGTGATTTCTAGTCCCGCCCTGGTAGCTATTGCGATCCCTCCTCCTCTTTTGGCATTTCTATCTAATCTAGTTAGACAATCCAGAACACCGCAGCCAGACTCGTCCTCGGCATCCCTCGACACGAACACATCACCCTACACCCACAGGACCTCCACTGGCTCCCCGACGAGAAGAGAGTCATTTTCAAGATACTCACCCATGCCTACAAATGCCTCCACAAAACCGGACCCCAATACCTCAACGAGAGAATCTCCTTCAATGCACCCAAAAGAAACCTCCAATCCGCCAACCTCGCCCTCGCCGAAATCCCGCGCATCCACAGAGCCAGAACAGGAGGAAGAGCCTTCTCCTACATCGCGACCAAGACCTGGAACGAGCTCCCGATCGACATCAGACGTGCCCCCTCCCTGAGCGTTTTCAGAAAGACACTCAAGACCTGGCTTTTTGGCTGAACGTATCCCCCCCCCCCAGCGCCTTGAGACCCTCGCGGGTGAGTAGTGCGCTTACAATTCCCTGATTGATTGGAAATGGCATCAAATAGTGTATTGATTTGTTTTGGCCGTATAAAAATATTTGTTTTTACCAAACTTCAGAATTACTTACAAATGTGCTTCATTTGTGGTCTGCTAATCTAACATTTCTACACAGTTCATTTACAGACATTTACATTTTGTTGTGTGCTAGAAAAAAAACATTGTACAGCCTTCCTCTAGTACACCCCCAGAAGCCAGCATGATTGTCACATAAATCCTCTCACTTTGAAGTCAGAGAAAGGAAAGGAAACACCAAACTCCCTCAGAAGACAGAGCCTGACATTTGACCTCTGTCTTTGAATGCGCAGCAAATGTAACAAGACAAGAAAAAGATAGATAATAGAAAAAGGGGGTGTTTTAAACACAGGGTATATATGGCGCTAACCTGTTCTCATGACTGTATATGAAAAGAATGTATCAGTGTGGTGCAACAGGTGAGGGAAAACACCTAAACCCTCAATAGTGGACGCGAGTCCGTTTCACACAAATGATAACAGGCCCTGTGCACACACATTAAAGTTTTACAACACACAGTAGACGTTGTATGCGAATGATGACAGGAGAAACGTTCTTCCGATATTCATTTAATGAAGTGTGGATTCATATGCCAGCCAACACGTGTTTCGTCAGTGGGTGTGTAACCCTTGACTTCCTCAGGGCTGGAATTACATAAAATGACTGTTGTCACAGTGGATTCACATAAAATGGCACGGTCAACATATCATGCGTATAAGTACGTGGACATCGTTGATATTGTTATTAAGACTTTCATTGGGTGGGAATATGTGCCACATCTACAAGACGGAAGAGGGATGGAACATGAATTTCGTGACATCCAAATGGGTGTCATGCATGATATTCCAACGTGAGATTTTGTGCTGTTGCCAGCATGCAGACAAAATTGTGCAATCAAACGGCAAGTGTCCAATTCATGTGTCAATAATTTTTGGGACCTCGGTGTACTATTGTGAACGGTGTAGCAAAATGGTGTTGGTGACGTACAAAAGGAGGTGTGTGGTGAAGAAGTTTAAAAAGGATATGATTTGTCCCAGCGTACGTGCAGTGAACTGGTGATTCAGAACGTATTATGAATACATGAACTATCATAGTTGACAGCTAATGCCTACCTCAAACACAATATGGTAGGACTTTAGACCTGTGGGTATAAATTAGTAGCACTGTTAGGCTAAACTATTCGCACCTATATTTCGTGCAAATCTACTCGTTGGTGAATGAAAACAAGAATATCGATCATTAATTCTCATCTCACCTTATGACTGGTGATAATTCCGACCCAGCGGGTCCTATCTGTTAATCCAAACCGGCGAGATCACTTCTTTGTCAATAGAAAATCTGTGTAATGAAAGTTTTTATAAGTAAAACGTTCAATCAGATGTGTACCTATTCTATGAGAATACGCGAACCTCTTTACCAGTCCCAGCAAAATTATCATGGCTTACCTTAAAATTCAGGTGTTTGTCAGCATATATGTGTTTCCCTCGGTGTATTTTATAATATTAGGATATCCTCATCATATCGTAGTCAAGCGTGAGTATCGCTTCCTGAACACGCGGTGTCATTCACCGTAAACCAGCTAAAAATGAAAATGCTTGAGTAAATCGCATGCCCTCAGGGCTGTAAAGTATATCTGAAAAGACCACAGTCATTGTCCCTAGTTCACATTCTAACAGACATTATGTTTCTTACCTCCAAACCACGGCGTGTCTATCTTATGCTCGATTTCTGTAACACTAGTTAGTGTTCCTTATTGTTTCTTCTGATTCTACCAGTTAAAGTCCCTTCTCATGAATACGCGGTGTCAATTACCGCAAGCCAACTAAAAACGAAATTAAAAATAAAAGGACGTCACTCAACTGACCTCATTCTATGCACAAGCAGAGTTTCTATACAAAACCTGCAGCAAGTCGCTGTATTCAAGTACGTTACGCTTACCTTCAGGCGAGTGCACCCGTGGCTTGTACTCCGGCACCAAGTAAACCGGAGGACAGGGAGTCTGAAACCGGAAGCAGTTTTAAGCTTCCGGTTCACCGCCATGACTAGACCGCTAACCCCCAGTGCTTGAGTAAAGTGCAGAGTGGGAAAATTAAACGGCGCATGTGTATTCTCCGCCTTGTCCACCTTCGTTTGAGGTGATAATCATTAGTAAAACAAACAGCGGGGCTCTAAATTTGAGTTGGGAATCCAAACCACCTACATTTGGAATAGTAATTATTTCATTAATCATCCGTGCTCCGGAATTAAAACGACAATAGACATACATTTTATACACTGTACATTAATGTCTATAAGAAAACGACAACAATTTGGCATGAGGTTTTCTCGAAAATTCAGGCAAACGAGGCTGAGAGGTCTAAACCATAAGTATATACAAGTTTTACAGCAGTAGACACCCAACTTAATACGTAATACATTTATGGGCGTAAAAAAAGAGACCGTTTTGGCATTGAATTAGAATAGTTTAAACAATGGCATAATAACCCGAAAATTAAAACAAGAACAGTTACAATGCCTATGTCTTCAAAATTGGATACTCATAACTTGTAAATGAGTGTATATACTTATGGTTTAGACCTCTCAGCCTCGTTTGCCTGAATTTTCGAGAAAACCTCTTGCCAAATTGTTGTTGTTTTCTTATAGACATTAATGTACAGTGTATAAAATGTATGTCTATTGTCGTTTTAATTCCGGAGCACGGATGATTAATGAAATAATTACTATTCCAAATGTAGGTGGTTTGGATTCCCAACTCAAATTTAGAGCCCCGCTGTTTGTTTTACTAATGATTATCACCTCAAACGAAGGTGGACAAGGCGGAGAATACACATGCGCCGTTTAATTTTCCCACTCTGCACTTTACTCAAGCACCGGGGGTTAGCGGTCTAGTCATGACGGTGAACCGGAAGCTTAAAACTGCTTCCGGTTTCAGACTCCCTGTCCTCCGGTTTACTCGGTGCCGGAGTACAAGCCACGGGTGCACTCGCCTGAAGGTAAGCGTAACGTACTTGAATACAGCGACTTGCTGCAGGTTTTGTATAGAAACTCTGCTTGTGCATAGAATGAGGTCAGTTGAGTGACGTCCTTTTTATTTTTAATTTCGTTTTTAGTTGGCTTGCGGTAATTGACACCGCGTATTCATGAGAAGGGACTTTAACTGGTAGAATCAGAAGAAACAATAAGGAACACTAACTAGTGTTACAGAAATCGAGCATAAGATAGACACGCCGTGGTTTGGAGGTAAGAAACATAATGTCTGTTAGAATGTGAACTAGGGACAATGACTGTGGTCTTTTCAGATATACTTTACAGCCCTGAGGGCATGCGATTTACTCAAGCATTTTCATTTTTAGCTGGTTTATGGTGAATGACACCACGTGTTCAGGAAGCGAATCTCACGCTTGACTACGATATGATGAGGATATCCTAATATTATAAAATACACCGAGGGAAACACATATATGCTGACAAACACCTGAATTTTAAGGTAAGCCATGATAATTTTGCTGGGACTGGTAAAGAGATTCGCGTATACTCATAGAATAGGTACACATCTGATTGAACGTTTTACTTATAAAAACTTTCATTACACAGATTTTCTATTGACAAAGAAGTGATCTCGCCGGTTTGGATTAACAGATAGGACCCGCTGGGTCGGAATTATCACCAGTCATAAGGTGAGATGAGAATTAATGATCGATATTCTTGTTTTCATTCACCAACGAGTAGATTTGCACAAAATATAGGTGCGAATAGTTTAGCCTAACAGTGCTACTAATTTATACCCACAGGTCTAAAGTCCTACCATATTGTGTTTGAGGTAGGCATTAGCTGTCAACTATGATAGTTCATGTTTTCATAATACGTTCTGAATCACCAGTTCACTGCACGTACGCTGGGACAAATCATATCCTTTTTAAACTTCTTCACCACACATCTCCTTTTGTACGTCACCAACACCATTTTTTAACATGATTTACTGCTACACCGTTCACAATAGTACACCGAGGTCCAAAAAATTATTGACACATGAATTGGACACTTGCCGTTTGATTGCACAATTTTGTCTGCATGCTGGCTACAGCACAAAATCTCACGTTGGAATATCATGCATGACACCCATTTGGATGTCGCGAAATTCATGTTCCATCCCTCTTCTGTCTTGTAGATGTGGCACATATTCCCACCCAATGAAAGTCTTAATAACAATATCAGCGATGTCCACGTACTTATACGCATGATATGTTGACCGTGCCATTTTATGTGAATCCACTGTGACAACAGTCATTTTATGTAATTCCAGCCCTGAGGAAGTCAAGGGTTACACACCCACTGACGAAACACGTGTTGGCTGGCATATGAATCCACACTTCATTAAATGAATATCGGAAGAACGTTTCTCCTGTCATCATTCGCATACAACGTCTACTGTGTGTTGTAAAACTTTAATGTGTGTGCACAGGGCCTGTTATCATTTAAGAAAAAGATAGATCTAAAGGCCTGTTTACAGAAAACAAACACTCGGAAGGATACAGTAAATAAGGTATGGGCCACGGAAGGGACAAAATCAAACAGGACAGCCTAAAACAAATAAAGCTAGCAAATAGAAAGCACAAAAATGGGAGTTACAAACCACAAATCCAATGGGCGGAATGCATTCACAGGGAAGCTTTCCGAATGTCCCTAAGATGTTGTTAGCAAACCAGACTGCTGCACTCTCTAGTGGGCTTAGACCTAAAAAGGCCACATAGCCACCATTTGTGGAAACTAAACTCCCAGGCCCTTCCCTTTACTTTGAAAAAAGCTGCAGAAACCCAGACAGAACAGGGCAAGTCTGTCCTGACCTTCAACTCATGTCACATATAGAGTGGAGGTGTGTCCTTCACACTGTGGGAATAACCGAGGCATTCTACGTGGGTGAAATGTTTTTGAAATGTCCATCATTTTGAGTGAGAAAACCCCAATGATGCTTCTCTCCGAGTCATGAGAGTATTACAAAAAAACCCTGAAACCTGCACAATAACTTAAAATGCCTGCCTCAAAACAGCTGTTGGAGTTACTGATTGCTAACTGCACAGCACTGGTACTTTGGCTGGTGAATAGTTGTCAGAAGTGCTCTAAAGCCAAGACCTTACGTCACATTTATTCCTCATGGTTTTGTCTTGGTCTGGGGATACATTTGAAATTAAATCTTTGAGATGAATAATAGTGCAGTATTTATTTGTCTTGAAATGTCGAGGTGCATTTGGATTTGATTTAACCGGAAGTACATGGTTTAAGGAAGGGCACCTAAACATTTATAAAACCAGATTTCACAATTGATTTAATGCAGGAATTTACCAATATCGTTCTGAAGACACGCTGTTATTTCTTTTCCTCTGAAGTGGGCCCCATGTCTTTTGATGTGATTTCCTGTGATGCCATCATTGCGTTTGGGGTAATTTTTAGGTCGTGCCTGGGCAGCGCATGCACTGTTCTGCAAGGCTGCTGAATTAGAGAATGGACTTGAAGCTCCGCCCACCCTCCACCCATATTTTTTATTGGCTTGTGTCACTGTCCTTTGTAAATGCTGGCTTCTGGTTCGTTAATAGGCTTGTTAGTCCCTCCTTAGCACCGCCTTGTGTTCATTTGTAACCTCCCATGAGGACTGGCCCTTTTACTTTTGTTGTTACACAGTAAGTCTTATTTAGTCTGTAAGCACTATTTTCTTTAATGAGTTTCTCCTACTGCAGGCACGACATGCTTTCCTGCAACATTCAGCGCCCCATGCGCGCTTCCACTTTCCAAGCAGCCCTGAACAATGGGGCAGCTTCTTTGAAATGAAACAGGTCTCACATTTACAAGAGTTTGAGCTATTGGCATTGTAAATGACAATGCCTTTTATTTATGTGTTTATTATCAAAACAGATAAAAAGAAGGCATTGTCATTTACAATGCCAATAGCTTTGCACTGCAAATGCTTGCTCACAATGTGTTATGACACTTCGTACTTTACAAATCGGAACAAGTCCTACATCTATGTGGTCACGGAATGTTGGCAAATTGGTGAATGCAACATAAATTCGAGAGGTTCAAACATGATCCAAGCTCACCATATGTCCATGATAATTTCCACATAAAAACGCAGCAGTTCTTTAAGTGGCAGCCAAAGACATACCTCTGCCAATGGTCACGTGCACAGATCAGTCTGTTTGGGGCTCATTACTGTTTTTTCGCCAACATGCCTAAAAGAGTAACAGGGCTTAATGGGGCTAATACTGCAGTTAATTTAAGCAATTTCAGTGAGACCGGTAGACATTTTCTCCTTTTCGGGGGGCTGAATTATGTAAATTAGGTTACAAATCAGCATCTGGGACAATCCTTCAAATCCAGAGGAGATATTGTTTTTCCAGGGTGACCCCCGATATTTATCCTATTCGATTTATTTTTAACTAAATTTTGAGGACAATTTTCATGGGCAATTCATTGGGTCACATGGATCTTAAAACATGTGACACACTAATGAGTTGCCAGCATTGAAAATTACTGAAATAGACACTCCAGATTTTTGGTAAAAGGCTGCACATTTTGAAATTCCTTTTATCTACTGTCAGACAGACATAACATCTCTCCCTTGGATCAAGTTCAAGGCAGTAAACCGTGGCACCCGCTCCTTGGTTCCCGCCAGACTACAATAGCATTTGTTTTCATAACTGAATGTTAATAAATACTGTAGCATTTATCACACAATGCAGCTTAGACCGTGACCTGGTGCACAAAAGACGCTGCTTCTGAAAGGACAGTGGTATTGACTTCGGAAATGCGAGGCCGCTGCTACTCGCAATGCATAAGAGCGAATTGTGATTCGTAATGGACATTATGAATTCAACAATTTTGAGTTGCAACGGAAAGAAGCCCCCCTTGAAATTCGCAATGGAATACTTAGGGCCTGATTACCAAAAAGTCAGTTTGTGAGTTCCTAATGGCGAATTTTTGCGACTCGCAATTAGGAAATCGCAAATGCCCATGCACATATGTGTCTTAGACACATTTTGCGATTCCCAGTGGGTCGCAAATAGACCTACCTTATTAATATTCATGAGGTAGGTCTCGCTTTTCGACCCACTGAGAATGGCCTGCACTCACAGGGATGGTGGCCTGCTGGGGATAGCAGACCAGCATGTCTGTGACTGCTTTTTAAATAAAGCCATTTTTGTTTGTAATGCAGCCCGTTTTCCTTAAAGCAAAACGGGATGCATTAAAAAAATAAAAATGAAAAGCTACCTTTTCATTTTTTCAGAATAGGCATGGGACCACTGGCTGCTCTTAAAAAATGTTGGCGCCCACATTCACAAAGGGGAAGGGGTCCTTTAGGACCCCCCCCCTTGGAGAATGGGTAACTGCTAATGTTTGCGACTGCATTCCTGGCCGCAAAACATTCTACAAACCAGTGCGACTCGCTAGTAGGAAGGGATGCCCTTAAAACGCCCCTTCCTAATAGCGACTCGCAAACCCTATTTTGTGAGTCGGTAATAGGTGACCGACTTCCAAAATATGGTTGGTACATGCCAAAAAGCATTTTACCGGTCGCAAACGGCCCGATGGGCCTTTCACGAGCGGTAAAATGCTTCGTACATATGGCCCTAAATCTCTGCGATCGTTTTTGCGGTCACAAAGCATAGCATGGCCTGGAGGTAAACATTGGCAAAGTGTAAGCTTTCAAAATGTGACCTCTTAGACTCTTTGCTTGTGCAGGCAGCAGACACTGGGCAGGTGCAGGCGGTGGTCCCGTGCTCTCCTGCACGCACGAGCCAATGTCGCATTTACAATATGCCACTGTGGCATTGTCACACCTCGTTGCAATATAGAGATATATTGCTAATGCAAGTGTTAATGGCGCGATTAAGGCCTGCTAATCCATGAAGGACTCCATGTCAGCATTTGCTACTTTTACGAGGGATTCATAATACGACTATTCCTGCTTCATCACAATTCACTAGGCAGGGTGAATCTAACTTGTGCAAAAAGACCCTTTACATTGCAAAGGCGTTTAGAATCCCTCATCAATCAAAGGGAGAGCTAGCTGGTCGCTGCTCAGTTCAGAGAATCAGCTGCGATGATCCTTTGCTACTGCTATCATTGTTACTTACTAAACAAGCTATTTATGGAGAACTAAAAACAAAGTAAGGAAAAAGGCTGCCTCTTGCCATTGTCATGATGCAAGGAATCCTCTTGTTGTGCATTCATGCAATTATAAAAGAAGTTGTCACGCCATACAGCACACGATTAATTCAATAAAGGGGTAAAATACATTTCCACAGCTCTCCAAGGTTCACAAATTCATACACTTTACTACGTCTTGAAATTGAAAGTGAAAAATGTGCTTTTCAAAGTCAAACCAAAAATTGATTTTTCTTTTCTTCAACACCTAGCCATGTTTAAAGAACTAGGCAGGACCGTGTTAATTAATAGAATGATTCCATATGTTACTGTACATTATCAAGAGGAACGGTAAATGCACAGTTTGAGGTTTCAAACAGTCGGACTATTTCCAGCCACCAGCAGCCCCCGGGGTCCTACCTCATACTTCATTTGGAAGTTCTGCACAAGGTTGAGGTCGGTGAACATCCGGCTCGTGGCCAGCGTAGTTTCCGTATCCGAGAGCTCGAAGTCGCTGAAGTGGAAGTCGGTCAGTTTCAGGGACTGCGCGGATGGCACTATGGTGGCCTGGGGGGGGGGAGCAGAAAATCACATAACAGGAAACGGGTTCAGATTACTATCCAATACTACATATCTGTCAAATATTCCAATCACTGCTCCCGTTGAATTTATATTCTTGGATGCTACGATACATGCACGCCTTCAATTTAGAGGGGGGTTTGACCCTGTTAACTGCTCATCCCCCAATTATGTGCACATGTCAAAGGTGCTGGTGGATAATGAGAGGAAAGGACATTAATAGCTGTTAACAGCAGGAACCATGGGGGCAATAAGGATAATAACACCCATTCACCTAACATCATCCAACACAGATAAACAACAGGCCTAGTTCCCCAGTCTGCTCTATTACATGTTTCACACTCACTAAGTTTGAAGACAGGAAGACTATAGTGGTTGACATCAGCATTCAATTGAAGCAGCCCACATAGAGCTAATGGGTGATGAGTTCTGCCTTCTCTTAGCTAATTTGAACCATTTTCTTTGATTGGTCCCACAATCTCCTCAAACATATGTTGAAAAAATAACAGTCTCACTAGCATAGAATTCCTCAGACTTGCGCACTGACTCATAGTGGATAGGTTTTGGAGTCACCACTTGTCATCTTTCAGGGACTCCAAAGAGTTCCAGATTTAACTAGGAGCCCAGTGGCGTAACGAAACTAGAGGGGACCCCCCTGCAAAGTACATGGAGGGGTTCCCCCACGCTCCAGACCCAGTTAGGTGCTTTCAGGCCAGGGGCCACCGCCCATGCACAGTGCCAGAGGGCCCCCTGAGCTCAGGGCCCACCGCACTGTGGGGGCTGCGGGGGCTATTGTTACGCCACTGCAGAAGCCCACCCCGCTCCATGTACATGAACTGGGGTGAGGAGGGAGCATGATGATGAAGCATGCCACTGAAGTGGGTGAGGGTACAGCATCCCTTCAAATTAAAATAGCAGTTCTCCGCATAGCAATGATCCTTAGTTAAAATTTCCATAAAATAATGGAAAATTAGCTAAATCTCAATAGCATTACTCCACACCTACTATTCCCGTTTTGTTTCTAACAAGAGGAGTGACAGGGTTACCATAAAGCAAGCCGGGGGAAGTAGCTTCAACTCCTAGCAAAATATATATAGTGAATAAAAAGCAGAAATAAACACAGGATTCAATCGTCACTGGAAGCAGACTGAGAGAAATGGCGGGTAATATCCTTGTCAACTTGCAGAGCATCAAAAAAGGTGCTCATAGTAAGACACTTAGCCAGAGAACAATGGATCTACAAGATTGCTTACTATTTTCACGTCACTTTCAAAAAGATGGGCAGAGCGGGTGCTGAATTGAGAAACTGAGTACCAAAGGACACTACTAGTGACTGTTGTAAATTATCCCCTAAAAGTCAGCATTTGCAGAAATGCACAAATGTAACAATGTTCAAAAAGATATTTGCAGATGCCCATCAGTAAATGTGCTGAAAATGACATTTGCACATTTGTACAAAAGGGATATGTTTGTAGGGATGGTATTCTTCAAATGTCAGTGCATCCCTACTACACAAAGGGATACTGTAGGGAAGTTGATTAATAATTTGGATGGATAGGAGTCCACCACAAGAAATAAGACAACAAACTTGTTAAGCTAAAACATAGCGTTAATAATTTGAACCTGAGCTCAACCCCCTGGAAGCCACGGCACAGAGCAGACAGGCTTAACTCAGGAAAATGAGTAAAGTATTTAGCGGTATTAAAACAGTTAAAAAGTAAAAGCACAACGCAATACAAATCTCACAACCAATTTAGAAAAACAGAGAAAAATGTAAGGAGTAAATTGACACACATTGACAAACATTCATCAAGGGGAACCAGGAATACATTTTTCGACGTTGTCTAGGACCTAGGCACAAATTCAGGGCGACCAAGATGGAGTGCTGGTAGGACACACCAGCGGGTTTGTACCAATCAAAGATTTTACCTTCTGACTAAGGGCCTGATTTAGATTTCGGCGGATGGATTACTCCGTCACAACGGGGACGGTTATCCTGTCTGCCGAAATATAAATTCCACTTTATCCTATGGGATTTATATTTTGGCAGAAGGGAGATCCGTCATCGTTGTGAAGGAGTAACCTGTCCGCCGAGATATAAATCAGGCCCTTAGTCTCTGAGATGAAAGTCAAAATCCTCCTGCAGGGCAAACGGCAGGCTGTAACCGCCACAGTCCTCTCAAAGCCGAAAAATCACTGGAAAAGATCTCACTGAAGCTGTTATTTTGGGGGGAACAGCCCCAAGCAGGAGAAATTTCAAATTTAACTGCTGCTGAAGTCTCCCTTGGTTGCATACTTTTTGCATCTCTGCCCAGTCAAGATTTCTACCTTCATACTTAGGGCCCCATGCATCAAACCAAAAACCGGTCGCAAACGGGCCGATTCGCAGAATCTGCCCCTTTGCGACCGGTATTTTTGCATTTGGGATGCATCATCCCAAATGCAAAAATCGCAACTTAAGGAATCGCTAAAATTGCGAGTACTTAAATTGCGATTGCATTTAAGGAATCGCAAATTGCGATTCCTTAAATGCAATGCATTAAGCAAAAAATTATTGAGATTTCGCTATTAGGAATTGCAAATTACCATCAAACTAAAGTTGATGGTAATTTGCGATTGCTTTGAAAAATCCACCAAAGTGCATTTTTCAAAGTCACATTTACACACACACATGCCCTTGGGGCATGAGTGTGCGCAACATGTGGAAAAAGGGGAATTTCAGGGGTGCAACAGGGTATCCTTTTGGAACCCTTGCACCCTTGAAATTGCATGCGCAATTTGCGAGTACCTATGGAGTACTCGCAAATTGCGCAGGCAATTCCCATTGATTCCTATGGGCCTCTAGGCCCATAGGAATGAATGGGAATCAATTCCTTAATTGCGACTCGCAATTTGCGAGTCGCAATTAAGGAATTTTAAGGAATCGCATTTTTTTCCCGATTTCTACATGCATTGCATTTTGCAATTTCTAAATAGCGAATCGTTAAAATTCGCTAATTAGAAATCGCAAAATGTGGGCTTGATGCATGTGCTCTTTAGTCTTTTAATGGAGCTCAAAATCCTCCAGCAGGGCAAGCCTGAAGCCCTATCTGGCAAAGACCCTTCAAAATCGGACACTTTTGCCCAAGGTTTCGCTGATGCTCTAGATGTCTTGGAAGTCCAAAAATGTTCTAAGTCCCAACATTTCATAGTTTCTATAGTAGTTTCTCTTGGTCAATTCCCAGCTTTTCAGAGTTTCTGTAGAAGCTCCTCTTGGTCAACTCTTAGGACCTAAGGGACAGCACTTAGGGGCCAAGACTCACTCCAGCAGAGGCCACCAGGACAGTACAGCCCCAGTCCAGTTGCTACTGGTCAGCTGGGCACTTTAGGAAAAAAGCCTCTTACAGCTTGTTGTGTTCAAGTAGCAACACAGGAGGTCAGTCAAATGACCCTTGGAGTCCACTTCTCAGTCCTGGGAACAAATAGGAGCAGTTCCAGCCTTTAAATTATCACATAGGTCTTTCAGGTACCACATAGGTCTTGTGTCAAACTGAAGGTCTAGTTCTCTTGTGTTTTTCTGCAGGACCAGAAAATGTTCTGATGAGCTGTGGTTGAGATGCTTTTTGTAGGATTCAGTGGCCATTGGGGGAGGGTGACTTCTGTATACTCTCTAACCAATGAGAAAAAAGTTTTCAAGGGCAAACTTACCCACTTCGCAGAACATCCTATTTGACTTTCCACACACTATCACACAATGCACTATTCTAAGTAAAATCCAAAATGGCACAGCCTTTCTGCCTTTAGAGGTGGCTTATGAGCAGCCTTAGATATATGAAGGGAAATGAGAAATCCCCTTCTCTTCAGCTAAATCAAACTGGTTTTGGGACCAGCTTCCTCTCCCACTATGCCGACAGGACAAAAGGCTTTACTTCCGCAGGTCTCCTTTTACACTTAAATATGAATGGAAAGGTCTCACGCAGGTGAATTTCAAGTTAATGAAGTTCCTGAATGCTCTCCAGCTGCTCTTCAAGAGCGGATATTTGTCACATACCTCACACCCAGGTCTGACTTCCAAAAGGCCTAAGCCATTGTTTCTACTCTGCGATCATTTTTAATACCCCATTAAGGGAAAGCATTGACAGGCCCGATGCTGGCAGGGGAATGTTAATTAGCCCACTGGGGATTCTAGAAGACAAAATCTAACTTTTAAAAACACACTTGCTAAATAGTTATTAAAAATGTGACTATATCACTGAGTAAGATTTTTAATAAGCATTTAAAATAGTGTTTCAATTATTCTGGTAGCTTGGCCCAAGCCAGAATTAGCAGACAACTTAGCCAGAATTAGCAGACAACTTATACTTACCACTAAGATGGTACTCCTTGGGCTACTAGACGAAGAGGGCGGTCCTCATTGCATCTACCTAATGATAGAAATAAGATATATCCTCGCAAAACAAGACATTGCCTGCAGGTGGAGCTCCGCAATGGCGCCAATACTGAGTGAATGGATGCTGGGAATGGACAAATGTGCTATTCTGGAGAAAGAAGTATACATGGCATGGGACTCCCCCCAAAACACGATAGGCTATGGAGCGGGTGGACCGCGTACTCCTATTCACTTAGAATGTGAAGACTTATACTACCCAATGCATGCACACAAGATCTAGTCATGAGGCACATGGAGATTATATGTCATGGATAATATTTATATTTGTATAGATTAAACAAGATTTCTCTATGGGGAGTGCTAAATGGACTGGACTTCTGAGCATCAGGGATTGAAGGGGGGCTCATGATCAATTAAATACCAATAATACACTATGAATGGTTGTGCAATTTGGTTGAAGCAATTTAAATAACTGTGTTAATTGTTAAAAACTGATAAAGAGTGGTAATAAAAAAATTAAAATATATTTTATATACAATATTATATTTTGATCTTGAATGCAGATCAGCTTCTCCACATTTGCAGGTGACAAATGTATCCACTTTTTATTGGTTATGTATGCAAATGCACAGAAGATACTCTCCAACAAGGCAATAGGTGAGAACGTCACTACATATTAAGTAATTCAGGTCAGAGTTTTTTTTCTAGTAAAATTATTTGAGCCTCAGAAGTGGTTCTACTCCCTCTTTTATGTCTAAATACCTGTGCCCACTGTGCTGTGAACTTGAACTGCTACTTCTGTGTCTTACGGTCCTAAAATCAAAAGTGTCAAGGGAAGAAATGAGATAGGTTGCCCCTTTCACTTCCAGCAGTTTTGCTGCTTAGCACTGCCTGTGCCATAGCTCATGCCACTGCTTTGACTTCTGGATGAATGCTGCAGCTAGACTTGACAATCAGGAGGTCCTCGCACAAGTATGCTCCCTTTATCATCAGACCGTCTCTTCATTTTCCCAGAGGTCTTAAGAATTCATTGCTGGCATAATTCTACAGGACTGAAAACAAATCATTGTTTGTCCGAATTCTCTAATCATTTAGAAGAATCAACCTTTGGAAAGTCTTTCTGTGCTAAAAGGTGAGCCTGGGCGAAATCCTAAAAAAACACTAATAAGACCTGAATCACAAAGAAATGTTTAAAAGCCATAAATCTACTGCTTGCAGGTTTCATCCTTTCCTTTGCTTTTAAGTACATCTAGGACTTGGATTGTTTTCACAAAAAACGCACACCATATAGACCCAAATCCTTGAAAATCACTGATTTTTTCGGGCATAACCCTAACCCATAACAGACAGGTTTTCTGTTGGAGGTGACTAGACTAGTTTAGGGTTATTCCTAACATCTTAAGAGTTTTTAGGTCTCGCGCCTAGCGTTGCAGTGCGCAGCCCTGCTCGCGCAGCGCGAGACCTCTTGTATGGGCTTCAGAAAGCTAACCACATGCTCGTGCGTGTGGTTTTGCTTTCGGAAGCCCACATTGGCTGTAGCGTGCTTTTTTTAAAAACGGCACGCAATTGGGCAAAGGCGGGCGCATGTCCCGCCTTTGCTCCGCCCATTCCCGTCCGTGTCTAGGACGCGCATCAGCGCGCGGCACAGACGACAGGCTCTCTCGCCCCCCCGCTCCTCTGTGGTGCGCGCGCACCACTGGTTTTTATTTTTATCACTCTTGCTTTATGTATCCCACATTTACTTTCAACTCTGTATGACAAACTCCGCTCTTTAATTGCGTTATAACTTTATCCGATCCTCGCCTTTTCACGCTCCTCTCTATTGCATAACCATTTTGAGAACCTTCTAACTCTTTCCTCACCAGCATTTCAGTTTTCTATAGCGCGAACGAGACCCGATTAAGTTATCAGAGCGCTTTACATGATTCATATTTTTGGAGGCACGGGGAGATTACGTGATGATCAAGCGATTTACCCAGAATCACAAGATAATGAGCCGACACAGAGATTCAAACTTGGATCCCCAGCTCCAAAACTGGCAACTCAAGCTGTTACGCCACATCCGTGTTGGAATGAAAGTTAGCTGCGCGCTGGTAAACATTATGAGAGGCATTTCCCTCATCCTTACTAGAATGTGAATGTGGGTGAACCGGCATTTCCCGGTTGTTGGCGCATGAAGTGCAGTAACTATTGAAGCGTTTCGTACAAAAAAAACCCCATATAATATAAAGAACACTGTACCTTACAGACATCTTCAAGCCATCCGCCTCGAGACAGATCTCCAACAAATGCTTCCCCTGCAGCCGTGTTTGAATGGGTATCAAAGTTTCAGTTTCATTTCATCATTCACTGCTCGCCAGATCACATGGTTAAGGCACTCGATAAGCGAGATGGAAACCGATGCCTGCTTATTGGCAAGCATAATAACCACTAGTACCCTGTTCAACATCGATCTCACAGGTCCTGATAAAAACAACTAATCTTCCTGAAAGTGATCAATTGGGCCATCTCGGAAAACACATGAACAGTGAAGTACTCTAAACGCCAAACTTATTTAAGGAGACGTACACACCATCTAGGGCGACCACCTGTTCGTATTTTTCACGGACTATCCTGAATTTGTGTACCTTGTCCATGAGCACGAGTGGTCCCTTAGGTATGCCCAGAACCACTGGAATTATGCGGCAGGAGAGAGACAAATTATGCGGCAGGATTGAGTAAATCACGCTGCAATAAAAGCCAAATTATGCGGCATAATGCGGCACATTTTGTAACAGTATTCATTATTTCCACATTTTTTAACTTGGTAACTGTCTGGGCATTGGTTGCACCTCATTAGTACCAGTTTAACACCCAAATATATCAATAAGCAATAGAAAATTGACCGTTCAGCTTTGCAAAGGGCCTTCTAATGAGCAGCAACACTTGTTTCCAGTTCTAGCCGCTTTCATGTGTTTTTTTGCACAAACACTTTGATGTCACCCTGTTAAAGCAGCTGTGGTGCGTGTTCTTCTCATGACCCTGCTCGGGCGCTCTCATGTCCACTTCCGGGGAAGTGGACCACAAAAATGGAACATCCTGCAGCTGCTGACCTGCCCATAGTGAACTCTGACCTAACATTCTCTATTTGGATATTCTTTTTGCTTTGCTACAAATCTGGGTTATGTGCTAGGATTGGGCCCGGATTGTGTTATACAAAGCTATAAACAAACACATCGACATATATCACTAAAATAACTCGGGTTAAAGATAACAAGCATTTGCAATGCAATAGGTCTCGCATTTACGCGAGTTTGAGCTATTGACATTGCAAATGACAATGCTTTTTATTTTTGTTTTTGTTTTTAAAACATAAATAAAAGGCATTGTCATTTACAATGCCAATAGCTCAAACTCGCATAAATGCGAGACCTATTACATTGCAAATGCTTGTTTCTTTTGGGAGCAAATTGTCTGGTTTGCTTGTGTTTCCTTTTGAAGGGGACCTAGCCTTGCAGTTCGGCTGGACTCTTCTTACTGGAGCAGGACCAAGAATGATTTGCATATGGCTGGTCTCACTCCCAAGCGGCAGAGTGGGTGAAAATGATGGACAGGAATGCAGTCCCGCAATAGTCAGTGGCTGAGGTAAATTCAAGCATTCTTTTCTGTTTGTTGCAGCACATATTAACATGGCAGTGCAAAAGGTCATGGGCAATATAATCTTTATGTAAAGAAGTGGTGGGAGCGAATTACAATCAATGAGACAATACATTGACAGCACATAACGTATAATATTACATTGCACAGTTACATTGTCTACAGTTTGTGGGATAGTGTGGTGCAGTGTTAGTCCCAGGAATACTAGTTCATTATCAACATGTGGAGGGCAGGGTTGCCTAGTACATTATATAATATTAAATAATGAGGATTGAGGGGAAACAACCATTACAATGCAGTCGTTACATCGCACTGCTTTTACAACGCAGCTGTTACAACGCAACTGCCTTTACATCGCATGCCATTACAATGCATGCCATTACAATGCATGCCATTACAATGCATGCCATTACAATGCATGTCACTACAATGCATTCCATTACAACGCATACCGTTACAACGCATACCATTACAACGAATGCCATTACAACGCATTATAAGGTAAGTAATAGAGATTTTTTAGTTTTAGGGTGGGTATGGGTTTTGGGGTAGATGGGAATAGTCATTTTTACCCCTACACTATCCAACACTTTCCCTACTGTTGCACTCACTGGAAGGGAATAGTAATTTTTACCCCTACACTATCCAACACTTACCCTACTGTTGCCCTAAAAGTATTATGCGTTGTAATGGTATGCCTTGTAATGGTATGCCTTGTAATGGAATGCATTGTAATGGCAGTTTTTAAAAATGCGTTGTAAAATCATGTGATGTAATGGTAGTTGCGATGTAAAAACCACGTTGTTAAAGCATGCGTTGTAATTGTTTGCGTTGTAACGTCATATATTCGGATTGAGAGAGATGACAGGATGTTGACAATGATGCAGCTATAAATGTAGCAGATGAGCTTTCAGAGTTGTTTTAGATTTAGGAAGAGTGTGTTGTCATTCAGAGAGTTCAAATGAAAAGCCCCTAGAAGGCTAAAAGATAAAACACTGGATGTCGTCACATTTGACCAGATCAATGCCTCTTTGATAGCACCAGACCTGAAAGATGAAATGAAGACCACAGAACGTTAACAGTGGATAGCCTACAAGTTTGTTAGATTGCTGTAGCTATTTTGGGCACCAATCCCTTGTGAATAGAGCCTGACCTTTCAATCTCTATGGTGCAAAGAGTGTGAGGCTTGAGGGCATAAGACTATCCAGCTGGAAGAGTTTAGGATTCTGTGAAAGAAGCCATTCTGGGTAACCTGTTATCTGTCTCACTAGAAGATGCCAACGACGCCCAGCGCAGAGCAGAGTGATTAAGAAGACAGCCACCACTTTCTCCTGATCTTGTTTGGAACTTTTTGAATCAGTATAACAGGTCCAAAATGCAATAGAGACCTTTCTGCTTTTCGAAGGAGATGGTGTCTACTAAAAACTCCTTGGGGAATCTCAATCTCAATTTGGAAGAAGGGCATTCTCTAGAGACACAAACAGGTCCAACCATGATAAATCTAGTCTTCAAAAGAGCTTCCGAAAATACACCTTTCAAAGTGACTGCTCCTAGGAGATGCAGAACATCCGGCTGGTGTGCTCTAAACACCGACATAGCGAACTATAGAGCGCTAGAGCAAGCAGTACTCTGACCTAGTGAAAATTCATTGCGTTCATAATAACAAGGTTTCTGGATTAGGTGCTCCGTTCATGTGGTATTCTGTTTTTATGTTCTATCAAGATTTGGAAGGGATGATTAGAAATCTGGCGTTAGTTTGGTGAGGATTAAGGAGTTCCCCCACCCCATATTGCTCGCTTTTGTTATGATGATGATTGCAAGAAAGGAAGGTAGGGGCAACCTTCTGCCTAATATGACAGGGAAAAAAACTGAAGGGTGCCATGAGAGAGGCGGAAACTTCGACTAAGTTGTCAAAGAAATGACAGAGGTGTTCCAATGGTCCAAAAGCAGATGGACCAATGATCTGAAATACATCCTTGCTTAATTGTCAACGATGCTATAGAAGGCGTTAACATCTGACACTTATTGTGACTCACAGACCGGAACTGTGGGTTTCTGAAAAAGGTCGTACAGTTAGTGCACATAGACCTGGCATTGTAAAGGTAGTGACCCATTCTTGGTGAAGGATTGCTTGAGGTCTCTCTAGAATAATGTGCTGATGAATTATAATGACTAGGACTGTAGCAGTTATAACTGATGGAGGTCTACAAGGAAGATATCTTCAAGGAACAGATTGCACATTGCTTAGATATTCCAGATAGCTTGTGAGAGAAGAAGGAGGCTGACGTATTGATAGGCCTTCTGTGCTAGGACATTATTGAAGAAAACCTTTGTCACTGCTGTGTCAGAGGCTTTGAACCAATGCCCCGCCTTCTGGTTCCAGACCTGGATATCCTATTGAAGGTCCTGCTTCGTCTTCTGATTCTTGGGCTTCATGTCCCAAAGAGACCTGACATTTGACAGAGCCAAGAAAATGTAATGGTGTAGCCTACTGTGCTAAAAGATCTCTCCCACTGATCAGAGAAGGTGCTGTTCTAAATGTGACTGAAATGCTACAGCCAACTTGCCACCATCCATGATGACCGCTGAATCTGGGCATAGTCAGGGGCATTGAGAAGGCTGGTCAGAAGTGGCTGGAGCTTCATCTGACTCAAGGACACTCCCTACCAGCTGATGTGATATCTCCAAGGAGGAAGATGATTAGATTGCTTTCAATGATAGTGTGTGTTTCCTGTCCTTAAACACTTTGTGGAGAAGTCTGTCTAGCTGCTCACCAAAAAGTCTTTGATGTAGAAAGGGCATACAGAGGAGAGGGTTTTTCTGCGCTAATTCGGCTTTGTGTCACATGGTCACATATGTCTTTGAGAAGAGGCTCAAGTATTAACTGTTGGGGAATAGGCCTGGATACCAACTAATGCATTGCCTTGGAGGAATTGTACATGCACCTCTCTCAGGATGTCTTATTAGTCTGCCTATGCTTGTAAAGTCCAAAACAAAGACTGGAAATTAGAAAGCCGCAACCAATAGGCTTATGATAAATAGGTTTGTGTTCAAAAAGGCTCATTCAAGCTTGCATGCTCCTTTTTGATGGATGCATCTTCTCTCTTGTCTGCCAAATCATACAGACGCACTTCCTCCTCTGCAACATCCCCTCTTTGTAAATAATCCTTCTCAACCTCCTGCTGTGCATCTTCTTGAGATGCTGAGCTAGAGGAGAGATGATAGAAGGGAGATAAAGGGAGCTAGAGAGAGAGAGAGAGACAGAGGCAGAGAGAGAGAGGGAGGGAGGGAGGGAGGGAGGGAGGACGGGAGAGAGAGAGAGAGAGAGAGAGAGAGGGGAGAGAGAGAGAGAGAGAGAGAGAGAGAGAGAGAGACTGAAGAGGAGATCAGAAAAGGCCTCTTTTTCCTGGCCCTTCGCAGAGCGTTAATTTAACTGGCCCTTTGTGCAATTACTGAAGCAATTGTCAGCTTTGCCAAGGAGTTAACACAGTAGCCTTTGAGGCCTCCTCCTTCAATGTAATACATGAGACTGGTGGAGTGGTTGAAGGAGAACTGAAGAAGGGGGAGTCTTCTAGATGGTGAGATTTTGCCTTTCTTTTCCCCTTTAACAGTCAAATTAGAAATACAGCAGTAACCAAATCAGAGAAGAAGGAGACCATATCTTCCTCCCTCTTATGAATATATCCAACACATTTGCCAAAGAACTTGCTAGAGACCATACATTTGAGGGTCGTGTCCCTCTAAGACTGAAGATTAGCAATTTCAGCATAAGGAAGGTATTGGGATGTCTGCATATCTACTACTTTTTGGCCTGTGTATGTCCATCCTGGGTACACCACCCCAGTTTCCATCCCTCATCCTACTCTAATCTGTGGGGTGAGTACAGGATTACAAGACTCGGCAGAGACCCATCATATACCCATTCCTGCAGCACAAAATCTATCTAAACTGCTCCTGTACATGATGGACAACACAGAAAGAGGATAGTGTAGGGCAGGATTCTGGAAATTGGGGACAAACAGTTTTCTAATCCAGGTAATACATGCCTTGAGATGATGATGCAGCTCAAAAGAGCAAATAGGGCAGTGATGAGAAAGAGGTTTGAGGAGGTAATGGAAACATTACAAGTCCGTTTACCCAACCCAATCATTTCAATTCATATATGTTTTGGGTGTATGGTATTAACATCCAAACACAAACCTGCAGGTTCCCTTCAGCCTAACATCATTAACTGGGTCCATCTGCCTGGTTGTGCGTTTTTTCACAAATCTCTAATCAGAAAGGCAGAGGCTGCGCCTCATGGGGACCCCTACAGAGAAAGCCAGCAGCCAAGGACAGTGACTTTCCAAAATAAGTGGTCCCAAAAGAATTTCCAGCACAAATAAAGCAAATCATTAAAGTCGGACCACATACTGTGGCTGTTCTTTCTTCCATAGGCCAAGTTCCTCTGTTCGTCACAAGTATTTATTATATTTTTATGAACGATGCAGCTGCAGATGGTGCTGTTTCTAATTTCCTTTGCCATGGAGAAAAGAACAGTGACTACCGACAGCCTGTAGATAATAAATATCTCAAGATCCATCCATTGCTTTATTAGTTTCTTCCCTTCACGCCACTTGCCCCTAGAGTGTTGCTTACCAGTGAGATAGATTGTAAGCATGCAGGCAGCTTATAAATAGAATAAACAAGTCTGTGTGACTCGACCATTGAGAAAGAAAAGGCAAGCTCTTCAAAGGTGGTTTCCATCAACATTTGGTTTCCGTTTTCCAACCAAATCTTGCCTTCGTCATTCAACTCTGCCCCTGGGAGAGGCCTAACCAGTATTGTAATGGGTGCTGCTTGTGCAAGAAAGGAAAGTGGATCCCTTTGCATGTCCCTTAGTTGGGTTTTAAAAGACAGTTACAATCGGAAGCAGCAGGCTCGGCCTTAATGTCACAGTACCTGCTGCACTAATGATAGCAATGGACTTTTTCTGAGTTCAATTCCCCTACATCTGTTATAAAAAAAAAAGCTGTGTTCACACCTTTCAAGTGTTTGAACATCTCCTGCTTTATCACTTTCAAGATATAAATTCTCAAATTTTGTGAACGAACAAAGTGGAAGACCCTAAACTTTCTAGAGGGGGCGTGATGGAGGAGTATGTTATCTTGGTATTTTACAGAGGCTGTTGACTGCCACTTTTACCTGACTAACAGATTATCACAAGCCGTGGCCTGCAAAGAGTGGGGACGGTGCCTTAAAGTCACCACTCACCTCCTTTACCACCCTAGCCTCACTACACGCAGGAAGTGAAATAAGTGTTTTTGCCGAATTATATATATATAATATATATATTATATATATATATATATACACACACCCACATTATATATATATATATATATATATATATATATATATATATATATATATATATATATAAATTCACTGAAATAACCAAAGGTTACAGAGACGTTATAGTTAGGCTCACATTTCACTCGTACAAAGCCAACTATAACTTACGACCCCGCAATGCACTGCTTATGACCTCACATATTACATCACTCATGACATGGTCAGTGACATCACTCATGACATCTGAAATGACATCCCTGATGACACCACTGATGACATCATCCTGTGACTGAAAGTGTTTCGTAAACATTTTTAAGACTTAAAGATATATACTAAGCTACAACCGTACGCTAAATTACTATTCTTTCTGTACTAGTAATTAGTCATACTAGTTCTAACATATTTCATGTGAGTGGCTGTCTGACTGTCTGAATCACTGTGTGAGTGGATGTCTGAGTGGCTGTATGAATGTGTGAGTGGCTGTATGGATGTGTTAGTGGGTATGTGAGTAGCTGTATGGGTGCATGAGTGGCTGTTTTGGAGAGTGAATGGGTGTGTAAGCGGCTGTATGGGTGAGTTAGTGGCTGTGTGAGTGGCTGCATAGGTGTATGAGTGGGTTTGTGAGTGGCTGTATGGGTGACTTGAGTAGCTGTGTGAGTGGCTGCATGGATGAGGGAGTGGGTGTGTGAGTGGCCGTATGGGTGAGTGAGCAGCTGTTTGAGTGTATGCATAGGTGAGTGGGGGTGAGTGGCTATTTTGGAGAGTGAATGTCTGTGTGAGTGGCTTTAAGTGTCAGTGAGTGGGTGTGTGAGTAGTTGTATGGATGTGTGAATTATTATGTAAGTGGTTCTGTGGGTGTGTGAGTGGTTGTATGGGTGAGTGAGTGGATGTGTCGGTGGCTGTATGGGTAAGTGAGTGGGTGTGTCAGTAGCTGTACTGGTGAGTGAGTGGTTGTATGGGTGAGTGTGTGGGTGTGTGAGTTTCTGTATAGGTGTGTAAGTGTCTGTATGTATGTATGACTGGATGTGTGAGTGGCTGCATCGGTCAGTGGGTGCATTAGTGGCTGTATGGGTGAGTTAGTCGGTGTGTGTGTGGCAGTATGAGTGCGTGGTTGTGTGAGTGTCTCTATGGTTGAGTGATTGCCTGTGTGAGTACTGGTATGGGTCTGGGAAAGGGGTGTGAGAGTCCTTGTTTGAGAGGTTCTATAAGGGTGTGAGTGGTTCTGTGGATGATGCCATCAGTGAAGTGAGGGCACCTTAAACATGTTACTCTTGAGTTTTTGCCCAGCGAGTGCGAGGACAATTCTGGACTTTTTAGGTCCAGGACATCCATGGTTTAAACAGTCAAACTGACAGAAAGGACAATGGAAGAAATTATTTGAACGAGATACCCTTAATTGGGTGCCCCTCCAATACTGTTTCCAGGATCCACTGTAAGGCTTTTCTTGATAGTGGAGCCGTTATTGGGTCTGCCATTGGAAAAACTGTAATCCCTCACTCTCTAAGAGAGTTAGGAATCAGAGAGGAGGATGACAGGGCATCTGCTAGTATTAGGCAGACATTCATTTAGAGTCCTCCTCTAAATGAGACTAGTAATGTTTTGTTTCTAGAATTCAGATTTTTTCTTGCTTGTATATGTGGTCTCGGTTGTACATCAGAATATCGACTACAGAACTATCGTGCTACAAGAACACTTTGGCAAAACACTGACAACCAAAATATTGTACAAGTAAGTATATATTGGGAGGCACAGATTTCTTCTTCCTAACCCTGCATCTGGGTGCCTTGAATATATTTATTTTGTCAAGGAACAGATACGTTAAATTATCTACAATAATCCTACAAATTACCCATCTACACTTGTTGATATTTTGGACATCAACATTTTTGCTACAACATTTTTTTACCATATTTAAAATTCAATAGTCTCGTACCTTACAGTGATCTCACTCGTACGTTTCCAAGCTTCAACTACTCTTTTTAAAAATAATAATATTTTTTTATTGAATTTTGCATTGGTAGCAGTAATCCAACAATGACACAGTATTGATACATGGTCAATCCACCCCTAGGAGGCTGCCATAGTGTAATCAATGATGAACAATGCGATAAATAACTCCCAACAAGTCCCCCCCAAGCCCACTACACAGATAGGAGCTTCAACTACTCTTCTTCTTTATTGCAAAGAACTGCTTCTATCCTCTGTTCTTGATTTCAGTAAGACACTCTCTCCTCCCTCAGTCAACCCCCTGTGATGGAACATCCACATGGGCCTACAAAGGGGCAAATTTACAAGGAAGTACCGCAGCGCGGCAACGCAAGCCCTTTGGCTGCGCCACGCTGCGGCACTTCCAAAGCACAGGAATGCGACATATTTACAATAATATGTCGCATTCCTCTGCTCTCCTCTGCGCTGGTGCACAAACAGCTGCCATGCGCCGGCGCAGGCATCCTTCCACCATGGTGCAAGGATGCCTGCGTCATGGGGAGATTCTTTTTGTGCAGGAAGGAACACCTTCCTGCACAAAAACAATCACTACAGGCATTTTCCTCTTTCAATGCGTGCTGTAGAATGCAGCATGCATTGAAAGAGGAAAAAACGAGGAGAAATGAAAACATTTCTCCTCGTTGCGCCTCGCTACGCCTCCCCTGGGGAGGCGCAGCATTCTAACACATTTCCAGATTTACGATTCCTTGTAAATCTGGAAATGTGCCTTGTTCCATGGGTGTTGCGTGGGAACACCCACAGCAACACCCATGGAACGCCCCTTTCACGAAAAGTGCTGCGTGTAAAGGGGCCATATTTACAAGGACAGAAAAAGTCACGCAGGGTGGCTTTTCCTGTCCTTGTAAATATGGGGCAGAGAAATACGCCACCAGTTCGTCACAAAAAGTGACGTACTGGTGGCGCATGGGGCTTGTAAATCTGCCCCAAAGTCTTTAACAAGCACTTGTAGGTAAAACATCAGTTCAGCATTTTTCTACCAAAGTTACTTCTAAATTGTGCAGTGTTCGGGCTGCCAGGATTTCCACTAATACAGCAGGCTTCATGCTACTGAGAAGGAAGGGGACTTGGCCACCCAATGTTTGTGTTTGTAAGCTATCTACCCATGATGGACTGCTGAGCTGTACCACATTTATCGGGGCCCGCATGGCATTAACTTTTATGGTCTGTTTACACAAGTGCTTTCACTTTCCGCTCTCTATTAGAACATTATCCGGTGGTTTGCTTTCTTCGCTTCCAGAGCTGGAGCGTGGAAGGAGGCCTTATTCTGTGAAAAGCGAGGTCACAGCATGAGGAAGGAATTCGCAGCTCTCTGCCAGCGCTCTTCCGGGTCTGCAGTCGGTGCCAGCAGACGGACATGAGTGTGTAGAGCTTTCAGAAAAATAACTTTATAGGTTTCTGCTTGAGTCAGTTTTTTGGGGTAAAATACACTTTCAGTGGACCATTTCATTTGGTAAAACATTGACCTGAAAGGACCAACAGCTAAGCCCGTCAGGTAAATCAATTCAGGTCTGAAAAGATGAAGATATTTGACAAGCCCCCCAAAAACACGCCTCCCTACAGACCACAGAATAGGTACATGCAATATCTGCAAAAATAAAACCGACTTAAAAGGCGAAACGAAGCTACTGTAAAACTTCCTTTTTCAACATTTCAACTGAATAGTTTAAAGTAAAATAAATATGTTTTACCGCTGTTACCTGCAGCTCCCTCGTCTCTTCCTCGGCAGCAGAGGCGTGATAGGAGAGAACCTGCGAGAGAGAGGCTGAGTTAAAGTCTTAATAGAGTCATGGAAAGAAATGGCGTGCAAAAGGGACATAACAGTAAAATGTAGTAGCTTTTTTTTAACAATACAGGTCAAAGATTCAGGGTTGCTAAATCATATACCGTATGTTGAACTGATGTATAGAACCCGTGGCAGAGCGTGGATTAGTCAATTTTCCAAATTTCTATTTTCGGACGAGCCAGCCTCCAAATGAAGGGCTTTAAGTGGGCCGGGTCCTGCCGGTGCTCAGCAGCGGCAGTTCTAAAAAGCAGGTGATGCGACGGGTCCCTATCGGGCTCTCTATTTTTGCCCTCACCCTCAGGATGAAAAAACAAAGTTAACTCAGCAGCAGTACCACCCTTCACTACCTTTGATGTAACTTCGAAGAGACTCGTTATAGTTCTTTCAGTCTCATCATTTCAGAATAGAAGCATTTTCAGTATTATATACAACAGTCCATAGTTGTTGCTTATTTATCTTATGCACAACTAATGGTTCTTGTATTGCATATCTGGATGCAATGACAGAAGCAGCAAATAACCAGTGGGGCTGCACACTATGCTAAGCACAGATTTTTAGCTTATGCGTTGAAAGCCATGCCCTAATTAAATCGGCCACGCCCCTTTGAGAGACCCCCGCCCCCAGTTTTTTCATCCCACCTAAAGCCTTGTCCAAATGGACTCGTAAATTATCACTACAAGTGGGTGCTGAGACAGTCATGGAATCAGCACAGTTGAGAAACCGATTTATAACTGTATCCAGGCTGAAAATTGATCATTTTAAGACTCTTCAGGATATATAGTACACTCCGAACCGATTATTCAACTGGGGATGTCGGCCAGCTCGGAATGCTTTCGGTGTGGTAAGCTGGGCGCAGATGCGGCGCATATATTTTACTCTTGTGGGGCGTTGCATCAGTACTGGAGGGGGTCTGCGATGAGATTTCCAGGGCTACTCTAAGTCGTATTCTTCCGTCCGCTCAGCAGATTATTTTTGGAACATAGGGGGAAGTTCCCTCAGAGGTAAAAGGCATTGTTTTTTAGGTCTCGCCTAGCGACGCAGCGAAGCTGCTCGCTAAGCGAGATATATTGTCGTCGACTTAGTTTGGAAGGGGGACAGGAGATGTGCACTTTCCCAGACAGCCGATATGCACGCTCACGGCGTGTCTATCAGCTTGGTCCGGGACAGCACATGGGCACGCGCACGGCATCTCTTTAACTCGTGTGCTTCACAGCTGTGCCCGGCGCCGGACAGCAGACGTGCACACGCACGGCGTCTCTTTGACTCGTGTGCTTCACAGCTGTGCCCGGCGCCGGACAGCAGACGTGCACACGCACGGCGTCTCTTTGACTCGTGTGCTTCACAGCTGTGCCCGGCGCCGGACAGCAGACGTGCACACGACGGCGTCTCACGGGCTTCAGAGCCGCAATGTTGAGAGCTTCGCATTATGAGCCCCCCCACCCTCCGAGCACAAACGCAGCGTTTTCCTTCATCAGACGCCAACGCTTCCTCCCGGCTGGAGACCGAGCGATGCCTCTGTCAGTGCCATTTGTGCATGTCCCCATTGACTCCCCTTTCTTTCTCAATGTTCCTTTCACTTCCCACTGGCCCTCTCCGTGTTGCTTTCATATTCATCCCCCAACCAACCCCATGTTGCTGCTGTGCAGCGGACGCAGGACCGGTTTCAGGTAAGTGCAAATGGATAGTATTAAACAATGTTTCTTATACTGGTTACCGTTTTCAGGAAGTGACAGCCTGGATTTATTTTCTGTAAATCGCCCATTCGCCTACAAGCATAATCCACAAAGCCAAAGGATTTCTGAGCTATGGAAAACATGCACAGATACCTTTTAAGCACCCATTCTAATCCTTTCACACTTATTTTTTTCTATTGGTTTTTCACACAACCCCTTTCTTCTCCAATTACGTTTCGAGGGAGCTGCAGCCTATCAGTCTTCATTTCCTACATTGTCCAGTGTGCATGCGTGTGTGTGTTTTGTGGTGGAAGCAATGCATGATTGGAGGTGGTCCGTCGCAGCTCCGCTCTGGCATATGGCTTTCAATAAGGGGAATTCCTGCCCTGTGCACCGCTTGCACTGTTTTTTTTTTCATAATCGCGTTACATTTTATTATTCAACATAGGCATTAAACAGAACATCAGTAGTACATGTGGAGTTGCAACTTATTGGCGATACAATGTGGCCATTAATAGGATCGGATCGACTGCATAAAGTGAATTCAGGTGTTTGTATAGAAGCCGATAAACTTTAAATTACGCCCTCCCTCCCTTCGTCGAGTTGCTTCGGAAGGGAGACAGGAGATGTGCACGCGCAGGCCGGACTGGAAATGTGAACACGCACGTCCAGGCACGCGATGTGCACATCTCCTGTCCCCCTTCCGTCCTCTCCAGCCGCATTGCACGCACTCCCCAGCTGTCCTTGCACCCCCTCCAGTGTCAGTCAGCCATGCGCCTGCCACCCCCACCTTACCGTCGTTCCGCCATGCTTCACGCGATGCCCTGCAGAGTGTCCCTAGAGCTCACAGGGTGATCGGTGTACCTCGCAGCCAATGCGGTCGCCGTCACGCTGGTCTTTGCTGGCGATCTCCAGACAGCAAATGTGCACGCTTACGGCGCGTTCTGATGTGCACTTGCCCGGACAGCTGATGTGCACGCTCACGGCGTGTCTGTGTTCTATGGAGACATTTGCGTGCCGACTCTCCAAGATGGCAGCTTGTTTTAAACTTTGCAGACTGCATGCTTGAACTAAATCTGAGCACACAGGACGCTTCCCACCACCGCAGAGGGACACGATGCTACCTTACAGCGTCTGCTTGTTCCTCTTGTAACGTATCATTTGCTACCTCTTTTTGTATTTTGTTTGTTTTTGTTATTTGCACAATTGTCACTTTTTCCTCATGTAATGTAACGCTTGCTTTTGTTTTATGCTCACTTGTAACGTTACTGTTCCTATTGTGAAGCGCTCTGACACCTTCGGGTAAAGTCCGCGCTATATAAAAACGCATTAAATAAATAAATAAAATATGCCTTTCCTGCGGAGCGCGAGTTTCCAGACGACGCCCCTCTGCCTCCTTCCTGAACAGTGAAGGTGGAGCCAGCAGCTGTAAACTAAGCTGGTCTTAGCTTTCACTTTCTCTGGAATAGAAACTTAACTCGATCGGTGGAACATAGAGACCGGGAGACGACGAGCACCGGAGGAACAGCAGACAAAGTAAACGCATCGCCGTACAACAGAGTCAGGTAGGAATGGAGAGAAGGCTGCCCGGGGGTCAGCACTGGACACCCGCAGGAGCAGAGTCGATGTCAGCGTGTCGTCTGTCAGGTTTCACAATTACCAAAACAAACGACATACGATTTACCAGTCTCTGGAATCTAAGTTTTTCAGTTTTCCAGATTCAAATTCTTAATTTAGTAGTAGTGGAAACAGAACTGAAGCAGATTTTACTCACTCATCCACCTTACCTGCGCAAGGGAATCCAAGAAAGTCCCTACAGCACGGGGGAGGGGTGGGGGAGTGGTACAGGGTGGCCTAGTACAAACAACCAGGCAGTGCACCACCGAAGCGCATGGGCATTGGCGCCAGGAAGCTCCGTATCATATTTGGCACCTTCATATCCGCTAAATCATCAAGTGCGCTCAAAAACACGGAATACCTCCGCCGTAGTGTTTTGCTTAAAAACTAGCGCCTGGACACTCATCGGAGCATCTGCGCGCTCTACAAATCCCATTAATCAACATCAAATCTGAAAACCTTTGCTTCAAATTCCTCTCTTTTATTAATGTCATCCGTGGGAAATGCGTGTGACGTGATCTGTCACTCACTTGTAAACTATGCCTCTGGCCAGTGAACAAAACACTGGCGTACAGGGAAGCACGGATGGGCACGGAACACAGAGTGACGGATAGCTTCTGAGAAGCAGGGGAAAGCACAGGACACAGTGCTCTAACGTAATGTTTTCTTCCTTTTCCCTGGTAAATACCATATTTTATGTTTCCAAGGGCAAAGTTCTCTACACAGTGTCTTACTAACTGTCTTCAGTATTGCCTATTCATAGCACCAACATCGTAAGAAGCTGCAGGGGAGCTCATCCTGAGGGACCAGGCAATGAGGTACAGACACCCACTAAGGGCACAGTGGAGTACAGAGGGGGGTATGCAGTCTCCTCTGTGCAGTGTACATCCTGCCCTCTGCAGCAAACACCCATGAGCCCTTGGGGCACTGCTGCCAGAGCCCCTCGGCCTATTGATAGCTTTTATCCACCTAGTCTGTGTCTGTCCTAACCTGTACAATCTTCGATCAATATTATTAAACAAGCATTTGCAATGCAATAGGTCTCGCATTTGCAAGAGTTTGAGCTATTGGCATTGTAATAACAATGCTTTTTATTTGTGTTTTGAAAACCTGAAAGTGGTGCGTAAAAACACCCACTTTGTACTTATGGTCTTTGCTTACGAGAAGCAAGGCTGACATTAAAAAAGGCGCTGTTATCTCCAGCCTTGCTTTTCGTAAACAAGGACTATAAGTAGAAAGTGCGTGTTTACCCACCACTTGCAGTTTTTGAAAACACATAATTAAAGGGCATTGTCATTTACAATGCCAATAGCTCAAACTCTCATAAATGCGAGACCTATTGCATTGCAAATGCTTGTTTTTTTTATGATGTTGACAGCTAGGATTCTGGTTGCGCGTCTCTGGCTTGACTCAAATCCTCCTTGGCTATTAGCTGCTTTAAGCACTTCTTGGACTTGTATGTCCTTGTGCTGTCCCTTGTCAAGAGGGATCCGGCAAGGACATTTTTAAGGCAAATGTGGGCCAGGGTGGATTTAGATGCGGTGGCCGGCAGGGAGCTTCTAGGGTATCTTTATTTTCTTTCCTTCTCTTCCCCTGGCCATTGAGGTTGCTCACCTCTTTTCTGTCATTCTCAAATGTTTTTTTTTTGGTTTTTTCATTTGTGTTATATGGTGTTACCACTCTGATGCATCAATGATGTAAAAGTGTATGATAAATCAATAAAAACAAATGTTGTGGCTTTACATGGTTACTATTTTGATGGCTTTGAATATTTGTAAAATGGCTTTAAACCTGTGGCGTTATAAATTAATTTAGAAGCACAATCCTTTTTATAACACATTGGAAATACAATTTACATGGGCATCATTATCAGTGCAAGTAACTCAAAGAAGTCATTCTTGTACTCCTGCCATAACATTAGAACTATTCGGACAGCCAATCTGGCACAGGAACCTTTGTTATTGCACAACACAGAATCGAAAGGAATTTGGGAGCATATGCAACTCTATTACATCTGAGTGAACTTCACCTCAACATAAACAACCCATTGGCTTGCCCATACCTAAGTTCCTTTCATCTTTGACCACACCAAAGGTGTTTTATGAAGAACCAAAGAGGATAAAGACAAAAAATGGCAGGGTATACACCTGAAGTCAGGGCGGTTTGGGACTAGAGGTTAAAAAGTCACACCAGTAAATTAGGATTACTGTGGAGAAGAGGGTTGGGGGGAGGAGGAGGCAGCATTCAGATTAGCTAAAATGCTGCATCATAAATAATTTTAAAGATGGTTTGCACAAACAGTGCATATATTTAAGAGCTGATGTTTAATGCTAATGCATCCAGATAAGCCCATGTGGCTGCCCTAAAAATATCATCTGGTGAAAATGTACTGATTGGGTTTTAGGCAAATAACAATGAAACTTACTGTCAAAGACTTCAGTACCCTATTGAGGGCTAAATTTAGAGTCCCACTTTTAAAGGGTTTCAATTTTACAAGCCAGACCAGCCGTAATATTTTTACAAGTGTTATCATACAAGGATCCGCTCTCAAATGGATTTGTTCCTTCCTCATGGGAAGAACCCAAAGGGTCAGGCTGCCACCCTTCACATCAGTGACCAAGAAACTAAAATGCAGAGTCCCACAGGGATCGTCCCTCAGCTCCACCCTTTTCAACATATACATGACACCGCTCGCCAACATCATCCAATCACAAGACATCACCTTTGTGTCCAACAACAATGACACCGAACTCATCCTCTCACTGACGGACAAGACAACCACCACCAGAACCAACTTCACCAACTGTATGCAGTGTGCAACTCCTGCTTCCACATCCTATGCATCCTGCCAAAGATTATCAAATGGTTGTCAGGACACCAGACAGACCATCACGCAAGCACTCATCAGCAGCAAGCTGGACTATGGCAACACTCTCTATGCCGGAATCTCCAAACAACTCCTACACAGACCCTAGACCATCCAGAACACCGACGCAAGGCTCATACTTGACCTCCCACGCTACACCCACATCACACCACACCTCAGGAAGCTTCACTGGCTCCCCATTCACAAGCAGAGCCACTTCAAACTTCTCATGCACCCATACAAAGCCCTCACAACACAGGACCAGAATACCTGAACAGCCGCAGACACTTTCACCAACTCACCTGGCACCTACTCTCTGCCTGTATCAGCAAAAGTAAAACTGGAGGTCACTAATTCTTTTACATCACACCCAAGCTAAGATACGATGTCCCAATACATCAGAACCTCCTCCTCACTTCTTGAGTTCCGCAAGAAGCGGAAGAACTGGCTCTTCATATAAGCACCTTGGTGACCACACACCTACACACCTGCCCAAGAGATTGTATAACTTCTCGTGATTAGTGGGCTATACCAATCAAAATAGCATAACATGACAACATATCGTCTACAAAGCATGTTTGTTTCTCTGAGGCCATTTTTGTTGAGAGAGGCAGTCAAATTGAGGCTATCAATGAATTGTTATTAGTCCTTAATTGCGTGTTGCACAAAGTCTTTTTTTGCAGTTTTATATTATTATATGACTTTTTAATCAATGTACCTGTTTTTTAACATGATTTTACTGTTATGTATATTTTTGTGCCGTCAATATATTATTTTCTTATAAACTGAATGAAAGGATTATGACTAACTGACTAACTTCAGAGCATCTGAGTCATGCTTGGTCATGTTTTGTGATGCTGAAAACTACACACGACCAACAATGATTCCTCAAATTACACTGCCCATAAATGCTTATTGTGAGATATTTTGGAGACAGAGCACACTGAGGAAAGTAGCCACAACATGCAATTGACACAGGAGCCCTGCAGCTGACATCTATGATAATTATAATCGAGTTCTGTGAGGGACAAATGTCCTAGTGCAAAATTTGGACACTCTAACACAGATAAAATGTGCGCTTATTAATATTTCATGTGTAAGGAGTAGTATGAATTGGCTATGTATTTTTTTAAATTTTAATTTATGACATAATACAAAAGAGTACAAAACCAACATTACATAGTCATGCATAAAAATCTAACCATGCCAATCCATAGGGATGATGGTATAATAATTAGACATTGTCAAAGTCTTGCTATTGCCATGATACTGAACCTGTAGGAACCCCTTACCATATTCATATCTGCAGGGATAGTCAATGCCAATGCCACCTGGTACACATTTGAATGCAGCAAAACAATGTATTAGAGGCATTTCAGGTGCTTCTGCCTCATCCTTAGCAACTCACAAACTCCACCTGTCATTCTGGACCATTCTACTAGGACCCACCATCCTACACAGCAGCAGGCAGTTCTTCAGCGAGCTCTAAATGTCTCTGGGACTGGCTGAAGGTGGTAGGAGTTTGGCATGCAGTTCAGTTTGTTTTTTGTAGTAGACCAATGAGTCAATCTATTGTTTATACTTGGAGGATCTTCCTCTGCCCCAACAGTAGGCAACCAGTTGTTTTGCTAGTAATAGTGCCAAGGGGATGTATGACTCTCTCCAGCCTCCTATACTCTCATGACTTTGTCCTAGTAAGTTACACCCAGGTGGGGCTGCAGCGCCTGCTTAACATCACACAGGAATATTCAACTGAGAATGGCCTGACTATCAATTTAGAAAAAACTAAAACTATGTTGATCAGCAATATAAGGAGAAAACCCCTCACGTGGTATTGGGCCAAGAAGCGGATTGACCCAGTGGATGAATACAAATATCAGGGTTGTCATCATTGATAAAAATGGGTCATTCGGTCCTCAGAAAGAGGCAATGAAGAGGAAAGGAATTCCTCTGGCCATAACATTTAAAAATCTAAAGAGAAAAAAATATCAGGACCGACGCTGATGCTAATTCTTCGGATAGTGAAAGCCAAGCTGCTACCTACGATAGCTTACGGGAGCGAACGTTTGAGAGGAAGGGATGCTATCATCTTGGATAGCATCAGGACGAGAATGTATAGAATGATTTTTAATCTCCCCAATTACACATCACCGGTGCAGATTAGCCTGGAATTTGGCCTGCAAAGGCAGCCTATATAACAAGCATTGGCATAGCCAATAGGTCTCACCTTTGGGACCTTATAAGTGTTTAGCCATGCAACACTTGATGTTGTTGCACCAAGGATATTGTGCTGGATAACTAAACACTTATAAGGTCCCAAAGGCGAGACCTATTGGCTATGCCAATGCTTGTTGATACATACCACCATCCAGTGTCACTGAAAATCTGCATTCAAAAATCCTGAAAAAGAGCAGGCCCAACATGTTGGACCTCCATTTTCATTTTTCATAGTCTAAGCCAGCACCTTCCCCAAGTTCATACAAATCTACTGTAAATTGCGAAAACCAGAACCTTATCAGATGGATCAAATGAACGTCTAACATCCACATTACAAGCATGTAGATTGTAACAGTAACAGTAGGCAGAAAGGTGATATTTATGGCAACATGTTTATTTTTTGCACCCCTTGGGTAATAAGTACAAAAGATAGACTCTCTTCGCATGTTTCTACACATTTCACTATAGTGCAATATTTAAAAAAAAATCTGACTGATATTAAACTGATTCAAATACATTTTCGTAACAAAAATTGAACTGCTTTTTGGTATATTTAATTTTACACTAGAGATTCTACATGTAATCCTCATACTTGTAAATATGTGGCCTCTCATTTGAAAGAGCATCGCACCAAGGATTTAAGTGGTTTGTGGGAAAGGTGATGGTGTGACTGTGTATTATGCAGAATAAAGTACCCCCTACCATACATTATAGGTAGATTACAAGTCACTTTGGAGTTAAATGACCTTATATGTGAATTCTGTCCTCAGCCTCGATATGATCAAGGAACTCCTCAGTGACTTGCAATATCCCTATAATGTATGTCAGGAGGTACTTTATCCCATATATAGGCCCTTCACTGGGTACCAGACAGAAAAATTATTTAACTGAGCAATAACATTCGACAACAATATTGTACTAAAATTAAACAGTTCCAGAAGCAGCGGTCTTGTTTCACCAAAGAAATTCCAATAGCAGATTGACGCCACCCACTCATTGAAACACCGTTGCGTCACATAAAGTGTCATCACAACATATTAGAGATAAATGTCTACCACATGTAATACTCCAATGAGGTATAGGCAACAAAAATAACCAAATTCAAAAGGAAAAGATTGTTTGTACTCTGTCATACATCACCCCGGTACTGAAAACTTGGAGCTGCAGAGCAACAAAAAAAAGAAATCAGTAATAATACGGACAACCAGATACTAACTTAGATGACGCCAAACACACACTTTCTTTTAAAAGATCACAAGTCAGACAGGTTAAATCATGGGGCGTTTAAAGCATAACAAGGTTTTAATGCAGCAACATGACACTTTCTTCCCCCTCGACACCGCTTAATGATGCCCAGCCGTAGGACACTGCCAGCACTGTAAAACCTCGACTGCAGCATCGCTTAAAAAAGAAATACAAAAGTTACAAAATAAGTTGCACTTCTGTAAAACGGACTCTTCTTCTAAAAAAACCCCCAAATCATTCGGATGCCACAACCAGTGCTTAAATAACAATAATGCGCTTAACACCCATGTACGCTCCGGGTATACACCACTTTTCTTCCGGCTGTGTTCTGTGCTACATCCGCACTTTTGTAGTCATAACAATGTTCACGTTTTAGGTTCTGTCAACTGCACGTACTCAACATCAAAGAAACTTCAGATAACCTCAATCGCCAGGGGTGCTGCAATACCGGCAAACAGCTGTCGGCCAAAAGCAGCACATTCCAACACTCCCAAATCAGGCGGGAGATTCCCAAATATGAGTCTTACCTCCCGGATTCCGAACGTGCTGAAAAAAATCCAATTGGTTTTGCCTTGCTGCAGACTCTAACCAACTTCAGTAAGTGAAGCTAAGAGGATATAATCGGAAAGCTAGTTTTATTATGATTGCAGGAGACTGGAAAGTAATAGGAAAGCCTTAGTTTCCATGTATCCAACTATTGGTTAGAAAAACTACCCGCCCCTAGCAAAGACGGCCCCCGTGTTGTCATCCACGCTTCTGGTAAGCGATAGTGAGCTCCTTTCATCCCACTTTTTGTTTATAATTTAGTCAGTCGCTTGTTGAAGTTTTTTGGACAACTTTAGTTCCAAAAACATCTTGTTAATGGCTTATTTTAAAAAGCCTGATTCGTAGCAGAAGTTTGTGCCCGACAGCTGCTACTAAAAACTTGGCGCTAGTCATCCAATAACAGGAGAGTTCTTCATGCTCTTGACCAATCATTGGCAAAGAGTATACAAAGGGGCAGATCCTTCTGTTTAAGAAGCACTGTGATTACGAGAAGGACGTCCTAAATTGATACGGTCAACAAAACAAACAAGCAAGACGAATAAAGCGCTCCAATACCTTCGGGTCCAGTTCGCGCTATATAAATCTGCAAAAAAGAAACCGGCATGAGAAACGAAACTAAAGTCTCGTATAGGAGCAGGAGGTGAGCCCGCGAGGGGTTCCTCAATCCAAGTTCTGCTTGTAGTTTGCGTCAGTGGTGCATTGCATGTCTTTGTGTTTTGTAATTTATGTTAACCAAGTACTGTCCTGGGAAGCGCTTGCTGAAAATACACAGCCCGCGAGTGGTCCGCGCGTGAGACAAAAGGGGAGCAGGAGGTGAGCCCGTGAGTGGCGCGTGTGCGCTTAGCAGAGCAGTCTGCTCATTTTCAAGCACTGCACTCGTGCTTGTGGCGCGCCGCTGCTCGCTCCCGGAAGGTGGATGCCGCCACAAGCACGAGTGTGTGCTTGAAAATGAGCAGACCGATGGCTAAAGGCCCTCCTAGAGCAGTGCATGCGCGCTGCCTAGGCGAGACCTAAAAAGCTGGAATAGAATCAGGAAGGCAGCCCCCAATACCTTGAGTTTCCATCTATGGCAGGAGTTGCAGAACAGGAACACTTCGACTGCCAAAGAATATCTTAACGAATGACTATCTGTAATCAGGTTACTTAATCTCTGGGAAACACCTACCAGTCACCCGTGCTTCAAGAAACTAGTCAGCAAAGTAATAAAATCACTCTCAACGATCGAGGACAAGGCCGCCCCAGCACATAGAGCCCATGACTGACTGACTCTAAACAACTACAGAACGGCGGCACCTCAGCAATACTTTAATACTGGTTACACAAACCCTGTAAAGGAGAAGTTTCTGAACTATCGTTTAGGCATGCTCCCTTCTTTGTTACATCTGCCTCCTTGGCAGCGAGACCCCACATAGAGCAGCTGCCGCTTATGCGGCTACAGCAAAGAAGAGCTGCCACATTTGATATGCTCTTTCAAGGAGTTAATGGCTGAATGGACCCAGTTACTAAAGCCACTTTTTAAGCAAAGAGGAATATGTACACGTAGGCAGGCTGTGTTGGCCTGCTGCACCCTTGGGGATCCGCAGCTGAACTGCCACCTTGTGAAGTTCCTAAAAAAGGTGGAAGGGAAAATGACAGCACTGGACAGACATCCGAGGCTTGACAAGCTCCTTTGATTCCGCATACGCTTTGCCCTTCCGGAAGTCTACAGGGGCAAGAGTCTCTCTTGTGCTGGGAACACAGTTTTGGGTAGCTGCTCCTACTAAGCTCCAGCGCACCACTCCCTCTGATGTCTTATGCAGCTCTGTACACTCTGAATAACACCAATTGAGATAGAGGCCAGACAAGCATTTGCCGTATGCTCCTGCCTGAACAGCACATCCTATTGGCCAGGTAGCTACACTCTAATAATTTTATTCTAATTTCTGCCAACCTTGAAAAAGCCAGAGTAATGGGGACATGCACGGACTTTAGCTGCTGCTGGGCAGTTGTAGGTTTGTGCACATGCAGTCATCCTAATGGGTGGCAACACTGTTGATAAGGGCGAGTATAGCGTTTTAGATTTACTCAGTATGCACTTTATTGCTTATTTCATAGGGCAGCTACTCAGTTTCAATGTTTTTACTGTTGGTTGGGCGGGTAAGCAGTGCAAATCCTTTCAGCAAGCACTTTAAGCATCCATATGCACTATAGTTGTTCGACGAAGGTTTGACTACACTTCATTTAAATCAGCTAGCTGATATTGCAAACTGATGCAAAGTGCTACCTGCTACCGACCTGATTTGCTCAGCATGCACTTAATTGGCCATCCCAAAGGGCAACAAATTATTTTTTTATACAGTGTTTTTACTGTTAATATGGGTGTGTAAGTACTGTAGATTTGCTCAGTATGCACTTTAAGGATTAATTTGCACTTTAGCAGTTCGGCACATGATTTAACACGTCTCAATTTATTTTGTAACAGCTGATATTGTAAACTAATGCAAGTTGCTATTTGCTACTGAATTTGTTTGTACCTTTTGTATCCTTTTACTGTTTTAAACGTTTGTAGTGGTTTTAACTAACCGAGCAAACCAAAAAATGTAAAACTTAAACCTGTGAGAGGATGGTGTCTGCCATTCCCAACCCAGTGGCGTCACACAGGGATTGGTGGGCAGTTCATGTCCAATAATCCCAGTGAATACCTCCTGCCAATAAAATTGTACATCACCACATGTCGATGATAGGTGTAAAAAAATCAGCGTTCTCCTTCCCACACCCATCGCATCTCGAGCTCTGCCGCAGGCCATATTCATATAAGGGTTTCGGTGTGTAATGACTGACAATGAATAAGGAGCGCATGTCAAAAGGAGAGCATGGTCAATGTTGAATCGATAACCTTGTATAATATTACATACTACAAAGAGGGAGGCTTGACTTCCTGCATTTGTCAGCCAATCTGAATATCATCTGCTGCTGAACTGATTTTCTGCTCACTAAGGATCAGCCATTCAGTGGTGTCTGCTGTTCATCCAAACATTAAGGAGTTTCTAGAGGTGAAGAAAACTCCAAGTGTAAAAGCTTGCAAAGAAAACTTTGGTTGCATGCACAGCTCAGGCACAAATTCCACTGTCTCTAACTGGTAAAAGGAGCTTGAAATCTAACATGCTTTGATTTAGGGCAAGGGCACTCTTACAAAGATATATTAAATTTAGGGGCCTCAGAATCCCATTGTCATGATCAGTAATTACAATTATTGATTTAGGCTTATCTACATAATCGTACTCACAATATATCGATTGTGGTAGAACTCCAAAGGTTACCTTTTTGGAATAAAAGAACTGCATCTTCACTAGGTAAGGAGAGGAGAAGCTTCTACGTTGACACTGACATGGAGGTCCCTGAACGCTGAGGCTTCAACACGCAGCGGTCAGACATCCCTTGCGGGGTGTCCAACTCGTGACCAAGGCGGGTTCCTTCATTCTCTCCCATCAGGTAATGAGGTTGGCTCTTTCCTAGGGCATTCTTGGCTTCACACCCACATACATGCTAGGTACATTAAGGTACACTTAGGTGGGGTACGCCTAGTAGAAGTACGCTAAGATTACTGTTTTGATATATGCCTGCATATATTCGTTGCTTAGCACCATGGTTGAAATGTATCTACTGTTTACTCTGTTGGTACTTGTAATCTCTTACAGTTGCTTCTGTCTATTGATTGACGCAGCAAACATGTTTTATACTAGAATGGCGCTGGTTCAATAAATGCTTATTGAAAACATCCCCAACGTTTATTCTGTGTATCTCTCTGAGACTGAGTGAGCACGATTGACTGAGCGAAAAGTACTGTACTGTTTCCACGATCCCTGAAGGGTCAAGGGTTGTTATGTTCAATGGCTGTCAGAATCTATTCCCTCTTTGGTAGGGTTCTGGGGCTTATAGTGGCACTGTGAGCTAGCTGGTCTATAGGCTGACATATCCTGTGGGGGTATCTGGAATCAGTCTAGACACCAATTCCTCAGTTTATGTTGTCCAATAAATGCGCAGATCCTATATATTTTTAGGAAATACACGACAGAATGACTATGCAGACACACGGTCAGCTAGGTAGGACAGTATATGTTTGTACAGATGGAGTGGGTTTATGTGTGAACCAACAGGCCTAGTGTGTTCCTGAAAAGTCTTTGGGGCTTATTTACAAGCCCCTTGCGCCACCGGTGTGTCACATTTCCCATATTAAAAGTGATGCACCGGCGGCACAAGGGGCCTGTAAATAAGCCCCTTAGTGTCCTTGACAGATGTGTTTAGATCCATACACACAGAGATGGCTTTGAGAGATTTCATGCTGCTTTGTAAGAATGTATTTCTATCCCCTACAAAGCAAGGATAGTATCTTCACTGTTAGGAGTATTTTGCCCAAGTCGTCACTTTAATGAAAATGGTAGATATATACTTTTATTCATTGGAGCCTCTTACTACATTCCGATGCTATGAGTTAGATTGCTAAAAAAGGGACTATATATGTAGTGATAAATTAGCCTAGCTGGCTAACAGAATCCTTTACCTTTGGAAGATGATCGAGCTTGACCACTGAGGAAATGGCAATATTGCTTTGTATAGAATTCAAAAGCCAAATCAGTTGCATGAAAATTTTCAATATCAAATATCTCTGCGGAGGGACTGAATCTTTTACAGCCACTGCTATACACAAGCTCAGAAAAATGACTATCTCGAATGGGTTATCTGCAATGATTTTACTATAACTCGCTGCTCCATCTGATAGAGCCCATCGCCCAATACCACTGGCCAGGCACCGCAATGTGGCCAGACTCTGGAATTTGGGCATTCAAAATAAAGTTTTCAATTGTATTTTTCTTACCGGACAAACCTTCATCAAATTATCTTCATAAGACCTACTAATTGTACTATCTTGATTCTGGGGTCCATTAATCTCAACCACTCCTCTTCAACATCTACCTCAGCCATCTGTGTGGGTTGATTCAAAATTCAGTCTTACCTGCTGTATTTATGCAAATGACTTTTAGATTATCCCCAAGTTCCAGGTTCCTAGTGACACAGCGCCTGCAATGCTGGTACCCTGTTTAATTACTGTCAAAGATTGAATTACTTCTAACCATCTCAAACTCAACCCGGATAAACAGAAATTCTCTTATGTGGAAACTAATATGAAAGGCATATCTGCATAGCATATGGTAACCTGAGTGAGGCTTTTGGGTGCTAACAGCAAGTAACACATGGTTATTATTACCCAAGTCAATGGTACTCATTTTATTGACCTCAGATGCCTCAGTGAACCTGCCGGGATTCAATCCAGTGACCAATGGCGTCAAACACAGATCTTTATAGTGGATGCATTAGTCCACTGAGTCAACACACTTGCCCCTAACACAAGATATTCCAGTCTTGCCCACATGCATAGAAGAAACACCTTCAGGAAAGACACTAAAAAGCTAATGAATCTTAGATACAGGCCTTTTGAACCCCTTATAGACACTGCAGGGCATTTGTCTTCGCACATGTCAGAATGCAAAGGCAGATTTTCTCTTACTCAAGTTTCCCCCACAGAGCTCAAGCCACGACTACACTTCTTTTTTGACTGGATTACATAAACTGACTTTACCTACAAAGACCAAAATGTCACTGAAATGCAGCACAAAGACTGCAAAACTCAGCAGCAAGGCTACTTGCATCTTAAACCCTGGGATCACATTGCTCCAGTCCTTCTGATGGCATTGGCTTCAAGTCTGTTGCTGGATTGCCTTCAAGGCACTAAGCTTATTTTGCCAAGCACTCCAAGGAATCGGACCAAATTTCCTCCAAAAATATTTTCAGACCCACAGTCATAGATGCAGCATTTATTCCAAAACGGTCCTACAAATTAAAGTGCATCATTTCTACAAAATCAGACTCAGAGGCTGTCTTTTCTCAGTGCAGCAAAAAAGATTGGGAACTTGCTCCCCATCCAAATAAGGAAATTACAAAATCACATTGCCACCAGGAAGGTCATAAATAGAAGGTTATTCAAGTTTCAGATCTCTGAGTGATCTTTAATTCCATCAACCACACACTAACCTTTCTGGAAAACAAAGCGCCCCAAACAGCAATAACCAGATACATACAAGAAACCCAGGCAAAGCCAATGTATCCTGATCTCCGACAAAAACACAGGCAGCATGCATACAATGCAATGACTCAGAGACCAGGTATGCTGCTTAAATGTTGCATGAAGCATGTCCTATCACATCTCTAATACCCTGTAGTCACCAACACTCCTGCCAGTAGTGATATGTTTGGCTGAACACAACAAGGCTACATGTCAAGACCATATACACTAAACCCAACTCTTCCAACACATGGCATACTACACCCGCACACCTTCCGACAAAACATACAGGTACACTTGTAACTAATACGAAAACCTTAAGTACTACGATGCCACGAGTGGCAGCTGTGAATAGTAGAAATGCTAGATATCATGGCTTCTAAATGTGTAGATGAAATCCATTGACTAGTCTCTTGTAGGGCCCTAAGATAATGGAATGAGAAGATCCTGGGAAAAATCTGGTGAACTCATAGAGGTAACTGGCTTTAACATTTAAATAAACCCAATTCCAGAGTTGAGTTATGTATGTTAGCTTGGCCAGTGATGATGTTGACAGGAATAAACTATGAATAAATGATAGGGCAAGGTGGAGGTACTTTAGAGCAAGAACTGAAGTTGACATTTTATTCACTCATTTTAGTTTAAACACTGGGATTGAGTATTTCTTGTGTCAGAGTGTTAGATGCTCAATTTAAAAATGCTCAGGTTGCTTACCCTCACATGATCAGAGACTAATACGCTCCCTCCCGTTTACCACTCAGCACCATTTCAGGGGTTTTGAAGTACAGAGTTTAGTGTGCATGTAGCACTATTAGAGCTATGCACAGATAGAATAGAGTTTCCATGGAGGCCCTGCTGAGATAACAAGCTACCTCTGATTTAAGCAACTAAAAGTGGTTGTGTAAGATTAGGCCTGTGATGTAAAAACAGTCAAAAGCATTGCATTACATTTAGCAAGTGTATGTAGAGCATTGTTGATGACAAAGTACATAGCCATACTTGCAGTGTAAATATTATCTATACTCACAGGGCAAATATTATGGCAAAAGTATAACATGCTGTGCAAGTGGCTTTTCTTCAAATTAGTGATTGGGCTGTGATGTACCATCTGGACCAGAACATGACTGGGTGACCAGTTAAATATCCAGTCAGCCATATTTTCTATCTAAGCTTGTACTATGTGTGGTTATGTTGGCCTACCTGTTGAATTGATTAAGTGTATACTTCCCATAGAGACAGATATGGCAATACTCAGGAAAAAATGGGGCCCAGTTTGACATGATTTGTCAGTCACTTTTGATAGTCTAACTTATAGCATGGCAACAAATTAGCAATGTAATGGACGTGAGTCTGCCATAAAATTCTACACCGACTGTGTAGTAATTAAAACGACTTAGCTCCCTACTGACTGACTGCCTATAGAATTGTGAAAACATGTTGGCTTGATCTTATGAGCAATTGTTCCTGTTTTCTTCAGTAGGAGGACAGGCTAGTTTAGTATGCATGCACCTTTGCATCATTTGTCTGGTAGAGGCTTTTCTCCTTGGAGACATGTCACACTGGAGAGATTATTTGAGCCTCATTTCAAACTTGCTGTCTAAGGGTATTCTTCAACATTCACCCAAGTCATTGCTGACCTAGGAAGTAGTATTTTGAAAATACAAACGCAAGTAGTGGTTAATTATGCCCTGATATAGTGCTTGTATGAACTTCAAAAATAAGTTTCCCCTTGTCTGTTTTTGGAGGATTACTGTAGTTTTCCTGAAGTAGGGTTTTACCCGTGTGTAAGGAGTGATACCATTCTTCACTGTGTGGAGGACCTTCTCCTAATTCTTGGAGGGGTGCATTGATAAGGCAGGAGGTATGGATGATGGGGACCTTGTTTTACTCATTTTAGGTCTTGTGGCTACAGTTTTCAGAAGCCATCAAGGATTTAACTCTATGTGTATGCTGCATGACTGTACAATGACTGGGTGATGCATATACTGATAAAAATACAGCAGGCCGTCATTGAAAAAAAATGGATATGGAATTGTGGACTTACCTCTAATGTTACCATCTGCTTGGCCATGGCTCTCTCAACAACTTCATACATTTGGGTATTCTGGATCCCCAAGCCACAAAATATGGCGAATGCTTCCAGAAACTGCTCATCATTTCTATTGAAAGCCTTGATAACTCCAGTGTTCTCTTCCCTCTTGTTGGCGAGCTGACACACTCCTGTTGTAAACAAGGGTTGGCAGAAGTAACTTAACATAGTTCCAGCTTTGTATGTGACAATGTTACATATGCATTTGCTTGTTTTAATGCATCTTTCAATCACTAAATTGCTGAGTCTCCATCAGCAAAGGTGCATAGCGTATTTTGATAGCGTGCCACAAACGGGAATAGCACTTTATGGATATGTTGACCTTTGTGCACTCTGTCACCTTTAATAAAGCTGGAATGGCCATGAGAGACAAAGGACAACTTCCAATGCGGCAGAAGATAAGGGCCTGATTTTAGGGTTGGGTGAACAGACAGATCATCAGCTATCCAGCCTGGCAAACAGTTCTGAGGGAGCACACACCATTGTCTTGTTGGAACATATATAATCTGTCCTCCAGATCCTCCTGGAGACCGTGGGACTCATTCACTTCACTCACTCTGTACAAAATAGTGCTGGTGAAACAATTTTCCACAGCTGCTCTTAACTCCCTGTCCATTGATACAGTGGTCACTCTAGAGGTGGGCAACAAATGCAATGATCAACGTTTTACCCAACCAATTTGTCGAGACGATTTATATGGAAAAAACATGTGTCAAGATTGTTATGAGCTTCAAGAATAAAAAACTAGGGAAATCAGGAAATCTTTGGAGAATAAAAGGACTCTGCACGTTAAATGAATAAATACCATGGGTTCAAAATACAATCCCTATTGGGTATAAATGTCATTTTCGACAACAGAAAAGTGCTGTGGTGAACTTAAAATTAAACATAAACCTGTTCTATCGGCAAGTGCCTTTATGAAGGGTGTACCATTTTGTGCAGTAGCGAATGACTTCTCAAATATTTTACCTGTTGGAACATTTCCAGGAGCAGCACCCAGGTTCTGGAATAACATCCCTCCAAAATGAGGAAAGCCCCTTTAGCCATTCCAGATAAGAACGAAAGCACTGCTAATCAAGCACTTAGCAATGATTCTGCGAAATGGATGTTACTATATGTAAGGTTTCTTTGTATTTTTCATAAATCTCCTTGCCTTTGTCAATATCTACATGACCCGTGTAAGAGAAACCCTCAAATAAACCTCAAATGAATAAAAAAACAAATATATAAAAAACATTGAATTGTTTTGTACTGGAATAACATTGAAATCCACTTACTCTAAAAGTATTTTAACTACTTTTCACTGGTGAGCATCAAGGCGGAAAAAAAAAACTCTGTTTATTACACTCAGAAATATTGAGTAAGGAAAGGCTAAAAGACACTGCACTGCCCCTAAAACACCCATCCCTTAGTTAATGAGGGGGAGGTGCACCTTCACACGACCCCGGCCCTTCAACAAGATGGAGGTGGGGGAAAATAGACCCCTCGGGCAAGGCAGGAGGGCTTACACACACCACCCCTTCCCATGGGAAAGGTGGATGTGGGGAAACAATATACAACGTCCTCCCTTAGGCAAGCCTTGGGGGGTAAAGCTCCCAAACAATCTGCCCATCCGTGGGAAATGGACACCACTTTGCTCTAAGCCAAAGCAACGGTGGGAAAGTATACCCAGTACTCTTGGGCAAGGCAAAGGAGTTAAAGCTCCCAAGTGACCGTCCACTCAGGGGCAATGCATGAAGCCTACAGATACACATCACCCCCGCTCTGAGACAAGGAAGAGGCGGGGAAAATAGACCCCCTATTCTTGCGCAAGAAGGGGGGAACAAACATACCCACCATCCTTGAGTTAAGTGGAAGTGTGGAAAAAATATAACCCTCACCGTTTGGGCAAGATGAGGGCACAACTCCTAAGACCAAAAGAGGGGAGACTAATTAGCATATATAATTCACAATGATGCCACAGGAAGTGGCGTCACGTGAAGTAATGTTGTGCCCATATAATATTATTCACATAAAATGCAAGAGGCCTATTTTACAAAAAACTAATAATCACGAAGAAACGTGAAAAAATGTTTTTGATTCGTTATACTTTTTGTTTTTAAAATATATATAAATCACATGCTTTTCTGCATCAATGTGTATATAAGTCCAGAAATGGGAGAAAGGGACACTATTTTTAAACAGAGATGAGATGTGGAACCTGATATTACATCTTTAAATGCATTGTGAGAGTAAATAAAATGTACTGGTTGCGTTTTTTTAACAGTAAAGTTGCTGTTAATGCATGTTTTTTCCTGCCAGTATTCTTCATATCCAGCCTTAAAGCACAAACGTGTGTCACATTTGCAGTTCAGTAGGCCACAGAAGAGTTAATGGCGTGAAGTTCACTGTTCATCCTCAGATTCCTCCGAGAAGACAGTCAAAGGTAACCCCCTACTGAGCCTTTCTCAAAGTGAAGTGGATGCTGCCAGTGGGAAGGCGCTTTAAAAGCACCCTGAGGCTGGGTTACATGCATGCAGTGTTTATGAATAGAAGCAGTTGCAATGATAGGGCAAAAGGAGACACCTCAGCCTCCTTCAGCCTCAGGTAAAATGAACAGAGTAATCTTTCTAAAAATAGTAGGGGAACTCCGTACACCCAGGCCCACCCCTGATTTGTGCCCCGGGGCCAGCACAAACGACCAGTGCACTTTGACAACATTAAGCACTGAAACAATTCCATCCCCTCTCCTTAAACAAAGTAACGGATGCAGACCAGCTGCCCTGCCACCCAGAAAGGTACTTCTTGTCCAGTGGTGGCTCGCACAGGTAAGCACTGTGGGGCGGTGAGGAGGGGCGAGGGCGGGGTTGGGGGTGTTGGAAGTCGACATATGACGGGATAGTGAAAAGTAAATACATAAAACCACTTACCTCACGCTCGCCCCATCGATGAGTCGGTGATGCGGCAAGTGCAAGGTAAGTGGTTTTATTTATTTACTTTTCACTATCCCGTTGTATGGCGGCTATCTTGTCTCTATATTTAAAAATCACCACTTAAGCTCCCATTTTGTACATGCCAATGGTGCCATGAGATACCATCACAGGCTTCCGTGTGTGTCATTTCCCGTTTCCAAGGATATGCTTGTGCTCGTACCACACAGATACCTGCACGGATGAAAGGCATCATAGGTTATGAAGCATGTTAATAATAATGCAAGGCACATGGGGAAAAACCAAAACATACCTATGACTTTATTCTTCTTTCCGTTTTTAATTGGTGTACACAACAAGCTTTGAACGTGCTTGTTTTTGTTTTCTGTGTTGTCATTCTGTGAAATGATAGCAAATATTAAAAATGGAGGAAGGCGACACAACCAAGCATTAGTTTCACTGCAGTTACCTCAGTACTTTATTTATAATGAGATTAAACGATTTATTTGACCATTTCATTACACATTATTCTACCAATGGCAACTCATACTCAATGCACCACGAGTAATGACCGGAGTCTTATTCCTCGAATATAAGGTTGTGGGAGCCCCAACCCCAATAAATCACTGAGCCCCAATATTTCAATCACCCCAAAATGTATCTCTAGTAGTCCGGCTCCAGCACCCTTGAGCTAGTGGTAATCAGAAATCATTCTAAGTCCTAACAAGCAGAAAACTTTCTCTAAAACCTAAATGTCTGATTCTCAAGGAACACTGACGGCCTCTCCAATAGAAAAGGGAAAGTCTCCATATAGACAGAGTTCTCAGAGGAAAACGGAAAGTTTCCTCAAAATAAAACAGGACAGGATCCCTTTCAGAAAAGGGAAATGATCTCTGGCTCATCCCCCAAAACCAGGGGGTTTTACATACATTTTATGCATAAAAAACAAGCAGAACTACAAAGTCAGCATAGCATGACTAGCAATGGCACATATTGTACAAATCAGAAGTGTGATCGACCTTAAACATTTTATAACACTAACCCATTTCTAAGGTAGACAGGAATCTTCCATTAGCTTCCACAGCAGCCCGAAGATGTAAAATACAATATGAAACATTCTCAAACAGAGACTAATACACTATTGTGTTAGCAAGCCTGCATCGGAACTTAAAGCGGAAGTGACCTTGTTATGTTAATTATATTTGATATAGTGCAAGAATCACCCATGGGCATCTCGGCGCTGTCTACAGTTGCAAGCAAGTATCCACAAGGATCGGTCACTTTAAAATAGGTAGGCTTTCAACAATTTCCTAAATTGGCAATAGTTCATGCAGGTACGAATATGCAATGGGAGCTTATTCCAATAGGAAGGGGCCAGGTAGGAAAAGGCTCTCCCCCGCATCTAGTCAAGCGAATGCGGGGTACACACAGCAGGGTTTATCATTGGATCTTAAGCTTCCGTGGGTACATACGATTTGATTTTCTGTTGGAGATAACTGGGGCCTTTGCTCCTTAAGGCATTATGTGTGAGACAGCAGATCCTAAAAATGCTCCATTTTCTTACTGTCAGCCAATGTAGAGCCTTTAGCGAAGGGGCCCACGGGGTACCAGGTGGAAGATTGAGAACAAGCCTGGGTGCCGTATTTTGAGCTACCAGTAGTTTAACCACCAGCATCTCATTTGCTGCCGCCAGTAGAGCATTGCCGTAGTCTACTCGGCTCACTACCAGGGCTTGTACTAGAGTACTTCTGGCAGAGATTGGAAGGTAGGGAAATATTCTGCGAAGAAGACACATATTATGATAGCACAGACCAGTGGTAGCCAAAATATGATCTTTTATAGAAAGGGCTTTTTATACCAAGGGTCTTCACGGATTGTTTGGGCGATGGAACTGAACCCAATTGGGGGGCCACCACTCATCCGACCGCAGAGAGGTGGCTTTGCCAAACAGCATGATCTCAGACCTTCAGAAAGATACATCAGGAACATGATGGAAAATTTAATTGACAATACAAGCTCTCTAAGGAAAATAACCAATTGCATCAAAGAGTGCTGTGCTGCGAGAAAACTGTGGGAAGAGAAGACTCATAGGGGGACATTGATTGGGAGGGGGAATGAGCAGGTGCAGGATGAGCAAAACACTTGAAACTGCATCCATCTTAATAAAATGGTATCTTCACCAAATGTGGCATAACTAAACTACGTTAATAATCACACTTCCAAACATCATAATTAAATTATTTTAAGTGTACCATCATTAATTCATTGGTTATAACTATATTCATCATAAAACCCATTAGTATGCACAAACTATTTGTTGTCCAAAATTGTACACTTAAAAAAACTTGAACACCCTCCCCCGATTATTTTTTAATATTATCTTAAAACCCACAAATGGACTTTATTAACCAGCCATCAACTAGTAGACGTGTTCATCATCTTCGGTTGTTGGGTTTTTTTCCTCCACCATCTTTAACTGGTTGTAGACATGATCTTTAAAATTCTCCATTTCCATTTCCATTGACCTTTTCCTTTTCCTCAAACTACTTTCACCTTTACCTTTATCTTTATATCTACTAATCATACACTCTAACAATTTTAGAAAAAGGAAAAGAATAATTGCACAAATCATTAAGATGATTACAGGTGTTAGCATTGACCGAGGAACACCTACACCTATATTACCTAACCACTCACAAACCTTACTAAAACTCTTCCCTAACTTTCTAAACCCTGAGCCTAGAGCTTCGCACACAAGCCAGGTACCTTCAAAGACTTAATCTCATGAGTTATGTTAGTCATATTAGTAATAAAAAAAATCAATAGCTCAACTATGATCTGGAATATATGTACAGCACATCATAGCCTTACTCACCTTACAGACTTCACCCTCTTTTGCCAAAAGAATACCTAACACAAGACAATTTTGCATTACCATAGCCTGAATTGCTACCATTTCTACATTTACTATCTTAAAAGATCCTGCCATATCTACAGCAAGCCTATCTACCACTGTAAATTAACACTTTCACATCATTCATTGTCACTCCCATAGAAGGAATAATAATACCTAATATATCTAAAACTACCTGTCCAAAACTACATCTCACGCTCTTCAAACGATATTCTTCATTTAATTTATCCACATGATAAACTCAAGGAAACACTAAAGCTAAAAAGCACAATCCAACCAAATTTCTCCCGATTTCTCAGCAAACTGAAATAAGCAATCCTCCCAGAAACATAATAAATTCCCCTCAAAATAAGTTCTTCACTAAGCAAAACTTTTTCACTAACCTCATAAATTCTATCACACACACTTGCCACTACATATTCTTCCTTATTTCCCTTTGAGGATCTACACCTTACCATACACAAGTCCCTCTCATTTCTTGCTCCATATTCAATCTGGGATGCAAACCTGACAATATAAATTTCAGTTTTTCCTTTATTTCCTCCATTGCAGTTTTCTGTTCTTCCCAGTTTCTTACCACATTTACTCCTCTTTCATTATATTCTTTAATTAAATCATGCTACTCTCTATTCAAAAGACATATATATCTGTTAATTGCTTTAATATCATACCTGTTTTGTGCAATCACTCTCAAAAACTTACCATATCAAATAAGGAGAAAGGAAATCACCCTGATTAAAAATTGCAACATAAACACTACATGACAGAAAAATTTGAAACCGGTAACTGCATATAAGGTGATCCCTCTCCAGCAGACACAGAAAGGTAGTCACAAACATAGCACCCACTAACCTTCATTATATCGATATATTCTATAATCATTTTAGTATACACATTATCTTTAAAATCACTAAGTTTTCTCTATGTACTGGTATATCATGGTTCAATGTATTTTATTTAGTAATAATCTGAACATTAACATTAACACGATCTGAAGCATATCCCACAGGAGTCAGTAAGCACAACAATAGTCCCACTAAAATAAGCAATATCATTATTAACATTATCAGCTCTACAATTTTACAGCATCCACTGTATTCCATTTTCCATTGAGACAAAAAATCTTATTGTGGTAACAATTCAAAACCAGCAAAACTTTTCTTTAAAACAATAATATTTTCTTTTTTTTCTTCTTATTTTAGTAAAGTAATAATCAAAACAAAAATCAAAAAAATAGTTTCCCAGTTCTTTTTTATCAAAATTATCAGATTTAGTCTCCATTTAATGATTTTCTAAGTTCGAAAATAGGGTAAACTCCAAAGTTCTAAGTCTTTATTCAATAAATCTCTTCAAGTTCAACAAGGCCTTTTTAAAATCTCTTATCAAAATTCTCTTAGTCATCAGTTTTGGATTTCACTTTTAATCAACCGTCTCTATTTCACATTCGAGGTCGTTCTTCTTCGGTTTCAAACTCAGTCTCCGATCCACTTTCAAATTTGTACTGCCACTGATTCAACAAAGAATACTCCTCTATGATTTCATCTTCTTCTTCTGAAACTGTGGCTAAATACACCCACTTGGGCGAAGCATATTTTTGATTTGGAACTGTCTTCCTTGTCGACCTGCTAGCAACTGGTGATTCACTTCCACTAGTTTCTGAATTCAATTGTCTCTCAGATTTTCTTTCTGGCTCGCAATGCTTTTTTTCACAAGTTCTTTTTCTTGAAGAACTTCAGTTTTTGCTCTCTTTGCAACAGTCTTTGCCTCTTTATTCTCCAAGGAACTTTAGGCCTTATTACGACTAGTCAACCAACGACCACCACACTACAGGACTGCCTGCAGTATTAAAACTGCGGCAGTCGGACCGCTATCAGACTGCTGGCACCGCTGGGATAAAAGATCCTGCTTGGCTGGTGGTCTTTCCCTGGGAAAAATATGCTAGCGGTGTCACAGCTGGCACCGCCGAGCATATTTTGAGTTGACTCAATGCCACCCTTTTCATGGTGGTGCGACCACCATGAAAAAGGTGGCGGAGAGGCAACAATGGGGGCCCCGGTGCCTGGGGGCACAATCAGGGGGGCACACATTGTGCCCCCCAGTATTTATGCACCTCAGTTCCTGCAGGATGCAGAATTTACCACATGGTGCATGCCGCACCGTGCAGGAACTTGCAAATGGCGCTCTCACTGCGGCGGTCTGCATGTAAGGCTCTCCAATGAGCCTTACAGACCACCGCCGTTGCAGTGCCGCCTTGCCACCAACCGTCATGGATTACAATCGTAATCCAGTGGGCGGTGTGGGCACGGGTTTGGCGGTCCTCCCACAGGGCGCTGGTGTGGCGGCCCACGGGAGGACGACCAAAGTCATTATAAGGCCCTTTGACTTGAGCTCTGACACTAACTCAAACTCGAACTTGCACTTTGAATAACTTTGACTCTGTCTCTCTCTGCTCTGGCCACAGTGAACTTTTTCTTTCCTTTAGGAGTTTTTGTAACTCTGTTTTCCAACTGCAACTTTTCACTGCTCAGATCAAAGACTTCATTTTTCTGTCACTCATGCTTTTGTCTTTTGCACTGCAACAGTTCTTCATTCTGATCACTGTTTTGAAACTGGACGTCAGGAGTTTCAGGTTCTTCAACAGAACTTTCACTAACCTTTTCCTCTATGTCTGCACCAGCTTCAAAATCTAAATCTTCACTCCCCTAGGGATTCACGCTGCAAACTTTAGCTTGGCTTTGAACTTGACTTTGTACAGTCTGTGTGCTCTTTACTGGGCTACTTCACACCACATCCATTGTTTCAGCTACTCTCACTCTCTTTGTGCGAGCAGCGTGGCTCCACTGTGGCACACTTGCACGCTTTACTGCAGTCTTCATGTCAGGATCTCCTGGTCTGGCCCTTTTCAATGCTCATCCAGGTATCCCATGTGGATATGCTTTCGGATTACAATGCAAACCCAAGGACTTAATCCATCACATGGAATTTCCTTGTATTTTTCTGCTAATACATTCACCTGATGAGAGACAGATTTCATAATTTCAACCAGACCCTTATAATAATCTAGCACAATATCATCAGTTATTGAAACAAGTGCAGTTGAAGGTACAAATACAAGCCTCATTGCTCTACCCTTGACCACTTCATGGGAGCGATAAACCAGTGTTTCAGCCAGGAGTACTTCTCATGCTCATCAAAACAACAGGAAGAGCATCAGGTCAGTTCAAACCAGTCGAAGCACACATTTTTACTAGCTTCTTCTTAAGAGTGCCATTTGCCTGTTCCACAGGACCAGAGGATTGTGGCCAATAACTACAATGGAATCTCTGGTCTGCTGTACAGATCATTTGTAAACTTCATTTTTAAAATGCGCACCACGATCAGTCTCAATAGAAGTTGGAAGACCAACTCACTGTATTAAATCCCTCAAAAACAACTTAGCAACTGTAAGGCTACCTGCTCTCCTTGTTGGAATTCCTTCCACACATTTAGAAAACAAGCAGATAATTACCATGACATATTTAAAGCTATTACACTTTGGCATCTCAATAAAATCTGCATCATTTCTTATAAATGGGCCTTCCGATTTGCCACATGATTCATGATGTAACTGTTCTTTTGCCTTGATTATTTAAATGGCATGTCAAGCATAGGCTGCAAACATCCTCAGCAACATTTCAAAATTCATTTCTCAATACCTTTTGAAAATCCTAATTAGACTATCTCTACCTGCATGCATTTGGTTGTGCAGGTACTTGCACATCGGATGTAGTATTGAGTCAGGAAGCACATACTTATGTTCTGCATTAACATACAAATCCTGATAATTCTTTTTGTAGCTAGTGTATCCCATTTTCTATTTTCGTTTTCTGGCGCATCCTCCTGCAAATCCTTCAATACACTCAAAGAAATCTGCATTAAACCCATAAAGAAACAATTTACATTGTCTGCATGTTGTACTGAATTAGTTCCCAATTCTTTGGTTTCATTTTTCTGTACAACCAACTCTTTTTGTAATGCACAATATTATGCCTGCCTGAGCCGCATATCTATTCCCAAAAGTAATCAAATTTTTGCCAGCATTATGAGCTGTACACTTTATGACATCAATTTCATTCGCCTTCTCTATAGCTTTTAACAAATCCAATATGTTCACACTATTTGGGAGCTCCTGAAGACGTCATAACTCCTCTTTGTGACCATAGCTGTCCATAATCATGACCAACACCAAAACCATACTGGCTGTCTGTGTAAATCATCAAATTCAAATTCACTGATAGGCAGCAAGATCTCGTTAAGGCAACCAGTTCTGCCACTCGCGCTGAAGTTACATTTTGGAAAGGAGATGTTTTTAGTGTCTTAGAACTGGAACATACTGCATAGGCAGCTCTTAATTTTCCATACTGGTCTCCTAAACAAGATCCATCAACAAACAATATCAGATCAGCCATTTCCAAAGGTGTTTCTTTATTATCTGGTCTTGGTTTTGTACATAACTCGGTTACCTCAATTCAAGTATAGTCTAATTCGTCATCAATCTCATTGTTATTTTTCCTGTGTGCACAACTCCTGTCTGAAATAGGAAGCAGTATTGCTGGGTCCAAGACATTGCATCTCCACATGGAAATGTTCTCTGCTGTAAGTATAATCTGCTCATAATGAGTCAGTCTACTGTTTGTCAAGTCTTGGGTCCTCGGCCTTGTCAAAAGTATCTAACTGAATGAGCGACACAGACAATTAAAGTATGACCCATCACAATCCCTTTACTCTGTTCAATGGGTAAGCAGACAGCTGCAACCAATTTTAAATAACCTGGAAAACTTACAGCTACTGGATCCAATAGAGCATAAAGATATGTCATTGGGTGCATTAAACCTCCATGTTTTTGGGTAAGAATCAAAAGGGCATATCTATCTCTCTCATGACAAAACAGGAAAAATATTACATAGCAATCAGGCATGACAAACTCTCTTTCAGTATTTTAAATTAGTCAATGTATTCCTCATCAAATGGACAGATAATGGACATAACTGCATGTCAACCTTAGTAAAGGCTTTTCAATCAAGGAAAAGTTTGTAATCCACTGATGAGAGTATCCAACAATTCCCAAAAACATCTGAACCTCACATTGGGTGGTTGGCTGATTCAATTTCAGAAATACAGAAACCCGTTCATTAGAGACTTTCCTCACACTTTTTTCAATATGGAGTTCGAGACAACTTCCTTTTTACAATACAACGTTTTAATTTGGGAACCTTTAAGTCCATTATCAGCTAGGTGATTCAGCAAGGCAATTGTATCAAATTTATAGTCCTCTTTTGTCTTAGATGCGACCAGGTCATCAATATATTACACAAAGACTGAATTGCATGGCAACTTCAAACTCTCTAGATCTTTCTTCAGTATTTGCGAGAAGAGTGAAGGACTTTCAGTATATTCTTATGGGATCCTATACTACATGAGAACTTTATTAAAAAATTGGAATGCAAAAGGGAATTGCAACTCCTCATGAAGCGGAACTTTGAAGAATGCTTGGCATAAGTCAATGACTACATATAATGCTGCTTCTGATGGAATTTGAAACAAAATCACTGCTGGATTCAGTACAACTGGACAACATGGAACACCAATCTTGTTAATCCTGTGGAGATCCTGTATGATACATCTGCTGTAACTTGATTAATAACTTGTTTATTACTGAACCCTACAACTTAGACTTCTCTTCCTGAGAAGGGTAGATTTGGGTCCAACGATTGAACTGTAGAACAGGTAGAACCTGTATCGATTAAAAATGAAATAGGATGGCCATTGACTTCTCTGCCAACATATGGGCCACTTTAGTCTAACTCTAAGACTGCTCCAAGCATGTAATCCTCCTCCCCTCTCAGGCATCGTCATTGTGAACTACTCCCTGCCAACTCATCACTTGGAATCAATGGATTCTGCTGGTACCCTACACTATAGAGCATCATGTTCCTCATGCTCTGCTACATCACAGGAGCTGTTGGCATTGGCATTCAAAATGATGTCTGACTCAGCACATTCTGTTCTGAATTCTGCATATTTGGAACCATCATATTATTTCCCTGCATCTGTGAATTTTGCTCTGCATGCCCATGAATCCTGTTAAGATTCTGACGACACTGCCTCTTCCAGTGCCTGATCTTCCCATAGTAGTGAGAAGCTGTATTCTTTTTCATAAATTCAATGCTCACATTCATTCCATCACCTCTACCACCACCTTACAAATGCGCTTAATTCATCCTATTCATTCCAGTTTGCACAAAATTCATATTTTAACCCATTTTATTTTGGGGCCCTTTCTCAAACTGCTTTGTCTGAGCAAACTTCAGCTTTTCTTTGAACTTTTTCTGCTTTATCTCAAAATAACACTTCTATTTTTTGCTAACATTAAGATCTCTTCAGTGCCCTTTGTCTGCCATCACAACTCACTCTGTTGAATGTGATTATTAATTCCTGGCCTCATTCTATTCACAAAACCAGATACGAAACCACTAACCTCATATTTTTCAGGATTTGTGACTCTGATGTGTTTTTTATAATTAAGCATTAGCCTCTCATAAAAAGAATGCACTGACTCTGTAGGCTCTTGTGAGGTTCTCCAAATCTTATGCCAATTTGTATCCTTCTCGTGGACTTGGTTTTTCAAGTACTCAATCACAGCCTTATATTTGTCTGTTATCTCTGTAGTTGGTGTTTTGTTAGGACTTATTCTAGCTGGTTCTTGTATGGGCCATCCAACCCCAACCTTACATTCTAGCCACGAATCTCCAGGAATGAGCTCAAATAATAAATTCAAATCGGTCCACAACATCTGAAAAATATGTGTTAACTTATGTATTTCATCATACCAATTTGCTGGATCTGCTTACAACTTTTTGAAATTATGTGTAAATTCATATAAATCAGCTTGGGTCCACAGTTCGTGAACAAGATTCCCTCCATGCACCTCTCAAAGAAAATTCTAAAACTGTCCCTGCTCCAACTTATGAATCACTTGCGGCATCTCCCACCCTGCCTTCAATCCCTTTCATTCTCTTTTTATTTGCCATCCCTTTCTTTCATCTTACTTGATATTTTTCCAAATCACTTGAATTTTGGATTTTCATTATCTTGATTTCATCATGTGTTAAATCCATTTTATAATTTCATTTCACATTCTTCATTTTGCTGATGTCAACCTCCAATTCATCAGATAATTCCTCCAATTTAACCTGTGCCTCGTTTACACATCTGTCTGCTTCCTTAATCAAATATCTCATTCAATATTCATTAGCATTGTAAGTCAACAACCTATTCAAATCCACATTGCCCTGAAGCATCTCAGCAAATCTGATTTTTAAAATGCCAATGCCAATTTCATTAGGAAGCTCCTCAACCACCACTTTCCCCACAGAAGTAACAACCTGAGTCTTAGTAGCAGATGGTACATCCATACTCGGCACTGCTGTCATCGCAGATTGCACCACCGCACTATCTCCCCCAACACATTTGTCCACTCCCGAAAGTAGCAGGGGTCGCATCTGCTGCTCTGTTTGTATATGGAGGAGGTCTAGAATTCACAAGCTCACATATATTTATCATCATCAGAATAATCTGCTTGTTCATTTTTCTCCATCATTTTATCTTTATCCTGTTCTCTTTTCTCAGTGACTATATCATGGAATGTTTTTACACATTTAGTCATTTCCTCCCTCCAACTTTTCTCCTGTCGATCCATTTTGCTCTCAAGCCAATGCCTAAATGTAAATCCGTATTTGTAAAGCGCAAACTACTCACCCTTACGGGTCTCAAGGCGCTGGGGGCCGTCGTGGAAATTAAGTGAGCTATTGCCCAGAGTCACATGGTGCTGAGCTGAGCTGCCGCCGGAGCCGGGGATCGAACTGTGAGCCCTGTGCTCCGAAGTCAGCTGCCCTGGCTGCTGCACCACACCTCTCCATGAACTCTTCACCTGCTTTGTCGCTTTCTTTCTCTTTCTCTGTTGCTTTGGAATCCTATTTAGTAAGCTCCTCAAACTGTGTAGATCTGTACGCCAGCTTCATGTCATACATTGTTCACCTCAAGAAATCTAGTTTCCTAACAGTAAAGGCACCCTCTAATGGAAATTGTAAAACTTCATCATGTACTGTATATTTAATCCAATCTGAAATCCAGCTACATGTACAGTACTCAATCTATTTCATCATCTTATAGGCTGGCATTCCTTCTGCAGGCAATTTCTGACCATCCCTAGGTACAACAGTAACCTTAGGCTTTACTAATAAGCTTCCCATTGAATATGCTCAAACCGTAATAGAAATAAACTCAAGCAAGCTCAAAATCACAATAAACAAACTAGCAAACAACAACTAGTTGCAGGGCAGCTCTGTCAAAAGTCAACCTATCACAGCATGGACTTGTCAGGAAACAACCACTCAGAGCACTGCCTTGTGGTGACCTCTCACCATTCCCAGCATGGCACCCTGGCTGAGCAAACAATTACAACATGACTTATCCATGAACAGTAAAATAAAATTGCAAAACCTCTTTAAAACCAAATAACTGATAAACCTGTGTCTGTTTAACCTAGAAAGGAAGGAAATCAAGTAAAATAACTCAATCACAAATCATTAACCTTCGAAACAAGAACAAAATTCACGATTAAGTACAGAAAACCAAATTGAGTACAGAAATGATCAATAAAGTACTTTAATCCACTTTAAGTAGACTCCCGTCCAACAGTTATCTACTCTAGTCAGTGCACTTGCTCTGTGCAAATGAGCAAAGTTCACCCATTAAAATTAAAAACAACCAAGAAAACAAGCATTGACATAGCCAATAGGTCTCGCTTTTGGGACCTTATAAGTATTTAGTTATGCAGCACAATATCCTTGGTGCAACAACATCAACTGTTGCATGGCTAAACACTTATAAGGTCCCAAAGGCGAGACCTATTGGCTATGCCAATGCTTGTTTACTGTTGATTTCCCTGATATTACCATAAACATTGCCTGCATCAAACTGTAAACACACATACATGCAGTCTCACAAGCCTTGCAAGACACAGTGTGACTTTATTAGCTCAAAACTGGCTTGATTTGCAAATGTTTTTTTCAGCTATCTGGTTCGCTAACTGTTGCCCGTGGCTGTTTTTTGTCCCTGTCTGGCCCTGCTGTACACCATTCCTCATCTCAATGGTACTCATTTTATTAACCTCAGATGGGTGAAGGACAGAGTCCATTCCACTGGAACCGTAACCATTGACCAACAGGTTACAAGCAAAGCTTTGTAGCAGTTGCATTAACCAGCAGAGCTGCCATGTCACCCATAGAAGTACGATGGTGCTTTTTTTTTTTAACACGTTTTGTGTTCAGTAGGCCTGTTTTCAGAATATGCCTGGCTTGCATTCCACGTGGCGCTTGCTGCCAGGGTTGTATACGTTTGTAACACATTAGTAGAAGGTGCTACCTCAATGGTTTTCTGTTAATCGGCCTCGAAAGGATGAAGCACTGACCCAGACCTGTGATGTGCAGATATATGAAGTGAACGCAAATGCACTAACCTACCCTACCCCACTACTGGCAGCCATGGCAGACTCATCAGGCACAACTCGGAGCCGTGTTGTGAACAGCTATTGTGAGCTCAACTCTGAATTACACAATTGCTGTCACGTGACTTAATTTCCAAATGCATAACATGGAAAATGGAGCGCAAAAAGTGTGTTTGCTTGAGGAGCTATACAGTGAAAACATGACCCATACGGTTTTTCCTAGATATGCTTCGGCGCTGTGGAAGTGTACATGTGGATAGATGCCCCTTTACATATTTATGTAGTACCTATGTGAAAGTGTGTGTGTGTTTTAAATAAGCACTAATGGCTGCAATTCAGTCTCTCAGCATTCACAATTTTCTGATGAGGGAAATAGAGCAGTGCAGATAAAGTGGTGTGCAAACGGAAGCTGGGATTACAGCTGGAGTCCTGTTGTCACACAGGCATCAGTATAGCTACCAGTTCGCATCTCGGCGCTAGATAACTCAAAAGTAGTGAGGCACGTGCATTCATCTACGCTGCTTATTACGCGTCGTGTCACACAAGGTCGCGTGTCAGGGTCACTCACAAGACGTTCCGGGCTGCCGTCTTGTAGACGATGCGCAGGAAGCGCCAGCCGCCGCTGCCGATGTAGACCCCCCAGGGCGGCGGCGAGGCTCTACGACCAGGGCAGTCCCATGAGGCGCATGAGACCCAGGGAGCCGAGGAAGGCCGTGCTGGCGCCCATCGCCAGCATCCTGGAACCGAAGGGAGAGGCGGCAAAGTTTAGTGCCAGTGTTCGTCGCGCCCTCGGAGCTCCCTGAGAGAGAGGGGCTGCCTACAGCCAAGCACCGGAAGGAGGGGCGCTACTGCTGCCAAGGGAGCCCAGCACGGCCAGCCTGGAATGCGGGCCCTGGTGCCCCCCTCTCAGAGCTCCAGTGTTCACCGCCTTTCCTGGTGAGGCAGGCACTCTTGCAACTAATCACTCTCTGGGCTGTCTGAGGAAAACAGCTACCAGCTACCAGCTCCCCATTCCATGTTTTTTCTCGCCCAGAACCAACCATATGTAAAGTCGTCTTGGCCGCCCTATAAGAGGCTGTTTAGCTCGAACGGTTGGATACACCCTTGGGAAGAGCAACACAAGCAAGTCAGATACAGCAGGCATAAGAGACGGATGCGACCAACGTGGTTAAATGTAGCCTTCCCTCAGAGGCCACATGTATCTCCTTACACTGGAAGCTGCGCCAGGGGATGTGTGATTCTGCATTACACTCACCCACTGATCCTGCCCGTGCTCCAGAGAGCGCCACTGTGCAATTGTGAGCCACACAGCCTCTGAGGGAGCCTTGTTCCACGAAGCACAAGACTAGTGTAAGTCACACCTAGACGTGGAAGAGACTCAAGACCCGGCTTTTCGACTGAGCCCAGCAACAATAGCGCCTGGACACCCTTGCGGTGAATAGCGGCTCTCTACAAACACATATCGATTGATTCATTGAGATGTTGGCCAGGCCTGCCCTCATGTATGCACTAAACTAAGGGGAAGATTTACAAGCCCCTGACACGCCACTTTTGCGTCACTTTTCCCCTGTTAACGGACAAGGGTGTTTATGGCAGTCTCACTCTCGGGTGGGCAACCAATGGGTTTGAGAGGTTGTATGACTTCCCAACCCCCCTCTCTTTCCCTCTTTATGCTTCTAATGTATGCGCCTCACGACTCCACCACCGGGAGTATGTCTCGCACCTGGACGCACAGTCTCACTCGTGCCCGCCTCAGCAGTCTCATTGGACATCTAAACCTTCCCGATAAAAGGTAAATTGATCGTTTTTGAATCCCGCTCCCGGGGAGCCTTGGACTGCGCAGCCCATGGCCCCGTTTCTGAACAACAGAGATCTGCCCTTTCTGGCATCACGTTTATAATTTTACAAATAGGCGTTCACCGCCCTGGTCGATATAAGAGAGCTTTGCTGCAGGAAAGGGTCAGCAGGGAACCCATGGACCATGCATCAGCCGTTCACGCCTCCCCGATGTCTCTCCTTGACAAGTTGCACACGGCATGCCCCGCTGGTCTGAGCAAGGAATGCGGGGCTTAGCTCTGCTAAGACCATCACAGACATTTGTGCTTGTGGGCATCTGAGGGGCAGGTCAAAGGTGAGGTGAAACTGAGCTGCCCTCACCCCGCAGAGGAGATCACAAGTGCCGGAAGGCCAAGGATCACATGGCTGGGAAAGCCTGCGCCACCAACACCCCGCTTTCCCAGGAGGGGATAATTAAGGCAGAACTGTCCTGTAGGTCCTAGAAGCACCTCCTCCCCACCCCGCCATACAGCCCCACCAAAACTGGCCCATGTCATGTGAGTCGTCTTCAACTGACCCTTGCTTCTTTACCCAATTGTATTTGGGAGTCTTGGATTGTAAGTTCGAGCCTCGAAGCCCAACATGGCACGTGATGTTACCTGGAAGGGAAACAAGCGCGCGCGCCTCGCGCAAGTAGGGGGTGAGGGGAGTGCGGCTGAGAGCAGGGACGCGCAGCGTTTACCTTGCGGGAGCGAGCGCGATAATTGCTAACACATGGCGCCGCTCGCTCCCGCAAGGGAATCGCCAAACGTGCACGCGTTGCCATTGAAGGCAATGCAACGCATGCACGTTTTTGCCCGAAAAAGCGAATCAATTCCAAGAGGTCTCTTCCTACAGCGGCGCATGCGCGCTGCGTAGGCGAGACCTAAAAAACAATTCATTAAGTCAGAATCCCTATCAATGTGTAAGAGGCGCCCCGCTCTGCACACCGCAATTACAGACAAGTACTATCAATATATTTCAAGATCTTGGATTTCGACGGATCTGAAAATCAAGCCTGACTAACTGATAAACCAGTTAAACCTCAAATACATTTACAAATATGAAATGAAATGAAAACAGTATTTGTTAAGCGCGTAGCTACCCGGGGGCATCCCAGTGCTGTAGCAGTAAACCAAGAAGACATCCTAGCAGCACTTAGGGGAAAAGCCAAGTTTTTAACAGTTTCCGAAAGACCAGTTGGCTGGGTTCCCTCTGTAAGCGAAGAGGGAGGGAGTTCCACAGCCTTGCGGCGTTATAAGAAAATAGAAGACCGCCACTTCTGGCTTTCTTAATCCTGGGAACGACGGCCAGGTGCAAATCGTCAGAGCGCAGCCGTCTGTTCGCCAGGTATGGCTGAACCATGGAATGGTTAATAGCTGGTCCGTTCCCTGTTAACATCTTGTGGGCGATGCACATAGCCTTAAAGTCAACTCTCTCACGGACAGGGAGCCAGTGGAGGGACTTCAAGGCGGGTTTTGCAGATTGTCGGTTCGAAGTCCCCACAAGAGTCCTTGCTGCACAGTTTTGTACAGTTTGGAGTTTTGCGAAGGTAGAGCCAGGAGCACCAAGGTAGAGGGCGATCCCGTAGTCCAGGCGGGAAAGAATGAGGGCCTGTAGCATGAGCTTTCTTGCCTGGAAGGGGAGAAGTGGAAGCACTTTACGAAGCATCCTTAGGATGCCATAACAGGAAGCCGCAACCTTCCGGGCATGGACCATAAAGCTGAGATCTTGGTCAAGCCAAATACCCAGACTCTTTATCTGGGTCTTAGGGACAGGGGCAGGTCCCATACAGGCTGGCCACATTACGTCCGCTTTAAAAAGAGAAGGGTTTCCAAGGAGCATCAATTCGGTCTTATCACAGTTGAGTTTTAAATAAGAGTAGTTCATCCACTTGACTACCTCTTCTAGACAGGAACAAAGGTCGGGGGAGGCATTATCGGAATGATTCAGTGCTACGACCAGCTGGGTATCATCAGCGTAGGTCACTATGTGAACCCCAAATGGGGCCACAATCTCCGCAAGCGGAGCCATATAACATTAAAAAGGGAAGGACGATCCCTGGGGGACTCCGCAGTGGAGAGGCATGGATTTTGAGATGACCTCCCCTCAAAAACCTGGAAGGATCTCCCTTCTAGGAATGATTGCAGCCAGGTTAAAGCTAGTCCGGTCACCCCCAAGTTTCTTAGTCGATGGACCAAATTTGGTGGTTGACCGTATCGAAGGCTGCACTGAGGTCCAAGAGGATAACAGCTGTGGAACCACGAGCGTCAAGAATCTTTTTAGACTCCTCGACTACTGCTCACAAAGCAGTTTCTGTTCCCTGACGTGGACGAAAACCAGTTTGAAATATCAAGAGCGCTGAGTTAACATGTTTCTCCACCATTTTACTGATCCATGGGAGAAGCGAAATGGGGCGATAATTATAATAATCCATCAGCACAACAGCGATCATTCCACCAATTGAACCCACAATCATTATTGCATAGCCAAACAACTCACAACAGAAATCCATCTCTCGAACTCATACTTCAATGTGCACTCACAAAATAGATTCTCCCTATTCATACTTGCACTTCGGAATGCACAGTCAGTTACTTCTCGGGAAGGTCCAGTCCCGAAATTTTTTGCCAGAGTTCCAAAAACACCTTTCGCCCTCGGCCCAGGCATTAAAGACTCAGAAATCACAAGAAAAGCTTTGGGGAATCCCTAGTCATAAGCAGTTGCTTTTATGCAACCATCCTCTGCTACAAAACTTGTGGGAGCCCGAATTCCAATAATTCGCTAAACTTCAATATTTCAATCAAACCAAAATGTATCTCTGGCAGTTCGGCTCCAGCACCCTTGATCTAGTGATAAGAGTAACCACTCTCCTTGACATAAAGCCCAACAAAATTAGCAGAGTAAATCACTCAATAACTGAGTTCTAGCTTGATAAAAAGTTTAAGTGTTTTATTATAAAATCTCAAAATAGGCAATACAGAGAAATGCAGTAAATGCCACAAAGGCTCCTCTATGTACAGAGTACGAAGTCAGAAATCAGAAATTATTCAAAGTCATAAGAAGCAGAAATGTTTCTCTAAAACCTAAATGTCAGATTCACAAGGAACACTGACAGCATCGCCAAGGGAAGAGGGAACATCTCCAAATAGATAGACAGAGGTCACAGTGGAAAAGAGAAAGTCTCCTCAAAATAAAACAGGCCAAAATCCCTGACAGAAAAAGGAAATCATCTCTGACTCACCTCCAAAACCAGGGTTTTTTTTGCACATTTTACACATAAACAATGAACAAAACTGCAGATTCAGCATAGAATGACTAGCGATAGCACATACTGGATGAATCAGAAGTTTGATTGTCATTAGAAGTTGGATAACAATAACCCATTTCTAAGGTAGTCAGGAATCTTTGAGTACCCTCCACTGCAACAGCAGCCTGGAGATGTCAAATACAATATGAAACATTCTCATTCAAACACGAATATATTAGTGTGCTATCACGCTGAATCAGAACTTCCAGAAGAAGTGTGCTTCAGAAGGATACATCAGGAGCATGATGGAAAGTTTAATTCACAATATATGCTCTCTAAGGAAAATAACCAATTGTGTCACAGTGTGCTGTGCTCCGTGACAACTGTGGGGAGATAAGACTTGCCGCGGGACAATGATTTGGAAAGGGGAATGAGCAGGAAGAGCAAGACACTAAAAACGGAATTAACCTTAATAAAATGGTATCTTCACCAAATGTGGCACAATTAAACTACATTAATGATCACACTTCCAAACATCATAAAGAAATTGTTTGAAGTGCATATTAAATGTGATGATAATGGTAAACACCAACGAAGAGTGAAGGAGAAAAATGTTTACAAAATAGCTAATGTTCATACTCAAATTAAACATGCAATGGTAATTCCAATAGGTCTTGCCTTTGGGTCCTATTGGCTTTGCCAATGATTGTAGCTATGCTGTATAGCATCCACAAGGCTGTGTCATTTCGAAGGCGGGCGCACCAATAATGTGCGTGCCTACAAAATGTCAAAAGCACTTTTTTTCTTTTTGTTTACCACTCTGAGTTTGATTGGTAAACAAAAAGAAAAAAAGTAGGAGGAACACAGAGAGGTTGGTTGGAATCACGAACGTTTGGGAAGCAAGAGAAGGGTCGAGGGAGGGAAGTAAGTGAAAAGAGAGGAACATGGAGTGGGGAATAACGAAACGGACTACAGAGCGCCTCAGAGCTGGGGGCAGAAGGGACACGTAGGACAGAAGAGGTGCATGAAGGTGTGCACAGCTCAACGGGGCTGGGGAGAAGCACACCGACAGCGAAAGAGCAATACAATCACAGTGAAGAGAGGAAGTATATGAGAGAGACAGCTGGAAAACATATGCACTCTTGCGAAGTGCATAAACAAAGTGAAGAAAAAAGTAGTGCCAGCAAAGTGAGCACTGGAAGGACACAAATAATAAATAATATGTACGTGATCCAGAGGAGTGACAAACACATGACGAGCAAGTAAAATCCACACAAACTAACGAATAAGAAGCAAGCAAATGAGTGGCAATGATGCCAAACAATTAGTAAGCAATGGGTGGGTTCTTAGTCCACTGTAAGCTGACAATAAGTCTTGCAACAGACAGCACATGCACTGTCTAGTAGGCAAGACATGATAAGCATTTGCAAAGCTAATAGGTCTCGCCTATACAAGAGCTATTGGCTTTGGTAATGTGTTTTTGCCATATTGTACACCAGTGTGGCTGCTGCTCAGCATGGCAAAAATGTAGTGGCGTGGAGTGTCCTAAAGTGGAGTGGGGCAGTAGAGTGTTGTAGACTGGATTTGTTAAAGTAGAGTATTGTAGAGGTGAGTAGAGGGGAGTAGAGTTCAGTGGCAGAGAGTGTTGTAGAGTGCAGTGTCAGAGTGCAGTGCTGTAGAGTGGAGTGCTGTAGAATTTAGTGGCACACAGTGGAGTGGAGTGGGAGTGATTAGGGTGGAGTGGGTTGGAGTGGACTGAGGTAGTGGGGTGGATTTGACTGGAGTAGATTGGGGTGGATTGGTTTGGGGTGGAGTGGGAGGACTGGATGGGGTGGATTGGATAGCAGTGGGCAGGGCCGGACTGGGAACCGAAACCGGCCCTGGCAAAGTGCTCGGCCGGCCCCCCCTGGGGGAGGGGGGTGCAGCCGAGCTGTTTGAGGTTTCGGCCGATTTTGTTACTGGGGGCCGATATTGCCGACCCCCGGTAACAAAAACGGCCCCCCAGGGCTCCAAACCAGCCCCCACCCTGGCGGCCCACCGGGGAAACGCCTGTTGCCCGCTAAGGCCAGTCCGGCCCTGGCAGTGGGATAGATTGAAAGGGAATAAGGTGGATTGGATCGGGTGGATTGGAGTGGGGTGGGTTAGATTGGTTTGGGGTGGGGTGGGGTGGATTGGATTGGGGTGAGGTGGCTTGGATTAGAGTAGGGTGGTTTGGAGTGGGGTGCTTTAGAGTGGAGTGGAAGGGTGGATTGGACTGGCCTGGAGGGGGTTGACAGGATTGGAGTGGGGTAGATTGGAGTGGGGTGGATTGGAGTGGGGCAGATTGGAGTGTGGTGGGCTGGATGGATTGGATCGAGTGGGTTGGACTGAACAGGGCTGGGTTGGACTAGATTGGGGTAGAGTGGGGTTGATTGGAGTAGAGTGGGGTAGATTGAAATGAGGTGATGGTGGATTGTATTGGGTGGGGTGGAGTGGGTTGGGTTGGGGTGGATTAGACTGGCATGAGGTGGAGAAGAGTGGGGTGGACGGGAGTGGGGTGGTTTGGATTGGCGTGGGGCGGGTGGATTAGAGTGGAGTAGATTGGATTGCAGTGTGGTGGATTGGATTGTGGTGGATTGTATTAATTGGGTTGGGATGGATTGGATTGAGTTGGATTGGACTGGAGTGGAGTGAACTGGATTAGGGTGTGGTGGGGTGGATTGGAGTGGAGTAGATTGGATTGCAGAGTGGTGGATTGGACTGGATTGGATTGAGGTGGATTGGATTGAGTAGGGTGGAATGGGTTGGGTTGGGGTGGACTGGATTGAGGAAGATTGGATTGGGGTGGGGTGAACTTAATTGGGATGAGGTGGCTAAGATTGGGGTGTGGTGGGGTGAACTGGAGTGGAGTGGGGTAGATTGTAGTGGAGTGGGGTGTATTGAATTTGACAAGATTGGGGTGGATTGGACTGGTATGGGGTGGTTTGGATTGAAGTGGGGTGCACTGTATTGTATTGGGGTGCATTGGATTGTGGTGAGGAGGATTGAATTGGGTGGAGGTGGATTGGATTGGGGTGGATTGGAGTGGGGCAGATTAGAGAGGGACGGATTGTTTTGGATTGGAGTGGGGCAGATTGTTTTGGATTGAGTGGGGCAGATTCCTTTGGATTGGAGAGGGGTAGATAGGTGTTGGTTAGACTGGAGTAGGGCAGATTGTTTTGAATTGGAGTGGGGTGGATTGGAATTGCAGTGGGGTGGTTTGGGGAGGAAGTCTGGTGGATTGAATTGGGATGAGGTGAATTGGACTGAGGTAGATTGGATTGGGGTGGACTGGATTAGAGTGGGGTAGATTGGAGTGGGGTGAATTGGGATGGAGTGGATGGATTGGGGTGAGGTGGACTGGTTTGGAGTGCAGCGATTTGGAGCGGGCGGATTGGAGTGGGGTAGATTGGAGCGGGTTGGATTTGAGTGGGACAGATTGCTTTGGATTGAAGTGGGGCAGATTGTTTTGAATTGGAGTGGGCAGCTTGTTTTGGATTGGAGTGGGGTAGATTGGAGTGGAGTGGATTAGAGAGGGACAGACTGTTTCGGATTGGAGCGGGGCAGACTGGAGTGGATAGGAGTGGGGCAGATTGGACTTGGATGGATTGGAGTGGGGTGGATTGGAGTGGTCAGAATGTTTTGAATTGGAGTGGGGCTGATTGGAGTGGGGTGGATTAGAGTGAGGCAGATTGGAGTAGGGCAGATTGTTTTGGATTGGAGTGGTGCAGATTGTTTTGGATTGGAGTGGGGCAGATTGGTTTGGATTGAGTGTGTCAGATTGCTTTGAATTGGAGTGGGGCAGATTGTTTTGGATTGGGGTGGGGCAGATTGGAGCGGGCACATTGTTTTGCACTGGAAAGGGGCAGACGAGTGGGGCAGACTGTTTTGGATTGGAGTGGGGCAGATTGTTTTGGATTGGTGTGGGGCAGATTATTTTGGATTGAAGTGGGGCAGATTGTTTTGGATTGGAGTGGGGCAAATTGGAATGCAGTGGGTTGGGAAGATTGAAGTGTGGTGGATTGAATTGGGGTGAGTGGTTTGGATTGGAATAGGATGGATTGGATTGGTCTGGGGTGAATTGGATTGAGTGAGGCAGATTGCTGAGGGGCTAGGTGGGGTGGATTGGCGTGGATTGAAGTGGGGCGGATTGGAGTGGGGTGGATTGGGGTGTACTGCACAATTATGTGTTAAAGCATGATTTCAGAAATTACACATAAGAAAGAAACAATGTTGCTTTGCAATAACATAATCCTCATCTTTTGAGAACAGCGCCCATGAGCAAAAACAAAAGAAAACATGAGTGCAAAGTGAGCAAAGAAGACTTGGCAAAATAAAAGAAAGATAACTATAAAAAATAAATCTAACAAACAAAAAATAATTTTTGTTTGTCCTGCTGGGCACGTTTTTCGCCAGTCACATGCCTTCTGTTTGCAGGGTACTAAAGGTTAACAAGCATTAGGTCTCGCATTTGTGAGCGTTTTAGCTATTGGCATTGTAAATGACAATGCATTTTATTTATGTGTTTTTAAAAGGAACACATATATAAAAGGCATTGTTATTTTTAATACCAAGAGCTCAAACTCTCGCAAATGTGTCATTGGCAATGACATAAGCCAATGACAAATATGGGTGGAGAGTGGGCGAGCTTCAAGTGCATACTGCAATACAGCATGCCGCAGAGCAGCGCATGCGCTGCCCAGGCTTGACCTAAAAAGAACAAAATAGTTCCTCAATCACGTCGGGAGCAGCGGATGGGCATTGATTAAGTTGAATTAATCAGTGCTTGGTCCCTGCTCCACAGAGAGGAACGGAAATGATGTTAGGCATGCCTTGACGAATTATGAGGCTATAAAGAAGAGTGGTATGCAAGTCAACAAATGGTAAGCAATGGGCGGACTCCAAGCCCTTTTTGTTATCAACAGTGTCTCACATGTGAGACGCATGCGCTAGCGCATACTCTCGCAAGCTCGACCCTAAAAAGCACTTCCCTAACGTGGGGCCTTTGAGGAGTCTGCTAGGGAATTGGTTCAAAGTAAGGGTTTCTGTGAAGAAACCAGTGCTTAATTTGAGACCGTGGCTTCCGGTGCTCGGCAACAGCACTTACTTGGTTTCCGGTGCTTGGCACCGGCCGTTAATTGTAATCACCACACTTATGAGACACTGCCACATGGTGGCGCTGCTCATCTAATTTAGAGATGAGTAGAACAACGGTCGTTTATGAATATAACATACATTAAAACATGCTAATACCTGCCTCCCCAGCCATTCCTTTTGATTTGGGGACCTGGAATAATCCAGGCGAGAGAAATGGTTAGTAGTTGTTTTGGTACCGTCATTGGCAGAAATGATGGGCAATAGGTGGAGCTAGCTGCAGTGGCCTCCTGGTCAGGGCCCTGGCACTTATTATTTTACAAATTAAGCACTGGAAGAAGCATTCGCACTATCACACATTGACTCATTTTGTAACCATACAAAAGCAAACAAAGCACAATTCTCCACAATGCACCGAGCACAGCCCAAATCTAATCAATTTTTAATCTGAAATAATCTGTTTTAAAACCTGCATGATTGCGCCCTTAGACTGCATATGTGAAACCACGATAGAATTCACTCTACATAAGAAAAAAAAATGCCTGGTTGCAGAACGGAATTTGGAATCTGAAACACCAACATCTTCCATCTTCGCAGGCGCCACAACTACAGACAGCGCTATTATTATTTTGGGTACAACATTTCAAGTGGTCTCAACTGTGTCCCGGCAGAGAGCGTTGCTGTTTTTTCGGCGATCTGCCTGTCCAAACATGTTATCTGTCTTTCACAAAAAAATATTTTAATTGGAAATAATCCCCGCGGTATTTATTTCAAAAGATTTTGTCACGTTTTTGTACCGTGCATGTCCCTGGCCTCCCTGAAACAGATGTCAGAGCTGGCGTGTAGAAGCTTGAAGGTGGCAGAGAGGGAGGGAGAGGTGTGCAGAATGGTCTCCGAGCACCATGAGAGGAGGTAACAAGTGCACATCTGCTTGATGAATCATTCTTTATTATATCCTGATTGTGCATGTGATTATTGCTTTTGTTTGGTACCCAGCCCCCATCAACATCCTTTTTGTACCTGGTAAAATCCTCTGCAACCAGTGCTTAGTTTGTAAAATATTAAGTGCCAGGGCTCCGACCAGGAGGCTACTGCAGCTTGCACCACCCATCGCTCCTGTCATCACTGCCAAAACAACTACTAACCATCTCTCTTGCATGTAAATGTGACAGTTCAGATTATTCCAGGTCCCCAAAGCTAAAGGAATGGCTGGGGAGGCAGGTATTAGTAATTTTTTAATGTATATTGTTTTCCTAAACAACTGTTATATTGCTCATCTCTAAATTACATGAGCAGCGCCACCTTGTGGCAGACTGCCCTAAGTGTGGTGTTGACAATTAGGTGCCGGTGCCGAGCACCGGAAACCAATTAAGTGCCGGTACTCAGCACCGGAAAGCTCCGGCTCAAATTAAGCACTGTCTGCAACTCGTTTTCTTCACACTCACTAGGAGCTCATCCCCAGCCTCATCTGCCCTCTACTCTTCAAACCTGCACCTTCTGCACTCCTCTAAATCCTTAGGGACAGATTTACAAGCCCCTTGCAACACTTTTGCGCCACCGTTGCGTCACTTCTGTGACGCAGCGGCAGCGTAAAAAATGCGGCCAATTTACAACGTGACGCATCTAAGAGATGCGTCACGTTGTAAAGCCCTGTCACATTATACCTGAGTCAGGTATAATGTATGCAGGGTGGGTGTTCCCACGCAGGAAGGCTTCGTAAAAGTGACGCAGTGAAATCTACAAGATTTCACTGCGTCACTTCTAGGACCCCACTCCGTCAAAACCTTACACCTGCTTGAAGCAGGAGTAAGGAGTGACACAGTGTAGTGGGAATAGGCCTCAAAATGGATTGCTGGAGTTGCGTCGTGCTTGCGACACGACTCCAGCAATGCGTGACTTTTGCCCCAACAGATGCGTCAGAATTTGACGTATCTGTCAATCCCTGCGCCATGGTGCGCCATATTGTAAATACGGCGCAACCATGGTGCCGCAAGGGTTTCTCAGCATGGCGCAGGGAAAGTGACGCATTTCTACAGATGTGTCACTTTCTTGTAAATCTGCTGCTTACTTTCTGATCCTCATTCCTTGTTTAAATTGTCTTCTCAGCTCCGTTTCCCACCTTATTATTCTTTCCCCAAGCCTGCTGCTGAACCTTCTCTTCAGACGTCATGCTAACCTTATACTATTCCTAAACCCCTCCTACAAATCATTCGGTTCTGCTCCTCATTTCTACCTCAAACCGTCCTCACAACGCTCTTGCTCATCTTAGCTATTCTTACCAGGTTTTGCTGCATGCGTCCCATCATTCACTGAGCCCTTTCAACAATAATTCTTGCCCTCTGCACTTCAAGCTTACATTCCATTCCTGACACCTTTTATTGTGTTCACTAATAACCCAGAGTTGGACTGAATAACTCTTACATTTGCAGCCCCTACAAACTAATGATCCTCATCATCCACATCTTTGTGATTTAGTGTTACTCTTTTGTCTTATCGTTTAGTCTATCCTTGTCTTTTCTTTTATTCTTAAGTGTTTTGGCACAAATATCTTAATTCAGATGCCAAATGAGATGTCCACTTGAGTGTATGTAGTCCATTGTTAAACATGAAATACATCTTTTTAGCATGCCAGCGGGACTAGACCCGTCCAATGTAGATTCTTTAAGTGACAACACACATGCACACAATCCAGAGTATGAATTGTGTCTCACTTGCACTGCCTGATGTTTCCAATGTGAGGAGTTTCGTTGATTGAGGCAAGGTCATCTCTACAAATAGTATTTGCATGATACTCAATTATAATCACGCCCTATATTTGTTAATGCTATTCTTCTTAAATCTTATCTAGATCAATTTGTTAGAAACCTCCAAAAATTTGGGGTGGCCCTGTTTGTGGGGACTCACTTTGATAAATTAATCTGAAATGCAACGCACAGAAATACAAAAAACTAAGTTTGTGGTAGCTGTTGTGATAGGGCATAGACACAATACAACTCAATGCTTATATATTCTTTTATAATCTCAATTCATGGCATATATATATAATGTAAATAACAAATCTTGATTTGAGGATGTGACGTCGTAGCCAAATCGAAGAAGGGAAACAGGTTATGTTTTTGAGTGGAAACAGAGACCGCATCACAGAACTGTGATATCTGATTCATTGCCTCTAGTTGGAGACAAGAGTCATTCTCTGGATTTAGTGCATGCTTGTTGTAAGGTAGTTGTTAGTATCGTTTGCGTGTCTTCCCATATAGAGAGAGGCATCTGTTCTGGCAGTTCTGGCTGGCTTTTGCCTTTCTGATCAGGACCAAGTCTGATTTGCATATCACTTGTCAATATCTAGAGTGGCATAGTGAGCAGAAAAATGATAGACTGGAGTGCGGCCCGAGTAATTACCATTGTCTGAGATTAATTCAACCATTCCACCCATCACCTTTTGTTTTTTTCACAAACACAGTGATCTAACTTTTTAAAGCTATGCCACTCCCAGGCAACTTAATGTCATCAGGGTCCCCCAAAATGAGAAACATTTTCTCACAATTATTTTTCAACTTGTCAAATACTGAAAGTTACACAGTTTTATGGGGCATGAGGTCACGCTCCCTAACAAATACAGACAAAACTGATTTACAGTAGTGCTTTTCAATAACTCACACTAGACATGCGATTGCCAGTGGTTAGACAAATTGCAAGCATTCCTCCCATCAACTTTTGTGTGTTTCATGTACTGCCCTAAGTGGCATGGTTATGCCCGACGTCGGTCCCATGCTCACTGTGTCCCTGGAACCAAGCTGTACCCGGCCGATGAGCCCATAACTGGGGCGAAACCAGTCCTGGGTTGCTTGTGTTCCGGTTCAGGGAGGACCTGGGTTGGCAGTTCGGGCTGGACTGTTCCCATGAGGAGCAGGGTCATGACTGACTTGTATTAGGCTGGGTCCAAACTGAGGTGGCATGGTGGGAAAAAGAACATTGGGCTGGGATGCATCCCAGAGCAACTGCCAGTGGTTAGACTTATTGCAAGCATTCCTCCCATCAACTTTTGTGTGTTTCACATAGCAAGCAACTCAAACATTTCAAGTGAGAACGCAGGGTACAGAGCTATATGAAAATAATTTTTAAAAGGCAGAATGTTATCTTATGACATTTTGCCAAAAACCATGTTCATTCTTGTCCAGCCTCTTAGTTTCTCGCACTATACCCATCTGACGACTGGCCCCAAGTCATGTGTGATATCTCCAGTCAGTCCTGACTTTTTAGCCAAAACAGCCTGCATGCTGGAATTTTTTTAACCCATTACAATGTTAAAAGTGAAACTACAAGACCCAAAATATAGTGAGCTGTTGGCTCAAATACCAGGATTGGCTGAAAGTGTTTCATGATAATTGAAACCACTTGGCAACTTTAAACATAACTATCTCTTGTATTAAGCAGTCGCAGTCGGTGCAGGTAAGTGCGGTGGGGCGGTGGAGTGGGGCAGTGCGGGGGGAAGTCGACAGACGACGAAATAGGTTTTATTTATTTACTTAATTTTACCTATTCTGTCGTCTGTCGACTTCCCACCCGCCTCACCGCGCTTACCTGCGCCGGCCGCCACTTTTATCAAGTGCACTAAAATGCATGATTTTTAATATGCAGTTGCCTGGCCTATTAACCTAAAAGTGTCTATTTACCACATGATCCCTTAGCAGAAATAAAAGAGCAAAATGTTGAGGCTTTGACACCCATTCTCGGCCCGAACACGACTGACAAAAGATGTTACAGATTGAGCATTACAGACTGATCAAGGACCTTGCTTTCTTCTACTTAAATCGCAGCGTTGTTTTTAGCATGATGTTTGTCGGAGTTGGCAATGGGCATATTAAAGCTTCTCTTAGCCAAAGCCTGGGCCCCCTCCACCTCCCGCCAACACTCTTTAGGAAACCCACTAAGGTGCACGACCAACAGTTTGAACACCTTTGCACTAACATAACAAATAGCTTTGTGAATTATGCTGAGTATCATTCAAAACGAGAGGTACCCTTAGATATGTGTCCTTGGTTATGTTTGTTACTTTATCCATTCTCTTGCACACACCGTCACAAGTGCGCTTGGTCCACTTGATTCAATCAATCAATCAATCAATCAATCAATAATAACTTTATTCGATCTTAAACATTAAGATCATAAAAGTACAAGAAAAAATACATTGATCATAATTGATAGTTAAAATACATCGCCAACAATTTCAATAAAAAAGATCGCAAAAAGTGCAGGCAAGCAAACAAAGTAATAAAAAAGCAGATAGGAACTTCAGTAGCTCATAAAGCGCTTTGTGCAAAAAAAGCAGCATACCATGTAAAAGTGCTAAACAGTGCCATTTGTAAACAATACCATTACATTGGGTAAAATACATCAAATTGTCCAATATCTCTTAAAATACTTATGAGAACTTGGGATACTAATCACCCAGCAGCATGTGTTTATAAAGTGCTTCGCAATGCAGCGTTCATTAAGGTGCAATCTATTATCTCATTGACCTCCTTTTAGGTAAAGCGAAGCATAAATACGATGCAACACAGTAATTAACATATGGATTTGGGAGTGTTTGGATAAAAAACAGGGCCGGGCGGCATTGAATAAATTTATATTTTAACAGCAGTGGGCGAATATACTTTTCCGAAGGCTAGAATAAAATTTACAGAAAAATATAAAATGTAAGTTAGATTGAGTAGATATATTATCACAGGGGCAAACTGGAAGTTCATTTACTGAGTACATCCCTGATGGATAAGCTAACATTCATGGGATAAAATTTAGTCTAAACCTTAACAAAACAAATCTATGTCTACTTGATTCCTTTTGTCATCTTTAGGATGTTTAAGGCCCAGGCAAGACATATTTTGGGGCTCCCTGTTCGGAAAAACTTTGAAACGTATTACACATTTTCTGCTAATACAAGCCCGTATGATGCCAAAAACATTGAGGGCCTCATTTATGAAAAGTGACGCATCGCTGCATGAAAACAGCGATGCGTCACTTTTCATTGTGCCCTCCTTGCGACATGCTGGATGCGTCATATTTACAGTATGACACATCATGTCGCAAGGAGTTACAGATACGTCAGTATTTCTGACGTATCTGTAGGCGCAAAAATGACACATTGCTGGAGTGTGTCACAAAAGTGACGCAACTTCAGCAATGGGTCATTTCACATGGGCAAGTCCCATTTCAAATGTGCCTGCGTCAGTCTTACGCCTGCTGTGAGGCAGGCGTAAGATATTGACGCATTTGCGTCCTAGAAGTGGCGCAGTGAAATCTTATAAATTTCACTGCTTCACTTCTACGAGGCTTACTTGCGTCAGAACGCCCACCCTGCATACATTATACCTGGCACAGGTATAATGTGGCGCAGGGGTTTACAAAGTGACACATCTACCTAGATGCGTCACTTTGTAAATATGACGCAACATGGTGCATTTTTTACGCCGCTGGTGCGTCACAAAATGTGACGCACCGGCGGCGCAAAAGTGACGCAAGGGCTCATAAATAAGCCCCTGAATTATACTTAAACTTTCAGAAATGGGGTCACTCAAAACCAACTGACTATGTATTGCCTGGTGCCCCCGCAAATCCTCAGGATGACACTGGGTAGAGAGAGAATGAGTGAGAGGTAGAGGTAGAGGTACGCAGTGAGCAGGAGAGTAGTTAAGGAAAAGAAATAGACAATGGTGAGAAAAAAAAAAATCCCTTTCCCAAGGCAACCTTTGGAGGTGGGGATCCTGGGTACTTGCCCACTTTGCCCATGCCTTAAACATCTCAGCTCCTCTTGTGTGATTGGGTCTGTGTGTCTGTACGTGTGCTAATATGAAATATGCTACCTGATGCAGGAATCTATATTGTATTACAGTGTTTCGTAAACTTTTGACTTATGTAGGACCCACTTAATCATTACTGGACCCAGGGACCCCTCTGAATCATTATTTCAATTCAGTGACCCCCAAGGAGTCATTGCCGGAAGCCGGGGACCCAGCCTAAAATTTTTTGAAGATTTGAACTGCAAAACAATACACACAAAATGCAGAAACAATTATTCATCAAACAAATACAGAAATTATGAAATATTTTATTTAATTCACAAATATAAACAAAATTAAAAAAATTATTTTATTGAGAAGGTTTGACCTTTTCTTAATTCCATTGAGGCCACTCATCGTCCATACTACTTTCCGTTTGATGCACTTCCACTGCGCTCACAAATCAACCTGAAGTAAGTAACTTAATTTTTAGCCTTCAATTTCGACTCCTTTGCATTTACAGAATGTTGTAAATGTTTCACTTTTACAATTTGCTTTTTGTATTTATATACACTACTTATATGTTAATATTATTTAATTTTCTAAGCAGCCGCAGGCCACCTGAGTAGGCTTTGCGGACACCCAGGGGTCCCCGGACCACAGTTTAAGAACCACAGTTATATTACACTGAACCATTTATATAACACTCCATACCCCGGATGTGATCGCAAAGTATATGTCCTGTGTTGTAGATGTTGGTTGATGGGCGTGCAGTTCAACAAATGCTTCAAAAACATTGCAGCATCTGTCACAGAGCATGCGTGTGGAGTGTTGTGAAAACCGGGAGAAGAGTCACAGCCATCTATTCCCATTAGAATGAGCCTCTTTGATAAATATTAGTTAAAGATATCTATCTTCCTTTACATTGACTTTAAAATACCAATGAAAATTTGAAGAGCAGGATCAGAAAGTGAATTATAATATAGCCTTATAGCCAGCCGTAGCGGCTATTAAAGGCCTGAGCCGAAGGCGAGGGCCTTTAATAAGGGAGCGGGACTTTAATAGCCGGTATAGCCCAGCTACGAAGGGCTATAAGGCTATTAGAACATTCTGCCACTAGAGGGCAGAATGTTCTAACAAATAAAACAAAGGCTTCAGGGAGCGCGAGGGGATCCTCAGGCTCCCTGAAGCCTTTGTTCACAGCCAAAGCTGTGAACAAAGAAACATTGGAATGTTGGAGCTCCGGGCTTATAGCAGCCATTATAAGCCCGGAGCTACTCCATTGTTTTCAGTGGAGCTCCCAACATTCCAATGTTCTAATATAGCCTTATAGCACGCCTTAGCGGGCTATACCGGCTATTAAAGGCCCGCTCCAGCGTTAAAGGGAGTGGGACTTTAATAGCCGGTATAGCCCAATTACGAAGGGATATAAGGCTATTAGAACATTCTGCCACTAGAGGGCAGAATGTTCTAACAAATTAAACAAAGGCCTCTCGGAGCCCAAAGGGATTGAAATACCCTAGGGCTCCGAGGGGCCTTTGTTCAAACAACATTGGAATGTTGCTCTGCGGGCCTTTACCAGCCCGTAGAAGCTCGGAGCAATCCATTGTATTCAATGGAGTGCTCCACATTCCAATGTTCTAATTAGTATTAATGTTCATGTGTTGTTTACTCACAGTCCATGGAAATCTTCGGTCCTTGCAGACGTCTGGGATATTCAGAGGCTCCATGGTCCTTGCCACATATTGTGCATACATGTAGTTGATTTCATTCACTTTATAGTCCCTGTGGGAGAAGGGGAGGAGGACAAAAGTCTTTATTCTGCATCATCCAGTCAGTGGCAGTAAGACAGAACTACATAGTCGTTGAATTAGAGGGTGTGTTTGGGTAATAGAAAACCATTGTTAAATAGTTATGTCAGAAGTAATATTTGAGATGTCAACCAACGTATTTGCAAGGGAGTCCATAATTTTGTGGGGTTATGGCCTGTTTGCTCTGTAGTCTGGTGAAATACATGCATAAGTAGTCATGCGCACACATACACACTAAGGCTACCACCACACAATAGAGGTGTTTTGTTTGATTGTTTTGCTCCTGAACAAATATATTGAGCATACATTGATTTTGACAGCCTTTCTCTTACTTGATTACAGGGCAGATTTCCTCAACTGCCAAGCTTCTCTGTCTATTGTTCTTATAAGGGCCCTTCTTACAGCCATAAAGAACCATAATAACACCACCACTCAAAATACCTCTCGATGCAGATACAGATCTCACTTCCATATATGTAGTTGGAGAAGGATAATTGAAAGATCTCAGGCCAGAAAATTATTCAAAATGTAACAATCACTAAATACATAGTCTTCCTGAAGGAACTATCAATATAGCTTTATTTCGACAAGAGTGTCATAAAAGCTGCATTTTACAATAAAAACACATTAGTATTCTTTAGAGATAAAATACAAGGTTGCGACATCAATGATTTGCATAAATGTCACTGCAAACAAATATACAGTTGGGATTGTAGTGCAAAGCCAATGTCGTATTTACAAGGATAAAAAGATTATTAAAAAAATAAAATAGTTAATGTGTGCACAATTTGTTTTAAGTTATTCAATACATGTCGACATTAAAACTGGAATGAAAGTACATAAAATTTCTATAGAAAACATTATTTTCGCCTTCGGTATTTGCGTATAATTTAACAAATAGAATACTTGTGCAAAATAGATTCGACAGTTCTCTATGTGGAACTTTAGGCTCCCCACTAGTCTGCTTTCTGTTAAAACTGTGTCATTCTTGTAAACTCCCTGCGCCTTATAAGCCAAGCCTGACCGAGAAATTTTGCCACACAGCATGCGTAAAACGGCCTACAATCAGATCTTAAAATACGTATTGCTGTGTGATAATCGCGTGTGCCCAGTTGTCGACAAAGTGGTTTCAACCACTTTGCCCGTGGTAGTTTGTACGCCGGGCAAGCGAACATTAGGTGGGCAATGGTTTCGGTCATGGCCTTACAAAATGGGCAATTTTCCTCCTTGCTTGGACTCCACTTTGCTGTCGCCTCGCGAACAGGGAGAGATCCGAGCCTAAAATGAATATATAGTATTCTGTCTCTTGGGACTTTGATTGTGTCAAGGAAGGGCTCAAGATGACTAATTTGTTTGTGGGAATAAAATTCTAGTGTGAGTTTGCCTACATTAGAATTACAGTTTTCTCGTAGGTCCACCCATTCCCAGTATAGGCGTTTGAGTTCCTCTTTCCTTAGAGGAGCTTGGCCCGCCCAACAGCCCTGGAGACCCATTATTGACAGCATTTTTTTAATGTTGGCAAGCCAGCCTATTTTCTTGCCTGTATCCAAGCTAACAATCTCAGTCATAGCTTCTGCATAGGAAGAAAATTCAGGAGTCCTTCTGATACGTGCCCAAAAGAGCAGAGGGCGCAACCTAGCTATGTCGCCCAATGGCCGCCTGCCCATATCCAACAATAGGGGAGCAAGGGGAACATATTTGGGTACCATAACCAGGTCTCTCAGGAATTTATGTTCAGATCTTGAAAGCTCATCTAATTTCTCAAACCCCCAAAGTTCAGCTCCGTAAAGAGCAGAGCTGACTGCTTTCAAGTTATAGATTTGAAGTGCTGGTGCAATGGGCCTAGTGTGCGAAAGGCGATGTTCTTTGCCAATTGCTCCAGTTATCCTTTTATGTCCCAGCAACATCTTGGCAATGTGTGGTTTCCAAGACATATTTTCGGAAAACCTCACACCCAGGTAATCAAAACTATTCACCTTTTCGAGGGGAACACCACCCAGCAGCGGGCCATTTTTATAAGATCTGTGGCAATTAAAGGCCATAAATTTTGTTTTAGAGCTATTTATGACCAATCCCATGTTATCGCAGAAAAGTTGGAATCTATTGATAAGTCGCTGTAGCCCCGCTGGGGTCTTAGATATCAGCAGGGTATCATCTGCGAATAACAGGGTTGGTATCTTTTTGCCTCCTAAGGTAGGCGAATCAGCTGGCTCCTCCAGAAGAAAATCGACTACCCCATTCACGTATAGGGAAAACAGAGTTGGTGCCAGGACGCATCCCTGTCGAACCCCTCTATTGACAGGGATGCGCTCAGTTGTTTGGCCCTGTTCCCCCCACCTGACCTGGGCAACGTTCCCCTCATGGAGTCGAGTTAGTAATTTAAGAATGAACGGGGAGATGCCCATCCCGCCAAGAGTTGCCCACAATTTGGATCTAGGAACCAAGTCAAAGGCAGTCTTCAAGTCTATAAAAGCAAGATAAAGACTGCCCTTGCCTAGCACAACTACCTTCCAATGGATGAGAAGTCGAAATATTTGGTCCATAGTCCCGGTCTTTGATCTAAACCCGGCCTGGAACTGAGAGAGGACGTTCTTCTCCTCTATCCATGCCTGTATCCTGTGTAGAAGCATCCGGCGAAAGACCTTCTGCATGGCATCTATCAAACTAATCGGTCTGTAGTTGGCGGGGTTGTCCCTGGCACCTTTCTTGAATATAGGGACTACTTCGGCACTCTTACAGGATGCTGGGACTGGCATACCGTCAGCTATAGCATTAGCTAGTAATAAAATGTATTGAGCCCAATGCTCGGGATCTGCCAAAAACAAATCACCTGGCAAGCCATCCGGTCCTGCAGCTTTTGAGGGAACAATTCTACTTATTGCTGCTTCTACCTCCGATAAGGTAAAACATTCTTCTTCTACCATGCACCCATTTGCATCACCTACTTCCCCTTCCATGGTCACCTCCTCTGCTGAATATAGGCCTTTGAAATGATCAAACCACGCCTGGCTAGTAATAAAGTTTGGGGGTGAGCGAGCACCTGACCTGCTCCCCCAGGTTACTATTTTCCAGAACAAATTATTATCTTTAGATACACACGCCCCCTCCAATTGTGCCCAGCGTGACTCATCCCAGCTTGCCTTGGCCTCGCGCTGGGCTACTCGGTAAGATTTTCTGGCCGATTTTATGAGCGGCTGATTTTTCTCTCTAATGGCTTTAGCCAGAATTGCTCTTGTACCAGGAATAGAGGTCCTTAGTGGTGCTACATGGTTTTTTGCTCATGCCTTGGGTTTGAAAGTACGAGCTTATTTGGGCAACGGTGTGAGCATGAGCCCTTTGGATGATTGTTGTTCTATTTTCACTATTAACTGCCAGTTGAAGCTTATCTATGCCCAAAATAAGCTCGTGCTTAATGCCAGCGGTCTTGGCATTACTTAGAATTACCCTCTTCCATTTCAAAAAATTTTTACAATTGGAAGGAACTATATCTCTAGTTGTTATCTGGGATATAGTAGTCGACTGTTGGTGGGTTGCCTCCCACAGGTGCTTAAGAGTCAGGCACAAAGGATTGTGGTCGCTCTCTGTTGTCGAGCCCACTAACATATCCACCAGATTCCTCCACAGTTTGACATCTAGAAGGATGTAATCAATTCTAGATGGACAACAGACTCTATTGTAGGTGTTGGCACCTTGCTTATCAGATGGCGACCTTCCATTTGTTGCCCTTAGACCGTGCTCCATGGTGATGGCATTAAGTTGGAGCACTTGTTGTGTCCATCTTTTGATTGTGGGGAAATCAAGTTGGGGTACCGCCCATTTGTTATCTTGGTCTTCTGCTCCCGATAGATCCTCGATTGCAAGTGGTTCGTAGGTGCAGTTGAAGTCTCCCGCAACTACTACTCGTGCTTGGGGAGGGCAATTTGATAAGCATTCATCTAATGCTGAAATGGTAGCCGAGGCTCTACCACCCTTTGTTCCTCTTGCATAGACATTGAAAAGTTCTATCTGGAGTCCACCCCTAGGCCCTCTAATACTTAGCCACAGAATATCTGGGCTTGCGGTGTATTGTAGCGTAATTCGACAATCTAAAGCTATACTAACCCAAGCAATCAACCCACCAGATGGTCGCCCTCTTCCGATGGAAATTGCAGGTATGTGAAAGCAAATATAGCCTGCCTTATAAAGTGGAACCAAACTCTACGTCTCCTGAAAAAGGCAGACGTCGAATTCGCCCACAAATTCATTCCAGTTGGGTAACTGGATTTTACTAGTTAAACCCGCCACGTTCCATGACACTATCTTCAATTGATGTTTGGCTGCAGGGTTAATAGCAACATTTAGCGCACGAACATCAGTGATGGATTTGGTGGCGACTAGTTCTTGCAAACCCAAGTGTAAAGAATTGTTGTCTGGAAGTTTATGGTTTATGCCATCCAAGATGCCGCTTTGGGACTCAGAAAGAGCCGAAGTGACCAACGGACTTTCTACATGGCTGCAACTCGGATTAAGCTCTGTGGTCAATAAGGGAGAGCCGAAGGGTGCCGAATCCTTTAGTCAATCTATGGCCTCGAGAGAAGTGATATCTGCCTGGTGTGACAATGACTGTAGGATTGGTAGCCCATCCTGCTTGTATATAGGAAGGTGTCTAAGTTGAATGGAGGATCCATCGGGGGGGAATGTGCGAAATTCCAGAGCAAGGAGGTTTTCCGCCAGATCAACTCCCTTAAGAGTGATCTCTATATTGTCCGGATGGTAATTTGGAGAGGAACACCTCCGTGCTCGTAGAATGTCGTCTCTAATCACCGATCGGCAGCCCCTCACATGGCGAATCCAATGAGTCACCTTATTTATCAGGGATTCCTCACTCTCGTTAGCATTCTTCCGATCTACTTTTGGAACATTGGTCATGTAAATATTTTTATTTTACGCCCGTTTATAGTTAGATGTGGCTGCTAGTGAGAGATGATGATCTCGGGTACCATAAATGCAGGTTTGAATTTGCTGTGGCCGAGTGGCCCCTTGCCTGCTTGTGATGTTCTGGGGAGCAGCTAGCCGTTTGAGCTTTTCTTGGATATTAGTATTGGATCTATTACTTTCCCATGCTGGTGGAATACTTGCAGCTTGCTTATTATTTGGGAGAAGGGCGGGGATAGGTGAATGATATTGGTCCAAATTCAGGGCAGCATTGGTTTTGCTAAAAGAATCTGGTTCTCGTGACTTCAAATCATTATTCAAATCATTATTATTACCACGAGAGTGGCAAGTATGTGTAAGAGTGTCTTGCTGATTAGAAAATGAATCTGTCTTTGCTAGTGTTTTCACTATGGTTGTAAGATTTTCTACCATATTTTTGAGCGCGCCAATCTCAACTCTGAGTGCATTTACCATAAGATAGATGTCACGGGACTCTGGCTTTTCGTTTTTCATGACCGCCATTGTGTCCCGTATTTTTCCGGGAGGCAATGGTGCGGGCATGCTATCGCTATGGTCATCCCTATCGCCCTGAAGCGGTAAAAATCTATTTGAGCAGTGGATGGTGATTTCTTGACGTGGTTCTAGCTGTAGATTGCTGGTGCTAATACGAGGGGAAGTGGGGGAGACACAAGGTTGAATTGTAACCTGGTCGGTTAAGGATGCCTTGTCCATTGATGTCATTTTAGGGGGGACTTTTTTAAACATTGTCGGAATGATCGGGGGGCAATTTGGTCTCGGGCTTGGAGGAGGCCTGTTGGTGGAAGAATCTGCCTGATTGCTCACTAGAATTTCCTCACACTCATTGATCAAGGTGTCTATCCTATCTAAGACACAATTACTGCCAGAGTGTTTTAAGGTCTTTCTAGCCCTTTTCCCCTTTATTGCCCGACTTGCCCCAGTTCCCCCAATACTTTCCATAGATTTCCTTTTCCCCATATTACGCCTCAAACTGTGCTACCAATCAGTGCAGATGTCGGTGTTAGGGAAATAATGAATAAACCTGTCCACCCCCAAAAAACAGAAATAATAACATACGATAGCAAGTTCAGATCACCGTCCCCAACAGCTCTTAAAATACAATTCGCCACAGTCAGCAGATGTAACACGAATGTTAGGCAGATGATATCGGTGCGTGCGGGATGAAGCGAAGTAAGAGAACCCAACACAGTACTTTAATTGTCTGTTGCCAACAAGCATCCACAATTCCGTAAGAGAAATACAAAGGGGGTGGCCCTGCCCTGTCTCCTCCTGGCAATGACGGGCAAGGACGGGCCCGCCCTTGGCCCGGGCTTTGCCCGGGCACGGCCCGTGCGCGTCCCGCGCCACGGTGATTTTCGGCGCTTTTTACCGCAAATTTGGTGGCAAAGCTCCTCCCCTGTGAGCAGGGAGGATTCTGGAGCTGGAAGTCCTGGGGCAAACAATAGTGCTGGTAGCAGGCAAAGCGTGTCCCGCGCCGCGGTGATTTTCGGCGCTTTTTACCGCAAATTTGGTGCCAAAGCTCCTCCCCTGTGAGCAGGGAGGATTCTGGAGCTGGAAGTCCTGGGGCAAACAGTAGTGCTGGTAGCAGGCAAGGCGTGTCCCGCGCCGTGGTGATTTTCTGCGCTTTTTACCGCGAATTTGGTGCCAAAGCTCCTCCCCTGTGAGCAGGGAGGATTCTGGAGCTGAAAGTCCTGGGGCAAACAGTAGTGCTGGTAGCAGGCAAGGCGCGTCCTGCGCCGCGGTGATTTTTGGCGCTTTTTACCGCGAATTTGGTGCCAAAGCTCCTCCCCTGTGAGCAGGGAGGATTCTGGAGCTGGAAGTCCTGGGGCAAACAGTAGTGCTGGTAGCAGGCAAGGCGCGTCCCGCGCCGCGGTGATTTTTGGCGCTTTTTACCGCGAATTTGGTGCCAAAGCTCCTCTCCTGTGAGCCTAGAGGATTCTGGAGCTGGAAGTCCTGGGGCAAACAGTAGTGCTGGTAGCAGGCAAGGCGCGTCCTGCGCCGCGGTGATTTTTGGCGCTTTTTACCGCGAATTTGGTGCCAAAGCTCCTCCCCTGTGAGCAGGGAGGATTCTGGAGCTGGAAGTCCTGGGGCAAACAGTAGTGCTGGTAGCAGGCAAGGCGCGTCCCTGAAGGAACTATGTAAGGAACCTAATGTGTTTTCTGCAAACCATCTGCTAGCGTTGTTAAGTCTTCGTTCTGACAAGTTAAGAAGAGAACACAGACCTATGGCATCAACTGTAAAATGTATATCGCATTGCATTTTCCTTGCAAAATAATGGGTTTTTCAATAAAAGAAAATTATGTTTAAAACTGAGTAATCTCACGGAGAGAAAACAAATCTAAGATTATGACATTCAAGGATGTGGATGTGGTGGAGCAAAGAAATTGTTTGTAAAGGAGGGGGAAATGGTGTAACAGAAAAAAACACAATGTTATTTGGTCTATCAGTCATTGTCAAACATACTTTTTCCATGAATCGAAAAAGGATGAAGTCTTTGGCAAGGATTTTAATGTGAACGAGTGACAGATGTCAACATGGCATTTGCATTCTTTCTTCCTACACCTGGTTTGGTTGTGGGGATTTTGTCCCAGTAATGTTTATACTCTAATTCATTGGTTAATCAGGTATTTTAATAACATTCAATTTAGGCTGTGGGAGGAAGTACCTTATTTTTGGTCTCTGCGATATGTGCAGTATTGTACACATTACTTTCACTGTAGTTTCTTGTAGGTTTTAATTCACATGCTGGTTGTGGGAACTGTAAGGCTGGAACATAATGGGACACAGCATTGGCAGGCTTGTGGCCAAATAGCTATTTTCCTACCACCAAGTCAGGTAATGGCACTGTGGCATGATGCATGAAGCTACTGTGCGGTAACTGCATTTAGTTCTGTTTGCTAGCAATGTGTGTGTAGGTGAGGACTGTTCATGGTAGCATGGACCCTTCAACCTTGCTGGGGAGATGTTTCCTCAAACTGGAGAAAGTTTGGACAAGTGCAGTAGTTGCTTCAGCGTGGACAACAGACCACTAATAATTCCCGGAAACAAATTTATGCACAATTTATAAAAACTCAAGCAATTGGAAAAACACTGGAAAAAAGTGATGAGATATTTGTGGGTTACCAACAGCTAGGTCTTTGATTGCTCTGTCTATTCCAACTTCAGAATCATACATTTCTAGCATTTTGAAGAAGAAGCAGTTTGATTGAAACCCAATTATATAGTCCATTTTTATACTGCATAAGCCTTTGTATAATTTCACAAATTATTTTTTAAAGTAATTAAGTTTCACAATGGTAACTACAATAGGATTAAGATATCCCTGTTGTTTCCACTTATAAACAATACCAGTGGAAAAGATTAAACCATTTTAACTTATTTTGCAACAATGTTAATCGTTATATTTGTCAGTCGCTAATTTTTGCATAAACATGTTAGTAAACAGTGTGCATGCACAATTCACAATTTTTATGTATTCCCAATTTTGTGCAGCTCCTCTCTGGTTCTAATGCTTTCTTGCTGCTCTAACCCTCAATGTTTCTCATCTACTATATGCCTTAGAGGCCACCCATAATGCACCTCCTGACCCTCAGATGCTTTATTGTATTTTACAATAAACCTGTGACCGCAATACAACATATCCTCCACGTTTCTACCGTTATCGACATCCCATCTTCACCTCCTCAGCATGGGCAGCTACCCTTTTCCCTGTAGGCAACAGGCTTGCACATGCAAATCTTATTTTCAACAACAGATACTACAAGTGAGACTCTCACTGAAATGTATCATGTATTGGAGTAATGTGGAAGCCAAAGAATAGGCAATTTGAGCACGACCAATCAATACACAATAGAAGGTTGTATTCTACTTTGTCCGTACACTGCAACTGCTACATCTCTAGCTGATTGTTGTCTTTCAAGATATTTGGCAGAACACCACTTTTGTTAGCAACTCCTAAATCCAGATTCCAAGATCTGTCTAAGACGAGGTGTATTGTCACTCCCCACTCACCATTTAATGTGGGGACGCTTCAGAACTGGTTTAGCAACATTTTCAGAGTTCTATAAATTTGGTTTTAATATTAGTTAATATTAACTTACATTGGCTAATAATATTGGTTAATATTAACTTATATAATATTGGTTTTATTATTATTTGATGTGGTCTTATGGCTTTTTTGCTGTCCTTGAAAGCTTGGAGACCTGGATTCTAATCCTTTCTTTAGCATTTGACAAAAACAGAACATGTGATTCTTGGCAAATCCTTTATCTCTGTTTATATAAAACTGGAAGCATGTGTTTCCTAATGTGTGTAATTCTGTATTGTAACAGATAAAGGTGCTCGTTGAATGATCAAAAAGTGAGAACCAGAAGGCATTCTGAGGTATGACATTGGGTGGACAGACATTGAGGGATCAGGCTGTGAGCCAAGAGAGAATCTAGTGGAAGAAGCTGGGTGGAAAGTACTCGGGTATCAGACAACCTGTGAGAAGAAACCTATGAATGCGATGTGAAAGCAATCATGTATCAGTTAAATTGTACTTTTAAGATGTACAGAAGGAAAAACATGAGATCTGAGGGCTACAATGCCTATGGCAAAGAAATCTATCATTAGGAAGATAGGGAAAAAATTAAAAGGTTACTATAAAACTATAAGGGCCAAATTCCAAAGATCACAAATAGATACTCTGTGAAATATACCTTCAAAGTGAAGGATCCAAGATTTTTAGTACTTTGCGGCATTACTCCAATCTAGATCAATTTATGTGACCCTGTCTCAAGTGAAGCCACAATACCATCAACTCCTGAATGAATGCAATTACAGAGACTGATTTTATGAATATTTTATGGCATGTAGACACCCTTAAGGCCAGGTGTTTCTCTAAACTACATAGGCTGATAGGCTATTCAAATCAGTAATCTTTGAGGTGTGGTGTATAAAGTAATACTGATAATATGTTTCTACTGAATTAAAACTAGGGGTAAGCAAAAGATTTACCTGTGCTCACAAATTTGGGCAAAATTGGGATACTTAAATTTGACAAAGCCAGGATCACCAATGCAAAGCTGACCCCCACAACTGGACTGATTTACAGCTGCAAGATCCCCGGCATGTAAAGGATGGGACATGCTGCAACTAGAATTGTGCAACCCATTGACATTGCTTGGGCTGGAGGACTCAGTAGAAAAAATGGCAGGCAATCTGATAGTGGTGGTAGCCATGGTAATGGTGGTGGTAATGTTGGCTGTGTTCCAAGTGGTAGTATTAATGACGTCCAGTGGTGGTGATATTTGTGGTATTGTTATTGGTAGTATTGATGATATTCCTGGTGTTGACATTAGTGGTTATGGAGGTGGAGGAACAGGTGGCAGTACTGGTGGCAGTAGTTGTATTGATGGTGGTGTTGGTATTGGTGGTGATGGTATTGGTAGTGGTGTAGTGTGTTTGTGATGTGCTATTGGTGGTGGTGTGGGATTGGTGTTGCTATTCAATTAGTGGTGGTGTTTTATTGGTGGTTATTGTGGTATTAATATTTTGGGGTGGAATTCGTAATGGTGGTCATTGGTGCTGTATTGGTGGTGCTGTGTTATTGGTGGTGGTGTATTCATGGTACTGTTTGTGGAGTTCATGTTATTGATTTTGATGGTACTGGTGGTGGGGCTGTGGAGGTTGTAGTATTGATAATGCTGGTAAAATTGGTGGTGGAAGGTTTGGTTGTGGCATTGGTGGTGGTGGTACTGGTGGTATTTGTGATGATGGCATTGTGGCATTTGTATTGGTGGCAATGGTCGTGGTGGTTTTAGTGGCATATTTGGTGGTCTAGTTGATATTGGTATTGATAGTTTTTCTATTGTGATGATGATAATGGTGGTGGAAGTGGTATTGCATGTATGAGATAAAGAATTGAATATGATACAAAGTGTGATTATTGAGTGTTTGTTTAAGATGTAACATAGCCCTTCATGCACAGCAATGCAAGAACTCCTTAGGAGTACCTATATCTTGCGGTTTGGTAATTCGAGGTTGCAGAATTACTTAACTACTACAGGTTCTGCTGAAGAATGGGGTATTACCATATAAATTAATGCCACTCCACATAATTATGAAATTCCAGATTTTTTCCATGGACATATACCGCAGGATTAACTTGGTGAGATATGTCTGCACAATTCCAGAGGGTTCCTCTAGAAGTGTGCATATCTTCACCATTATCATCTCTGCAGTGGTGCAACATATCCAACAGTGCTTAATTTGAGCCAGTGGTTTCTGGTGCTCAGCAGCGGCACTTAATTGCCAGCACCGGCACTTAGGACAGCTGCTCATTCAAAGATGAGCAGAAAAACAGTTGTTTATTCATTTAATACACGTTTTAAACAACTAACACCTGCCACCCAAACCATACTTAAAGCTTTGGGGGCCTCGAACAGTCTGAATTGTCACACTTGTAGCAGTGTGATGGTTAGTAGTTGTGTAAGTTCTGTCATTGGCAGCGCTGGCAGTGGCAATGTGTGGTGCAAACTGTGGTGGCCTCATCACGAGGGCCCCTGCACTTATGTTTTTTACAGGTTAAGCACTGATATCCAGATCTAACTGCTCTTCATTCCATTCTATGTTTACCACCCCACTATCACACTCAATGTGAGATTTACATTATTGTATAAAAACATTTGTGGCAAAACGCTGTTGATATTAAAAAAATTATAATAAAGTAAGGCAGGCCCAACACAGTCAGCACGCACATGCCTTAGCTTGGCAGGTATAAGTTGAGGGTAAAGGTTTATCCTCAGGAAACTAGAACAAAATAAGATAACCCAATCTTCCCTCAGGAGAAGGGTGAATATTGTGAACAACAAAAAACTCCTGAAGGAATTATTTTAAATTAATTGTTTGTTATAAGTTTTAGATTGATCGTTCTGGATCGAATCAAGCCAACTCAATTGATGAATATCATGTATGCAGAAAGAATCTTTTAAGGGCATAGAAAAAAGATAGATAAGTATACCGTGCTGCTGTGTGAAAAATCAATAGTTTTAATAACAACAGGAAAACATGCATGGATACATTCTATATAAGACAAGGAAGAACAAAGAAATAGATGAAAGTATACATATATACAAAAAGCTACCAGATAAGGCTCACAGGTGTCTGATATGCTTGAATTCACAAAAGGTCATGTGACACAGGGCCAATCGTGCAACCAGAAATGTAGTGTATTGTATAGAATGCCTTAGTGGTTCTCACTAAATTGGAAAAGCAACACAGGAAGTTAAACGCGGAATACAACAATATCAATCAATGTTCCGATGCAATGTGGAAAACACGCCTTTTGTTGAACATTACAAAGCCTGCGGTCATCAATACAATAAAATGAAGTGGTGCATGCTTGAAATCATCAAATGTTCCACACAGCTATGTGACCTGGAGTGCCTTCTGACACTTGGCAGAACAAATGGATTTGGCAGGTGAACACATACACTAAAGGACTTAATGCTTCAGTAGAGTGGTTGACACTGGCCGTATTGTAACTATATCTTGATACACTTTAGAACTGTTGCAACAATGCTTGTGGCTGCCCTAACTAGGCTATGGCCCTCTTATGTTAATCAGTGTTTTTTTCCCCCATACTGGATTTTTGCTGTTTAATAATTCTTCCTTTTGTCCTTCTGACATTTTTCTAATTTGGGAAGATGACACCACTCCAATACAAAGGCACCAGTTTTTCACTTTCCTTCAATGTTCTACTCCTCAAAGATTTATTCCCTGGAATGTGTTCCATTTTGGCTCATTCAAAAGGTATTTTGGTCTGTGATTAGGATTTATGGATTCAGTTTACTTATCTATTTTTACAATATTATTTTGGCAGTATTTTAAAGGGCTTTTAATTAGAGGTGTACATACTATCAACACCGTTACAAGATGGTGGAACTTTCTACGTTTGATTCATTTCCTTTTTCCATGATTCACTTCTGGGTACACCACAATTGCAGATAGTGGACTTTGGCACTGCTGCTGTTGGGTGAATTTTTATTACTCGCTATTCCTGCTAGGCTCATTTTGACAATAAATCAGGTGTTGTAATCTATATGTATGTGTCTTTCTATGCCTACTTGTAGATATGTTTGTTTCTATAAATTGTTCCTGAAGATGGGGATCACCCACACATTTAATTTGTATATTAACTGCAGTATCTCTACACCAATTCAGCACTATGAAATTAGGTATTACTTTACTTCTTGGTAAGCCCACACCAATGCATGTAGCTGTGGAAGTATTGGCTTTCATATATTTTTCATATTTAACAGATTCACAAATTTAAAGTACATCACATGGACTTGTAGGTATTGTCTACATCAAAGTTCCTATTCACTAGATGTAAGTGGTTTATTACATAAATTACAATTTACCATAATGCAATATAAAACGGTAGCTACGTATTGGATGCAAGCACAATATGCATGTAAGTAGATTCACACATATTGCTCAGACGCTTGTTTACCACCCATAAAACAATAACTCTCCATTGAAAAACATTCAGAGGTGCATGGCCTTTTGTGCCATTGTACACTTCACTTGATCCACTTTTTATGTTGCGAGTTGTATAGTCTGGTTGCAGGGACACACACAGTTTGGGCATGGTTTTTCGGTGCACTGATTTTGAGAAATCGTGAATAAAGTGTTGTTTAATTTTTCTTTTTAAGGGTCCTTCTAAACAAATATAGTCATGAAGATGGTCTCATGATTGTTTACCATTTAAAAACCAAAATGTCAACTGTTTACAAACATCAGCCCTTATAAAGTAGAACTATTTGTATTGTAATGCAATCATTTGTATTTTTACTCTTAAGATTTGGGTTGTTAGGCTGAGTTTTATTGCTCACCAGATAGGACCTTTTGTGGATTCAAATATATCAGGCACTTGTAAGTCTTATCTGTAGATAAATGATATTCATCAACTGAGCTAGCTTGATTGGATCCTGAATATCCAGAGGGAGGCACTAGTACAGATGTAACCCATGATATCCTAGCTCGAGGCTCCAAAGAGGGAAGAGGGACAAGGAAGGCAGTCTCCTACAAGCAGGTTGCTAAACACCAATATGTCCTAACGTTAGAGTGAGAAGTCTTAGCATAATGTGGTATTGTGGTTGTCCAATATTAAAAGAATCAGCTTCCTGGGATAATTTCAAGATGGTAGAAGATCATTCCTGAATAAACACGGTCATTCTAGCCTTGTTGGCTCACAGCATGACCAAGTCGAACATGTTTTTGTCAGATGGAGTGACCGTTAGCTGAAAGTGATCAGTTCAGCAACTGTAATAAATAAATAAGGATTATGTAAACCAGCAACATAAAATATGCAAATAATTAAGCAAACCAATTGCCACACCAAGCAATGCCAAGTAATAAAGGAAGTCACAGAAATGAAGTTAGATTGTGTAATGCATTTTCTTTAGCAATGCCCTTAAAAAGTTACAAGACTGAGTGATTGCCAACACAACTAATATACACAATGAGCATAATCAGCAGAAAACAACCACTAATTAGCTAATGTCCCCTTTTCAACCAAGTTTAATAAAGATCAAAATATATGTGTCTCAGATCTATTGAATCTAATGCTAAAATAAACATTGTGTTGACATAGATCTGTGAAAGGATGCAACAATCGCATTGGTGATTTGGTTCAAACAACAAAATCTGGTTGGAAAATTGCTGAAATTTGTAGTTAACTGCAATCAAGCTAGTCAACAGCTACATCTGAGTAATCAACAATTTCCCCCATTCAATGTTGCTAGGAAGATCTCATAATATAAATAAATGATTTGAAGCTGTACCGTAACTTTCATGCACAATGGATGTCAGAAAACAGAACAGCCATACCACAGTAACTAAATACCAAAAACAAATTGCCATTGGAAATTACTTTTTATGAAGGGCAAAATAGGCCAAAACTTAATTGCCTCTTTTGAGACACATATTGGCTTGTATCAACAATAGTATTTCATGGAGCAACTACGTTGATTTCTATATGAAGCATGTTGGATGTGTACTGGGCATACTGCAGTGATTCACACAACTAGTTATATTGGTTTGTGTGAACTATTATGTGCTGTGTATTATAAAAATGACTTCTGGTATAAATAAATTTATTATTACATTAGTACCCAATTAGCACATAAATTAGGCACATTGGCTTGTGTGAGCAAACATATGATGTGTAGTGAAAAGGATTTATACGAGGGCTTGTCACTCCTGCTGCAATACCCAAGCATGTTTCCCAGAGGAACCAGTGAAATTTAATTGGAGGAACAGCCCCCTGTCATAGGGTCTGAGTCCACACAGTGTTTCATTTACCCAGAGGAGGTAAATCAGTCCTAACCCACCAATTAATTGCGCTCTCCTACAGGGGTAGAATCCCACTAGGTAGCATGGCATTTTATCTACCTATCTGTCCCTATGAAAGGGGCCATAATTGAGGAATTCCAGGCAGACAGAGGGACTGCTCCTTCAAGCAAAGTTCTCTCATTCAAGTGGGAAACATGCTCAGGGGCTGCAGCAGGACCACAAAGCCCTAGCAGAAATATTTCAACATTTCAATGTGTCCACTGGGCTTTTCACACCTCTTGGCACCCGCAAATCGATGTGTGAGGGGTGGAAAAAGCCTTCTGGATGTGAGGAAAAATGGAAATGAGAGAAGTAATTCCGTTTGCATAGGGAACAAATGCCCCAGAACTAACATAACCCCCAGACTTTCTTAGCACATGGAGGGTCAGTTGGAGAAGTACTTCCAATGGGCCCCATAGTTAGAAAAATCCCACTGGACTTCAGAGAATTATTAAATGTAGGAAGTGTTTCCCTGTAAAAGGAGCTAACTCATCCTTGGGTGCACAAAATACTCTCATGATTTTCCTGCCACTGATTGGGGGCAAATTGAGTGGAGTTATATCGATTAGTTCCGCAGGGATGGAGAATATCTGATTAATTTAGTCAATTGGGAGTCTGCTCCTATGTCACGGTAGCACTGCTCAGCTTAATTATAATTCCTAACATCCAGTGAGTGAATTTCTTCTTGAACATTGTGGTCGTGCTACAATCCCTGAACTGGAATCCATTCAGCAGAGGCACCGTTGAGAAGGTAGGACACTCTACCCTTTCCAATAGTGTTTCTGCCATGGAAATCGAAGCAATAAGAGTATACTTATGGCTCCTGAACCTACTCCTACATGACAATGCTTTTATTCTCAGCAGTAGTATCTCTGGATTACTGAGTATGTCACTTATCTGAAGAAGAGGCCTACAGTGGTGGTTTCAAATGTGAATCCACTGCCAGTCAGCCCTTGGCCTGTTTATAAGAGGGTTCTCTGCCCCCTGGAGCCAGGACGTGGCTAAAGGAATTAAAGAAAAAATACTTTATATGGACACTGTGGAGCTTTTTTTCAGAAGGGCTGTAGGCACTGAAGAGTTTTGGTCAGTTTAAAACTACTGTTGGAGAATCAACAAAGTTTGAGAAGCTGACTTAGGGCCTTATTATGAATGCCCTGGAATCACTGTTGAGGATGAGGCTGGTAATAGTATTACTGGCTCATTAGGAATTACATGGTCCATGGAAATACAACACTCATGTCATGATTCCCCCATAGAATTCAGCTGCTGACAGCAGTTGAGATCTTTGGAGGACTTGGTCATTGACAATGCAGAATTACTGGGGGAATCGGACCATGAATTACTGATTCCCCAGGTAATTCCACATTCCTCAGGGACTTTGTGGGGGTTTCACTTGCACCCCCATTAATTCTGCACCCCTCCCCTCCACCCTTGAGTTAACAGGACCCTCTGTATCATTAAGTTTGGTTGTATGGGACTAACACCCCTTGCACCGTAGCACTAGTAATGCAGACTTTTGTATTGAGTGAGTGATAATGGCAAACCCACATATTTGTTGCATAAATGGTATTTCTTGCTTAGCAAGTTTGTTAGCTGTAGAAGAATCCACAGAAAGAATCACTACCAATGTACTGTTAGCATGACAGAGATAATTGCCCGACTAGGTCTTAAGTGGTGGACTTAACACTTTCTTTACATGTCACACATTACATTGACCATACAACTTTAAATCACTCCCCTACTTTAGAAAATAAGGGGGTGCTTCATGTGTATGGCAATCTTTTCATAAGGTTCAAGTTTACCTAAGAGAACGGAATGCTGTTTGTGAAATTTAGAAGCAGGCAATTAAGAGAAACCTGTATTAAAGTGATAATGTGGTTGGAATACAGTGAAAGGTGTTTTTTTATTTTTGTAATACCAATATCAGTGCAATAACCTGGAAATAATTAATACTTAGACTACGAAAAGGTTAAATGGTTTAGTTCTCCAATGAAATGCATTCAGAAGAATTGTTTTGAAGAATCAAAAAATGGAAAACATAACATTATCTGCTTCTAGTTTTTCAATTGATGAATGTCCCACAAAGTCATTACCGGCAGCACAGGTGGTGGAAAAGCACATGAACTGTAAACAGTACAATTAAATAAAAAAGAACAGCCATTTCTTTAAAAAAAACGTGTTATTTTAAATCAGCAAATAATGTGAGGCCTGATGTTCTCTAAAATCAAATGATGATGCAATAGTATGCTAATAACTACTGACCTCAAAAAATAACATGAGATTCTATAAAATGTAGACATTTGCCAAAGCTGAGAAGGAACCGTTGAGAGCCCTGACATTTGTTTTCTATACTAACATTTTGAATGTGTAAGCAATTTGATGCTGCGTTTTAAGCACTACTTTCCTCCCAACTGGATTAAATACTACTGAAAATAGTACGAATACCTTTCAGTTCTACGAGTTTTGCAATCTTCTTAAAATCCTTAAATGGATAAACTAAAAGAAACCAAAATGTATAACACGAGAAAACTGAGCCTTCAGCTCCCAGACACCATGTGTTCCCTGTTATTGTTTCTGCTTCCCCACCCCTGAAATATGCTGAGTCAAACCATAGTGTAGTACTAGCAAACCCGGATATCGGTCACATGCTCCATTGTAAACCGCACTCCAACTCAGGCGTGTGATGCTGATTAACCAGAGTGATTAGTAAACACAACAAATGATGTGGAAGTGGAGTACAAAATATATGTATTATTTGTAATGCCTGGGAACCATCCAATGATGCATGTCCCCCAGTACATTATACATGCATATCAGTATAGTACACATGCAAACAGGTTAGGCAGGTGACCGGTACAACATGCATGAAAGTCTGAATATACCAATATATCACCTGTACAAACCAGCACTTGACAAGAGTGGACCAATATAGTATGTATATGAAACAGAAAATCATGTCCATTTGTGTGTTCCTCATACAGATCATTATAACATACATGCACACCAGTGTGCTTTGCATGCAACCAGTACATTATGAGAGCAAACCAAAATATTATGCCTCTAAATCAGTAGCTTACATATTTAGAACTAGTGTGTTAGCATGCACAGCAGTAAGATGTGCATGGAAACCGCAACAGTCTACATAGGATCCTGTACATTTTGCGGGTAAATCAATAGAGCCTAGTTTCTGCAAACCAATACATTGCACGCACCACTATGCTACACATGCACGCCAGTATTTAGTTTGCATACACCAGTGCACTAAATGGACACTGCAATGTGCTATTGATATATACCAGTATTATAGGTTTAAATACTACACGCCTTAAACCAATTGTTTACCTATGTATTTACCAACCTGTTGAGTGTTACTGTACAGAAACCAGCAGACTGCATGAAAGCAAGTGGGTTTCATGTATAAATCAATGTACCTGTTGTATGAACATGTATGGTAGCATCATGCTTAATTTTTCCTACCCCTTCATATTCCCAGATTCCTCATATCTTGCCACAAATTGTGTGGATGGTAATAAAAACAGGTATTTTACGTTTGAAATTATTGTTCAGCTGACAATTCTGTTTCTTCAAATCCTTTTGATAAGGACTATACATTCTCTCATTCCGACACCACAAATGACAAATATCCAGAATGAAGGCTCAGTCACCTGAATTTCTGGTCCTAAAATAAGCGGTGGCCTACAGTTCACGAGTCTGAATACGATCAAGGCTGACTCAGCCTTCCATCCTTCAAAAGTGGCAAAATCAAGTACCATTAAATTGGGTACTAGTAATTTACTGTACTCCGAAAATGTCAGGTGTGCAATATGAAGTTAAATATAGAAAGCAAGTTACTATTGTAAGATTATTAAATACAAACAAGCGAAGGCTGCATTTCAATAAATACTAGAATAGCTTAAGAGCACTCTGTGGGACTGCTTTCCTTACTTTTTGATACCTGCATGATTAAGGAAACCTAACAGTGTCCGGTTATAAGAGTTATGAGTGAATGAAACGTGGGCGGTGGTAGAGAGCGGGCACAACTGCATTGTCAAGCATTTTCAATCATCAAAATCTCTGGCTAAAAGTTCCTAGCTAGCTTGACGCATTTTGGTACATGCTTAGAAGTTCGCTGAGTAAGACCATTCTTCAAACTCAGTCGCATGCGATGTGTGAAATTGTACAATTTTCATTCAGTTTGGGATGGAAGGTCCAAGGAGTACTATTGAGGATTGATTGGTTCTGTTCATTTTTCTAACCCTTAATCAGAAATAACTGAACTCCAAAGACATTTAAACAACAAAAACGTCCTAAACCTCAAAAATAAAAAACAACCACATAAATATGTTAAACTTCATTCAATTATGTTGTGTTACCATTAAGAAAAAGTTTACAATTGATGTTTAGTTTATTCCCCTCAATCTTCACTCTCCTCCATACATTGGGGAAGTTTAGTAATTAGGTGATCCGTACAAACAGCTTGAGATTAGAAATACAACTGTTAATGAAACTGAAGTCCACAGTTGCAACTGGGATTAAATTTTAGGATCACTTGGGGTACTTCTAAGAATCAAATGGTTCTCCTGGATCATTCTCCAAAGGAGCCCCTGTAATTTCCCATTTCACCAGGATTAAAGGAACACCATAAGACTCTACGGTCAAATGCAGAGGCTGATACATGGTGGAGTTGAAGGGTGCAAGCTTTCTGCTAACTTTACTTGGTACCACTGGACACTACTGCCCCATTTAACCACCTATGACGATTAGGCGGATATCATGTGAATTTCAGTGAGTACAGCAAAGTGGAGATGGAAAGGCATGGGGTTTGATGCCCTCCTCCTACATGGACAGTGAGGATTCTGCAGAACAGCTAACAGCTTTCCTGAAGGGGACATAACAGGCGGCTTCCTTGGCTGCTGTTCGGCCAACGTTTGTGGTGGTGGCATAGGAGAATTAGCAGAAAGAGGAATGAAGAGGAAAAAGAGGAGGCGAAGGGAGAAAGGAGGAGCAGGGGTTCAAGGAGGTGGAGGAACCACAGGAGGAGAGAGAGAAGTGGCAGGAAGCCAAAGGTACTGATGGCAATGGTTCTGAAAGGCAGATGCAAGGGCCATTATGTAGGTCACATACCATCAGCCCTGCAAGTGGATGTAAGATGTACTTATGCTGCAAAAAAGCCTATAGACGGCAAGCAGCACTGCTCCCCACCTAAATAAAACCATCATCTTCTTGGCAATGGCAATGTTTCAAGGTTCCTTAGGGAGCTGTTCGCCATGGAGGCTGAAATAGTGGTCCGTATACGGGGTGGGGGATCAGTAAAATGGTGCAAGAATTCTGGATTATTCTGGATGCTTGGAAGAGCATGATACCTTCAAACTCCTTAACCAAAGCTGGTGTGTCAGAGAATAGCATAAAATAGTGACAAACAATAGAATACTTGTTGCATATGTATCTTAATAAATATAAGAGAAAACCTGATATGAAAGACATATATGTGAAAAACCGACTGCCCCAACATGTCTTGGTTATTTCTCTATCTTAGGGTGGTCTTTCTTGGCTATCATAGAACATTGGTATAAAATACCATTAAAGAAGAGGTTATGTTGGTGTGCACAATTTGTGAGACATTGAATGTTTCTTTTTTAATTCCTTGGGTACAACTAAAACAGTTTTTACAATATTTAAAACATGGAAATTCAAACCAATGCTGATCTATAATAATCCAATTTTGAAGATTAATTCCTAAAACAATACTTGATTAATTAGACTCGATTTAAATAGATAATATACATTACTGCATCTTGCTGTTTAAACTAATATTTAGAATAATGTGTAAAATGATTATTGGATGCAGCGAATGTAAGTTATCAGAATGTATTGATTGTCTTTTAGCAGAATTTTATTACAATAATATCGTTTGACACATTTTATTAAGGTTTTTTAACCATTGGAGCCTTTCTCGGAGAGTGTCAGGAATTAATATTTGTAATCCTTTCCCTTTTGTGCTTCGAATGAATCCATCTGGAGACACATCCGGCTTAGGTTTCAATTTGTGTTAGAGTGTTCTCTGGCACTTTTGGCTCCAGTACCTACATGTTAATTTGTTGATTGTTATTGGGGTCATATGAGATCAGGTCACTTTCTCAATGGAATGAGTGGAGGTAGGTTGTGATACAATAAGGTCTACTACAGGATTGCATTTCTAGACCAAACCTTGCTTAGTCAATCAGAGGTCAATGAGAGAGAATTCACTTGAAGGGCTTGGTATGTCTAATTATTCAGAAGATGCTCTCTTCAGAGTTTCTGCTGCTGACACCTTTGAAACATGATCGACCTGACTGAGCACTCCTTCACTTGCACATTTGAGGAGTACTGTCTCACACAAGAACCACTGGCTTCATCCATCCACATATGACAGCAAAAAAGAAATACATCACATCAGCATATCACAATATGTTTTACTTTACTTTCAGTCATCACTACCAAATGTATATACACCCATTATATGTGATCATCCAGTGGCATAGATTGGCATTGCAAATGTAGCATGCTCTCTTCTGGTGGTAGACATAGACAATTCCTTCAATGTTGGATGTAGAAGAAATGGCTGCAGTAGACAGGCTCAAAGGTGATGGTGCGGGTATTAGGTCAACATTATGTGACCTCCTAGTCTTTTGCCAGGATAGAATCAAAAGGAGAAAACACCATCTCTGCTCTTGTAGTGAAGGGACTCAAATTATGTGACAAAATCTACCTGTTATAGGAATAGGACATGAACTCGTTCTAACTACATAAGAGAGCTCATACTAGCCAAAACACCTATTTAGCTTCTGGGCTGGTCTGCTGGCTATTCCATTACTTAATAGACAGGGACACAGGCAATGCCATCGGCAATGCTGCACCCACTACTGTGGAACTCTGTTCCCCCTTCTGTACAGATGATTGAAAGCCACCTGACATTCAAAAAGGTTTCAATGCTGCCCTGTTCTGTAAAGATGTGTTACACATCTAAACAGAGGTTGATCATGATAGATCAGTGAAAGAGGCCTGAGCTGTGAGTGTTGGGGCTTTCGGGCCTCTGAAACAGATGACGATGGCATTTGGCATGCAATTAATCTACCAATATTATAACATATCATTCATAAAGAAACTGTACTGAACTCGCTGTAGTCCATCTAATTGACATCCTCAATAGTGTGAGGATTTAGCACTTTATTTGCTGCAATGATAAGCTGAAAGCAAAAAATATATAAATATGACCATACCTTGAAAGTTAGGCCCGTGAACTCACCGCCCCGGGTGATGTAAATGTGAAACAGAAAAACTCAGAACTCACGTTCCTTCCCGGGGGAGTAATAAGGGATTCCTTTCCCCATCGCCTCTGGAGGAAAAGAGAAAGAGAGGAAAGAGTAGGAGAAATTGCAGAGAAAGAAACAAAAGACTGAAAAAAAGAACAGACTTTCTCCTGCAGATTTAGGATAAAAGTCAGTGCTACTAATTGACCCATACAAATGTTAAAATAGCACAAGGAATTACTTCCAAATGAGTGTCTGATTTCCAACAAAATAGGTTCTTGAGATTGAGTGGTTCAAGGAAGGACAATATCTCATTTTAAAGCCAAAAGCTGGGCTTTCCAGAAAAGAAATGCAACTCTTATGATGCAGTGTGTGTTAAATTTATTAGATACATGGTTAAATGGTGTTGCTGTTTATCATGATCCGAACTGTCTTCACTCATTTTGTTACTGATATAAAATTTAGAAGACCATGGGGCAACGCTGGCCATGTTGTTAAGTGCCAATTTCAGATTGCCAATTTTGTTGACTATTTTAGCTTTTCTTTCAGATGAGTCACTGAGTTACTCTTCTAGCACGTGGATATCCTCCTAGAATAAGTTTATTGTATAAGAGGGTAATATGAGATTACACTCCCCCATAATGAACTCTTTGGTACAGCCTCATCCCAAGCAGGAATTAAGTAACACCATTTCTGGGATTATCTGAGGCAAAGATCTCATGTATACTGCTGGACATCAAACGCTGGTTTGTCTTGAATTTGCATTTGTAGTATGAAACAAATGTCAGGATTACTATGATTGCAAAAGAAACAATTGATGGACGGAATGCTGGACAATGCAAACATTCACCCCCAGTCACAAGGATCTGGGTTAAATCCATCATTCTTTTGCTCACCACACCACCCCAGTTTGGACCCAGCCATATGCAAATCAGTCTTGACCCTGTCCTTGTGGGAACAGTCCAGCCCGAACTGCCAAGCCAGGTCCTCCCTGGACCGGAAACAAGCATCCTGGGACCGGTTTCAGGGCATCACCCTTCTTCAGCCAGGCTAGCTTGAATCCAGTGGTGTAGGGAGCACGGGACCCACGTCTGGGCATACCCTTCCCACTTAGGGCGACAAATGCAAAAGAAACAATTGATGGACGGAATGCTGGACAATGCAAACATTCACCCCCAGTCACAAGGATCTGGGTTAAATCCATCATTCTTTTGCTCACCACACCACCCCAGTTTGGACCCAGCCATATGCAAATCAGTCTTGACCCTGTTCCTTGTGGGAACAGTCCAGCCCGAACTGCCAAGCCAGGTCCTCCCTGGACCGGAAACAAGCATCCTGGGACCGGTTTCAGAGCATCACCCTTCTTCAGCCAGGCTAGCTTGAATCCAGTGGTGTAGGGAGCACGGGACCCACGTCTGGGCATACCCTTCCCACTTAGGGCGACAAATGCAAAAGAAACAATTGATGGACGGAATGCTGGACAATGCAAACATTCACCCCCAGTCACAAGGATCTGGGTTAAATCCATCATTCTTTTGCTCACCACACCACCCCAGTTTGGACCCAGCCATATGCAAATCAGTCTTGACCCTGTTCCTTGTGGGAACAGTCCAGCCCGAACTGCCAAGCCAGGTCCTCCCTGGACCGGAAACAAGCATCCTGGGACCGGTTTCAGGGCATCACCCTTCTTCAGCCAGGCTAGCTTGAATCCAGTGGTGTAGGGAGCACGGGACCCACGTCTGGGCATACCCTTCCCACTTAGGGCGACAAATGCAAAAGAAACAATTGATGGACGGAATGCTGGACAATGCAAACATTCACCCCCAGTCACAAGGATCTGGGTTAAATCCATCATTCTTTTGCTCACCACACCACCTCAGTTTGGACCCAGCCATATGCAAATCAGTCTTGACCCTGTTCCTTGTGGGAACAGTCCAGCCCGAACTGCCAAGCCAGGTCCTCCCTGGACCGGAAACAAGCATCCTGGGACCGGTTTCAGAGCATCACCCTTCTTCAGCCAGGCTAGCTTGAATCCAGTGGTGTAGGGAGCACGGGACCCACGTCTGGGCATACCCTTCCCACTTAGGGCGACAAATGCAAAAGAAACAATTGATGGACGGAATGCTGGACAATGCAAACATTCACCCCCAGTCACAAGGATCTGGGTTAAATCCATCATTCTTTTGCTCACCACACCACCCCAGTTTGGACCCAGCCATATGCAAATCAGTCTTGACCCTGTTCCTTGTGGGAACAGTCCAGCCCGAACTGCCAAGCCAGGTCCTCCCTGGACCGGAAACAAGCATCCTGGGACCGGTTTCAGAGCATCACCCTTCTTCAGCCAGGCTAGCTTGAATCCAGTGGTGTAGGGAGCACGGGACCCACGTCTGGGCATACCCTTCCCACTTAGGGCGACAAATGCAAAAGAAACAATTGATGGACGGAATGCTGGACAATGCAAACATTCACCCCCAGTCACAAGGATCTGGGTTAAATCCATCATTCTTTTGCTCACCACACCACCCCAGTTTGGACCCAGCCATATGCAAATCAGTCTTGACCCTGTTCCTTGTGGGAACAGTCCAGCCCGAACTGCCAAGCCAGGTCCTCCCTGGACCGGAAACAAGCATCCTGGGACCGGTTTCAGGGCATCACCGTTCTTCAGCCAGGCTAGCTTGAATCCAGTGGTGTAGGGAGCACGGGACCCACGTCTGGGCATACCCTTCCCACTTAGGGCGACAAATGCAAAAGAAACAATTGATGGACGGAATGCTGGACATTGCAAACATTCACCCCCAGTCACAAGGATCTGGGTTAAATCCATCATTCTTTTGCTCACCACACCACCCCAGTTTGGACCCAGCCATATGCAAATCAGTCTTGACCCTGTTCCTTGTGGGAACAGTCCAGCCCGAACTGCCAAGCCACGTCCTCCCTGGACCGGAAACAAGCATCCTGGGACCGGTTTCAGGGCATCACCCTTCTTCAGCCAGGCTAGCTTGAATCCAGTGGTGTAGGGAGCACGGGACCCACGTCTGGGCATACCCTTCCCACTTAGGGCGACAAATGCAAAAGAAACAATTGATGGACGGAATGCTGGACAATGCAAACATTCACCCCCAGTCACAAGGATCTGGGTTAAATCCATCATTCTTTTGCTCACCACACCACCCCAGATTACTATGATGGCACAGATGTGCACGGTGACAGACCTGAACATTTTTCTGTCCTCTGTGATCTCTTTCAGACCACAGTGATCTGCTACTAACCCTTTTCTGAGCAGGCTGTGGCACTTCTGATGTCTGGGTAATGTAAAACCATGGAGACTGGTCAAGCAGCACTAGGATCACCAAGCATTCAGAAACACAGTGAACAATATGGTAGTTTCATTACTGTGTGACTGATCTGTTAGCTGAAGGGAGATGTACTTGGACTCGATTAGATCCCTCCAAACTTTCAAGTGCTGTATATAGTTTGAGTAGCCAGGTGACCTGATGCCAATGGCTACTGTCTGAGCCTACATGCTTTAGCCAGGTATCAAATTCACTTCAAGGAAGTTCTCTGCACGAGCAAGAAAAAAAGATTGAAATAGGGACCTGAATCTTGGCCGCCTTCCCGGAGAATCAGGACCAGACTCAAGGACAGAGGAAAAACTCTGATGCTGCTGTGAACTCAAGAAAGAGGAGTAGGGCGCACTTAGTGCTGAAAATCTGTCTTGTTCAGCTTGAGGATCAAGGGCCAGCTGCTCGGACCTCTGGCCACTGCTGTCTGGAAGAGAAAATTGCCAAATACTGATATACCTTAGTATTGTTTCCGCTTCCCAACCTGAGCCTAAAAACCATAACCGACAAAAGCTGGGTTCTCTCCATTTTCTCCAAGTCTCCCAGACACAGAAAAACTTTGAATGTGATCACACCACCAATTGTGTGAGGGAAGAGCTCAAGAAACATGTGGGTTGAACCTCTGTTGAAGTACATAATGTCAAGGAACCCTTTCTCTCTTGTGATTGTCCCCTTCTCATAGGTCCCTCAAGACAGCAAGTTTGAGTGCCTTACACTCCACTGCATGATAGTAGTGCTGCTCTTCCAGACCATGAATGTTGCATCTTCAATGTGAGACTACACACCATACCTCTTGCTGATAACAGTCCATGCCAAACTTTGCATAACAGCTGCCACCCATCCAAAAGTGGTTCAGACTACAAGTGACCCAGAGTAGCATGCTACAGCATTAATGGTCTGGGGCATCCAGTGTCCATATGAAACCATATTATCAAAAGAAATGAGCACCAAGCAGACCTTTCTGACCTGCTGTGGATACCACAGGTAACTCTACCACTCCATATCTTGACCACCTGAACACCCCGCTGCTTCTTGCACTGCTCACTTGCATACTGGAAGCTCTGCAATCACTTAGGAGGCAGACTGTCCCTAAATCATTATTCTTGGTAGAAAAGTAATATTTGTACCGATTTCCAGTATATTACTTTAACCAAAATAGTCATGCCTGATCAATCTAGTCCTCTTGGTGTTACAAAGTTTCAATTCTGCACACACAGAACACAAGGACACAGGACATTAAAGAAGATCTGAGTATTTTTGACATAGAAACGGATGGAAAGATCAGAGATCATGAGTTTTAGATGGCTAGCTAAAAGAAAGAACAAAGGCTAGGAAAAAAACACATATAGATATTGTAGCTGTGAGAGTGAACACCTGTAGTGCACCACTGTATGTTGTAGGATATTAAGTTTATTAAGGATTGCTTAGCCATGCACTCTGCTTCATTTCCAAATAAGGTTTGACTTGCAGAGTTGAAAATTGGGGCATTGATATGTGGCATTCTTCATGTGCATGTTGCTGGATGTGTGAGGTTACATTCACATGAACATTTAAGTTCTGACTCACAAAGAAGCTGCAAATCTCCAAATAGATTGCTCTACGCCTATGCATTACAGAGATGTACGATCTAATTCACAAAATCCCTAGGCAAATACACATTGCTTGTGAAAGATGCTTTTGCCAATGCATGGAATTCACATGCACTCATAGAGTATATCTGTGTTTCTTAAATCTACTCCTCTAGAACCCTCACATTGAAGAAAATACAAGGATTGAAAAATATTACATTTTAAAAATATCTTTTTATACATTCTTTTTTCTATACCTCGAAAACACTTTTTCCTTCCTACATACACCTTACTAAAATGGTGGATTTTCATGCATGTCTGTCAACTATCCCTGGCACGTACATCAGGATTTTTCAGGTGAGAGTTTAGAAGTGCAGATACATGTGAGGCATGCATATCAAAAGTATCTGAATATTCACAAAGTTACAATTTTGTAGGTGCTCATTTATTTTACATGAAATTTCTTTTACCAGTTGTCTGCCTTTGCGAGTGCCCATTTCTAGACAACCAGGTGTCATAAATGTTCTGCAACCTTTGTCGACGTACCTCTGGCATACATGGCAGTTGGGCTTGTGTACCAGACTTTTACCCTTTTGTAGCTACTAAGTCATTATTATCTTAGTTTACACCTTTTTAGGTCTCGCCTAGGCAGGGCATGCACTGTCTCTTCAAGACATGCTGTATTTAGAATATGGGCTTTAAGCACCACCCCTTTTTTAGGTCTCGCCTGGCGTTGCAGCGCGCATGCGCTGCTCGCTCTGCGAGGGCTTTTTGGAATCGATACGATTTCAGAAGGGGACTTGAAGCCCCACCCCTCTTTTCCATTGGCTTGCGTCATCGTTTATGTTAAACGCTGGCGCGTGATTGGAAATCGGGCTTTTTTGTTACCGCCCTGTCCAATTTTAGGACGGCCCATCTGGACAGGCCGACGCCATCTTTCTTTCCCGTGACGTAGGAGGGCGTGCTGCTATCTTGTTTACTGGCTTGTGATTGGATTTTGTGTTTTTTTTTGTTACTGCCCTGTTTTATTTTCGGGCGGCCCATCCGGACTGCTTCTTACATTGGTGGTCACACACACACACACTGGCCGGAGGTGCGCTCGTTGTCTGGGGTTTGTAAAAATTGGACCTCCGTCTTGGTTTCTTTCTACAAGTTTTTATTTTTTTATTTTATTTTCTTCAAGTGTTGCGTGAGTGTGCAACAAACGGGGTTTGGCTGTAGGGCTTTTAGCGGCTACTGGTGACGCCTCCCATGGTTTCACGGGCCTGTTTTTTTTTTCCACTACTTGCAGCGAGCCACTAGGCTACAATGCCATTAGCCGCGCCGGGAGTGCTAGTATCAAAGGCGTTTGTTTGTTTTGTACCTACTTAGTAAACCTCGTATGCTGACATTGTACGCCCGTGTTGGACACAAAGATCGTACAGCTGTTCATGTGCGCATATGGTGTGTGATAATTTAGCTCTGCTGAAATTTGAGGTTTATCTAATACATGTGTGAAAGGAACGTTGCATTACTTGTATGCAAAACATATGTCTGATATTTGCGTGAGACAACTGTGTAACCGCTCATCGCCACACCTTTTTAAACATGTATTTGTTCACGGTTTTGTAAAGCGCTGCGTGGACTGCAGCTTCATTGCGCTATCGTTGTTTTCTAACCCTCCACCCCTCTTTGCAACAGTTATTCATAATGTATTACCTGTACAGTGTGTAGTTATCAGGGTATAAAGCGCACACACCGGCCCTGCAGCTCAACAGTTTGAAGAGGGCCAACACCACGCCCGAGTGAACGTTAGAACTCTCCTCCCCCTCCACTAAAGGTGCAGGGCCTCCCCTCCCCCCCGCACTTCTCCGTGCTCGGGCTCAGGTGTGGAGGCGATGCTCGCGCAGCGTGCAGGAACCTGCTCTGCAGATACCGCAAGCCGCGGACTCGTCCGTGGAATAACAGGGCTGCGGGCAACAAGTGGGGGTGGGGGGTTGGGCAGGTGTGGGCCCCTGACTGCACAAAAGCCTGAGGGCGACGAGACTGGCGAGCGTAACCACCCGAGTCTAGGGGCTCTACCCCTTCAGGCAGTGGCGTAATAAAACTTGAGCCCCCCCCCGTTTTGCAAAGTGCATACAACGGTGCCCCCCATGCCCGGACCCTGTCAGGGGCTCTAAGGTTTGCTCGTGCACAGTGCTGGGGGGAGGGAAAGGAGGGGGGACTGGAACTGACCCCCCCCAGGACTGCAGGGGCTATTGTTACTCGAATACTTCTGGACCCTTTATTAGCAGAAGGCCACAGAACATACGGGAGACTGAGGAGCCCCTCTTCACATTGTGCAGGGGAGTTGGACATCATTTTGTGTTACGCCATTACCCGAGTCATGTGGCGTAGCAAAGCCCCTTGGGACACTAATTGAAGCTCATGAATCTGTCCCCCCCCCCTTCTCTAGTTTGGTAGTAAAAACAGTTATCAATGTTAGCAATTGGGGTCAAGTGGGCCCCTCACATCCTTGCGCCTGGCGCCACTGCACCTTCCGCACTATTCACAGATACGACCCGGAAAAGAAGGCGTTGTCTTTACATTGTCCCCATTAATTTCTGCCTCACCCGACCCTCTGTCCCTCTCGCCTTTGCCACTTTATCTTTACCTCACCCCATCGTACCTTTGCCTCATCCCTTCCTACCTCTCACCACCGCACCGCAATTCACATTCACCAAAGTGTATGCTGCTGTCTCGCTTCTCTTGTATGTAGATTCACTTCCTTCTACCTCAATCACATATCGCATAACTGCCTCATACCTCTACCTCATTCTCCCTCTCATCTCTGCCTCATTTTTCTTCCTCTCATCTCAGCCTCAAACTCCCCCGATCTCGCCTCTGCCTCAATCTCCCTCTCACGTCTAGCTCATTCTACCTCAGACCTCTGCCTTAATCTCCCTCTCAACTCTGGCTCATTCTACCTCACACCTCTACCCCATCACTGCTCAGCTGTCCACCTCCCTCAGGAAGAATGCAATAGGTCTCGCATTTACGCGAATTTAAGCTATTGGCATTATAAATGACAATGCCTTTTATTTATGTTTTAAAAAACAAAAACAAAAATAAAAGGCATTGTTATTTGCAATGTCAATAGCTCAAACTCGCGTAAATGCGAGACCTATTGCATTGCAAATGCTTGTTTAATTGGCTTCTTTTACTGTCCTTCCTAAATGCCTGCTTTTCATTGGTTAATATGCCTAGTAGAACCTCCTTTTCTACTTTTGTAACCTCCCATGAGGACTGCCCTTGTTACATGTGACTTTACTCTGTATGTTTTATTTTCAGTTTCTGAGCACTCTTTTCTTAATGACTTCTTTGTCGTAGCTGGAGTTGCAGGCATGACAGCTACACACTTCCCCGACCGCACTTCCCCAACACACCCTCTCTTCAGGCTGCAGCTGCCTCCTCCTGGGAAACAGCCACTACAATGCGGCTGTTTCCACGAATACCCTTCACCACGCATGTGTTACAACACATGCATGGTTACCATGCATAGCCTTTACCATAACTTTACAACGAATTAAGTTGGAAAGGTATGTATGGTAAAGGAAAGTGTGTGATGGGTAAACACCGTTACCAAGCATAGCATTTATCATGCATGCCTTTACAACGAAATACGTAGTAAAGGCATGTGTGTTGAAGGTACGTGTGTGGTAAGGGTGGTGGAGGCTATCGGCGTCGTTAGAGGAAACGGAAAGACCCTTCCGCTTCCTCTTTACGACGTGCACCGCGCCTCAAAAGAGCTTGGAGAGGAGACGTCATGAAGAGGTAAGGGGGATTTTACTTTATAAATAAAATTAATATTTGTAACTCGACATTTCTACTATTCAACCATGCGCCCACCTAACCCCTCCCGGAACTCTAATCTCGTGCGTTACGGACCCAACTCCTGGTCCATTAACTACCCACACAAATTGACCAGTAATGCAAAAAAGAACTTCAAGCACAGTACTCTAAAACAACACCCGGAAACACTCATTGTAGATAACTACCACACAGCGACCAACGGCAACACGAAAACCAACTTCATTTTTTACACTAATCGCCCGACTAAATGGAAAAACACCTTCTCTCTCCACCTTCAAGTCGCCAAGTCAGTAATCATTCCCTATGGTGAAAAAATCTCCACTACCATATCCCCGACCTTCAAAGGGGAACTCACCATTTCCATCTACAGAATTGGAACCATTCTCATACAGGCCACCGACCCGCACCTCACCACTTTTGACCGCCACTTCCCCACACTTCTCTCCTCATTAACTCAGAGACATCAATCCCTATCTTCCCTATCTCCCCTATCTCCCACCACCCTCACTAATAACGTGGAACTGATCCAATCTCCCTGCCCTGAAGAACCTCTCTCCAACTCATGGACATCCACCATCACTCACTACAATCACACTACCCCTATCATTACTCTCCGTCGCCAAACACCCACCATTATTACTTCAACTGTTCACACCAGGAACAACAAACTCACAATTAACAAACTCCACAAGGCCGATCTCGATCTTAACAGCTCGGACTCTAACCTCAGCCCTCCCGCGACTGAAATCCCCACAGGCACTCCCCTCTCGACCCCTGATAATCAGAACCCTCCCGCACAATCTACCCCTTCCTCCAACACAGACCCTGTTCCCCCGACCCTTACTTCCCCCTTGTCCAACGTCATCTCCAATCCAGCGGTCACTCTCCCCCCTACTACCACTGCACACTCCCCTTCCGATGTCCCACATCCACAGGCACAACCTGTCTCCACCGCTTACCTCACTGACAACCCCCGTGACATCCCCATGTCCAACGTCTTCACCAATCCAGCAGACACTTTCCCCCCTATTACCACTGCCCACTCCCCTCCCGCCGTCGCACACCCACATACACAACCTGCCTCCACCGCTAATCTCATTGACATTCCCCGGAACTCTGACTTCCTACCTAGAACTTCTCTCCCTCCTCACTTGGACAGTAGACCCACTACTCCTCCTCTGAACTCCTTGAATGGGAACATTACTAATCCGGCTCCCCGCGTCCAACCTTTCCCCTCTCCTAATCCCACTGATTCCGTCCAAACCCTGACACCGGGTCACTCTCCCTCCATAGACCCAAGTCATTCTCGGCCCCTGCCTAAAACCTTAAACTTTTTCAGCTCAATAACACAGCAACTGAACAGAATGGAGCGGAAAATTAACTCCCTTGCTGCCGATTTCCTATACTTACAACAAGACCTTCTCAACAGGACCAAGCCACCGTGCTCCCTCTCCCCGGGTAGATTTGCTCCTACCTCCCTCAATACCCCTCCCATGGCCCCTCAGAGCACCCCTCATCCCTCCAGTCCGTCAGCGAGTCAGGCACTTCGACCCAACCGGGATCGCCAACCCTTTTCGGTACCGAGATCAACGACTCTTACCTCACTGTGAGCCTGAAGTCAGCCCCTCTCCCCATACCTGTTATTATTGGCACTAACAGAATCCCTAAAACTGTCCACTCGCCCAGACCTCCTGCTCAATACTCCTCTATCCACCTAACTCCCCCATCATCGAGGCTCCCCACCCTCTCTCTTGCATGCTCCTAAACTGCAGATCAGCAGTTCAACACGCCACAGACATTGCTGAAGCTCTACTCGCTGAAGAAATTGACATCGCTTTCCTCACAGAATCCTGGCTCAATGTCCACTCCACCCCCATTCTTGACATTCTCACCCCTCCAGGGTACAACATCATCAGACAAGACAGGCCGATCAAAACTGGGGGGGGACTAGCCATCATTCACAAAGCTGGAATACAGATTACCAAACTTAAACCTGCAGAATACCTATCGTTTGAATACCTAGGTGTCGAACTCACTACCAAGGGCACCTCACCGATCAAATTCCACACCATCTACCATCCTCCTGGAGAGCGTACCCTTTTCCCCGAAGAACTAACAGACCTAATAACACGTTTCTCCATGACAGACACAAAAGACGTGTTCCTGGGTGACCTCAATATCCACTGGAACGACCCAGAAAACTCCACTGTCCAGAACCTATCCAACCTACTTGAGATATACAACCTCAAACAACTCTGCAATAAACCAACTCACATCAAAGGTGCAACACCGGATGCGATCATTACCAACAATGAACTGGTCTCTCTGAGAGCGATTTCTCCCATTGACTGGTCCGACCACCACCTCATTCTGTTCAAGATTGACGCACTTGTCAGCCACCAACCTATTCGTGATGACAAACCTAAACACTGGACCAGAAACATCAAAGAAGTCCCTTTACCCGAACTTGAATCCATGATTCATGCTCATCTACAACTCCAACCTTCATCATGGACGGCCGATGACCTCACTACACACTAACGCAAAAATGACAGAGGTTTTAGACCAAGTAGCCCCACTCAAACTCAAACAAATGAGGCGAACCAAATCTAAACCCTGGTTCAACGTGGATCTGAATAATGAAAGGCGTCAACTCAGACAAACGGAAAGGTCTTGGAGACTAAACCCCTCGACCTTGCACCTAGCACAACTTAGATCTGATCGGCAGGCATACAAAAAACACATTTTCAGTGAAAAGGCGTCTTTCTTCCACAACCAACTAGATCTGGCGAAAAACAGACCGAGAGAACTCTTCAACATTGTCAAAAGCCAAACAAACTGCACTCCCTCTCAAGAAATCAAAGCCACCAAAGAGTGATGTGAAGAAATTGCCACCTTCTTCACTAATAAAGTCTCAAAAATTGATCAATCCTTCATCCAATCAGACCAATCAGAAAGAGTTCTTACTAAGGACAATCAGGTCTGCCTCCAGCTAAAAAACAATGTGCATTGGTCCGACTTTCAGCTAATGTCAGAAAACGAGGTCTTCAGTATAATTTCTAACCTAAAACCCTCCTCCCACACTATGGACCCCCTCCTATTCACAATTATAAAAGAACTCAACCACACCATTTCCCCTTTCTGGACAAAAATCATCAACGCCTCTCTCACTTCAGGCTGTGTCCCAGACTCCCTTCAACTAGGACAAATCACACCCATTCTCAAGAAACCAGTGGCCGACCCTAATGATCTTAACAACCTCAGACCTATCTCCAACCTCCCGTTCCTTGCAAAAACATTGGAGAAATGCGTTCTCCACCAACTCAACAAACACATTGATGAGTTCAACCTCCTCGACACCTTTCAATCAGGATTCAGGAAAGGCTGTAGCACTGAAACAGCAATGCTCAACATCTCTGACGATATTCACAAGGCTTTAGATGAAGGTGATGCCTGCCTACTCATCCTTATTGACCTATCTGCGGCATTCGACACAGTAAATCATCCAGCTCTTCTGGAGACCTTGTCGAAGCGCTCCGGCATTAATGGCACAGTACTAAAATGGTTCTCCTCCTTCCTTCAACACCGCTCGCAACAAATTAAAATCAACTCCTGTCTCTCGAAGCCAACAAAAGTCACACTAGGGGTCCCGCAAGGCTCGATCCTCTCCCCGTCCCTCTTCAATCTCTTCATGGAGCCCCTCACAATCATCTTGAAAAAGCTGGAGTGAATTACCACCTGTACGCTGATGACACCCAAATCTATTTCAAAATCAAGTCTCCCAGCGACATCCGACACCTCAATGTCACTCTAACCGAGATCCAAACTTGGTTCAACGCTAACCACTTAAAGCTCAACCCAGATAAAACGGAACTAATCCTATTCTCTCCTAAAAGCAACCATCGACCAATCCAAGAGTGGCTCAAGAATCTGGTTGCCCTAAACTGCCCCCTCGTCCTATCCGACTCAGTTAAGTCTCTAGGCATCACCCTTGACAAGAACTTATCAATGGAGGCCCACAACAAAAACTCTGCAAAAAGTGACTAAAACACCTCAAGAAATTGAAACCTTTTCTTCCCCATGATGACCTCAAGACAGTAGTTCAATCCCTAGTTCTCTCTAAAATCGACTACGGGAACGCCATCCTAACAGGGACTCCAAAAGCTCACCTAGCCCCACTAAGGGCAGTGCTGAACATGGCCACTCGTCTCATATCTGGAGTAAAAAGATTTGAACACATCACTCCAGCTCTCAACTCCCTCAACTGGCTTCCCATGGAAGGGAGGTGTATCTACAAGCTGGCCTGCATTTACACAAAACCCTGCACTCTCCGGCCCCCAACTACCTGAATAACAAACTGGTAAGAGCAGGTCAATCCAGAACGCTGAGAAGCTCCAACTCTCACCTTCTTATCCCTCCGAAACTGAAAAAGAAAACCACCCAATACCGATCGTTTTCTGGCAACGCTCCCAGGATGTGGAACGCTCTCCCTAGAGTCCTCAGATGCAACCCCTCCTTCTCCTGTTTCAAAAGGGACCTGAAACTCCATCTCCTTAACAAATACTTTCCTGACCAACGTCAACTAACCTAGACTTCAACATCCGAGTTGACTCCTCTCTCTCTTGACATTCAAGGATAGTTGGTGACCGGACTGCGTTAACCACCTTCGTTTGTTCTCTCTCCCTCCGCTGCACTGTTTACCTATTTTTCATGTTGTATTTTTCTTTATCTCTGTTTGCTTCCTTACTGCCCTCCTTCTATGTAATGCAATTTCCTTCTGTTTATAGTGTGTATGTAAAGCGCTCTGATACCTACGGGTCAAGCTAGCGCTTTATAAAACTTTTTAAATAAAAAAATAAAAAATAAAGTAATTAAAGGATGGAGGGTTTGGGTCATGCAGGGTGCTGTTTCTAGGGTTCAGGGCAGGGGAGGGGTATTTATTAGAAGGGTTAGGTGAGGGGGGATTGCACAGGGGTCAGCTTCTAGGGGAGGGGTAGGGGAGGGGTATTTGTTAGAAGGTTTTGGGGTGGAGAAATCACGCAGGGGTCGAGTTTTAGGGTTCAGGGGAGGGGTATTTGTTAGAAGGGTTTGGGGGTGGGGAAATCGCGCAAGGGTCAATTTTTAGCGTTCAAGGCAGGGGAGTGGTATTTCTTAGAAGGATTGGGGGCAGAGGGGGGGTCGGGCAGGGGTACAGGGGAGGGGTATTTTTTAATAACAAAAATCTGGGGGCTAGAGGGGCGAGGGCGCAAGGGACCAGTTATGGGACTTGGGGCAGGGGTCTGAGATAACCTTTACCATGAGTATGCCCTTACCATGCATGATTTTACAATGAAATTTGTTGTAAAGGTATGCGTGGTAAAGGCATATTCGTGGTAAAGGATATGTGTGGTTATGGCATTCACATTGTAACGCATGCGTTGTAAAGGCATGCGCTGCAACGGAATGCGTTGTACCATCACAAAACCCCTTCTCCTCCTCCCACTTGCTTGTTATTATTTATTTCCTGCTTGCTCTTTGGTGTGGTTTATCTTCGGCTCCCATCCATCCCCCCCACCACCACCTCCCGCCCGACGAATATTTTAGACCATTTCTTTTTATTATAGTATGCGCGAGGGCTGCAAGGTTTGTTTATTTGAAATGCTGTTCTGCCGTCGCACATAATATTTAAAAAAACATTCAGAAACCTGAAACATAAAATCCATCCCCTCCCACTCCCCCTTGTGCCTGGTGCTGCCGTCCTCTACAGCAGGGCTGCCGCAGGCACCATTCAGGGACGGGTGGGTAAGGGCCGACTCTGCACCCTATTTCCTTTCACCGGGACGCAATGCACATTGTCTAGCACAGGGGTCTCCAACCAGTAGCCCCTGAGCTACTGTACCTCTCCAGCTACCTCTGAGTAGCTCACCTGTGTGCAGCCCAGCTTATTAAATTAGAAAGCTTTTGCTTGGTTGAATAAATATACATATAACAAAATTTTAATTATACAACACTTACAATTTTAGTAGCTCTTAATGTGTTTCATTGAACATAAGTAGCTCTCAGTACAGAAAAGGTTGGAGATCCCTGGAGCAGGAACGTGTATTTCCAACGGATGGAGTGAGTTCCACACACATTAGTGCCACTTTACAGAGTTTGTCAGTGAAGTGCTACTTACATTTTCTTGTCTTTCTTTGAACAACATTGTTTTCCCTCGTTGGGGAAGTGCACTATTCCTGGAGGTACTGCAATACCTGGTTGATGCGTAGAGTGGAAAACTTTTAATGTGATCCTTATCAGCTGTTTTCCTTTGCAGTGAGTTTAAACGTGTGTTACAACATCCTGCTTGCTTAATGTTACCTGCTCTTCGGCACATGCTTGAAGCCCTGAACGCCCTCATGCTGCATACAGGCAGTAATCCCCTCGCTTTGAAGTACAAAGATGGGTTTTAGGCACTGCTTCAACAGCACTGCAAAAATGAGGATGCATGCTCTCTGCCACCCTAATCCAACCTCGACTACAGCGTTTGATTTTTTTTTTTTTTAAGGCAGTGTCGTGGTAACAAATGAAGCGGGCGCTGTAACTGCAGTTTTTTCCCCAAAATGTGACACAGAAACTCTTAAATCCACAAGCAAGAATGTTTTATTTGTTTATATATGGTTGGTCACAATGCACATGGATTTATCTGCCTCACCACAGTGTAGGGGACCCCTTCTGAATATAATGAACCCAGTGGTGGCTCCCCCATTGGGGCGTCGCCCCACTGCTTTCTCGCAGTGCGAGAAGGCAGCAACATAAATGGTAAAACTACCGTTTATGTTCCTGCTTCTCACACTGCGAGAAAGCAGAAGTGCCTGGAGTGCCTGGTTGGGGGCGAGCGGGTGGGCGGTCCTGCTCGAGGGCAGGGGTGTAGTGTAGTTCCTATTTCCCTAATAGGCTCTGCGCATTGGAATAATATACCCTATAGGCTTGACATAGGACTGAGGTCGGTATGTCCCTATCGAGTATATTAAACTTAATTACTTGTGCCAGCTAGCTCAGAGGCCACTAGACACTCCTTGAAAACAAGAAGGGAGTAGTTTCTGGCAACCGAAAAACATGACAACTTTGTTTCCCTTTAGAATCGGAACACGTCTCAGAATCGTGGAAACAATAGATAACAGTTTCACTCAGTCAATCGTGCATGCTTAGTTTCTACAGAGTTACACAGAAAGGAAAGACGGGCGTTTCAATAAAAAGGTTTTATTGAACAGTCTTGTTTCTCGTGTAAGAGATATGTGCTGTTATGATCACAAGACAGTATGCAAGATAAATAATGTACAGCGTAAGCAGTAGAAATAAATAATACTGCGCTAGCATTATCTTTTAGCATATATTCACGTACATAAATAACATGAGCTAAAAATGCGAGTACTCATACGATGCGTCTCTAAGCTAGTTCTACCCCAATGTACCTAACCTAGTCTAGGTGTAGGGAAAGGTAAGAAGTAGGCGAAGTAGTCTCTAGTATGATATCCTAAGAGTATGTTAAGTCTAGTATGCCAAGAGTCCCTCTAGGTTCTAGTCAGCTCCAAACCTTGAGAATGAGAGAGGTGGGAATCTCTTTCCGGATCTGGAACTCTAACACCCCGCGAAGGGAGTCAGAACACTGGAAGCTGGATTCTCTGCGAGCAGGGATGGCAGCGTCTTCTCAGTGCGTCAGGCCGGGATACGGGCTCCTCTAAAGTCGAGGTCTCCTCCTAACTTGCTTGGGCAAGGGAAGGTATATTTATACTTGGTAGGTGTCTTGGAATGTTAGCATTGACGTGAAGTCGGACAGAGGAAGACGTCAGGAATGAACCCTTAGGGAATAGCGGTTCATGCATAATAAATGAGTTCTTGGAGAAATCAATAATCCTGTGCTAGGGGAACTCCCGAAGCTTAAGGGTCTGGTTTCTAAGAACTCGTTGTGACGTTAGGGTGAACGGATGTCGGTGACCATGCCTGTATTTGGAGTGCACGGTTAATGCCTAAATAAGGACAGGGATTCTATGCCTATATAAGGACAATGCGAACTGTGCCTATATAAGGACATGATTCAGGAAATCCTATATACGGACACCTAAAGCGGAATACAACACCCACTCCACTTTCGAATGAACGATAATACTAAATACTAAATATTTAAATGCTAAACATAAAATTGAGTACCACATGTTGCTAAAAACATTTGTAAAAGCATTTTAAAAGAAGCTCAAAACTGTTGAAATGCAATAGGTACTGTACATTTAAAGCATCATTTTCATTCTAAGCATATAATGGAAGTAAAATGCAACGTGAATGAAACAAATATATACATATGACGAAACGGTTGATAAGTTTTAAAAAATCAAAGCCATTGCATATCATGGTATCAAATGAAATTTTAGACAAGTAAGGTGACAATGTGTCCCTGGAAGCATTCAAAGAAGTCCGTTTTATAAGACTAGTTCTACTGTAAGCAGATTGTTCTTTGCCATGTCATTTCAAAAATTTAAGAGAAAAAGTTCAATTCTGGGAAAAGTTCCAAGTTTTGAAAATATGAAGGTCAAATTTCATGGTTGCCCTGGTACACTGTGAGCCGAATCAAAGTCAGTGTATGGGTCTGGCGTAAACATTAGATCATCTATTTCAATAGACAAAATATCGTCAACCGATGTTGGTGACATTTGGAACACCTCATTCAGAAGGTTAATCGCACAGAGATGAGAAGCATTGCCTTCAGCATAGGATGCCGCAGCAATGTTCGCGTCCGTTGTTACCTGTGTGCCTGTCGATCCATCTCGTACCTCAGCAGCAGCAGGAAGCGTCTGTGAGATCTCAATGAATGCTGTCATCAGGATTGGTAGCCTCTGGGGACAACACAGAGCATGGGCCGTTATCGGGTCCAGCAGAGTATCGATATCCGTTGGCATGACTGATGGGAGTGTTAGACAGGTGTCTAGCATGCATTCTTCACCGCAAAGCAGGCAGCGTAGAACAGGTAAGATGCAATCTTGCCAGATTGGTCTGAATGACAGAAACCATGTTGTATTAAGTTCCCGTAGACGAGGTATGCCAAATAGTATGCGCTCACGGCACTTCCGTTCTAGGAGAGCTTTCTCCACATCGCTGGGAGTGATGCCGGTGAATAGGCTTGCCATAGCGTAGTAGTAGGAATAAAAATAGGATTCCTGCAACAAGTGCTAGAATTAACGGCACACCACAAACACCGAATGTGCGAAGTTTGGGATGATTCCGAGGACTGCTTGAAAAGGTGCTAACAGTCCTGAACAGATGGTCTTAAATACATGTACAATCCCGCTCGTATCAGACATGTTAAAGATACGTCCCATCATTTCTGTGAAATGTATAGGGCAGTTTGTACGAATTAAAGCCTGTATCTTAGCCGAAGTCCTTGCAATTTGCAAATCATAGATTTCTTTGGCCGAGGTCAAAGGCACTGTTTCTTGTATAAGCATGGCTTTCATTCTGCTTAAAGTATCAAATCGTATAAAAGAGACATTCAACGAAGGCCATAAAGGCGACTCCCTGACTGTGTCTATTGGGGCAAACAATACTTGCATACAGCAAGTGACCCTGGAGTCTACCGTTACTAGATATGGGATGCCTGGCAGCATGCCACAGCAACTCTGATCATTCAACATGAGGTAACTCCCATTAGAAAGTTGGCCAAACGTTGGATTAATCACAGCAGCTGGTGTACCTAGCTGGTGGCAGGACAAATTTGCCACAGAACCATTACAAGCCCCGTGTAAAGAAATGTCCTGACAAATTAGTGAACCGCTTAGTGCCCTTTCACAGTGTGTACCGCTAAGAAACACTTCACGATCCCCACTCCAACATCTGTATGTGTATGGTAAATCCCAGGATGTCTTAATGTATTCTTTACCCAACCTTTCATATTTGCCTGCTTGCATTTGTTTGAGGCAATACTGAAACTGAAAAGTAGTGACAGGCAGAGTGATTTTGCCATGAATAAGCCATTCTGTAGCTGGTTTTTCTGCCACTGTGAATGGTAATTTTTCCAGTTTTTCAATGCTCAGCACTGTATACTTTGCTCCCCTTTGTGCCAGTTCGATCTGTTTATCAGTTAGATTGTATTCTGCAAACAGAGCCTACGTGTTGATAAAACGCCAAGGCCCATAGCCCGCTCGCAAAGATTGCAGCGTCCAGCTTAATAACATAATAGAACGTAACTGAGATTGGCCTTGTTGTAATATGGCTAAATCTTGTTCCAGTATGTCAATAGCAGAGGATACAATGTTGTCCAATGAATAAATCCTGGATGACAAAGTTGTTAACCCATTGTCGACCACAGAGAGAGTTTTCTCCAAATTAATACGATCAAGTTCACGTATTCGTTCTGCGGCCTCTACCTGTGACACCTTCCATGCTTCATTATAAGCAGCATAGATGCCGGCATATATGAAACGTTTTTGACGCGGTTTTCTTGGTCCTAGCAAGAATTCCCTAAGGTCTGCGTCTTCTTTAAGTAAAGATAAGTGTTGTTTCACATCCTTAAGTGTAGATTTTTGCAGCCAATCGTGGCATAATTTTCCTACACTGTATGTTGTTACTACCCCCGGATGTTGTCTTTGGACGTATCTTGGGTCTGGCCTATGAATAGTAAAGCCCTGTGTTTTATTCAGGAATCTCTCTTGACAGGTGTTTGTGTCTGTGGGCCAGATCAACCATTTTCTCCAATCAGGATTTGTTCTGTTGAGTTGTAATATTTGGTCAACTGTAACCGCTGCCTGTGTATTGTTATTACTGGCAGGTATCGGTACAGAAGGTGTTTTCATGTCTTTGATCTTGGCTAAACCAAGGCAAGACGTTTGTTGTACAGTGTCATTCAAAAACATTATTTGCTGAGGGATGATACACGCTCTAAACAAAGCTTCTATCCCGTGCACTTGCCAATTTTTAGAACCCCAGACAGATTTTGTGTCTATTGTGTCTTTCCAAAAGTCAAATCCTTGTCTAGACAGTTGGGTAATAAAGGCTGCAGAATAAATTTGTTTTGTATTGGTTAACATAATTTTCTGTCCTGTTTTGTTTACATTTTTATAGTAAAATGTTTCCGGGTCAGATGTATTGTACCCTGAAAAATAGGGAAACTTTTTAGCAAATGTTTTTGAACTACCTTATGGTGGTGTAGGACAATGCTCCCATTGGTTAAACATAAACACAGTTCTAGGTGTTGCAGATTTATGCAAGAAATGATGACCATAGTGGTTATAGCAATATAGCTGTTCATAGTCTGATGAACCCTCTAAATATTCATTATTAGAAAATGCAGCAGACCTTTCTAGGTCAAACATCATATTATTTACAGTCTCAAAGTCCCAATCATCAGAATAGGTACTGGACGAAACAAAATCACTTAGTGAAATTTTAAATAAATGTGGAATGTTCAATTGTTCAGTCGGGCCGAATATGTCGAAATCAGTTTTGTCCCACACTATACCATCCTGTATAGGAATTGCTGTGATGTTCACTGCTGACAAGTCTCTTGTTTCACGATGGGATGATTTGTGTGGTTTTAAAAGTAAGTTCACATGTTTACTTTCAATGTCCAAACGGATGTATCTGCCATTTATAAGCACGCTGATAGTCATAACCAAAGCTAGCCAAAGCAGAAAGAAAAATATTCCAGAAATAATCCATAATTCAATCCATGGTGAAACCAGATAAGTCTCTTTCAGGAAATGAAAAAGGTCTTGTACTTGTTTTTTGAAAGTTTTTGATGCTGGCGTCGTTTTAGGCTCACTCAGATCCTCAGAAAACGTATCAAAGTTAATGAAATAGCCAGAAGCAGTTCTGTCAATTGTTGAAATTGCATCAGGATTTGTTGAAATCGCTGGAACCAGTTGATCACTTGTTACATTGGTGTAGACAGGTGTATTTGGACGAACTGTTACTTGTGTTTCAAGAGGGATGAGTTCCATAGCATTGTTGCTTAGTCCTTCATCTGTTACTGCTGAATTCTCGATGGTTATCAGTCTTTCAGTCTGAACCTCTTGGATAGTAGCGAGGGGAGTGCGTCTGCTACTAGGTCGGAGTCCACGAGGCCTACTATTTAGTATTGGCCACATACTGTGGTTTGATGAGGTCGATGGACACAAATCTTTTCTCCTTTTTTCCAGCAAGGGGCGGCAGAAGTACTGTTCTTGTTCAGTGTACGGCTAGGACAGGTACTGGTTGTCTGTAAGAAGGTCCAAATTCCTTCTTGTCCGCAATCTTCTCTCTGACTAGATCCCCAACTTTTGGAATCCAGACAGGCCTTGCTGGGACTGCCGGTTTTTCCCCAGTGGTGGTTGGCTTCAGGAATACGTTGCTTTGTTTCGATCTTAGTTCATTTAGGTCCTGTAAAACAGCCAAACGATCTTTGATATCAAAGGGTTTATTTTCCACCACTGTGCCTCTACATTCCAGATCGGGCACCCACATTCTTGTCCCAAATAGGACCTCATATGGAGTGACCCCCCCTAGAGAACTTCTTGGCAAATTATTTAATGAGCGTTGGACCCCATAAAGATGTTTGACCCACCCATCACCCGAACCTAATACCCTAGCTGTTATAGACTGCTTTATGTCCCGGTTTTTCCATTCCACAACAGAATTTCCCTCAGGATGAAACGGAGAGGAGTACTGCAATGCAACGCCCAGACTGGCCATGGCTTCTTTGTAAGCCCGAGAGCTAAACGCAGGGCCCTGGTCAGAATGTAGCATGCCTATTGCGTATGTGCCGATAAAGACTCGCAAATCTTTTATAACAGTTCGAGCGTCAGCTGAGCGCTGAGGCCATATCCATAGGAACCTTGAGCACGAATCCACTGCGACCATGATATATTTATAGTTACCGTCCCTTTGCAAGGGACCGCAGTGGTCCAGGTAAACACAAGCTAACGGTTTATCTGAAATTAACAGGGGTATCTGCGCAGGACGTTTCACTGTGGAGACTTTCATCTGTTGGCATATTTCACATTCTAAAACATAGTTCTTGGTCTGTTTCCTAATGCCAGGCCACCAATATCTTTGTTTCAGTAAAGATACTGTTGCAGAAATACCTGCATGGGCAGAAGCTATCCCTTCATGTGCTGCTAGGATTAGTCCTAATCTGCGTTTCTTGTTTGGAATTACCCTATCCCCCACTCCAGGGATTCGAGCAAAAGGACCGTTGTTCGCATCAATTACATAAGAGTACTTGAGTGGAATTTTTTTTGGCAACGCTGCACCACTGCCTTTGCTCGTAGCATTGACAGCCAACATTATCTCACTGTCTATTTTCGTTTTTGAACGAGTGATCGCAGCTACGGAAGCCGTCTGAACATCCCCCTTTGCGGCTTCGTCAGCCAATGAATTCCCTGCAACGTGAATGCCATCACGTTGATGACTCAGTGTATGGATCACGTGAGCCTTTGGTTGTTCGTTTTTCAACTGAACTACTTGTTCCCAAAGCGTTTTATGCTTTATTGTGCCACCTTTTGCATCTTTGAACCCATTTTCAAGCCAATTTTGTATATATTCATTATACGACTGCACACAGTAAAAAGAATCGCACACGATTAGTGTGGGGAATTCGCGATCTGTATTTTCAAGTGCCAGTTTGAATGCTTGTAGTTCAGCTCGCTGAGTTGTGCAATCTCCTAGAGACTGCGTTTTTGTGACCATAGGTCTGAAGTTGCCATCGCGCATGCGACCTTTAACGATTGCGCACGCTGCACTGTAAGCTTGCTTACTCCCTGTTGCGGGTTGTGCGGATCCGTCAGTGTAAATTATGAATTCATACTGATCGAGAGGCAGAATTTCAATGGGCAGAGGACATTCATGTTCATATTGCAGGAACGCTTGTGTTTTTAAATCAGGATCAAAAACATATTCAACATCTGTTGCAGCAAGAGAGTTAACCCATTGTTTCCATCTAGGATGTAAAGCTTTTGCATTTGGAATGCTCGCTTTTGTAAGCGCTTCTAAAGCTGGTACTGGAGTTACGACAATAATGCGTTTCCCTTGGGCTAGAGCTCTTTCTTTTGCTACTGCAGTTTGAACTGCTGTCAGTATTTTTTCTGTTGAAGTGAAGCACATTTCTGCTTGTGTATACAAATGTGATTTGTATGCTATTGGTACTTTTTCACCCTCATTAAATGTTAAATAGGTGAATCCGCATTGACCCGAAATTATTCGGATCACTAAATTGCGTTGACTTACGCGTGTTTGTAAGTGATTTGTTGCTAACATGTTAGCTTGGAGTGAACGCAAGATTTCTGTGTGTTCTTGTGTCCAATTTTTGATTGAAAAATCAGGTTTGATTAATTCGTAGAGAGGTTTAACCCTTTCTGCGTAATTTAGAATGTAAGTTCTTCCAAAGTTTAGGAAACCCAAGATGGATTGTAAATTTTTCAGCGTTTTTGGAGGTTGGAGCAGCGCACACTTTTCTAGAAAGTTAGCTGCCAAGCTCTTGCTTTCACTTGAAAGCTCATATCCTAGGAAAAGGACATTGAGATGGGCAATTCTGGATTTTTTAAAGTTGAATTTATAGCCCTCAGAGGCGAAGCCCAATATAATGGTACTCACCCTGTTCAAGTGCCTATCTAGGTCATCGTCTGTCAGATAGATGTCATCGACATATGACAATGCCTCATTATCATAAATTTGTAGTAACTCTGTTACCCTCGCTGAGAATAACCCCGGGCTGTTCTTGAACCCTTGTGGGAGCCTACAAAATTGACGCTGGGTCCCCATTATTGAGAATGCTGTTAAGTACCTGCTTTCAGGTGCTTTGTTTTGACAAAAGAAACCATTTGAAATATCCAATGTGGTTTTATATTTTTTACGCACAATGTTATTCATTAATTTCGAGTGATCTGAGCGCGATACAAATGTCCCTGATTTGATTTGATTTGATTAATGCTGTACTATGTGCATTTTGCACTGCAAATGTTTTAGAAAAAGTGTTCAAGTGTCTGTAATCCAAAACTAGACGATATGTATTGTCTGGTTTGGAGACAGGAAACAAAGGATTGTTCATTGAGGAGGTGCATGTTTCAATCACCCCTTGGTATTCAAGTTGATCTAAGATCTCCCTGACCTGTTTTTTAGCTTCTTGCTTTATTGGGTACTGCCTTTGTGCAGTAGGTTCATTTTTTAGATGTATTTTATGGTGAGGTGAGTCCTCATCCCATCCTACATGATTTTTGTATAATGCTGGGGCCTGGGCAACTGCCCATTTCCTGGCATAAGTATATTTTAGGTGAATTGGAATATTGTTTGAGAAGGCAGGCATAATAATGTCTTCACCATGTGGGCACTCCCTGGCAAATTGTGGTGGCCAGTCTTTTTCTGCTAGAAGTATATCATAACCCCTTGAAAGTTTCTCCCAAAAGAGTGCTTTCAATTTTCTTGGTATGTCTCCCTCCATTCGGAGTGTTATTTCATATAACTTTTGTGGAGTACTAACCCTGGTGTCTACAGTCTCTACTGTGATGTACTCATTCAAGTCCACTATCTCCAGAAGTTCCTTCAGGTTCTGGCGAGCTATTGTGACTTCTGCTGCACTGTCCAGCATTGTCTGAGCCCATTCTCCGTTCTTGAGTTGTGTTCTCAGTATCCTCGGCATGTCTGATCTTCAGACCTGCTACCTTCTTTTTTGAGAATTGAGGTTTTGATTTATTTTTCTGAGCGTGTTTATCTTCTTTGGACTTCACGCGTTCTTCTTTATGTTCTGACCGTCCTCTTCTTTCCGATGTCTGTGACGATATCTGAAAGGTACGAGAGGAACGTGTATCAGTATCTTGATACCTGTCAGGTTTTCTTAAATTATCCCTATTCCTGAGGTTATACCTCCTTTCAGAGGGCTCCTTTTGAGGAGACCTACCTCGGGATTGAGAACGTTTCTCGTTTGAATTTTGTTTATTAGTTTCCCACTTCTTTTTAGAAGATGTAGGAGTTTGTTTAATAGAGTCCTTCTCAGGATTCTCAGATAGTTTTGGCTTCAATGGTCTTCCACCCAAACTATCTCTGCCTAATTCTGCATAAGATTGTTCTATTATTCTGGGTAGTTCATGTTGATGTTCTGTTACATCAAATTCCCTTAAGCATTGGCGGATCGCCACTGATGCTGCCTCCCCTTTAATATTAGATAATATTATTGTTGAGACCTGGTCGAAATTTTTCAGTAATTTCATACCAGGCTCTGCCCCGTATTCGTTTTGAATTTGTTTCAGGACATCTGGTATTACTGCAATTGACGGAACACCATGTGTTTTAGTATAGATGGCAGCAAAGACTGCGCCCCAAGTGGTGCAATCTTCCAGTTGTGGTGTGATCCCCATTGGTAAACAGATTGTTAGTATTCTATGTTTCTCATAAGGGCTACTATTAGGAAATACTGCTTCTATTTGAGTAATTTTTTGAGCTATCCAGAATGGAATTTGCTCACGTTTTGTGGGCATTTTACCCATGACTGCTTGTAAAGTCTGTGGAGTAATTTTTAGTGTATTCCCCTGTTGAGGGGTTTGATTTGGAATGGTCAATGGTGGTTGGACTGTGAGAGTCCGCATGACATATTGGACTAATTGTCTGTAAATTTTTATTAACTCTGTGAGTTGAGTAAGTAATTCCTCGTCTGACATCTCTTCAATGTCAGGATGAGGAGTGTAGCCGGCTAGAATCGGCCATGTTGCTCCTGGTCTACCTAGTGGACCTAGCCTGGTAATGTTTTTGTGATGTTTTAGGGCGCCTTTAAACCAGAGCTGATACTCCTGGTATGTTAGTAGTTTCAATATCCTCGAAAGGAATATATTCCTCTGGTGGTTCATCTTCTTTGTAGAAGTGAAACACTTTTGTTACTGGATTTGATTCTGGGAATACTATCCATGAATAGAATACCTCTGTCTGAAAGGATTCGTGTGCCTCTATCACGAAAACTGCTCTACCTCCTCTTGGTGGTAGGCCGTGTTTTATACGTTTTAGAGTGATGGCTCTTCTTAAGTTTGGATGGATAACACCCTCCTCGGTTTCATTTAAACCAGTAAAATTAAAAGCTCTTACGACTGGTTCAGCCGCAGCTACACCGTTCCCGGTGTCATTGTCCCCTCGTGTGGACATTTGTTTTTTGAAAAATGTAGAACAAGTTTCAAGGAAACAAAAGATAAGGTGCACAATATTTTGGAACACTGTATCCTTCAACGTTGAACAAACCAAACAACTAATATATCGTTTTTTTTGGTCCTATTTAGTTATGGCGGATATTTAACCCTACCCACTCCAGACGTCTTATGGAGTATGTGAGTAGGGGTCTCTGAGAGAAAAGCACAACTGAGTTACTCAGTATCTAGCGTTTCATTACTGCCTTACCAAACGTTTGGGCGCCATGTAGTGTAGTTCCTATTTCCCTAATAGGCTCTGCGCATTGGAATAATATACCCTATAGGCTTGACATAGGACTGAGGTCGGTATGTCCCTATCGAGTATATTAAACTTAATTACTTGTGCCAGCTAGCTCAGAGGCCACTAGAAACTCCTTAAAAACAAGAAGGGAGTAGTTTCTGGCAACCGAAAAACATGACAACTTTGTTTCCCTTTAGAATCGGAACACGTCTCAGAATCGTGGAAACAATAGATAACAGTTTCACTCAGTCAATCGTGCATGCTTAGTTTCTACAGAGTTACACAGAAAGGAAAGACGGGCTTTTCAATAAAAAGGTTTTATTGAACAGTCTTGTTTCTCGTGTAAGAGATATGTGCTGTTATGATCACAAGACAGTATGCAAGATAAATAATGTACAGCGTAAGCAGTAGAAATAAATAATACTGCGCTAGCATTATCTTTTAGCATATATTCACGTACATAAATAACATGAGCTAAAAATGCGAGTACTCATACGATGCGTCTCTAAGCTAGTTCTACCCCAATGTACCTAACCTAGTCTAGGTGTAGGGAAAGGCAAGAAGTAGGCGAAGTAGTCTCTAGTATGATATACTAAGAGTATGTTAAGTCTAGTATGCCAAGAGTCCCTCTAGGTTCTAGTCAGCTCCATACCTTGACAATGAGAGAGGTGGGAATCTCTTTCCGGATCTGGAACTCTAACACCCCGCGAAGGGAGTCAGAACACTGGAAGCTGGATTCTCTGCGAGCAGGGATGGCAGCGTCTTCTCAGTGCGTCAGGCCGGGATACGGGCTCCTCTAAAGTCGAGGTCTCCTCCTAACTTGCTTGGGCAAGGGAAGGTATATTTATACCTGGTAGGTGTCTTGGAATGTTAGCATTGACGTGAAGTCGGACAGAGGAAGACGTCAGGAATTAACCCTTAGGGAATAGCGGTTCATGCATAATAAATGAGTTCTTAGAGAAATCAATAATCCTGTGCTAGGGGAACTCCTGAAGCTTAAGGGTCTGGTTTCTAAGAACTCGTTGTGACGTTAGGGTGGACGGATGTCGGTGACCATGCCTGTATTTGGAGTGCACGGTTAATGCCTAAATAAGGACAGGGATTCTATGCCTATATAAGGGCAATGCGAATTGTGCCTATATAAGGACATGATTCAGGAAAACCTATATACGGACACCTAAAGCGGAATACAACAGGGGGGGGAGTGGCTTTGCCCACTGTTGTGGGTACTGACTGTTTGGTCGGCCCCGCCCGTTTTGCCGGCCGCGACTGAAAACCTTGAAAAGAAAGGAAACACTTTAGCAATGTTGGGCATACACAAAACAGTGTTTATATTCTATTCTTCAGTAGATCCCATGGGAATAAAATCTATATAGCAATCTGCTCCGTGTGCAGAAGGGTGCGGGGTGGCACATCCAGTGCTTGAAATGGGAAAATAGAAGTGCGGGTACTCCGTACCAGAGTACCTTCTTGTTTCTGAGAAGTGCCGGTACTCTTCAATTAAAAGTATTATGTCTGTCTTGAGAAGTGCCGGTACTCTCCTTCTCAAAATAAAAAAGTGCCGGTACTCCGTACCGTACTGTACCGGCCCATTTAAAGCACTGGGCACATCTGAAATTGATCATTTGCCCAGGTCACGTCGTATTTTCCCGTTGTCTGCACTGTGAGCTGATCAGTTCTTCGTGCTCCGCCGGATGTGTCAATACACCCCAGTGAGAAGAGTAATCAATCTCGGCTGATGAAATGTGCCTTATTAATATACTTGAAACTTGAGGCCTGGTTTCTTCTGCACTCGCAGTGGACGGCACGTCACGGAAGGTACCTTGGGAGGGGGCTGGCAGCAGTCCCTGGGAGCGCTATATTCCCCTCCCCTGCCCACAGCAGTCATCAACAGAGCGGAAGTTGTCACGCATGAAGAGATTCTGACAGCTTCCGGCAGTCGATTAGCATTGAGTACTTTGAAACCGGAGTAGTGAACGCCCGGTGTTTGCACAAGTGAAAAGCGCTGAATTCCTGGAGCCACGTGCGCTTCAGAGGTCTCCTTCAAGGCTTGTGCAGCATTAACAACCAGGGACCGATCAAAGAGTGAAAGCGATCAAGCTGACATTTTACATGGGATGTTTGGAGGGTGGGGGTGATTTGCTTGTGATCAGCTGGGAACTGTTACAATAGTGCTGCTGTCTGGGACTTTATGCTGTGTTCACGTTGGGGCACGAGTGTGCTAAAAGCAGCCGGGGACAATGTCCTAACACAGCCCCACAATCAATGTAGGTATCGAGGGGGTGCAGTGCGCTCAGGTGGCCCTCTCTAGGGCTCCTCGGGGACTCAGCCGCGAATTTCATGTAAAGAACAGGACAATGGAACAAGTGATTAACTTTACAGCATCATTTTTCTAAATACGTTGTACAAAAACATTAGGTTTACAAACTCTTTGAAATCATGAAATAGTTCAATACTTGTGGGTCTGGCACAACACCCAGGAGCACTGTTCCTTCACACCGACAAATTGTTTCTTTGCCGACACGGAAAGAGTATGTTGCTGTCCGAGGGATGCTTTTGTGGGGCAGGGAGGGCGGGTGACCTGCCCCCGACATAGGTTTTTCCCATGACTTATCTTATACAGACACTCTAGCCAGTCTAGCCAAGGAAGTCCCAGCTAGAGATAATACGAATGCCCCCCCCCCTATGTGGGCAAAGACAATAAAGCATTTTTCTTTCGGCAGACAGATCCCGCTGCTTTGATGTTTGGGCGTCTCGCCCTCGTGGGGATCAGGGTTCCACATTCTTTGCTTTCTGACAAATGTCTTTATAGTAATAATTACTATTCACTATTAGTGCAACACAAAATGGAGCATCCGGAGCAAGAATGGAACTTTTTCTGGCAGCTGAGATAACTAAAAATAAAGTACATGCGAATACATATAGTGTGCATGTGTGTGGATGGGAGTGCATTTGTGTGAGACAGAGTGTGTGAGCATATGTTTGTGTGATCATATGTTTGTGTGATCAAGAGTGTGAGTGAAAGTCAGTGCATGAGAGGGAGTCACAAACAGTGAGTGAGAATAAGTGAGTGTGGGCCAGTAAGTGAGCAGGAGTTAGTCAGAGTGAACAGCAGTGAATGAGAGTAAGAGTGACTGCAAGTGAGAGAGAATTAATGAGTAAAAATGAGTGTGAGGGATTGTTAGAGAGAGTGTAAGTGAAAATAAGTGAGTGGGTGTGACAGTGAGTGCGAGTAACTGTGATTGAAAATGAGTATATGCGAGTGGGTGAGAATGAGTGATTCAGAGGGCAAATATGTGAGACTGTGAAAATGACTGACTGACAATAAGAGCAAAAGCAAATGAGTGTGAATGAGCAAACATAAGTGAGAGGGAGTGAGAATGAATGCTAGAGGTAAATCTTTGCATATGGGACACCCTTGGCAACATGTTAGTGCTACCATAATGGACATTATTCTTGTCACAGTGGCGCCTGTAGAGGAATGCTGGTACTGACACACTGGAGGAAACTCTGGGCATTGGGGCATCAGCGACAAATTGCTAGCGCTGTCACATTGGAGGTAATTCTTGGCATAAGGAAGGACAACTGTGGCACCTCGGAGGGGCAATCATGACAAAATGCTGGCACGGGCATACTAGAGGTAAGCTTTGCACTGGGGTACACCTATGGTATATATAGGGCACAATAGAACAATTCTGGCACTGACATATTGTATGTCATATTTGGCCTAAGAAGCCACCCATGGCATAAGGGGGTAGGGTCATTTCCGCACACTATGAAAGAAATTATATATTTAATGAGTGCCCTTCCAGAGCCATAGCTGTTGAGGAAATTTATGCAAAACCTGTTATTTAAAATGCACTATTTGGCTAAATGTTTTTTCAAACTTTTCTTGGGTTGGAGAAGCCATCACTCCTTCTGAACCCTTTCCAGAAGAGGTCAGACTATCTCACTTCACTCGGTCGCTACAATTCAGGCCAAATATTACGCCTCACCACTTCCAAAGATCACCAGCCGCCACTGAATGAACCTCCTCTCCCTCCCCCTCACCACCATCATCTCACACCGCCAACCTCCCTACAGTGTTCAATTCTCCTGCTTTGCCGCTAGCAGCTGCTCCACCCCCTCTCTTAGTGCCATTATTGGCAACACACCCCACCCACACAAACACATAGCATGCATGCTAAATAAATAAATACACAACACAACTTTTGTTTGGGAAAATATTGCTGCAGGTTTATTCCATACAAGAGTATGCAATATGGTGGGTTATCTTACGGGCGATCCAAGGGCAGGCAGCCCCTTGCTGCCCGCCCGCCTGATGAGCCAAGCACTGTGGAGAACCCAATCAGTGCTACCTTATGGGGTGATCCTCTTTCCGGATCACGTGACACATTACTCACGCCCCTTTCAGGGCGGAGCGTAGCAAGGCAAGCCCCCGGTTGTTCAGGCTCACAACCGCCCGAAGGACTAACGGGACGCCGACACAGTTTTCCAGGAACCTGCCATGAGGCTCCTGGTATTTGGCTCTGGCACCCCTATTGTGCCCCGCAGAGGTACCCTTCTGTACCCATCCGCTTCCAGATCACCCTGTAACTCTGCCTGCAAAGCAAAGAAAACATTACAACATTCCATGTACCTTGCCTGCCACCCCCACGCCAGGTACGCGGTAGGGTGGGAGACGGCGTGTCCGGCGCAACAGAGGACGCCAGGAAGGCGGGGGAAGACCTATATACCTTCCCCCCGATCCACGGCGCGCCGGAAGTGACGCGCCAAGCGCGCCACAGGCAAGGAGGGGGGACTCCTCCCTGAGTCCCCAGGATTGGAAAGGGGGAGGGGAGGTGGGTTGGTGCCCAAATGGCACTAGAGGGCCACCCGCTTAGGTGGCTCCCTGCGGGGGCCGCTTGCAGCCGCATAGTGCCATTATTGGCAACACACCCCACCCACACAAACACATAGCATGCATGCTAAATAAATAAATACACAACACAACTTTTGTTTGGGAAAATATTGCTGCAGGTTTATTCCATACAAGAGTATGCAATATGGTGGGTTATCTTACGGGCGATCCAAGGGCTGGCAGCCCCTCGCTGCCCGCCCGCCTGATGAGCCAAGCACTGTGGAGAACCCAATCAGTGCTACCTTATGGTGTGATCCTCTTTCCGGATCACGTGACACATTACTCACGCCCCTTTCAGGGCGGAGCGTAGCAAGGCAAGCCCCCAGTTGTTCAGGCCCACAACCGCCCGAAGGACTAACGGGACGCCGACACGGTTTTCCAGGAACCTGCCATGAGGCTCCTGGTATTTGGCTCTGGCACCCCTATTGTGCCCCCCAGAGGTACCCTTCTGTACCCATCTGCTTCCAGATCGCCCTGTAACTCCGCCACAGCTCTGGAGGCTTCCCCCGTCGCCGCCAGAGCCCCCCACCAAACAGGTATACTCTCACCTGCAACCTCTCAGCCCCAGGGCCTCCTGCAGATCTAAAAGGAATAGATCCATCCCTATTGAAGACAAGTGAACCCCATCTTTGTCAAAGTTCCCTTGCACATTATCTTGAATCATCTCATGTCTGATGAAACCCAGGCCCCTCTGGTCTGTGAACTTGCGCATTGCACGATTCACCCTCTTCCGGGAATGTTCAATGTGCACATATTTTTCAGAGGTTGACCCAACAATTGCACCGTCCCTTTGATTGCTAATCATGGCGCACAGGAATGTTCATGACTAGAAGTATGTGACAGTGAACAGGTGTGTCCTCATGCACTTGCCATGTATCTCTTATTCCTTATGGGAATTTAGCCTGCTCATTTCCCTCTGTGAAACCCCCTAGGCTTTCCAGCTTAGTGATTCTGTCTGCTATCAGGGCAAGGAATATTGTGCTTACTGAAGCAACCCGAAACCTGCCCATAGAGCAGGGAGCACATACTCCGTTGCAGTTGACCAGACATTTGCACCGGACCTTTTTGATTGTTAAATCATGGCGACCAAGATTGCTCGTATTGCGCACCCCAATGCAGTCACAGCACCCTGTTCGGAGTGACAACTTCCTCCGTCTGCGGGGCTTGCTTAACTAAAGCTCGAGCACGTGACCTTTGGAGCTCAATCCAGCTAGAGACCTAGTTCACTCTGTTATCCCTGGAATGATTTCCCTCCACAAATTCAAATCCGCATTAAGCTTTCCTTCTAGTCACCTTAAAATTCAGGGTAGGACATACATACCCCACATGACCAGGGAGTCGCGTGTATATTGCCAATGATACTTTTAGAATCTAAGGTTCCCAGTGTCAATTATTGCCGCAGCCCCCTGTTGTGGGTCTGCTGGGACCACACTTCCTCACAACACGTTACCACTTCCAAAGATCACCAGCCGCCACTGAATTAACCCCATCTCCCTCCCCCTCACCACCTTTATCTCACACCGCCAACCTCCCTACAGTGTTCAATTCTCCTGCTTTGCTGCTAGCAGCTGCTCCACCCCCTCTCTTTTCCTCCTCTTATTCCCTCTCTCTCTGTCTCTCTCTCGCTCCTCCTCACTTGCTGAAAACCGTGACTTTCACAAACTGCTCTTACCCACTCTTTCCTCTCCTTTTCTTGTGACCCTGTGAAATGGATTACAAAAAGAAACCCTTTTACTTCAAATGTAGTCTTTTTCTGACATTTTTCTATTCCAAAGCGCAGCCTTGGACGGAGAGAAAACAAAGGTACAAAATACAAAAAATGAATAAAAAACTAAATAAAGCAAGACAGAGTGGTCGCAAATAGGCCAGATTGGTGTTATTCACACCAACACACATTAGCTGGACTTTAAATAGTTTGCCAGTGAAGCGCTACTTTCGTTTTCTCGTCTTTCTTTGAACAACATTGTTTTCCACAGGTGGGGAAGTGCACCATTCCTGGAGGTACTGCAATACCTGGTTGATGCTTAGAGTAGAAAACGTTTAATATGATCCTTATCAGCTATTTTCCTTATTTTACTCTATAAAATGTATACTGCTGCTCTGTGTTCAGGGATGCGGCCTCTTTAAACCATACGGCTTAAGTTTTGTATGGATATAAGCAATATACATTAAAACAGTTCCCTTACGGGCCCTGTAGTCATATCCTTAACTTTTCAGGCACAAACACTCATTGATTTTTTTAATAATAAGTGTAAAAGTGTTAAAATTAACCCTGTTGTTCCTGCTTATAGTTCACATGCTTTACTTAATCTTACATTCTCTATGAGTGTTTGCTTTTTGCAGGATCTTGTTACTTTTCTTTTCCAGGCAGCAAATTACTCCTGTCTCCCCTCCCTCAGAACCAATTTCCCATGTTCTGGTTTTATGGCACCGTAAGGTCATACGAATGGCAATAGCGCTATGCAAATATGATTATTCCACTGCAAATAAAAAAACAAAAGCAAAAAACATTGTCATTTTCAACGCCAAAAGCTCTAACTTTCACAAATGCGAGACCGATTGCATTTCAAATGCTTGTTTTACATTGAAAGTGTGTTCTGCCCAGTTTCAGCACAGGGTACAAGTGCCTGCATCACCACTCCCAAGAGTGATTCGTGCTGCGCCTAGAAGCCGGTTTAGTGCCTCAATCAGAAGAAGTGAGGTACAAAGGAGTAACATGTAAAAGGCGTATCATGGTTGAAGTATGCCCATTATTTATTTATTTCGTGTTTTATATAGCACTACTGCACCAGAATGTACCAGTGTGCTTACCCAATAAACAGCCACTATGTGAAATAGGCCAAGTCTCCCCGCAGGTTTGAAAGTGCCTTCAACATATACATCTTTTTTAATTTTTTTACATAAAACACTAATTAGACACAGGTGAACATTGCCCTCATTTGGTGGCACAATATTAGGCCATATGGCTTCTATAGTCCTATAAGCAAATTGGACAACACCACACTACTAAAATGGCGTGGCTAGTGAAAGAGTGTGCAGGCATTCATTGGGACTCACCCTTTGTGGGATGTCAGGGTGTCAAATGACTCATCGTGCTCGATAACACCGCATCGAAGCGCTAGAGACCAACTCATTGATGACGTTCACTAACCGAAAAACTTTTCAGATAACATGATTCTCCGTGCTAAGATGGAGCAGAGGGGGAGATGTTTCCTAAATAGTTTAATGACCGCCGTTGACACACAACCACACATGCAATGAATACAGACCAAGTGGACTGACAGTGCACCATACTGTGCCTGTTTCTAACACATGCATGCTATTGTATTACAAAATAAAATGTATAAATTTAGGTACTCTGTGCACTGAGCGGCACTTTCGGAACCAGAATGCACCGTCTTTCTGTTATGGTTTGCAGGGGCGGCTCCTCCGCTATGGCGGAGGAGCATCGCCCCACTGCTTTCTCGCAGTGCGAGAAGCAGAAACATAAAATGGTAATAACTTTTAGTAATTAACATTTTATGCTTGAGTTGCAGGCGGGTGGGCGGGCGGGGCTGCTCTGCTCTCCGACCAGGGCGGGGGAGGAGTGGTGTGCCCACTCCTGAGTGCGCATAGACTGCTTGGTCAGCCCTCTCGAGCTGCCCAAACCAGTCATGCACACTCTGCCCTTCTCCATGCAGGCTGTAATGTAGCCTGCATAGAGAGCATGCCCAACCCATAAACCCTGGCTGGGCGTCGTCCCGACCAATCACAACGCTGCTTGGCTTAGGAGAGGGAGCCTGGCTGCCTGCTTTCTGTTCCTGTCGGAGGCAGAAGAGCAGGAGAACAGGAGCCGAGAAGACGCGTGACCCAGCCTCAAGGTAAGTTTAATTATTATTTTTTTTTTATTAAACACCCCTGCTCACGACCTCTTCTGTGACCCCCCTCCCAGCGCAATTCCCCCACCCCCGCCCGCCCCCCACCCTCAAGCCATGCCGGCTGCGACTGATGGTTTGTTTTGGTCTGAGGTGGTTGCCCTCTCCAAACACAAGAGTAAACATTTATTTTATGTGGCTAGGGAGTTTGGCAGGGAGTTCATGGGGCAGGGGAAGCAGGCTCCAGTTGTAAGATGTGATTGGTTCCTTCTTACTTAAGTTCCCACTAAGGATAAAGGTTCCTGCACCCTGCCCCCAACACGCCCTGCTTTTGCCAGTTTACCCAGCACTGAGTGAGATAAAAAGATCCTCTTCCCCCACCCCAGTCATCTTCAAACTGCTAGATGTGTGTGTGAAGGCCCCTCCCAGATTAGGAGATGCTGCTGTGTCAGATAAGAGAAACCTGTGCACAGACAATAGAGGTTAGTTGATGAAATGTGAATCATGGCTGAGAAACAACTCTCATCCCTTCTCGCTACGCCTTGTTGCAGATATGCCTTCCCCATACCACTGAAAACCACCTTCTGAAGAGGCAGAGATGCAGCTGTGTATGGTTACAGAGGCCTGTGCAAAGACTGCAGAGAACTGTTGAAATGAAGAGCATGGCTGAGAAGTAATTACCAGCCCTGCTTGCGGCACCTCGTTGCAGATATGCCTTCCCAATAGCCCAATATACTATCTTCTGAGGAAGCTGCGATGCAGCTGTGTAAGGTTACAGAGAACTACGCAAAGACTGCAGAGAATTGTTGAACAGCAGAGCTCGGCTGAGAAGCAGTTCCCAGTCATCCTCGCTGCACCTCACTGCAGATATGCCTCCCCTTACCCTAATATTCCCCAGGAACCAATGATGCAGCTGCGTAAGATTACAGAGAACAGTGCAAAGACTGCAGAGAATTGTTAAAATGCAGAGCTCAGCTGAGAAGCAGCTCTCAGCCGTCATCGCTGCAGATAGGCTTCCCCTTACCCTAATATTCCCCAGAAACCAATGATGCAGCTGTGTAAGGTTACAGAGATCTGGTGCAAAGACTGCAGAGAATTGTCGAAATGTGGCGCAGGCTCATACGTAATTCTCATCCCTCCTTGCTGTACCTCGTTGTAGATATGACTTCCGCATACTCAATATACCCTCTCCACAGTAAGCAGAGATACCGCAGCGTAAGGTCAAAAAGACCTGCACAGTCATTTTAGAGTTGATATGAGGAGCACGGTTGATAGGCAGCTGCCATTCTTCAACGTGCTGCCACCCCTCGGCTACCTCTGGAGCAGGATGTCACGGCTGCACTGCAGGCGAAGTGCCCGGTCTGTAGGAGGGATCTATGTAATCTACAGACAGCACTCGAGTTTCAGGAATTCCTCCCACTGTGGCGGGCAGGTGCAAGTCTATTAACATGGCAATGGTTGGAGGGCTTCATTAAAGCTGGTTGATAAAGAGGGGTATTTGGAGAGGAGAGTTTGGAAAGGGTCACTGATTTATTGTTACATAGGATTTGGCAGGCCTCACTAATTTTTGTTTTGCTTTTGGTCCCTTCCACTACAGCTGGGGCCTGCAACCCTTGTCGCTGTACTCTCAGGAGGCGCCCCGGACTCGCTCTGCGTGAGAGTGCCCTCACTTGTCCCTAAGCGGACACTTTCAGTGCATGAACAAGCGTAGACACACACCCACCCACCCACCAAACACATAAAACACACACAAAAACTACGTTCAACATATACAGACACACAGAAACACCATCTACACACGCAAACTACACACATCAGGCACCCACACACAATACACACATTACGCGTAATACACACGAGACACAGAAAGCACGGAGTACACACACATGCACATATTCCACACACTTAAGTACACAAACTAAACACAACATAGACAAATTACATATCACCTAAATTACACAGCACACACCACACGGAAACGCTATGCAAAGTGCACACTACGTACATACATACATACACGATAAACAACTTCACTTCAAACGCTTCGAATTGACACCCAGTGCACAATTTTAAGAGAAGACAGACATAATCTAGACAAACGCTTTGCACGCCCTACAATCGTTGGCCAGAGATGGCCCTTCCACCCAGAATAACTAATAGTGACCATTATTTTCTTTTTGGGTGCGAGTTTAGGCAGTGCAGAGCGCCCCCTTCCAGGGGTACATTAAACATTAAGCGAGTGGCTCCTCGTCACGTCCCCAGCTCTTCTAATGTACTTGGCCCTTCAGAATTGGCAACATTGGCCAACAAATATGGCGGCGGCTAAGGACCAGGCACGGTGTCTCACCCAATGAGAAGCAGGCCTGGCGAACTGCAAGCTCCCGCACAGGTGCAGATGCTTCATTCCCCTGACTGATGGCTTTCCGTTATGCACCAGTGGTTGTCCCCTAATTTTCATTTCAAACATTTTATTGAGCAACAGTTCCATGTACATAGTGCAGTCTCGGCCGGACCATGGCGACAGCCGTATCTGGAGTCTCTGGTGAAACTTCTGCACAGAGTACAGCTCGAACAGGACTCTGGTGCTCGAGAACATACCCTATCATCCACACAGTGGCACTGGCTCCTTTAAGGGCGAATATCACCGGGAGGGCTACCTATCGAGGGTTTGAGAGTCTGTACAGCTTACAACAAGACGTATGTACTGCCCGCTCATATAACTCTACTTAATGCATGCAGGGCCAGCACCCTTATCTTCGGGCATTCATCAGCCTCCTGATGACTGATACCTCTTTGTCCAGTTTAGGGAAACTCCTTAAGACTTGGCTCTCTGGGCGCCCAGGGGCCTATGTATCCATGGTGCAGCAGGTGCAGTGCCACCGGGAGTCAGGACTGTGAGGGGGCATCTGCACCCCAAATATAGATTTTTACTACCTTTTTCAGTGTTAAAATCTGTTCCGTCCCCATTGTGGGCACCCAGGAGCTTTGAATTCAAGGCCATTAAAATCCCTATAACAAATCCATATGCGATGCTAATTTCACTACTGCCACCATTATCAAACGTTTACTTCCTCCCTCAGAAAAACCCTCCCTGCTATGACAAGGAGCCCCATAAAGGCTCCAGTTATGTGTCCTCACATCAGTTTTTCTTTTTTCTTTTTTAACAACCAAAGGCACAGATCTGGAGCTTAGCTCCTACCTATTTGTTTGTTTGTCACCAAAAAGGCAAAGCTATCCAGAGTTCCACGCCACACGATTTAAATCCACACATTTCCAATCCACACAATTTGACACCAAACCACATAATTCAATGCAACGCAATTACACAACACACCACATACATCCAATCCACACCACAGAATTCCACACAATGCCACAAGATTCAATAGCACACCACATCATTAAACTCCACTATATACCACTCCACAACACAAAATACCATTCCACATAATTACACTCCATAACACACAATCCAACATCAGATAATTGCAGTACACTCAATATCACATTAATTACTATCCACATACTTCCACTGCACACCATGCCACAATTTCACTACACCAATCCACTTCACACCAAACAATTCCACGACACACAATTCCACAATAATTCCAATCTAACCCACATAATTCCACTACACACCACATACATACACTCCATAACACATGGATAAAAGACTGTCATTTAAAACGTCAATAGCCTAAACTCAAGCAAATGCGAGACCAATTGCATTTCCAATGCTTGTTATATGCGTAATTCAGGTATATGCATATAAAGGTTTTGGCACTCAAGCCCTGGAGGTTCAAAAAGGATTGCCAAGTGAGTGAGGACTATATGATGAAAGCATCTTGCTTATCAATAAAGTGTGAGTGCCACTGAGGGACCCGTTACTAGAGGGGTATGTACTCTGAAGCTTTATGCAAACTTAATAAAAGAAATATTGGGAAGCGGACTGTGGAAAAGGAAAGCCGTTGTTTCTTAATGTTGCCATGCCACGAGGATTTCATCCTACTTCTGAAATGCATTCTGAAGTGGGCCAAATACCGTCATTGTTTCAGCTCTTTGAAATATTACCTCCTCTGGCCTGAATGAGAAGCAGTACTCTGAGGGTAGGATTTAATAACCTTTCACGCAACACAATGAACAAGGCAACTTGCTGTGCTGCGTTGCATGAAAGGGAGAGAGCACAAATGCACCATGTCTTCTAAGATATGGGGCACTTCTGCTCTCTCATAGTACTGCCACACTTCAGTCAGCCTAGTGCCAACATTGGCATCGTTGCACCATGGTGCAAGGGTGCCTGCGTTACAAGGAGAATTGTTGTGTGGAGGAAGGGACACCTTTCTGCACAAAAAAACAATCTCTGGAGGAAATAATAGGAGAAAAAAAGATTTTTCTCCTTGTTACGTTATCCACTGGGAGGAGTAGCGATTTCACGCACTCCCAGGTTTACAAACCTTTGTAAATCTGAGATTGCATGAAATCCATGAGTGGATGCATTGGAACGCCAATGTTCCACCAATGGAACACCTCACAGAATGAAATGTAATGCAATGCAGTGCAAGCCACTGGATTGTGTTACTATTTTTTTTTACAACGCCACGCAAGGCAGCGCAAATCGCCCCTTGCGTAGCTTTGTAAATATCTTTGTGTCATGGATGCGCCACAAAAGTGGTGCAACCATGACGCAAAATGTTAGTAAATCTGGCCTGAGTTTATTCCTGCTTTTCGTAAACCTACTCAGGAAACCTTTATCTTTTTGCAGTCCACAGTAATTCATAAGAAAAATATTCATAATTCTGCGTTTTTCATTTCTTGCACTGGTTTGGATACAGTAGTTGCATGCCGTGTGAAACAAAGAGGCGGGGACGTAGAGATAGAGAAGCAGGTACTATTTTTTACAGAATGGCACACATGCAAGCAATCTCCCCAAAGACATTTGCAGAACACAGCATTATCTGCATGTTGCTGACTTTCTTTATGACAGTACATTTCTCCCATGAGATTAATCTGTTAAATCCCGGGATCTGTAGAGGCCACCAGAGTTTTGCTTTGAATCGCTGACTCAGGCAAACAAGCATGCGGTTGACTGAACACAACGTTTTCACAATAAAAAAATGGATTAATATTGGTGTTTAGATGAACGCGGTTCAGAACTGTAGAACACAAGTAAACATGTATAAAATACTAGCTTCTAATGCATCTTTGGCCTGGTTGGATATTGACCGATCTGGTATAGTGCTACTCTGTGACTCCGATGTATCAATTTCAGTGTCCTCCCTTCAGGAAGAGGACAGCAGGGGTCAAAAGACCTCTCTTTCAAGAGAAGTCACAGAAGTTCGCCCATAGTTTGACTCCCATTCTTTTAGAGATGGGATATAGGCTTTTGCTCACAAAGCCACGTGCAATGCTAAACTAATCTTGGGCAGAGGCTTAGGTCCTGATTATGAAAAAGCCGGATTGGTGTGACATATTTACGGCACCTGGTAAATACAAGTAATCGGGGTGCAGTATTTACCGGATGCAGTGAATAGCACATATTAACATCCGGAAAATGGACATGTCAAAATCTGACAGATCAGCCAAGAGACTCCGGTGAGCATAAGCCCCCTAAACTGCTCACCGCCCAACAAACCCTGTTATATCCACAGTGTCTTTGTTGCCTGAGCCGCATGATGTAAGCCCTCAAATCTCCTGCTAAAAGCTTCAGCTTCGTTATCATCTCTGTAACATGACAGATAGCTCTGCTGTTTAACATTAGTGCCAATGATATCTTTGTAACAGTAAAGACAGTGGTGTAACAGAAGCCCCCGCAGCCCCCGCGGTGCAGGGGCCCCTGAGCTCTAGGGGGCCACCTCAGCAAAAGTGGTAGATGGTGGGCCAGGGAGGGGGGCCCCTCCGTGTACTTTGCAGGGGGGTCCCCTAAAGTTCCATTACGCCATTGAGTAAAGAACACCTGGTGTCCACTGTCTACTTCAGAACATTCACCTCAACTAAAAAATACTCAAATATCCTCTTTAGAGATAGTGTTGTGTCCTGATGGACACAGTCTAGTGTGTTACCAGCCACTCCTGCGTGGGCTGTCCCATACACCCACCCTGCACCCATGCAACACAGGCATCACCGGTCAGGTGACCCTGCCAATAAAAGAGCCTGAGTGCAGGTGTTCGTCGCCAGTTCTACTGTAACTCCTCAGCCTGTCTGACACGATGCCTGCATGTCTGTTCTATAATCACTATAGAAAGTGCAAAGGAGATTCTGAGCCAACCAGTATGAAATACAATTTCTAAGCTATGGAGCAGCCTGACCTCAGTCTTGAAGTGATCTGTGACTGAGTTCACACAAGGTGCAAATGATCTGACTTTTAAGAGGCAAACTGGTTCCTGTAAGGAATCCCTGGTTCACCTTTCATAGCGTGGGTCAAGCAGCAAAGCGATCTTGTAATAAAAAGCACATGGTACATGTGAAACAACATCAAAACAATACATTAAGCGCTAAATAACACACAATTTCCAACCACGTCAGGTAAAAAGAGAAAAACCTAATGAGGAATATGACTGGAAAAAGAAGCCATATGGATATAGGAGTATAAAATTGAGCAGAACAAAAGCTGTTCCATTAAAAACAATAGGAACGTGTTAAATGAATGTTAGCCTATATGAATCAGTAGACCGGGATCTAAGCACCCTTTGCAGATGACTCGTGATGGACTGTGGGCGAGCAAAAGTTGGTGGCTTGTCAAAAATCGTACCTTTTCTAGAGCCTAGGAATCAACCGGTGAAGGCTCAAGGCTTCATGTAAGTAAGGCTCCTCTGGGTCAGACACAACTAATGAGTAGTGAGACTGCAGCTTTATCTTTTGTACTAAAAAGTAGAGCTCCACGTGATCAGATGCAACTAATGAGAGGCCATACTTAAGCCTCGAAGTTTATTCCAAACAGCCCTCAATAGGAAAAAAATGTTAAGATGAAGCTGCAGAGATTCAATCAATCAGCATTTGTAAAGCGCAGCTCTGTCACCCCTAGGGGTATTTTCAGGTAGATAGAGCACCTTGTACCAGTCTTGAGGCAATTACATTTTCACTTAGTTTGACTTTTGAAAAAGTTCTGTCTCTTCACCTTCTTGAGTCTAAAAGTCTCCAAACTCTCAAGGCTGGTTCCTCACGCACCAGTTCACAGGTTCAAGTAGCAGAAAAGAGCCTCTATATTGCGGTTGCAAAGCCTGCGGTTCTCAAAATCGCAGGCTTTGCAAGCACAAGAGTGTTACAATGTACTAAAGAAAAATTGTGAGTCAAACTTTTTTCTAACTCACAAAGTGCCTTTTGTGATCCATACTGACTCACAAAAGAATGTGGATGTGTATTGGACATCCCCTAATTCAATACTTTATTTGATTTCATAATAAAATCATAAAAGTACAATATATTACACATTCATTAATAAGTTAATATATCACAAATTACTTATCTTTTACACTGTGTCCCTAATGCTAAGCAAGGGCAGGAGAAATGTTCTTTCAAGCGTAAAAAACAGTCCGCACGAAAGATGACATACTGCAGCAGATCTCCATAGTAGGCAATGATTGTAAATAAAAATAAGGAGTGTGATATTGTGTAAAATTGAGTGATCTTAAAAGTGGTAAAATGTAACGTTTCCTCAAATTACAATAACATTTACAAAAAAGAACTACATGCATTGTGTTCTGTGCCATCAAACAGTCACAAGACAATTAATTAGGTTTGTAGACCAATCATTCATCATCCCCTACATCGTGTGCAATGTATGAATGATTTGCAACTGCAATTGGAGTCACAGAACATTGATGTTTTACAGAAATCTAAAAGGGACCTAACACATTCACAAGGTAGAGGCTGTTTCTAAATGACAGATTCCATCTTGTAAATGTAAACAGTGACTGCTGCCATTGGTTGGAGCAGCCATTAGTCTTGGGGACCACTTTGTGCTTCTCCGATGTCATTCACTGCTTCCCGACCTAGTTTTGAGAGCTGCCCCTTTCCATTTGAGGGACAGGGGCTGATGTAAAACAAAGCTGTCATGCAGTGAATACACACACAGGGACAAAGGCCTTCTGGCCCCCGCAGGCCTACATCCTTACACTTGTATCATCATCCATAGAAACGACTCCGGCCTCATAAATATTAATGAGGCTGCAGGCTTTGCAACTGCCTGTGAATTTCCTTTTTCAGTGTGACTGATTTACACCACTCACGTTGCAAAATGAAAGTGGAGTCGCAAACCAGCGGATATATAAACACCAACTAGTTTGCAACCACAGGCCCATGTTTCTATTGAATCTGACCGAAAGTTAAAACAATATCCTGTAGATGCCAGTTTTGAAGCTCTCAAATTCTGGGGGATCTCTTAAATTAGAGAAAATCTCCATATGGATTTTATATGTGCTATCTGCATGGTCGGATGTGCTATGAACAATGTAGCCAATAAAGATGTTTAACGGTGAATGTAATCACCAAAAGTGCCCTTGAAGAATTTCTTTCTTCACATCGTCACAGAAAAAAGGGTGATGTGAAAGTGACCGCACATCTCATCTGTAGTCTCAAAGCATTGCTGGGAACTTGTAAAATATTCACTCTGTAAGTAGCACAATGGAAGTTTCATATGCAAAGGGGTTTCAGGGAAGATGCGGCACACACAAATCTAGGACATTTATTTGTGAGGCAGTACTTTTTTGTTTAGGGGTGTTCCTAGGGCCGGCTTTAGCGCTGTTGGCACTCGGTGCAACAATGTTTGTTGGCACTCCCCCATTCATGGTGGTCGCTCTTTTCGAAGTAGAGCGGCCATCCTTTGGAACGCACTTCCTGCGCATATCCGTGGCCTCAGTAACTACTTAGAATTCAGGAAGGCCATCAAGACTCACCTTTTCCCTGCACCATAGTCCTTTGTTTGTTCCATCTGCATGTGTCAGTTTTTCTTAGTGTCAGCGCCGGGACGCCCCTTTGCCAGGGCAGCTGTAGCGCTCTATAAGTCGCAGTAACATAACATAACATAACAGGTGGTGACCACCTCTGCCACGGATTCCCTCACTACCACCTTTTAATAGTGCCCCTCAAGTCTCCATAACCACTCTCTTTCAGATGCATTTAATTAGTTATACAGCACCACTCATACAAGTGTAGAGTGTCAGAGCACTTTGCATCACACACACATTACACAGAGACAATCCTACGTGTCTAAATCAGTTTATAGGAAATGTTACATAAGCCAGAGGACTACAAGATGTAAGAGTGACATGTCATCCATACTGGCAGGCAGGATAGTTTAAGAGCGCTTGGTCTGGAGAAACACAAACTCAGAATTGAAAACGGAACACCATAGTTGGGGGTTCTCTTCAATAATTAATCCATGCTCTAATCTATACTTTGCAGTGTGCATGCAGTTCTTTGATGACAGTCGATAATTCACTGTTTTATATTAGGATTTTAACTTATAAACTGCAAGTAACAAAAGGATGTCTCTTAAAAAAGCAGTAACCCACTGACCTACCTATTTACATAATATGCACTTTGTGATCTGCATGGTACACGTTCTTTGCAGCAGGCATATTAATCCTCTGTGCTTTTTTATGATCAGTCAAAACCTCAACTAGACAAAACTCCAATCTCTCTCTAGGAAGAACATCAATTACCAGCGTTATCTTGACGTTTTTATTGTTGCTTGGAAATTGCTGGAGCAAAGAACGCAGCAGCAGGTGCTTTTAAACCAAAATAAACTTGCAAATATGGCGCCCCCTGACATCAGCACCCGGTGCGGTGGCACCGGTCGCACCGCCCTAGAGCCGGCCCTGGGTGTTACCTTTCTATAGCCCTAAAGAGTTTACAAAAATGTTTATCACCAATTATATGAACGTTAAATACATCTTTAGGCCTTTTTTTAGATCTTATATTACAGCAGTATTGAAATATTGTGGGTTATAATTTTTTCTTATTTTTAGGTTTAGCTTTAGCTGTGTCACCAGCCTCACGCAACCAGGAATATTCACAAATAAGAAATGCATAAATATATACATAGAAAGGCTTTGCATCAGCCCTCTTTATCCACTGGTCTTTTTAACTGCCATTCACATTTTGCTTCTGTCCACCACTGCATACAAGGGGGCAACATATTAGCCTACTTCACCAATTGATGTTCTTGCAGTGTGATGCCATTTTGCCTAATCAAATGTGCACATTCACCAAAAGAGAAATGCACTTCAGTGGCAGGTATGGTTGACTAAAACATTACCTTGCCAATGTATTTTTCTTTCCATTCTTTAGCCTTGTTTATTTTTTGGTCATTAAATTATGTTTACCAGTTGCAGCAATTCAAAGGAGTAGCAACTTTTTTTCTGTGATGTGTTTTAAAACTACAAAAGGTTTATATGTTTGTACCAAGTACACCAGCTAGGAAGCGTCATGCTGATTTATTAAAATTATATGCAAAGTTACTTTGTTTTAAATTGAATTAATTTTATTGCAAACATATGGCCACCACAGTTAGGTGTCATGTTTTCTTTTCATTTTTGTGACATGTTTTTACAATTAAAAAAAAAAATAACTAATGCACCAGCTTGCCAAAAGCTTTTCCTTTGGCAGCACGTTTTCTATTTCTTATTGACACAATTTTGATGCTGTATATGGAAGGCACTAGCTCGTATGAGAGAATCAATAGCAGTCAATTTCTAAAAAGACACGGTTGAGATCCTTGATGTAAAGAAGACTTGACAAATCCATACGCAGGCGGCAAAAGCATTACACTACAGGAATATATAAATGCTTACAAACAGAATGGCTACACTTCTCTGATGCGCTACAAATAGAGAGCAGTATGCATTATGAGTTGTATTAATGCAAAATGTGTTGAAACGTGTACTTTGTGAATAACGTCTGTGACCACAATGCATCAAGGCATCAAAATTTGGGCAACTGAATGCTGAAATTGTAATGTAACAGAAGAATTATAACATATGTAGCTACCAGGAGATGTATTACACCTTGTGGGGGTGCAAGTAGCTTCTGTGCCTGCCTTTTGCATCCCAGGGGCATGATGGCATTATACAATACATGGTTTTGCAGATGTTTGCACAGTCCCTTCTGTAATATAGACTACTCTGGTGCTAAATGTGTGCCTCTGCAATCCCAATGAGGTCAGCCCTCATTTGGATGGGGGTGTGGGTGGCCCAATGAATATAGGGGAATCCTTGTCTTTGTGCTTGCGCTGTATTACAGATGTGGGCGTAGAGACAAAGACGCTGCCCCAATGCGCACTACCTGTGCATGGCATAGTCAGTGCATCCCCTCTTCTCCTCCTAAGGAGACAAGAATAGTATCTAGAATCTGAGACTTGTTAAAGGGCTTGGTAACTGTTTGCCTTGGATTGCCGGAACATTTGCCAACTATTGAAGTAGTTTTATGCTTCTACATGCTCGCAAAAAACTGAAACCGAAAACCCCACAGTAAAATACTTAATAGTAAACAAGTTACAAGAATCATGCAAGTTAGGTCCTAATCTCCCAATCATAGTCAAAGAACTCCAAGATAAAATACACAGAATGCCATTCAGCAAAACACCTAGCCTAAAAGGGTTCCCCCTAGAATTCTTTAAAAAATGTGCCTTGTTGCTGACTCCATCATTGCTCACCCTATTTGATGAACCATACAGATAGCCTCCATGTCACATGACCCTTGTTGGACTAATATCGCTGTAATACTTGGTATTTTGGGTAATAGGTGCAACAAAGTGATAGGATCTCTGATCCGCAGGGGCCACATTGGTTTCACGGCCAGTCACAGTGCACAACATTGTATTTGGCACCTACAGGTAGCACTGGCACATGATGATCAGTTTTCAGGTTCCGACTCATTGGTCCTGGTGGATTTTCAAAACCATTTTAATTGATGTTTCTCCTCCAGCTTCCAGAAAAAGTGAACTTTGGGCCCTATTTTCTGACATACATGCCGATCCTACAGTCACCCACATGGGCACAGGCCCAAGCCAACAGTTCCCGATAGAAAGGAGCACCTGACAAGGATGCTCCATACTCCATCTTTTATTTGCTCCAGTTTTAAAGTCACTGGGTGAATGGATTAAGCGCGATACACAGATTTGTGAGTTCAAATGGAGAGGAAAGCACGAAGACTGTGTGGCGCTATCTGCAGATGACGTGCTGCTATATATTAAAAAAAACCTCAAACACAATCCCAAGACTGGTGCAAAACCTCTACATCTATGGGGATGCACCGGGCCTCAAGGGCAATTGAGAAAAATCTTCATAATTCCCGTTGAATGACACCTACCAATGAAATATATACATTAACAGGCTAATACAAGCGGGGAACAGTTTTAAATACCTTAGAATGTATTTTGCATTAGATGAACGAACATACTGAGGAATTAACAGATCCCCATTGGTTGCCTTGCGAAAGGGATTCGAACACTTGAGTATGCTGTTGTTGTCCATTGCAGTCAGGTCAGTACTGTTTAACCTTTGCATCATTACCTCAGCTACTATCTGTCCAGAAAAACTTTCCATATAGTATCTCCCCAGACTTTTTCAAAAGACACAAACCATGAGGAGTAATTATTTACACGTGCCCAGGGTTTAATTTATTAAACGTGTCCAGTCCCCAGTGTCCAGTTGGGTGGATTTGGGATTACAAATCTTAAACTATACTACTGGACTGCACAACTGGTCCCCACACGACTGTCTTTGTGGACAGAAATTATTCTACCATCAAACTAGAAAATGAAACAATGAATGAATGAGTTTGTAAAGCACACAGATACTCCAAGGAGTGTACTGGTGCTACAGACTAACACTACTAAGAGGCTTCACTTAAGCCAAATCCAATAGGCAAGTTTTAAGATTTTTCTTCTGAAAGATGGCTTTGAGCTCACCATAAGAAGCTGTACCGGATGCTGGGAGGCCAAATATGAGAAAGAGCGACAACCCTTTCTAACATGCCTAACCTTCAGAACCACTACAAGAGAAGGCAGTGAGGAGCACAGAGCTCTTGCAGCACAGTAGGGTTGCATCTTAGATATCAGGTACTGAGGGCCGGCTGAAAAGCAGGCCTTATGGGCCAAAACTAAAGTCTTGTAAAGAATTCTCTACTTTACTGGTACTGGCAGCCAGTGCAGCAATCGCAAGTGAGGAGACATAGATGTTTAGTAAGGAAGTTTGCGGAACATTGAACAACTGTCCTGAAGTCTAATAATCAGATAATCTGGGAGCCTCAGGTACAGAACATTAGCATATTCAAACCTAGAGAGAATAACAGCATGAACCATCATTATTGTGGAATTCAACAACAAAAGGAAAAATAAATTTTTTAAGGCTTGGTGCAATCCAAAGCACAGATAAAATGATTCTGTGAAAACATGGTTTCTTTATATGCTGTGCAGTGTCTGGTGAGACCAGATTACACACACCAGGAAGTGATGGCAAGTGCACGGTGGAATAACGTATGTAAATGTAAGAATACCAGACAACACACTGCTACACATTCACAGTTTTAGGCAAACGGAGATTAAATGTCTCACTGAGAATTACACAAAACAAAGCTGGGATTAGAACCCACGTCCAGGAGGTACTCTGTGTTTGTGTCAATGTAATAGACTACAAGTCTTCTCTTGCCAATTAAAATAAATGGAATCGAAACCCACTACAACAGCAAAACAGTAAATTGAGTTAAAAGGACGATAAAAAAAACTGTTTCAGGGAACTGATTGAAAATGAAGTCTTCCTATTTTGAGTTTTCACGGAGAACCCGCTTTGAACACATCAACAGGCAATGAATGAATCGCAGTTTGCTTCCGTAAGCCTTCCTTTCTGGCACGAGATATAAAATGTGATACAGAGAAAGCCCTTTTAATCACTTCCGGACCTTCAGAAAGGCTGTTGATGTTTAAAGTTATTTTTGTCATGATCTGATCAGAAATTGCATGCTTCTGCTACCGTGACTGCGCATTTACGTGCTGGGAAACCACTCTCTCAAAGCCATTCCCGCCCTTAAAGCTCCGTACCACGGCGGCGTGAAGGAAACTATACATCGAGAACGGCACAGAGAACCAGCTTCCGGGTTAGCACGGGAAAGCAGCGAATTATTATGACCCTTTGATTTTTACCATGATCTCTCCGAGGCTTACCTCTTGGCAGCGTCTGCGGAGTCCCGAAGCTCCTCGGCTTCCATGTGAAATACACTGGAGAAAGAATCCTGAAAAAGGGCATTTAGGAAATATATCAGGCAAAGGCAGCACTGCGGACGCAGTGAAAATTAGACAAACTTTTTTAAAATATTAACAATTTATCAGTCATTGAAATGTTATGCAATGTCTAATTTTGCACAAAATTTACAATAATAAAGCATGTCATCATTCCCGACACAAGACCACATAACATTACATAACATTACATTATATTACTTCGACTGAGTTGGGTAACATTAAAACAACTGCTATTTCAGCGCCTTTAGACCCAAGACTTGGGTGAACGTGAACTTTACAAATACATATACACACGTTATGTTACGTTACAACATAACATAATAACACGACCTAACAAACGTGCATTTTATGTATGTGCATAGTCCGAACGGAGCTGGGATGCAAAAGAGCAGTGTAAGTAGTAAATGCAAGTGATTTTCTGTTAGTTATATGGTTCATCTATTTCAATATTCACATTGTTGTGTTCTCATGCCTATGCATCAAGTAAGGCCTTGGAAATTATTTTTTAGATGTCAGGTAATTTCAGCCCTGACCATTTGTTCCAGCATGAAATGTCAGATTTAAAATCACTTCTAGCGGTAAAAGAAACAAATGTGGAATATCACATTTGCCCTAAACTTATGCCTGCGAATTTCCCAGAGTGTGGTGGATTTGTTGACGTTGCGTTGGAGCACATTGGTGAACACCATAGCTGACCCTAGCATACCCCTCGGGCTTCTGTAAATCAGCGATTACTCATAAATGTTTGGTTTGTGTAAGGCCTAGTCGATGCATCAGGTCCCACATCTCAAGCCCACTTTCTCTGAATGGCCAGACCTTATCTCCCACAGATACTCAGAACACGTTGCAAATCGCCTCTTTGCTGTTGCTTGGAACTAGGTTAACACTAACACTGAGCCAAATTACCTCTTCTTGTCACCATATAAACCATTCCTCAATTAGAAAGCACCTGTGACGATTTGGTTCACAATGCAACGCTATATAAATCTACTCACCATGAGAGCTAGATCATAGTTTTATATACACAGCCTAATTATTAGGAAGTGAATTCTCTTTACATCAGACATTACCTGATCTATTTATTTATTTATTTTATTTATTTATATATATAGATTTCCTTTGATCAAAGGACACATGGTCAAAGTCCTATGATCAAAGGACTATGATAGTTCGAATGATATCAAAGTGGAAGTCACCCATAACAGAGATTGGGGCATTTAATGATGAGAGCAATAAAGGGAAGACCATATTTTATTATTATTCGTCCTTTCGATAGCACTTGCTATTTTATTGCCTTGTATTGTATCTGTTAGAAATGGGGGTCTCAGGTTAGCAGAGGTAGGTACCTTTGTCCAAATAGGGACCCTTGCTTCTAGTCAGAGTAAGGGGGATACACACATTAGATAAACCATGCTCACCGCCTAGGTAGCTTGGCAAGAGCAGACAGACTTATCCCAAAGGCAATGTGTAAAGTATTTGTACTCAAAACACACAGTAATACAGTGATAACACCACAAATGGACACCACACCAGTTTAGAAAAATATTGTATCTTTACTAAACTCAACAAGACCAAAACGACAAAAATCCAACATACATGTAATAAGAATATGACTTTAAAAAGGTTTCAAACAATTTGGCCCATAGAAAACTATGGATGCATGATTTCTCTTAAATTACCTGTAGTTGCGACAAAATTCACAAGGCCAAACAGCCGCAGAGATGGGAAGCGTCGAAAAATAAAGATGCGTCAGTTCCAGAGACCATGGGGAGGCGAAGTGAAAGTTCTGCTGCACGCAGGAGAAGTGATGCGTTGAATCCGGTCTGTAGGGGGAAGTGAGGAGTCTATTCCGAGACGGTTCTGGACCACGGGTGATGCATCGGGAAAACTTGCCACACAGGTACGATGCGTGGAAATCCGGGATGCTTCGGCGATCTATGCGACGGCACCGAGCAGCGCTGCGTCCGTTTCTTCAGCCGCGATCCCTGGCTGCGTCGGTTCTTGCAGCAGAAACAGGCGCTGCGTCGGTTTCGGCAGCGGTGCGGCGATGCGTGTCGATTCTTCTTGCACAGCGGTGCTGCGTCGGAAACAGCTGCAAAAGGAGCGATGCATCGATTTTCTTGTAGTTGCGTTGCTTTTCCAGCTCCCAACAGCAGGAACAACCTCCAGAGGCCCAACACAGTCACAGGCACCTCTTGGCAGGTCCGAACTCACAGCAATTCAGGTGAGCTGGGGGTGAAGTCTTTGTGTCCCTGAGACTTCAGAACAGGAGGCAAGCTCTACTCAAGCCCTCGGAGATCTTCATCAAGCAGGGAGACACAGCACACAGCAAAGTCCTTGTCCTTTCCTTGGCAGAAACAGCTACTGCAGGCCAACCCCAGACAACTCACAGGAAAGGGGCAGTACTCCTCCTCCAGTTTCTCCAGTTCTTCTCCTTGGCAAAATGTCCTCTTGATTCCAGAAGTAGTCTAAAGTTCTGGAGTTTTAGGTCTAATACGTATACCCCAAAATGTCTTTGTTCTCTTTGTGCAAGGGTCTCTGAGCCCATCCCAAACCAGTTCTGTCCTCACTGGTGCAGTATGACCACAGTGGGTGGAGACAGCATTGTGCAAGTGAGCCAGGCCCTAATCGAGTGAAAAGAAATCTCCTCCCACTACTTTAAATTCAGCCAAGGTCTATTCAGCTCAGCTCCGAGTCATCCAGGAAGGGCCAGGCACACCTCAACCCCCCAGTGGCTGTCTACAGTGAATGCACATTCCCAGCCCCTGTCACTCCAAAACCAGACAGTCAATACACAAACAGGCAGAGGGACACAGAATGGTTAAACAAGAAAATCCCTACTTTCTAAAAATGGCATTTTCAAACACACAATTTAAAAACCATCTTTACTAAAATATGTGTTATTAAATTCTGAGTTCAGAGAGCCTAAACTTCATTTCTCTATCTTGTCCAATGAGAATTTATACTTGTAAGATGTTACAAAGCATTTCCCATTCTATCCTATGGGACAAGATAGCCTTTCAATAGTGAAAAACAAAATTGGCAGTATTTCACTATCAGAACATGTCACACACACCAGTACATGTCCTACCTTTAACATACACTGCACCCTGCCCAGGGGGGTACCTTGGGCCTATCATAGGTGCCTTACATGTAAGAAAAGGGAAGGTTGGGGCCTGGCAAGTTGGTGCACTTACCAAGTCGACATGGCAGTTAACAACTGCACACAGACACTGCAGTGGCAGGTCTGAGATACCTTTTCAGGGCTACTCGTGTGGGTGGCACAGTCAGTGCTGCAGGCCCACTAGTAGCATTTGATTTACAGGCCCTGGCACACTGCAGTGCACTTTACTAGGGACTTCCCAGTAAATCAAATATGCCAATCAGGGAGAACCAATTGACACAACAATTTACACAGGGAGCACTTGCACTTTGACACTGATCAGCAGTGGCAAAGTGCCCAAAGCATCTAAGCCAGCAAAAACGAAATCCAGCACAGCATCACAAATACAGGAGGTAGAGGCAAAAAGTCGGGGGAAACCACGCCAAAGATCCCAAATCTAACACGTGTTCCTTCCAGCTGAAAGATGGGGAGAACTACCCACTCTCTTGGGAGTTCTCATCACTAAGGCGGAAGAATCTGGACAGACCATCAGCATTGGCGTGTTCTATACTAGGGCGGTGTTCCACCGTAAAGTCCATTCCCTTTAGGGAGATGGACCACCTCAACAGTTTTGGATTCTCACCTCTCATCTGCATCAACCATCTGAGGGGCCTGTGGTCTGTCTGAACCCGGAAGTGAGTCCCAAACAAGTAGGGTCTTAGCTTCTTCAGTGCCCAGACCACAGCAAAAGCTTCTCTTTCAATTGCCCTCCACCTATGTTCCCTGGGAAGTAGCATTGTTACTTCAGACATCTCAAAGTGAGGTTTGAGGTGGTTCATGTGTAGGACCCTCAAAGGTTTCCTGGGAGTCTGCAAGTTGACCAAGTAGGTCATTTCACTCTTGCGCTCCACCACCTCAAATGGACCAGTCCACTTGTCTTGGAGCGTACAAGGCTTCACTGGTGCCATCACCCACACTTTTTGGCCAGGCTGAAACTCAACCATAGTGGTATTCTGGTCGTACCATCATTTCATCTCCTCCTGGCTGGATTCCAGGTTTGCCTGAGCGATTTTCCTGAAGCGTTGAGTTTGGTTTCTGAAGGGCAGCATGTAGCTGAACACATCTTGTGGGGTCTTACCAGGAATTTTCTCCCAGCCCTCCTTCACCAGACTCAGAGGTCCTCTCACAGGGCGCCCATACAGCAATTCAAAGGGATTGAACCCTAAGGATTTCTGCGGTATCTCCCTGTAGGCAAACAACAGGCGTGGTAGGAAGACGTCCCACTTATGTCTCATGGGTTCAGCAAGACCCTTTATCATGCCCTTCAGGTTTCAGTTGAATCTCTCAACCAACCCATTCCCTTGGGGATGGTAAGGAGTGGTAAATTTGTACATTACAACTCACTCCTCCCACAGTGACTTCATATACCTGGAAATGAAGTTTGTACCACGGTCAGACCACCTCTCTGGGGAACCCCACATGGGAAAAGATCCCCATCAATGCACAGCTCACCACAGGAGCCGTGTTTGTCCTGAGAGGGACAGCTTCCGGGTACCGGGTGGCATGGTCCACCAAGATAAACTTGTTGCCTAAGGCTGTCTTGGGTTCCAGTGGCCCCACAATGTCGATGCCAACCTGCTCGAAAGGGGTGCTCACCACAGGGAAGAGTCGGAGGGGAGCCTTACACTCCCTCCTGTCTTGCCACTTGCTTGGCAAGTCTGACAAAACCTACAGTGTGTGCCAATGTGCTTCTGCATTTGGGGCCAGTAAAAGTGGGTGACAAGCCTGTGATAGGTCTTGTCACACCCCAAATGTCCCGCCAAAGGCACGTCATGAGCCAGCCCCAGTAGCACACGGGTACCACCAGCACACGGGCTGCCCCGGGCTCAGCAACCTTAGGCTCACAGTAAAGGAGTCCATTCTCCCAATAAATCAAATGTGATCTGGACGGGCCACCTGCTGCCTGGTCTGCAGCCTGCTGCCGCAGATCAACAAGAGTACGGCCTTCCATCTGCGCCTTACAGAACTCCTCCCTGGAGGGACCTCATTCCTGCTGCCTATCGGTCAGCTCAGGCAGGTCTCCCAGTTCGGCTACTTGCTCCCCTGTAGGCTCCAGGGCATTCCCCTCAGGTTCTGCCTCCTCCTGGACTGTGGAAACTTCGGGGGCTGGTTTCCCATGCCCCCTGCCCTTCCTCTTTCTGGCAGGCACCTGGCTACTCTTTCAGGCTCCAGGTCCTCTTGATCACCCCTACTGGCTGTCATTAACCGAGTGGTCACACAGGCCCACTCAGGCAGTCCCAACATCTTTATATGAGCCTGGCGCTCCACCTCCTTCCAAGGTGAGCTCTCCAGGTCATTGCCAAACAGACAGTCAACAGGCATGGACGGACTTACAACAACCTTCAAGGAACCTGAGACCCCCCCACTCCCTCAAAGGGAACCTGCACCACCTTACACAGGCGCTCAGAGTTGTCTGCAGCAACTACAGGGTGAAGTACATTGGGGATGACCTGCTCTTCAGACACCCATTGACACCTGGCAGATGTCACACTGGCTCCTGAGTCTCTCAGAGTCTCCACCCTCCTCCCATTGATGGTCACCCACTGCAGGTACTTTTTGGTGTTATCAAGCAGGCAGGTTTCCTGGACCATCTCTCTATCTCCTAATGAGATAAGGGTCATCACATCTGGCTCCCCACCCTCACTAGGAACCAACTCCTCCCCCAGCACTACACTAACTAGCCCCGGTGACGGTGCACCAGTGGGTACTGGTGGTGCCTTGGGTCACTTGGGATCATTCATCAGGTGGGCTTCCTGACCACATCATAACACTTGCAGGGACCCTGGTTGTCTGGCCTACCCTTAGGGGGCCATGGCTTCTTAGAACTGGGGGGCTGGGAATCTTTACCCTGGGAACTATTTTGGGGCCCTTTAGAGAACTCCTTTTGATTACCCTTGTCCCCCCCACTCTTCTGCTGGGGACCCTGCCTAGCTTTGGCTGGGTTTCCCACATACCCCTTGTGGACCCTGGTACTCGTCCAGGGGTCCGCCTCCAGAGCAAGCTTCCTGGAGTCAGTCAGCTTACTATCCATCAGATTCTGGTGCAGCTCTGGAACACAAAGACTACTCAAGTGCTCCCAACCAATCAGATTGTACAACCCCTGGTAATCAGTTACCTTGCTGCCCTCTATCCAGCCATCCAGTGCTCTGCAATACATGTTCACACACTCAACCCAAGTATTGGACTCAAGTTTCTTGAAGGACCTAAACTTTTCCCTGTACTGCTCAGGTGTGAGCCCATACCAGAGGCATAACGCCTCCTTCATATTGGGATAGGTCAGAGCACCCACCTCCTTCAAAGGTGTCAGAGTGTTCCTCTCATTGGCCTCCAAGTGTCTCCACAGGCCCGCCCCCAATTCCTCTCAGGGACCTCATTCATCCGCAGTACTGCCTCATAAGATGCAAACCATGCATAAATATCCTCCCCCTTCTGGAAATTCTGTACTAGGTCCTTGGGAATGTAAACCTTAACCCCTTGCACTGGCTGTGCGCTGCCACCATTTGTACTGGACTCTGTCTGTTTGGCCTTGAGGTCCAGCTCTCTCATGCTCAATTCATGTGCAAAAAGCAACTTTTTTTTTCCAAGGCACAAGCACTCTGGCTCTCCTCTGCCTTGTCCTGAATTTCCATTGCCATCTTGAGCCTCAGGACTTCCAACTCATGCTCTCTGGCCCTTTTGTTCTCCTCTATTTCCTCTGGAGACAAATTACTGGAAGAATGATTCCTGCCAGCCCTAGAGGCTGCTCTCCCAAATGGCAAATCCTGGGATCTGAAACCACCATCTGGCGCACCCCATCCACATCTGCATCACTTCCCTCCTCAGCTTGTCTGGCCTCCCACCTGGCCCCTAAGGCCTTCTGTAGCTCCTCTTTCCTCGAGTTGCTCTTCATGGGAAATCCAAAGCTCTTCCAGAATTGATTGAGTTGCTCTACTTTGTAACTTCTTAACATTTCAATGTCAAACTCCAATTCTGCAGCCTCACTTGCTGATTTACCATACAGAGGCATGGAGCGTGGATACTTCAAGGGTTAGATCAAAAATAGAACCAAAAAATAAACACAGTATGTGGTTGCGTAGTGATCTGCACTAAACTAGTGATGTGCACCAATCACTGTGGGTCAAGTACAAATACAAGTTCAAATCCTCACCGCCGACCACCAATGTAAGAAATGGGGGTCTCTAGATGGCAGAGGTAGGTACCTTTGTCCAAATAAGGACCCTTGCTTCTAGTCAGGGTAAGGGGGATTCACACTTTAGATAACCCCTGATCACATCTTCTGAGTAGCTTGGCACGAGCAGACAGACTTATCCCAAAGGCAATGTGTAAAGTATTTGTACTCAAAACACACAGTAATACAGTGATAAAACCACAAATGGACACCACACTTGTTTAGAAAAATAAGGTACCTTTATCTAAACTCAACAAGACCAAAATGACAAAAATCCAACATACATGTAATAAGAATATGACTTTAAAAAGGTTTCAAACAACTTGGCCCACAGAAAACTATGGATGCGTGATTTCTCTCAAAGTACCTGTAGTCGCGACAAAATTCACAAGGCCAAACAGCCGCAGAGATGGGAAGCGTCGCAAAACAAAGATTCGTCAGTTCCTAAGACCATGGGGAGGCGATGCAACAGTTCTGCTGCACGCAGGAGAAGTGATGCATTGAATCCGGTAGGTAGGGGGAAGTAATGCATCAATTCCGAGACGGTTCTGGTCCGCGGGTGATGCGTCTGGAAAACTTGCCGCACAGGTACGATGCGTGGAAGTCTGGGATGCGTCGGCGATCGATGCACCGGCGTCGAGCGGATCTGCATTAGTTTCTTCAGCCGCGATCCCTCAATGCGTTGGTTTTTGCAGCGGCGACAGGCGCTGCATTGGTTTTGGCAACGGCACAGCGATGCGTGGAGATTCTTCTCGCACAGCGGTGCTGCATCAGAAAAACAGCCGCAAGAAGAGCGATGCGTTGATTTTCTTCTAGTTGCATTGCTTTTCCACCTCCCAATAGCATGAACAACCTCCAGTGGCCCAACACAGTCACAGGCACCTCTTGGCAGGTCAGAACTCCCAGCAAGGAAATTCAGGGGAGCTGAGGGTGAAGTCTTTGTGTCCCTGAGACTTCAGAACAAGAGGCAAGCTCTACTCAAGCCCTTGGAGATCATCCTCAAGCAGGGGGACACAGCACACAGCAATGTCCTTCTCCTTTCCTTGGCAGAAACAGCTACTGCAGGACAACCCCAGACAGCACACAGCAAAGGGGCAGTACTCCTCCCCCAGTTTTTTCCAGCTCTTCTCCTTGGCAAAGGTTTCTCTTGATTCCAGAAGTAGTCTAAAGTTCTGGGGTTTTAGGTCTAATACTTATACCCTAAAATGTCTTTGTTTTCTTTGTGCAAGGGTCTCTGAGCCCAGTCCAAACCAGTTCTGTCTTCACTGGTGCACTATGACCACAGGGGGTGGAGACAGCATTGTGCAAGTGAGCCAGGCCCTATTTAGGTGCAAGGAAATCTCCTCCCACTATTCTAAATTCAGCCATGGTGTAGTCAGCTGAGCTCTGAGTCATCCAAGAAGGGCCAGGCACACCTCAACCCCAGTGGCTGTCTACAGTGAATGCACATCCCCAGCCCCTGTCACTACAAAGCCAGGCAGTCAAAACACAAACAGGCAGAGGCGCACAGAATGGTTAAACAAGAAAATGCCTACTTTCTAAAAGTGGCCTTTTCAAACACACAATTTAAAAACCATCTTTACTAAAAGATGTGTTATTAAATTCGGAGTTCAGAGAGCCTAAACTTTATTTCTCTATCTTGTCCCAATGGGAATTTATACTTGTAAGATGTTACAAAGCATTTCCCATTCTATCCTATGGGGCAAGATAGCCTTTCAATAGTGAAAAATGAAATTGGTAGTATTTCACTATCAGGACATGTCACACACACACCAGTACATGTCCTACCTTTAATATACACTGCACCCTGCCCAGGGGGGTACCTTGGGCCTACCATAGGGGTGCCTTACATGTCGGAAAAGGGAAGGTTAGTACCTGGCAAGTGGGTGCACTTTCCAAGTCGACATGGCAGTACCAGACTGTGCACAGACACTGCAGTGGCATGTCTGAGATACCTTTTCAGGGCTACTCATGTGGGTGGCACAAGCAGGGCTGCAGACCCACTAGTAGCATTTGATTGGCCTTGGCACACTTCAGTGCACTTTACTAGGGACTTACCAGTAAATCAAATATGCCAATCAGGGAGAACCAATTGTCACAACAATTTACACATGGAGCACTTGCACTTTGACACTGATCAGCAGTGGCAAAGTGCCCAAAGCATCTAAGCCAGCAAAAACGAAATCCAGCACAGCATCAAAAATACAGGATGTAGAAGCAAGAAGTCAGGGGAAACCACGCCAAAGATGCCAAGCCTAACAATATCAGATCTATAGCGCTTCTCTACCTCTTGTCAATGCACCAGAGTGCTCAATTATGATGCAACTTTTTCAAATGCAGCCTAAAAAAGATAAACTCCGTAAGGAGTTTTTGTTTTTATATTTCATACCTTAAAGAGGCTAAACTGGAAATGTTAGTACATCAAACAAAATGAGATTAATTGTAGTGCTGCCTGTGAATGAAAACGTACAAACCAGGCCTGTTAACAAAATAAGTTGAAAAGCTGCACCTCTAGGCTTCCAACCTCACTTGAGTGCAAATTTCCAACTTTTTGGTATTCACGAATGCAACCCTTGGAAACCTATGACAGCTGCGTGTTTGCAGGCGTGTGCCTGGAAAACGTTTGTGAATTAAATTTTTGCAAGCATGCAAGCACATACACCTTTATACATTCTTGCATGCAAAAAAGACAAGTGGACTTGAGAACTTCATCTTGGCTACTGGAAACATTTTGCCATTGAGAAACCCTTTCCAGCCCCCCTGCATTCCTGCCATATTATGCACATTCCCAGCCCACTCCTTGTAGATTTACTCACATGAAGATCTCTATGTGAGTAAATCCTTTTGTAGAAGTAACTTTTCAGATGTTGCAAATGTGGTTTTGCACTCATAAAGAAGCTTACTTGTGGGGTATGCCACCTTTAAACATAGAAACAGTTTAGAAATCGGGACAAGTGTTTTCATGTATAATCATTGTTCGGATTTCATATCGATTAGAAGGATTGTTGATCATGTTTTTTGAGAAGTATTTAAATTCTCACTTTCACACTAAAATGTATAAAAACTGTGAATCTATTTGGCTAATATTTTAGAACTGCCACAGAATCAGGGTACTTCTAAGATTTCTAACTCACTTATTATGAGCTATCCATGTGCTGTCCAGCTTCTGGCTATGTATTGCCGTTAGATAAGGCAGTGCAATGCAGGAAAGAGATGCCTAGGTCTTGACTGCAGTGCATTGAAAAGCATTTGGAAAATAACTAAAAATACAATTCAGAACCAACCATTTTCCATGTGTAATATTAGGAAAAACTAGAAGAACATTCTACAGGGTTTCCAATATCTCAGTATTACTTGATTTTGTGAGTTCTCTAGTTCTCTAGTTTACTTAATTCTGATATTTTTCTCAAATTTCAAAGTTGATTGGATTGCAAACGTGCCTGCTCTGCTCTTGCTCACTCACAATGCATAGGAGTTTCCTGGCAATAAAGTGCTTTTTAATCCAGGGTGAAATAGATGCAGCAGTGTTTAGGGCGAGCCTAGGTAGCCTATGCGCTGTCTCTCAATGTGCTGTATTCAGCCTGTATTCAGTCTGTGGGTTTACAGCTCACCTCCAGCTTCTGATTGGCTTTTGTCTGTGTCCTTTAAAAAACATTCCTGCTTTTCCTACCCTTATTCTCAATTGTTGACTCCCATGGATCGGCCCCCGGACTTGTCCTCTTCCACTTATCCTATTTTACTTTAGGCTCAGGAACTTTTTTTTATTTTGACCAGCTCTTCACATATGCAAACGCTCGCTCCCTCTTCTTGGACTACAGCTGCCTCGTCCTTCCTCCTGCTTGTTGGGTTCTTTTCTTCCCTGCAGCCCGCGCTTTGCTGCTGATCCCCCCTACCCTTGTTTATTTTGATATGCAAGAGTTCACTCCCATGGATCGGTGTGTTTTTAAATTATGAAGCGATCAGGTGAATTAAGTTGACCGTGTTCGAGGGTAGCGTTTTCTTTACTGTTTCCTTTTGGTAGGAAAGAAACTCGTAGTCATGATGAACTTTCCTTTTGGTTATTGTAAGCACATGAAGAAATGCTTTAGAAACATTCATTCACTTTTCGTTGGGGCTCGGGGTGGTTCTGGCATGGGGCGCTGCTGATCCCCCTCCCCTTGTTTTGCAGGTTGCCGTAATTGGTGAACTATAAGATGCACAGTGTGTTTTTGTCTGTATACATTCCACCTGACTATGTGTTTAACTATTTTTACTTTTTGGATAAGGCTTCATCCTCTCAGAATTTTATAATGATCTGAACACGATTTTCTCTTTGGTACATTTTTGACAATCTAATCATGGCGAGTTTAAGCGTTGTGTCTTTCTCTTGATACAAGTTTTGCTTGTTTACAATGGCTAACCTGCTGACACCTTTTATTGTTTTTGTCTGCATGCAGTTCTTGTTTACAAAGAAAGGGCTGTGTGATTTTACATGCATGTTCTAATTCGATGTATAGGTTGAAAGATACTACCTTCCTCCGACCCTGTGGTGCTGTGATGAGCCTGACCTCAAAGCCACCGTCCAGAAACCCCTGATGGTCTTTTTTCTTAGCACCACAGTGTTGCTGTACATTACAGGAGCTGGGGACAGATCTTTAACAACAACTCAAAGGTCACTAGCAGCACAGCGACCACCCTGAGCCACAGCAGACTTGCGATGAAGGAAAACATTCAATGGAATTCACGTGGGAGCTTGCTCCTGTCATCCCTGCATTAGCAATGGGCAGTCCAGAAGACCACATTTTTTTTTCAGTTGTATATAGTGCAAACTCAATCCGGATGTATTGGAGCACTTTACACGAGTACCAGTTTCATTCATGTTTTTTAAGGCACGGGGAGATGAAGTGATTTGGCCAGAATCACAGGATGGTGAGCCAATGCCGAGACTCAAACCTAGTAGCCCGTTCAAAAGTTGTTAGCTCTTGTCGCAACGCCACATGGTGCCCCAGACATCAGTTAACATCAGCTAAAAAGCAAATCATCTTATGATACACACCTTAGGTCTTTATTTAAATATATATAACTTGGATTTTTAAGCCTGCAGTGAAGGTCTCTCACACCTGTTTTCAAAAGGACTTCCATTAACATGCATGTACAGTTCTCACAAGACTTTTTACATTTTTCTCGTTCATTTAAGGATAGGATATCCCTATTTCTCCTTAGTGATTACGTAGAAATGAGATCGAATCATTTTGTTTTCTGTTGTCCTGAAGTCAGTCGTTAGCAATAATAAAATGATAATAAATACTGTGAATGGGTTGGCGACTCCTGAAAACCGACTGAGCAGCATCCTTGGCAATTGGTAAACCTGTTGTTTGTGTTATCAGGCAATTTGGCCCCAAGGGTGCGTTGTTTATTACAGCAATCAGTTCTAGAGCGCAAAAATGTAAAAAATGTTTTGTATAAATACCCTTGGATTTATAATCAGGAGGAAATACATTTAATCAGTTATCTTAGCTCCTTCCACTAAATCCATGATCTTGGTAAGGTACTCCGACATTACTAGCAACATGTCCGAGCTCGCACGCAAGGCTCTGCTGATTACTCTCTCTTAGGATCTCTTATGTAATTGTACATAAAAGTACAAAGTCGGGAGACCAACTGCACAGTGACCATCATACTACTTTTGCTCCGAGTCTGGTGCATTCTCCCCTTACTGAACCGTGCACCTTTCATTGCAAAAATGTCCAAAGCTTGTATGTGTACCTATACCACTGTACAGAAAGCGAAACGCAATAAGAGCAGCGAGGGTGCAGTATCTTCTTTGCATAACACACTACACAGACCTCTTTCGCAGAACACTCTCCTTAGAGAAGTGTGGGGAAAGGGGGTTGTCTGATAAATCCACCTCTGTATAAACCCCTGAATGGAATTATCCCACCGAGAATCACTGACCACATGAGGCGGGTAACTAGTGGTGGAGCAGGTTCACTCCTCAAGAAAGCTTCTATGAGCTTGCCCAAAGGATGTTTGAAAGGTGCCTGACCAACATGGAAATCTGCTGGAGCAGGGGTTGGGAAAGAGAGGAAAGTTTACTCTTATAGAAATGCAGACTGAGTTGCAGATCACCTCAAATCTGTAAAAGACATTTTCCCAATTGATTTATCTGCCCACAAGCTGGGAGAGAGATAAGCCTGAGACTTGAGCTACCACTAAACAGGGTCAGTTGGTGCAACATTCAAGCTGTCATCAGGTCCAGCCTATAATGACTTTCATGCATATGGTATCACTCACCAATGCCCAATTAGACCCTTTTAAAATTTTGAAGCAGTTCAGTATGAGGCGAACAAGGGATCTGTATGCCAGCGCTAGTAAGGGGTGTCCTCGCTTGTGAAAAAGCCAGCATAGCAGCTTGCTGCCCTGTCCAGTTCTACCCTGTGGAGCATTGAACATATGCAAGACTTCATGGCTCTTCCTCTCTCTTTACAACCAAACTAGCTGGACAGGCCTCAGACTGTTGGCCAATTCAATGCCTAAAGCAAGAGATATCACCAACACACCTAAAACAAAATAGCTGCTGCGTTCCGGATAATATGCTGCATATCTAAACACTTATAAGTGCCAAAAGGCGAGACCTTTTGACTATGCCAGTGCCAGATTCAAAGATTTGCCATGAATTGGAGCTCTGATTAATCAATTATTTTAAGAGAATTAGCATGAATCCCAACTGTACTTAGGCATCTATTTAGTGTTTGGCTGATGGAGGACTATCATCACACTGATAACCACCACTGCCCTGCGCTGCCCCACTATGCCCCCGCCACCTCCTAAATTTGGAAGAAAAATCACCAATGACCATGGCGGAGTGATGCAGAGCAATGGCCCGCTGGAGACTTGGGCAAGAACAGTCAGTACCTCTGGCTCAAGTATAAATTAAGCCTGTCGTAGCTTAATAATTTTCTACTTGCTCCTCCCTCCTTAAATGCTCCTTAATCCTTCCACCAGTGGCGGCTGGCATGGCTTGCGGGTGGTGAGCACAGGGAGATCGCGAAGGGGGAGGGGTCGCTTATGATGAAAATATATATTTTTTAAAAGTAAACTAAACTTACCTTGCTGCCGGCCGGGTCGCGCGTCTCTGCTCCTGCTCTCCTCATGCACACCGAGGAACAGGAAGCAGGCCCCACTGACCAATCACAACGCTGCAATGCAGCATTGTGATTGGTAAGCACCCAGGCTCCCCTGACCAATCACAACGCTGCAATACAGTGTTGTGATTGGTTTTGAGCGTCCTGGTTCGACGCTCAACCAGGGAATGGGGGCCTGGGCATGTTCTCCATGCTGGCTGTAATGCAGACTGCATGGAGAACTGGGGAAGTGCGCATGACTGGTTTAGGCAAGAGGGCAAACCAAACAGTCATTGGGCACTTAGGAGTGGGCAAACCACTCCCTCCCAGCCCTACTTCAAGAGCAGAGCAGCCCACCCACCCACCCGCAAAGCAGCAGGAAGCAGCATAAAATGATAATAACGCAAAGTTATTATCATTTTATGTTTCTGTTTTGCACTGCTTAAAAGCAGTGGGGCGACACTCCTCCGCCATAGCGGAGGAGCGCCACTGCCTTCCACCTCACACAGTTTAAATCTACCATTATCTAAATATCTTATGTGCAATATAGGCAGTGCATTTCAAATGATTAGAGAGGCCAGCCTTGTCCTGGGATAAGATGTTGGTGGTGGGAGATGCAAGTTTGTGCCCATAAGTTTCTGGAGAGAAAACACATAGCTTTTACTAGATAAAAGTAAAAGCATCAGTTCAGGCACAAGAGTACATAGTGTCACTCAATATGAAGGATACAAAGCAGAGGCTACAGCGGTTTGCAAGGAAAAAGCACTTTGTGATTGACAACCTCATAGAACTCCCTTGCGGTAGTGTGTCTTGGTAGAAGTGGATTTCACAAGCATGATCTACTTGACATTTATTTCAGACGTTGGATGCTCTGCTGAAGCTACTTGGCTCTGCGATACCCTAGTTTTGAGACCGATCTAGGAGAGTTTGCTGCTTTGATCCTATGGTCTTGCATACTGCTTTGGCCTCTGACAGTGCCTGCTCCTGCTGAGAGACATTTCTCAACTCAAGACTTGTCACACTGACCTCATGAGATGTCACGACTTCAGGAGACATGTCTTCTGCTTATCCACACTTGAGTGAACTGAGCTCTGGAAACATCTACATTCCCTGTCTCTTTAGCTCACCCTCTTCTCACCCTATCTTCTCCTTTTGTCAGTGTTTTTCTATCTCTCTCTACTTCTTTCTTTCTCTATTTTCTGCCTTTCTCTTGCCCCGTGTCAAAGTCTGATGACAAAAAAGTAAGTCCTGATCCCCGAAAATGAATGGTGGCGTTCACCATTTGAAAGCACCAGCACAATTTTTCACCCACAATCCAATCACCCATTTAGATAAGAAGATTATAAATACATATACTGAAACATTCATTGTTTTGATGTTCCAAATAATACTGCGTTTTAGATCTGTTAGACAAGCAGCTCCCATGGTATTGTTACTTTGTTACACAAGAGTCACAGTTTCAGGTATTGTAATGTATTGTATTGCAGCATTTATATAACACTTCATACACCTGACCATGTTGCAAAGCACTTTGATGGGGATTAGGGAAGTGGGAAGCCCTTTCAATGAGGAAAGAGCAAAGGCTCCTTTTCACCTTGGAAACAGCTTACAGTTAATAATAAAGTTGTTTGTAATTTGCTGTAATCGTTAGCCATTGGAGGAAGTCTAAACACCCAACTGCGAGAACCTAACAACGCAGCCTTTGTTTCCACATCTTTGCAAACAAGAGCCGCCTGAAGATTGCCAGGATTTTATTAATGCCAGGCTATTGATAAATCAGACCTTTGACCTTCACATGAACTACACGGTGCTATAGAATAGTAACTTTTCTATACATGCACCACCATAACATTTTTTAACCTTGCCACCTCTCCTTCTGAATAAAGTTTGTTTAGTAGGGGGAGCGAAGCAATTTTAGCTCACTTGCCCTTTTGTTCACTTCACTTTTTCACTCATTTCTGATCACTACTGTCAAAACCAGTGGTTCAACCTCCAGGTGGAGGAAAGCATTTTATCAAAAACACCCGATGATGATGCTTTCACGTTTCTTGAGAAGCGGAGAACCAAGATATACCGCTATAACGCTCCTGTACGTGAATGAGGGTTTTTAAGTTGGTTACCACACCTGACCCTGGTATTACAGGTACAAGTGATCCATTCCCCCTTTGATTATTTACTATTGATAAGTAAGAGGTGAGGTGTGGCGTCGCGGCCAGGGCGACTGACGTTGGAATCTGGGGCTCACGGTTCGATCCCCAGCACCGGCGGCAGGTCAGCCCAGCACCATGTGACTCTGGGCAATAGCTTGCTTAATCTTCCCGACGGCCCCCAGCGCCGGGATGCCTTCGGGTAGCTGTTCGCGCTTTACAAATACTGGATTTACATAAATCAGCCCGGTCTCTGTTGTGTTTTCCATGTTTTATCTAAGGGTGGCCTGAACTTTGCATTTGGCTCAATATATGTTCTGGCCTGAAGGGGTCCTTTACACCTTTCTCATTTGACTACTTTAGTCGGTTTTGTGAAGCATCAACAGAAAGAAATGCCTGCTTAACACCTTTGAAAGACACCAGCCCAACTTTAGCTGTCGATTAAGTGTGGACCCTGACACCACTGAGAGAATACGTTGCACAATTTTACTCAGTTTGGTCTCCCCTGCAATCCTGCTTTTGACAGAACATAGAAGTCATGGGATGAAAGCCCTGAAGAGATGGAAGCCCTGAAGAGGATGTCATATTCGTGGCCTTAGAGAAACCACATGCATGACCAGTCTCCCAGTCTTTTCATAAAAAACATTATTTGTTATTAGAAGTCAGTCTTTTCCCACAGCAACATCAGCACAACAAAATGGCGGCTGTTTCTATCTTACGATTTACTCATTTTTCTCTGCGTCCCGTACACTTATATGTGGCTATACTTTCTCTGCAGTAAATCAATGCTTTAAAGGCTTAGACAGCTGTGGCTGCAGAGAGCCTTGGGGGCAATGCCCATGTCTGAGAGCTCAGTTAAGCTTTGTCATTTGATTCCATATACTCATGCACGTACAAAATGGTAGGCCAGCACTTTTGGAGCGTTCCTAACACTATTGCAAATCAAATAAAAAAGCAAAAGTCCTCAGTGTCCAGCATAGACAACAGCGATTGCAAGGCCACAACGCAAATCCTTAGTATGGTATGTATGAATCTAGGTCATAATAGAACAAATAGGATAATCCTGTTTCACAGAGCAAAGTGCACAAGCCTAACTGTACATTTTGCTTAAACACTACATAAGTCGCAACACTGTTACCCCATCTTTTTAGAGCAACTGCACACTGTTGCCAAAAGCAGGGAGTGAGAAAGTAAAAAATAAACACACTAGTATCCTTTTCTCCTGCTCCTGCAGTCCAGAGTCACTTCAGGTTGGGTCATCGGGAGCCAAGGGACAGATTTGTCCCGTGCGTCGGAATCACACAAGATGTAGGAATGAATTGCCCTTCTCTGAATCAAGCCAGTCATAACCAGCAGTGGCCTTAGCAGACCAGTTATTAGACATCTCCATTGCCTCAGGTCTCCCAGAGTCCCCACACTTCTCAGTCCTGAGTACCACTGCGCTGGAGAAGATGCTGTTGCCTCCACCCATTTTTCACCTCTCCCTCCAGCCCACAACAAACATCAAAAATTTAGGCCAAAAGGTCTCTTTTCACTGAGCAAAACAAAGTCAGTGTAGCGCAAAAGATACCACTGGCATACCAGACTCTGGGAGCATGTACATTTGGTAGCCCTCAGGATAGTTCAGTGAACTGATCACTCACAGCTAACGATCGAGTGTTGTATGGCTACTATAAAAATCAAAAATTGTATTGCGCTTTCGTTTGTTCCACTCACCTCTCAACTAGAAGCAAAATTCAGAAGAGCAGACATTGGAAGGAAACACAGGGAGTCCATGCCCCCCTTTTTCTAAATTTTGTTATACCACTCACAAGCCACTATGGCATTGGAGTCCATAAAACACAGGTGAAAGACACAAAACACATCGTTAACCTCTCAAGAGAGGCCTAACCCAAGACTCACCGAGGAATCTTCATCCGCAATGAAAATGGTGCACCGCTCGGTCTGCATAAAAGAGATAATGGTGGCTGCTATTTTCTTCAAGATGACTTCCAATGACTGCTGCTCTTCGAAAATCAAGGTGGCGAGGTCGAGGAGCACCTGCACAAAAAAAGATAAAGGTTAAAGCAGTCTGCAATGGCTGCTAGAAATGGCGGGAGAATTGCGATGTGTGCGTAGCTGTACTTAGGGGCAGTGAGGCAACTGTTTTTAAACGCAGATTTTTTTAAAATCTCAGATTAGACTGTGGAATAAGTAGAACAAGCATACGTGCAAAAAGAAAGAATAAACAGGATCTTAAATTTCCCCGCTACTTCCCGGGATCGCTTTCAGACGGCATGACTGGAACCTTATAATGCTTCTCAGACAGCGCTGATTGCTACAAGCTGGACGTGCACAAACAAATAAGTAGTTCGGCAAATTAAAAAAAACTGAAATAAGTCTATATTTGGTAAATAATAGGTGTGCTCCCGCACTATAAATCGACGTTTCATTTTAGAGCTTAAAAGAGGAATAAGTCACATTTGCGGCTGTCAACAACATAGAAATACACTTAAATCTACTCTATTATTAGGGCTGGGCCAAAGTATTTAAGAAAATGCGCCTGTTTTTTTAAAATCACATTTTGAGCAAAACTGAGCTACAAGAACCACCCAAATTCACTCCGCAGGCAAACCCGAAAAACAGATGGATATTGGGTTTTTCACGTGGTTCGTGCATTTTGTGTGATTCTCTGTGTCTAGGCAAGGTCCAGGGAGAACAACACGAACTGTCCACGAACACAGTAGTTTGTGAGGTTTATGCCGCTCTCCCTGGACTTCTTGTTACTAGGAAGAACCCCTTGAACGGTATGAAACAGAACAACCAGCTGCTGTTCGCGGAAATATATCAAAACTGGAACTTTTACTCTCATACATCCAATAATCAGTCCACTCACTCATTCTTGCATTCCCCTTCTGACACAATCGCAACAAAATACAGAAAAATTCAACATATGGAATGGAATACATTCCTTGTGGCTGCCCTCCTCTCATATGTGCTGCTGCCAGAGTAAGACAAATACCAGAAATTATCTAGTTATCTAAGACACTTTTCCAACATTACAATGTCATGTGTGTGCCCCTTAAAGTTCAAGAATCAGGCAGTTAGATAAATAAACAAAATGATCAGAGCTGTGTTGAGGACAAGCACTTTTTTTGCGGAAGCACACAACTTCTGCCCAATCAAAACATGTACTCCTGACTCCCAACATGTGGGCGGAATCAAAGCACCTTTCTAGTGATGCTCACATAGTTGTATGGTGACAGCTGCACTGTCAAGCCAGACCATACAAAGTCTAACCATGCATATTAGTTCTGAGTATCTCAATCTGTATTGGCGAAGTTTGCCTGTTACAACATCTCATCATTAAAAAAGTATTTTTCTGTTAGAATCTACTTATGGTAATATATATATTTTTTTTAACACTTCAAAGATTTCTTTGAGATCATCACAGAAGCCTATTCACCAATAAAAACATAAACGATATGGATGTCATTTAGGGGGGTCACTAGAAATAGCAGCTGTTTCCCAGGTTTGCCCCTTGTGAGCCCTGGCACTGCCATGGTGACCACAAGAACAGATATAAACAATGACCTGATGAGAATGGTTTAGTTTTTGCACACTCCTTGCCTTGTTTTAGTATTCTGTATATATCAAAAATGATTGGACACAATTTTCCCAGCTTCAAAGGAGTGATAGAGCCTTACGAGTAATCATAAATCATAAACCAACAATGAAATAAATCAACAATCAACAACTATTAACAATGATTAAAAACAATTCAATCGAATCACATTATTCATAATCAATATATGGTCTTCATGAATGAAAGTAAGGGGACATAACCACAATTTCTTTTGTTTTTGCATCACCCTGTAATTTACTAATACATTTATGTTTCAGTTATAGACTGAGAACCATCAAATGATGGCAGTTATGATATATACAAATAATTTTGGTTCCCAGTGTTGTTCTGTGTTTTGACGCACTGTATCCTCCGACTGGACAGAAAACGTAATTTTTCATGGACTAAAACGAGAAATAAGTAATGTTGCCTCCTTGGCACATCATTCTAGCACCCTAGATCAAATATAAGTGGTATGTAAGCTAGTCATTTATCTCTGTTAGTAACTGTTATGTTAATTGTGCACTAATTATGGAGTTCTTCATGTCAGCTGTTTCAAATATTGTGATGATATCTGGGTCATGCTCATGTGACATCACTTCCTGGGAAGATTTGGATCAAATATCATATGATGTCACTTCCTGTGATGTTACAGAGGTCACAGGTTGTGTGAATTCACTTCAGCTATCCCCTGGAATCTATTGAATCAATCACCAAGGCAAAAGTACAGGCACAGATTTAGATCTTCGCCTGAGTATACTTTATTTTTGTTGCTCAACAACATTTCTACTTATGTGCCCGGAAGCTGACCCCGGAGGCGTATTATGGAAAGTGCCCCGGGAGTGCAGCAGGTATGTGCGCCTGCTTTGCACACCTCCGGGGCACTTTGGTATTACAAAAACGGGAGCAGACGCTCGTGCTGCCCTTTCTGTAATACAGATAGCACTGGCGCACATATAGCACCAGGGCTATCCCCAGAGGGTGTTCCCTCAATTGCATGGGGGCCTGGCCTGGCCCCATGCAAATGAGGGATTCCCTTTGCCTCTGCACCGTATAAAGGACGCGGGCGCAGATGCAAAGAAGCAGTCAGGAGGCGCACTGGCAGTGTGCCACCTAAAAGGTAGAGGGGAGAAGGTGGGTCGTATGGACCCCCACACATCCCCTTGCAGACAGGTGCAGTCACTCACTGCACCTGCCTGCACAGTGAAACACAGAGCGGATGCTTCAAAGCTGCTCCGTATTTCACTTGAATGTGCTGTCCCCAGGGCAGCATGACTTTGCGACTGCCCTGAGAGTTGCACATTCAATATAACACGGCGCACTCTCCTTGTTTGCGCCGTGTGCATCTTTTGAAAGGTGTACCTGGTGCAAACAAAGAGAGCGTGCCGTATTCTGTAATATGGCCCGAGGAGCAGTTTTCTGGGTGTACAATCGGGAATGCCATGTGAATATTTCTGCAGGTTCCTACTTCTGCTGCACAGAATTCTACATGGCACAATAATCCGCACTGGGGTAATGAAGTTTCTCGTGCACGTGAACAAGTACAAATCTGAGGGTGATCCATTTTCCTTCCCTTCCCATACTTCAGCCCTTTGCTGGAGTAAATCTCTGACAATATTAAGGGTGGGAATGGGTCGAAGAGGCGTTTGGGGGATGCACTCAAAAGTACATGTCTGTGGGGTGTTTCCAAATTTCCAAGGCAAACCATGCCCACTTTTCACCCAGTGAATGAAATTCACTACTGCCGATTTTTCTCCATTTGTGACGGAGAAATCAGCAGTAGTAAATGCATTAATGCTGACCAGGAATCCCTTTATGAATGCCAAACAAGCATAAAAAGGTATTTTCAGCTGTAAATGTTTGTACCTTTGTGAACAGGTCCCAATTTGCTCTCTTCAAATAATATGCACACATTTGAAAATCTGGATGTTCAATGTGACTTGAAACTGTTTATAAGGGTGAGTGCATAGGTTAAGAGCAGAAATGGCTCAATCTTGCCAGTGTGGTACATGTATTTATATATATTTTAGACTATATCAGAATTTGTTTTTGTTCAGGCCAATTACATGACATTGGTAGTATATCTAAAAGTGCTTGATGAAAACCTGTTTTAAAACGGTAACATGAAAGTGCATTTGTGACAGTGCTAATATATGACACGAATGGTTGTGCACAGTTAAAAAGACGGACTGTAATTAAGGTACAATAACACACTAGAACAAAACAATACTGCAATAGCACTACAGCAAACCAATACAAAAACACACTGTTGAAAACAACAAAGCGATGTGACTACCAAACCCAGAACAACGTGCCATGAGAATAAATACAACACATCAAAAATATTCAACATAATGACAACACAATAGCACAACACAACAATGGCTTTGCTTCCTTTTTAACCAACCTGAGACAATTAGTTAGGAGTCGGAAAAATACATCCATAGATACACTGGTACTCTGTGATGTTCCTCTAGGATCTATATTGACTCTAGTGCTATTCAGTCTCAACATGGAGCCTCTGAGAGTTGTGATGGAAGAAACAAGGGTGATTATTCGTCAACACACTAATGATACACAGATCTATTTAAAGATCTCAACAATATAACGTGACCTCCATGAGATCGTGTCTGCAAATAAATCAAAAATCCGATTTTTTCTATTCTTTTCAAGCTTACCCCTGAGAAAACCGAGTACATACTCATCAAAAGTCCACACAACCATAGAATAAATGAGGTTTGGTTAGTTAACCTCAAGAATTATGAATTATTCTCAGCTGCAGCAACTCAGGTAAAATGTTTGGGAATTTGGCTTGTCTCCAACCTCTCAATAAGTTTTTATTTGAGCGGCAGAGTGGTGCTTTAAGTCAAACCGCATAATAGCTGGACTATGGCCGCTTTCGGAGCAAACCTGTAAGGAATAAGCCAGGCATAAGTCCTTCAAAATGGGGCTTGCAAAGGTATAATCTAGGTGGTGATGTCCTTAAATGTGGGTAGAAGATTGCCGGTGGATGCAATGGCTATTTGCAGGGATACCAAATTGTAGGATAACAGCCAGCTAGCTACGTCCCCTGTTGAGTATAGTTGACTCTTAAATTCTGAATCTATGTCATGTACCTCCAGCTTTGCACTCGGAGCTATGTAGGTGGCAAGGCTCCCCGAAGGGCAGCAAAAATTGCTAGTCATGAGTTCCACATAATGCGTTCCACAAGTTTCTTGTAGACAAGTATATCAGTTCTGTCGAAAAAGATGGAAGTATCTGGATAGCTGAGTATCCTCCTTAGACTGGCAACATTCCATAAATTAATTGTGAAACAGTGGCGGCGGGAAGATGTTGCATTTAACTTTCCACTGTTGAAGGCACAGTTACCATGCTTGGCAGATAACGTGGATGCAATCCAGAACCAGCCCCTCTCGGGTGTTATCTGCGGGTGCATTAGTACTCTATGATTATCTTGAGCGCTTTTAGTATTACCTACTGAAATTTGCAAATTGTTTGAAGAGTTCAATCTAGTGCACCATTGGCTCCCTTGAGAACGCTGGTGGTACACCCATGGCTGCCCGACAGCTCGTTATTGTTCAAGATGTGTGGAAACGTTTTGGGCTCTATTTTTCTTATTTCAATGCCCCATTCATCAAAAGCAGATCTCTCATTCAAACTTAGGTTGCCATTGTTCGCGATTTCCAAGCAACAATCGCAGATTCAGTATTTGAGGCGAAAGTCAGTTTAACAAATTGGACACTTGTTATATCATCATTCTGAAGCTGACTCAAATTTGTGATGTGATGCATTAGTAGAAAAATATTTTCCCTATTCAGAGTGTCATTTTTGCCTCTTAAGGAGTATAGATAAATTAAGATCAGCTTTTGTGAAGTAGAACAATCACATGATTTCCCGACAGCCTCATCGGGTCGCTGTGTTTTTAGTGGCATGTAACAATTTGCATGCAGGATAAAATAATGATCTTCTGAAGAAAGCAGAGGCAGAATCAAGATGCCTATAAGTTGTTGCCTTTCTCAAATGGGATCTGAGAGACAAGATTCGAATCCCACAGGTTCCAAGGAGCTTTGTTAGCATTTTCCGGTTCTGAGCTGCTGCAGCCAGTTTGCCAATGCAGGCTGGCAAAGGCTGCTCTTTGCCCCCATTTTCTGACCTTTTTTGAATGAGTGTCCCAGCATCCGTGGCCTCCGACAACAAATATTGGGAGGCTGATAAGTCAAATTCAGAGATATCCAGTTGGTTGGCGTTCATCGTGGTATTGGATGTTATGGGCTGTGGCTCGCGGAATATAGGGAAAAGTTTTGGTTGCGCTGTATCATTGCTGGTTGCCTTACTATCTGTGCTTAGGATAAACTCTCTGCTGGATAGTCTATAAGGGTTTTTCCTTTTTTTCTTAATTCTTTTCTTTTCCCTTCTTGTATAAGATTGAAGGGGTACTTGGTTCGCCTGATGAGGTGCTAAGCTGGTCGATTGGTCTCCAATTAGCCCTAATGGCTTGCTATTTAGACTATCTAAAGGCAGCATTGAGGGGTCTTGAATCACCGCCTCCGAGGCTCCTTTAACGTTTGTTAACCCAAGGTGTGATGGATCTATGGCAACTTCAGCATTGATACCCGAGTTGTTTCAGGAGGCCAACGGCTTTGTCCATGCAGAAAACGTCCTCTCTTGGAGGTTTAGTGTTCCTCAAATTCTCCACCAGGCATGACAAAATGTACGGCAGAGTACAAAGTTTATCCACTATGGGGGAGCAGGCACATTCCTTGTTCCCACCAACAGGCTGGAACGACCTAATCTTACAGTCCATATTGTTAATTTTAGATTCCATTTTGGAAATGGAACTAGCAAGTACTTTTATCAGATCGATGTGAAGTTCCAGTGGTGTGCCTGCCAAGTTAAGGCTTTTGTAGCTGCACGTAAGGTTGTATTAATGGACATCAATGTGGCCTTCATTGAGGTGCTCCTGGGTGGGCCAAGTTCCCTTGCTTCGAGGGATCCGGTCCGAGATTTAGGGTCATCCGATGCTGCCAACAGCTTGTCATCCGTGTCCCCATCTGTCTCTATGTCAATGAGAGGGGTACTAAATAACCTTCTTTGGTGAGACCAAGAGCCCTGAGGAGATAAATAAGATTGTTTTGAATAAGCAGAGGGCTCATCTGGCCCAGTCTTCTTATCCTCTATGCTCTCGGCGAACTGATGAACTAGTGCGACAGTCTCTATGGTGTGACATTGCTGAGCCATCGGTGTAGAATTGGTGATCTTCAAGGGAGCTGGTATCTAGCCACTTATTTGAAAGGCCTAGCGGGCCTGCAGATTTATGGTTGAGAATAGTTCTATATCTATATTGCAGCTTTCCCATGTGAGTTGGTGATCTGATGCTGAGCGACCTACTAAGGCAAAGGTTCTCACCATGACAGCCGTAGAAGGATTGACTATGCCGGCCGTGTTGGGGAGGACTATGTGTGATGGAAATCTTGTTGCAGCAGGTGTAGAATGGGCCGAAACGGGATCAGTGCTTTCTAGCTGGACCTGGTAACACAATGTGGGATCTTTTATACCATGCCTGCTCCACTGAGTAAAATACTGTTTGCTTGAAAATGAAGATCCCTTCCCTGCTGCATGGCCTTGCTTTGGCTCTTTTGAGTTCCCCCTACCAGTTGGTGATGCTGCGCACAGTTTGTTTATGGGGGCCAATTTATTTGAGCTCTGAGTATGCATTTTTTTGCTGCTTGTTTGTGCTACGTTTTTGGATGCAGTAGCTCTCTTGCACCTCATGATAGAGAGTGTGTGATAGTTTCCAATAATTCGTACACACGGAGCCATGAGGTTGGAGATGGTGTCACTTTATCCACCTGATCCTTCTGGATCTTGTCAGTAAAATAAGGCACAACTGCGGCAGTGTTCCTTCGACGCACATATGAATAGTAGAAAATCAACTCTGGGTAATAGAGGATCAACTCTTTCCACTCTAGCTCTCCCCAGCTTGATGCTTGTGCTGCAGCCTTCCCCCACCGCCTTACGCTGTCATCCCAATTCAACTGATCATCCGTAAAAGCACAGCATGAGTCTCTGAAAGAGTGGTGCTTTTATGGACTATGTGCCACTTCCACAGCCTATGTTTCAACACTGACTGTGTCTGCCCGCCCTTGCAACTACTGTTCCTATTATGGGTTAATAATGTCAACTTTAAAAAGTGTTTAAAGGGCTTGTGACTGGCCAAGCCCCTAGTAAATCCAGTGAGAACAGAGGGAGAAATGCAGGCAGATTGGAACAGAGTTCCAGGAGCAGAATTAGAGCAGGACCATTGAACAAGCTAGTTGGGAGGGTGCCATGGATGCAAGAGGGGGGCAGGAGGCCAGCTGAGTTGCGTGGCTTGAGCTTAATTCAAGCAGTGAGATGAGAGTGGTGAAGATGCCTGAGAAGCGAGGTGAGCGGGCTATGGTGACAAGGAGTCTGGCGAGGGACCAACAGGCCGTCTGGCGCCAAGCACTAAAGCTGGAGCCAGCCCAATATGAGGCCGGTCATCTGGTGGGCATACAGGCAGGTGGGTCCCCTGTGCGCAAGCCACACCTGCTACTAGGCAGACGGCTTCCGCACTCCAGTGATGCCACCCGACAGTGCCTAATGCACGCTGATCACCTCCTCATGACCAAACATTTGTGTTAGTCCACCGTTAGTCCACTGGCTTCCTGGGTCAACCCTTGCCTTTGGTCAGTCCTTCCCCGCTTCCACTCCAGACCACTGATACTGCCCTCTTTGCAGGTCTCACTCGCTCGCTCACTTACGGCGGCAGCCGCTCCTCACCAAGCTCACTCTCCTGCACTTCTCCTGCACTCCATCACGGATCCTGCATATCTACTCTCTAGCATCAAAAGACTTGGAGGCACCAAAATTCTAAGGAGCTCACCAAATCTTATCCTGGAAACCAAGAGATTTAATACATACTCAGAAAGGAGCATCATGATCATTCTCTGGCGTAGCAAACAACATTTTGGGACACATTACCAGATGAAATAAGAACAGCTGAAACCTTACTAATCTTTCGGAAAAGACTGACAACCTTTCTATTCAAACATCTAATCTAAGACTTTTTGATACCAATATTACTATATCTTCACGTGAAGATGCCATCTCGCTTTCCTGACCTACCCCTTCTCTCATAACCTTATCCTCATCCTCAACCATTCTCAGTGAGCAATACAATAGCATAATTCACGATAGGCTTCATTTTCTTGTATGTGCAGCACACTGATACTCTCAGGAGCGAGCTCTCTAAGAATAATAATTAACACATAAAAAACCATAACACACCACAGCCGCGGTCCGTGCAGGTAACAGCGGTGGGGCCGGGTTAGGGGGGATTTCTAGGGACGATGCAGAGGGAACATTAAATAAATAATTAATTTTCCCTTGGCATCGTCCCTCGAAATCCCCCCTAACCCGGCCCCACCGCCCCACAGCTGTTACCTGCACGGACCGCAGCTGACACACCATACCACACCACAATTGTGTAACAACACAATAGCATAAAAACAACACAAAATATCAAATATACCAAACAAACATAATAAAACACCAACACAAAATCACAACCAAACATCAACACAGCGCCACAATAATGCAACTGTGTTATGTTTTTATTGTATTGTTTTAGGTTGTGTTGTATTTCTGTATTGAGGTGTTTTGTGGGGTGTTTGTTTATGTTGGTATTGTGATGTACTCTGATTATGCTTTTCTTATGGTGTGTTGCTATTGTGACATGTAGTGTGACTGTGTTGTGTTGTCCTGTGGTGGTTAATAGTTCGGTGGTAGCTTTTGTTATGTTGTTGCACTGGAGTATTGTTGTTTTGGTTGTACTATATTTTTGTACTGTTATGTCGTATCATGCTATTGTAGTTGTTTTGTTGCTCTCTATTTTTTCAAGGCTGTTTTCTTTTTGTTGTGGTTAACTGCATTCGTACTGTGTTGCTTTGAGTTGCATTCTTGGGTTTTTGTGCTGCATTTTTTATGTTGCCTCAAGGTCTATTCTTGCAGTGTTGCATGCGTTGCTTTGTGTTGTGGATGTGCTGCATTTTGTTTTGTTGAATTGATGTGTTGTGTTGTTTTTGCACTGTTGTGTGTGGTGCTGCGTTATTGTGTTGTGCTGCTATTTTATGTGTGCTTTTATGTTGTTATTGTGATGTACTGTAGTTGTGTTGCCATTTTGTTGCTATTATGTTGTTGTGTTGAATTTGATGAGATTATTTTGTTCTGCTGTGTTCTTTTATGCAAAGCACCACATACCATTAAAAACATCAATTTGTCATTAAAATAGCACTTCTGGCACGTACATTATCTGATTCATCTCTGTGCACCTAGTAAAATATATTTTTAAAGCGTACACTCGTCGTTGTAACAACACAGAATGTGCCAAGAATGATAGCATCTGTGCCCCCCACTCCCACCTTATCCCTGCTGCACATGTACTAGAAATATATCTGGTACACTTCCAAATGTATGCCTCTGACACTCAAATTCACATTCAATTGAATAATGAATCAGCGAGCCGGGCAAACATCTTCGAACGCCTAGAAAACACAGACAACTGAATAAACAGGAAGCCTTTTACTGAATGGAGCAAAAACGAAAACCATGGTCGGAGAGCGCTTGAGATTCGCACGCTTTCTTCTGACTGTCCAATAGTCCCATCAGAAAGTAAGATACCAGCGGACTACATTTTACAAAGAGCTTTTGTAGGCAAGCGGGGCAATATACAACTGTCCAAACCCAGGAAATACTCTTGCTCTTTCAAACCGGTCATGCAGTGGACTTTAGGAGAGCCAACCACTTGGAAGTGTGAACATGTGACACCAGCCTTAAAAGCAATCACCAGTCTCCCTCCTTAAACAATGAGCAAATTAAAATTATTTACTTCAACCAGTAGTCTTTCTGGACTCTCCAAGACACTCCTGTAATCTACCAATTTGCCTTCAGGCGACAAAGAAGGCAGATGAGTGGCTTTCTGGGGCAAAAGACTCCGGAAAATTATGAACACTTGGTAATGCTAGCATTCGACTGAAGACTTGCATTGAAAGGAGGAGGAACCAAGAAATACCAAATAAAGGTTGAAGCCTCGCACCTAATATGACTCTTACTACACACAAACATTTCTTGCGCTCTCACACATCTTGGAATTTACATTAGTGCGGTGTAACAGCCATAAGACAACATTTGCTGTCCTTCAAAAATTCAAATTAAGTATTTGATCACACGTTTATTGTAATGTAACCTTATCATTCTGGAATATATTTATCAGCAGTGAATGAATGTGAATATGTGTATGTTTTTGCCTTCTTGACTTCTGAACATTCTTGTACAATTAAACAGTGATGTCATTTTACAATTATCCCATGGGCACAGATTTTTTTTTAACAAACTGCTGACGTTTATGGTTCAGTAAAATGGATTCTGTGAACAGCACTATAGCACCAGTGGTGACTGTGGTATATTCGTGTGCACAGCCTGACGGGACATTTAACAATGAGATGGAAGATGATGAAATCTATGGATTAACTGGCAAACCATGTGGAATGATGGAACTGTGATTGCCACTCAGTTCCTCCCTGGATCACCATTGATTGTGTGAGTGGCTGAGATGATCTAATGTGTGATTGCTCTGAATGAGTGCAGAGCCTCAGTTTCAGGTCCACACTGGTTCAGTTGTAATAGTATTGATAATTCCCCCATGTTAGTGGGGCCGTTATATAGCTTTACATAAGGTTATTTGGAAAAAAGGAGACCATTAATCTTTGCCAATAACGTGTGTATTCAAATATACATGGGGCAAAAACACCTAAGGGGAACAAAAGTAGGAAAAACAATATATGGCCTACAATAACATTTATTAATATTACTAACAAAAGAAGCCAGACTTCCAATCATCTAATCGGAGACTGACGAGATACACAGTCATGAGGGGTTGTTAAGATGATAGTTCCACAGTATTTCCTAAAACTTCAAAAAACAAGGCATTAAGAGTACATCAGCTGGCCAAAGAACTGAATGAATTTACAGCATTGAACTAGATTCAGGCTGCGCATATTTGACAAAAACACTCAATGACATTTTATTTTAAAGGTCAATTCTGGCAATGTGGCTGCAATGAGAAATAGTTGGAACAACGCAGACTCAAGTACGCGTTTTCCTACATCGCAAGCGTAACCACATATATGCCTTCACCATGCATATGCGTGGTTAAGGAAGTGCGCGGTCTAGCTGCTGGCTGCTGCTGGGCGGTAGCAGGAAGGGTAAACAGCGTTTACCACGCATGCGTAACAACGCATGCAATAACAACGCGGTCGTTACAACGACCGCTTTGTTATTTCGCATACCGTTACAACGCAAGTGCGAACAACGACTTGCGTTGGGGGGGGAAAGGTGTTGGATTTAAATTCCAACACCTTCCCTAGTGTCCGCACAGACTGGAGTTGGAATAGTAATTTATACTATTCCAACATTCAGTGCCCCCTAACGCAAGTCGTTGTTACGACTTGCGTTGTAACGGTATGCGAAATAACAACGCGGTCGTTGTAACGACCGCGTTGTTACAGCATGCATGGTAAACGCATGCGAAAAAAGATCACATATTCAGCAGGAAGACCTCGCCAGGAAGAGAGCCAGGGGATGCGATGAGGTAAGTGGGGCTGGAGGAGTAGTTTTCAGGCCTGGGGGGGTCGGGGTAGTTTTCAGGGCTGAGGGAGGGTCTGGGTAGTTTTCAGCGCTGGGGTCAGGGGTACTTTTCAGGGCTTGGGGGAGTCGGTGTAATTTTTAGGGTTTGGAGGGGTCGGGTAGTTTTTTAAATCAGGGGTTAGGGTTTTAGGCCTAGGAGTTTGGGTAGTTTTAGGGACAGCGTGGGGGTTGGAGGGGGTCGGGGTAGTGTATGTTATGGGGCAGGGTTTTAGGCCTCAGGGCAGAGGGAGGGGAATGAGTAGTTGGGGTAGGGCGGGGTCGGGGTAGTTTTTAAAATTAGGGGTTAGGGTTGTAGGCCTAAGGGCAGTGGAAGGGTTTGGGGTAGTTTTAGGGACAGCATAGGGGTGGGAGGGGGTCTGGGTCGTGTATGTTAAGGGTTAGGGACAGCGCAGGGCGGGGAGGGGGTCGGGTAGTGTATGTTAAGGGGCAGGGTTTTAGGCATCAGGACAGGAGAGGGGATTGGTAGTTTTCAGGTTTTGGGCCTCAGGGCGGGGGGGCAGGTAGGGGGTTTGTAGCTTAGGGCAGGGGAAGGGGTGTTGGAGTGGTGATGACCTTAGCCACGCAAACCCCTTTACCGTTCATGCCTTTATCATGAAATTGCGTGGTAAAGGCATGTGTGGTAAAGGAATGCGTGGTTAATATGCATTTGTGGTTTGGGCTGCATGGTAGATGTACACGTAGTTTAGCCATGTGTGCCTCTATCATACAACCAATGAGCAATGGCTTTTTTTTAACTGAACCCCCAGTCTTTTTTTAGGGCAAGCCTGTTCACGTTAGCATGTGAGGGGTTGTCATAGCCCAATCTTGCGCAGATGATGTCATGAAAGTATAATGTGGAAAGTAAGGCCTGGATTAATTTTACCTTTGTATATTGAATTTGGTTTATGCTCAACAGTGACTAGTAGAGCAAGTAAATACTATTACATCAAGAAAAGGAGATTTTGCAAACCTCCAAGAGATACCTCCTTGACTATCCAATGTCATCAAGATTATCATCATACCTACCTATTCTTTGCAAGGACTTGCATTAAGAGCTCCATTTGCTGAACCACTAGATCGTTTACACTTCTGCAACCTCATTTGATCATAGTTAGAGGTTGTGGCATTGGGCACATTTGTCATAACGAAATGGTTACTTACCAGTAGGAGTAGTTTTGCAGCTTGAAGAATTTTCTGGATTCACAAGCTGTGCATTCACATGCTGTGCATTTTTCCGCCATCAAGTGGTTTGGTCCGGAATAGTCCTTGTTTGTTTTTTTTTTTTTTTTTGGGGCGTTGTCGCCCACCATTTGGTGCCAGGTACGTCCCCTGTGTGACGTCAGACGGCGCCCTGGAGGTCGTTGTGCGTGGTAGCCATCTTCGGATTCTTTTTTCTGTTTGTGTTCTTAGTTTGTAGTCCTTTAGATGGTCATTTGAGATAAATATTGTAACTTGTTTTTCCACCTGTTTGTATTCCTCGCAGGGGAGAATGGGTGGGTCGCATTTGAATCCAGAAAATCCTTCAAGCTGCAAAACTACTCCTGCTGTAAGTAACCATTTCGTTTTACAGCATGAATCCTTTTCTGGATTCACATGCTGTGCATTAGATTACGTAGCGGTTTCTCCCGTCTTGGGGAGGCTGTGGTAAGAGGAAGACTTTGCGAACAGGTGTTGAAGTACTTTTTGTCCTATTTGCGCTTCCTTATTCATTTGTATGTCCACACAGTAATGTTTGGTAAATGTGTGTGGTGATGCCCATGTGGCTGAGGCACATATTGTGTCAATGGGTACATTGGCCATAAACGCCAGGGTTGCTCCCTTTTTCCTAGTGGAGTGAGCTGTTGGTCGTCCCGTTAATTCCTTGTGAGCGGTAGCGTAGCATAACTGGATGGTTTGGACTATCCATCGTGAGATTGTTGTTTTTGAGACAGGTGTTCCTGTGTTGGTATGTGAGTAGGCAACAAACAGCTGTTTGGATTTGCGTGTTTGTTCAGTTCTCTGTAGGTAATACAGTAGTGCTCTCCTTACATCGAGGGTATGGAGGCTTCTTTCTTCTTTAGTTTTTGGGTTTTTGAAGAAAACCGTGAAGAGAATATTTTGATCTAAGTGATATTTGGATACCACTTTTGGCAGGAATTGTGGGTTTGTTTTTTAAAATAACCTTGTCCTTGTGAATTTGAATGTATGGTTCCTGTATGGTTAATGCTTGTAACTCACTTACTCTCCGTAAGGATGTAATAGCAATGAGAAATGCTGTCTTTTTTTTATTTTTTTTAAATTAATAATTTTATTAACTTGAATTTCGTCACATGCAGAATCACCACAATATACATTCCTTTACAGAATTAGAAATAAACAATTCCGTGCACAGTGTGTCAATCCAACATTACAATTCTGTGGCCCCCCTTTTTGGCATTTCCAGTTCTACCGTTGGTGAAATACACAATTCTCCCCGATATGCATTCCAGGCACCCCATTTTTTGTCCCACTTTTTAGGACAGCCTCTAGATTTGTAGACTTCTTTTTCAGCTACCATACATCTGTCCATTTCCGCCACTCACCCTAATATCAGTGGACGGTCTATTGCCCCCCATTTCATAGCAATGGCCCTTTTCACTAATGTGTACCCCAGGGTAGTTAATTGTTGCTCTGTGTCCGTTAGGTCGGTCGCGTCCCATACATTCAGAATCCCCAGTAAAGGTGTTAGAGTGAGTTGTTTCCCTAGCGCATCTTTTGGCTTCTCTGTGGCCCTCTCCCATAAGTGTCTGATCAGGGGGCAGTCCCATAGTATATGATAAAATGTGGCTATTTGATTACATCCACGCAGAAAAAGTGCATCCTGTCTGGTTCCTATTTTAGCTAAGGTCACACCGGTGAGGTATGTCCTATGTAAAACTTTTAGTTGGATCAGCCGAAAACGATGGTTTATGGCCGCCTCTCTTGGGGACATCAGGGCAGTTTGCCAGTCATCATCCTCGATCTGTCCCAAGTCTGCCTGCCATTTGTCCCTGAGAGTATGAAAGGGGTTTGGTATGTTATTGCATAACTTACGGTATGTAAGGGAAATGGCCTTGGTCAGGAGAGGTTCTGATAAAAGTCGATCCTCCAAGGGGATGTATCCGGTATGGTTGTCAGATCTGGGAGAGCTGTCTTGAGCGCATGGCGAATTTGTAGGTACCGAAACATCTCCCCTTGCGCCAATTCGTACTTAGCTTGTAAGTCCTTAAAGGTAAGAATCTTGCCCTTCTGTAGGAGATCGCCAACGGTAGAGATTCCGATGGTGTCCCATTTATCAAACCCCGCGTGATGGCAGAGTAGCCCCAGTTGTTGAGAGGACCACAGGGGTGTCACCTTCGTCAGCTTTCCTGTCCAACCCAGGCATTTGGTTTGGTTGCCCTATGCCAGATGGACACCGTGTGAGCCATCGGACCCAGGTATCTCCCTTTGCGGGGCTTGGTGTATATGGCTCCAAGATACACCTCTTGTCCAGTCTGATATCGCTCTAACCGGTACGCAGGGTTCGTCGGGACACTGTACTGCCATTGATTAACCGCTACCAATTGTGATGCCCAATAATAAAGCCGTATGTCTGGGAGTGCGATGCCCCCGTCGTACCACCCCCTCGTCAGTTTCTCTAAGGCGATCCGCGGCGCCCCTCCATCCCACAATAGTGTTCGGACCTCCGCTTCGACGCTATTAAAATATGATTCAGGGACTTGATATGGGCAGTTCTGGAGTAGATAAAGGAATCGTGGCAGTGCCAGCATTTTAAATAGGGCCGCTCGACCTAGCAGGGACAGTGGCAGTGACCTCCAATGTTTGACATCATCCCGGAGTCTATGTAAGGAGACTACGAGGTTCTTGTCATAAAAAGTTTTTGAGTCTGGAGTAATAAATATCCCCAGATATCGGAATCCTTCGCTGGTCACCTCAACGTTGCACACCCTGGGTAGCCTAGGCGTGGGGCCATGGAGGACGAAAAGCACTGACTTTGCCCAATTAATGGCATATCCTGAGTACTTGCCGAAGTTTGTAAATATGTTCAGTAACCTATGTATCGAGGCGTAGGGGGAAGCTAAGTAGATAATGATATCGTCGGCATACAGCGAAATTCTGTCCTCCGTGTCCTCCTCCCATTTTAGGCCTCTGAGAGCCACATCCCGTCTCACCCATGACGCCAGGGGTTCCATCACAAGGGCAAAAAGTAGGGGGGACAGGGGGCAGCCCTGTCTGGTCCCTCTGTGCAGCGTAAACGTCCGTGACGTGCGATTATTCACCCTCACCTGACCGCGAAGCTCAGTGTAAAGCAGCCTAACCCAATCTATAAACCGCGGACCAAACCCCAAGCGGGCAAGCACTTCGAAGAGATAGGGCCACTCTATGGAATCGAATGCCATGGAGGCATCCAATGACATAATTACCGCGTCCTCTTCCACACATTGCTGCCGTGCCAACACATTATGTACCCGGCGAATGTTCAGTGCCGTATTCCGTCCCGGCACAAAGCTGGATTGGTCTGCATGAACCAGGGAGGGGAGGACAGCATTTAGACGTGACGCTAGCAGTTTCGCCAGGACTTTGGCCTCCGCGTTTATCAAGGAGAATGGCCTATACGAGCTACAGCAATCCGCCGGTTTCCCGGGCTTACGGATTACCACTATAGAAGCCAATCTTTGGTCTGCAGGCAGTATTCCCTTCTCTAGGCTTTCTGTATACATGTGGTTAAGGTGGGGTGCTATCTTTAAGGCCATCGATTTTAGGAATTCAATTGGAATTCCGTTGGGCCCCATTGCCTTCCCTGATTGGACGCTAAATATGGCTTTGCAGATTTCGTCATCTGTGATGTCAGCGTCCAGGTCAGCTCTGTCTGTCTCGGACAATGAGGGCAGAGTTATATCTACCAACAATTGTCGAGAGTCCTCCGACGTATAAGTAGTGGAAGATGTGTACACCCTCTCCAGAAAATCCGCAAACGCTTCCACTATTTCTTGAGGGTCGGTGACCCGTGTATTCTTGCCGGTGGATAGTTCAGGTACCCACCTCTCTCCCTGCTCCCTTTTCTCTAACCAGGCAAGCATTCTCCCCGCTCTGTCTCCCATTTCGTACACCCTGTGACGTGTATAGAGTAGTCGTACCCGTGCTTTTTCTTGCGCCAGAGCTTTATACTCGAGGCGCTTAATGGTCAAGTAGTGTGCAGTGGCCTCGCTGGGTGAGGAGTTGTGCCGCGTCTCCAACTGTTGAAGTTCACTTTCTGCCTTTAGTATTTGCTCATTATGGCGACGGAGATAACCTATCTTCAACGCCAGTGCGTGCCAATTTAGTACCACTTTGTAAGCCTCCCAAATAGTCTGCGCTGAATCTACTGATCCCAGATTTTCGGTAAAGTAACAGTCAGTCTGCTCAGTAAGCTCCTCCTTTATGTCAGGAATCGTTAAAAGCCACGGATTAATAACTATGGAGCTACGCTGCTTTTGTCGGTGAAGGGTGAGCTCGACCCACACTGGGGAATGATCTGAGATCCCCCGTGGGAGCCCACGAGGATTTTGGAAATGGCCAACATCTGCCAGGTGCGTAAGGAAGTAATCTATACGGGACATGCTATTGTGTGCATTAGAATAGTGGGTATAATACGACATGTGTGGTTGCAATGAGCGCCATATGTCTGTCAGTCCCATGGCTTGAGCAAATTCTGCCATTTGAGTGCTGTGTCGGGCGGGGGGTCGTCGGGGAAACGTATCCAGTGCATCATCCATGGTCAAGTTAAAATCACCTCCCATTATCAGGACACCATCTAAGAGATCAATAAGTATCTTGCCTAAGTCGCTGAGTGCCTCCTTCCCCAGTGCTGGTGGGAGATACACTGATACCACATTTATCGGCTTCCCTTCCCAGGTGGCCCCCATCACCGCAAATCTTCCCTGCGGATTCGCCCACGTGTGAGTGGGTGTGAGAGCGAGACCCTTTCGCACTAGGATACCAGTCCCCCTGGAACCAGATGTGAATCCTGCATGAACAAATAGTTTATATAGGGAGACCTCAATGTTGACGGCATCAATGCGAGTCTCTAGTGAAGTCCGCACTCCAGCTATGGCCTCCATGATGTCGCGGAGGTTGAGATCTGGTTGAGGAGCCTGTGATTGAGGATCTTTTGTTCCCCCCTTGGTGGTAGCATCATCCTCCTCACCCGTCTTGCCCCAGGCAAATTTAGCCAGCGTCTTTTGGGCCTGCGTTTTGGCTCCCTTGCCGCTGGCCATTGTTGCTCAGAGATAAATGTCTTCTTTTCAGTGGTGCAGGGCCCTATACCAGTATTCACCGCCGCCTGCGCAGGGGGGGAAGGAGTACCCTCCTCTGCCGGCCTGTCGGATTTCCCGGTAGGACAGGTAGGGCCGTCCGCAGGTAGGCGAGTATCGGCAAGGTGCAGCCCTGGATCGCCCAGCGGCAGTTGAAAGGCGAGGGGGGGGGGGGATTTTATGACCTCACCACGAAGCCCTTACGATCTTATCTGGGCTAGCACAGCGTTTTTGGTGGCAGGAGTAGTAATGAGGCACTGGGGGGGTTGTTGGGCCCCGAGTTCCCTTGATGTCTGGCCTACGTGGTCCCCCCCAGATCAGGGGGCGAGCTGCCGTGTGCCCGTCGCTGTCCCTTGGTAGCACAATCCTTCCTGAACACATGAACTAATCAAACCAATAAAATATATTTAAAGGTAATTTTCCTTGTGGGCCATATCTTCACGAAGAGACAGACAAGGTCTACTGGCAGACTTTCAGAGTCCTAATTATTTCAAAATTGGGAGAGGGTTGGATGATAGAGGTAAATAGTTTTAAGTGTTCACGTTTCTTGGTGCTTATAAATACTCCAAAACCTGATAATGACCTGAAGAGTAATAGGCCAGGGTTGAAACGTGATAGGATTAACTCAAGTGGACTAACAAGGCATTGAAGATCAAATTGCAGACCCCAGCATGCCTTTACAGTTTTTGTTTTTTGGGGGGGGGAGGGGGTTGATTTGTTTTTAATTGCATTTTTGTGCACTACTTCTACCATGTGTTTTTCAGTCATTAAATTATACCCAGCAATGTCATCCACACTCTTTCTGCATTGATTCCCCTGACTTAACATATGAATGTCAAAATACGTCTTGCCCATTTTAAGAGCTTACATATCGTTATTTCTTTGTTTAACTCCCGTTTGCATGCATTTCATAAGCAAAACATTGGTTTATGTACATGCTTTCATGATTGTTTTTCTAGAAAATTGAAATTTCTGTTACATATTTCTTTTCCACTTTGCCGTTTTCACCATATCAATAATTTTAGTTGAGTGCCCCAAATTCAAGGCTTATAATAAAAGTATTTTTTTGTAAAAAAAAAAAAAATTAAAGTAACATGCAACTTTGCAAGTATGAAACATTTGCACAGCGCTTGTGTATTTCGTTGCCAGTTTTGAATCATGCCACCTTGTCTAAAAGGTCACCTTTTGTGTTTCTTTTAATTGTACTAAGCAAGAGGAAGTTCAGGCCCGGCGTACCATGCTTTCTGATTAAGATGGCCCTGTTGAAATTGTAGTGATTAAACATGCCGCCATAGGTTGGTTTTTATTTTTGTGTGTAACGAATTGTGCTTATTCTCTATAATGTTTCCCGGTCAAGATTGCCCCGCTGAAACTGTAGTACTTTTATATGTCACTTTGTGTGTGATGAATTCTGTTTTATTCCATATTTTATACTTTATATGTTTTTATGCATCATAATGTGGTTTTTCTTTTACGGATATTTGATTATCCGAATAAAGATGTTTTTGACTGACCAATACAGATTTCAGCCATATAAAATAACATATAGACATTTGGTCTTCACGTTCACTCCTTGCCAGAATTCGGTGAGTGCCTGGTGTTACCTGGTTGCGTCTGTTCTCCAGAAGTGATGTCTCATACAGTTGTGCGTTGTGAAGAACAATGCCACAAAAAGCCAAGTAAGCTGAAAAATCCTGCAAAATAAATGTCATGAAATCAGAAGCGATAACAAATATTTCAGGCCTTACGGCACTTGTGATCTGCATAAACATACACAGAAACAACAGAGCATACTTAAACTAATAACTTTGAAAATCTATGCAAGATATGGTCTAACTATAAACTTAAATAATGATATTTCAGGACATGATTTAATACATATTTGCACAATTTGTATGCAACATAGAGGTTTTGGCTCTAGGTTTTCACAGCTTTCAAACCGAGCATTTGCTAACAACATACATAGAGTGGGCTTTGGTTCTGACCCTGTTAACCACTGGCTTTCTTCGAACAGTCTATTTCAGGCATTGGTTTGAGACGTTGTTAATCACTTCTATGTGCTGTTTGGGCGTATCCTTCTTCCTCCACTCAAGAGCCTGCATTGAACTCCACGAGGGACTACTTGGCCACTGTAGCCCTCTGTCCACTCCCACCGGCTTACTCATGTGTGTCTCAATTTAATATGGTAATATTACCTGTGTTAACTCATTAAACCCAGATGTATTGGCATTGCTTATTTTATTTTACAGCCTTTTTGCAGGTGATGTTGTTACTTTGAGTGATTGCCATGCATTGAACAACAGAGAATTCTAATTGTGGTCACTGAGGGTTGCATTTGAACCATTTTTCATAACCACAGACGAGGCAATTTCTGTTTCTTGTACAGCATCACTAAATAGTCGTTTAAAATGTTAGGCAGGATGTATTCCTCATCAAAAAGGCGATAATTTAAATCAAGGTTGGCTAAAGAAGATCCGAGATGTAAGGGGGCAGATCAGAACAACCACAGGATAACCACAATGTACTAAAAATTTATTTATGTTTTTGTAAAAATTATTTATTGATTTTCAGTAACAAAAAGAGAACAATATGGTGACAAAATATATTAGAACAACACAAAGTGCTGAAATAAAGGTTTACACCGAAACCATACCAAGAAGTTCATAAAGTACTCCACACCCTATTGTTTGGTACAGCATATCGCAATACATTGAAGAAGACAGTCACAAAGGAGGGAAGGGGGCAGGGGGTTGGAAGAGGTGGGAGTCCATGAGCCAATATGTAACATGTCAGTAGCCGTTCTCTCTCTCTGTCGTCCCAAATGGCACAATATACAGAGCTTGGCCACTGCCTGAGATGCTGCAACCCATCTATGTCTCTGGCACATTATTCCTATTAAGTCAGTCATGTTGTGTAAAATGCCTCTGTGCTCTGCTAAAAGAATGTGAGAGCGGATTGTAGAAGACATCAATCCATCAATGGCCCAGTTTAGGACAGCACCATAAAGGACAGCACCATAAAACCTAGATTAGATCACATACCGTCTGGTCACATCGTCAATATCTTTAGTGAGGGAGCAGGCCGGCTTGAAGTAATTTAGAAATGTGGGGAGTCCAGTACCAGTTATGTATGTAGTAATTTAAAGTACAAAAACTTTAATCTCACCTTCTTGATTAATTTATGGTGTGTGTCTAGTAACAAAGATCACTCATCCTCAGAATATTCCCAATACAATGACTTTTGCAAAGCAGCCTGAAATCCGATACAGTTTTTTTCTAGAAGAGGTGATCTACAAATATTTTCCATAGGCCCAATACAATCCTCCAAATTGTGCACCAGGTCCTAGTATATTGTTGGAATGGAGATTCCACTAAAGCCGTGGGCTGGGCATTCAGGAGTCCATGTAGACAGTGTGAGAGTTGTTGATATTGCCAATGGAATGCATTGTCCAGTGCAAACTCGGAATGTATAAAATCGAAGGTCTTAAGTATCTCATTGTCGAACAGTGGATTTACTTGATTCCCGCCCTGCCCAGTGTACCACTGTACCACTATTTTGGATGCCCACATTGCACCATAAAGGAGCAACTTTATGCAGGAAGGGGTCTACTCCCACTTTTTATGTATAGTTTTCCAGTTAACTGGTGTGGCATTAATTATTGGATTACACTATGCTACGTGACCTGCTATAGACGTACCCACATTGGAACAGAAGCAGCAAATATGCTAGCTGTTCTACATTGTGATGTATGTAGTGTGTATGCATGGTGGGCATCCGTAAACCTCTTGCAATTGTGTGGGCATGCAATCTATAAGGTTTGATTCTCATCCATATTCCGCCCAATGCAAATTATTTGATGGTCAAATCAATTCTTGTTAAAATCGATCTGTGTATCAGCAGGCTGAGCACACCAAAGACATAACTGTATGGAGGTGCTATGGTCATTTTTGATATACCCCATAGAGGCAGATTAAGGTGGGACCAGTACACAATGCCATTCAGAGGATTTCGATTGTCTTCTACTATCCTATACCGTCCCTTATTAAACAAGATCCCTAAATATCAGAGACGTCTAGGGACCCACTTCATGTTATTGACACCAAATGCTGCTTTTCTTGGTGATACTGGGCATAGGTAGGGCCTCATATTTGCTCCAGATGATTTTATAGCTGGAGTAGTCAAAGAAAGGCCTACCACCATCATCAGTGAAGGTGAGCGACACCTCAGGATTAATGAGTTTCCATAAGATATTCGATGCATATAATAAGGTTTCACTGGCCCACATTGCATTGGTATTGCCTTAATACCCTTAGAAATGCCTGTCACTACTGACAGAGGCACTGGGGTTAGAAGGGAAAAAAACACTATAGCGGGCATCCATGACAGGGTCTCTGTACACCACGATCTCAACAGAGCCATTTATCCTTTGAGATAAAATCCTTCCCCATCCCACCCTCTCCAATGTTCTAAACAAGTAGCCCCCGTCAACGCAGTCAAAGCTTTCTCCATGTCAAGAGAGACAACCAGGACATCTGGTGAGCAATTTAACCTGCCACTGAATAAGAGACAGGGTTCTGAGATAGTTCCTAGAGGAGCAGCATGACACAAATCTCACTTGTGAGTCATGCACCAATGATAGTAACACTTTGAGGAGTCTCATGACCAGTTATTTACCATTATTTTGACATTCACATTGTAAGGAGTAGGAAACTGTTATATTCCAAAAGAGCCTTTCCTCCCTTAGGTATGATGGTAACTATGGACTCATTTCAGAGACAGCCCAATATGCAAGTGGTTTCGACTTCATTAACCCTTTCACTGTCAGGGTGTTTGCAAGCTTCTCTGCCAGGAACCTTTTTTTAAAAATGGCATTAGGTTGTTCACACACATGTATCTCATTGGGGCACCCAGATATACTATGCTTTTTCGGCACATTCAGAGCTACGTATTGGTGCAAACCGTACATCAATATTTTATAGCCGTCTGCAAAAAAAATATGGAGATATTCTCAATTTCTTAACCAATTTTCAGAATTTTTTGTTGCATTCCTGAAATGGATAAACACAAATCAAAGAACACTGAGCAAGGAAATGTTGCCCTGAATATCTGGAGTCTAGCAATAGCAAATACATATGGATTTTCTTCCATAGGAAATGAAGTCTGCATAATCAATTATATAACATTAGCATAGATCACACAATTAGGGCACAATCGCTGTATATGGAGCACTGTTGATTTGATGAAAGATATAAAAACTATACATGTTCCAATTGTGTATGCCTAAGGAATTAACTGGCCCAGCCAGACCTCCATAGCAATGGCTGGCTGGCAGGTAGAAGACTTTGAACATGACGTTTGTTGGATTTTTAGCAATATATTTCCTTGCTAATTCTCCATTGCACTGGAACATATCGCTGCCAAATTTGCTCCTAAGGGTCTCCTGAGCAATAGCGTGCCAGGCATGTGCTCCCACCCTAGAGTGCAGTGAATTTTGGAAATTTGGAAAGCAGCTGAAGGCAAAATGCCTGTTTAGGGTACCTGCCCTTTAGTCACAGATATTACCCTTGGATAGCATGGAAACATACCACAACAATATATGTTCATCATATGCACATCCCAAGGTCTCAATGACTGGCTGCCTGGCCTCCCTCACTCTGATTAGCTGGCTGCAGCACCATGCTGAACATGATGTTTGTCAAATTTTAGCATTTTGTTTCCCAAACCATGGATATTCCTTCAAGACGCCCTTACACAGGAGGGAGTCTTGAAGAAATCCCTCCCAAAGCCTGACCGGTAATGTTGTTAAGGTCTAGGTCGAACAAAGCAAACACAATAAGTTGATGGACGGAGCGCTGAAACTTTTCAGACACTCACCCCCAGTCACTAGTAGATCTGGGTTGAATCCATCATCGTTCTTAGCTCCCTTTGCCACTCCAGTTCAGACCCAGCCATATGCAAATCAGTCTTGGCCCTGTTCCTTATGGGAACAGTCCAACCCGAACTGCCAAGCCAGGTCTTCCCTGGACCGGAAACAAGCATCCTGGGACCGGTTTCGGGGTAACAACCCATATCAGCCAGGCTATCTTGAATCCTGTGGCAAAGAGAGCAAGGGACCCACGTCGGGGCATACCCTGCCAACTTAGGGCAAACAAAGCAAACACATAAGATGATGGACGGAGTGCTGAAACTTTTCAGACACTCACCCCCAGTCACTTTTAGATCTAGGTTGAATCCATCATCATTCTTTTGCTCACTTCGCCACCCCAGTTCAGAACTAGCCATATGCAAATCAGTCTTGACCCTGTTCCTCAGAGGACCAGTCCAGCCCGAACTGCCAAGCCAGGTCTTCCCTGGACAGGAAACAAGCATCCTGGGACCGGTTTTGGGGTAACACCCCTCATCAGCCAGGCTAGCTTGAATCCCGTGGCAAAGTGAGCAAGGGACCCACGTCTGGGCATACCCTGCCAACTAGGTCTAGGTCTCCAGAGATTTGTGGTACCAGACACATACGGGTATTCTATGGATTCAGTGTGTGCACAAGCAGTGTTTAATTTGAGCTGGTGATTGGACCCACCGGCACTCATTTTTGGGAAAAGGTGCTTATTTATTCTCACCAGACTTTGGTCCAGAGCATGACAGTGAAAAACACAAAAAGGGAAAGAATGAGGAAAAGAAAGATGGAAAATCAAAGATAAAGGGGGAAAGCAGGGATGAAAAAGAACCACGTAAGAGTGGGATGAAGGGGCATGGAGCATCTTGTGGTGTATTACAGAGAGGCATAAGGTGGAATCAAGACTACGCAGCCGTGGTATTTACACCCCAATCCTTGATAGTGCTGGCTGTGTGTTTCTGAGCAAAACTTTCAGCCCACACACTTATTCTTTTACAAATTAAGCACCTCCCATGGGCAATAAACTGGGTGTAGTGTATTTTGGAACTTTAGTTGCAAGCAAAATGCCATATTATGGTACCTTCTTCTGGTCACAGGTATCACCTCTGGGTTGTAAGAAAACATATTACAATTATATATTTGTAAGCATCCTAGGGTTTATATCGCTAGTTGCCAGACCTTGCTCACCCTAAATGGCTGGCCACGAGATCGCTCTGAACATGACATTTGTCAGACTTTTAGCATTTATTTGTTTCCAAAACATGGTAATTTCTTTCAGGCTCATGCCGGAACATATCCCTGACAACACTTGAATGCCACCTTGGTCCCTAAGGGTCACCTGAGCATAGCAGTACCAGACATGCATGGATTTGGTATGGATTCTGTTGGCCCACAGACAATAAACTAGGTGCAGTGCATTTTGAAAATTCAGAAAGGAGCTGTAAGCAAAAAGTTGGCTCAGGGGACCAGTCATTTGGAAGCATGTATCACCCTCAAACTGTTTGGAAACATACAACTACCTATGTGTAATATGTACACATCATAACATTTCTATTGCTGAGTGCCAGATCTTTTTGCCCTAATTGGCTGGCTGGGACTCGCTCAACAATACATTTGTCAGATTTTGAAGATATCTTTTCCCCAAACCTGCACTCAATAGCTCCAGCCCACCAGGGAAATCCGCGATGGAATAAAATGTCAGGCAGGCACTGGTTTTCAATGGGTTTGAGCAGTGACCCACACACCATGCTTCCGGAAATGTGTTTGTTGGAGAAGATTAGGGATGCCTGCAGTATTTGGCTGCATGGTAGGCCGGCCGCCCAGGAGAGCCTACCAACCCCAGGTGTTTCTGGAAACTAGAGGCACATTGGAGTCCTCTATGCTGTGGCCTGCATGAATCCCAGCAAGTTGTATTACTAGACACCCCTTGCAAATGTCAAAGTATGCGGAAACCCCCCACACAATTTCTTGCCTTTTCTTTGATAAAAAGCTTGAACTTCAAGCAAATGTTCGACCATCAATTGTTTCACACTTCTCCTCATACAAATGGTACCCGTATGTAGTATTCTATGATGCTGTCTTGTTGATAGTATGATGTCACAGTGTCAGGTGCATGCTCAGAATGTTACTGTTCAAAGGTGGGATTGTAACGGCTACTTGAATGTGATTGCTGTACCTGGCAAGTGATGATCTACAGCTGTGTAGTTCCTAACAATAAATCTTTACTTCAACTTGACCGTGTTGGAGTGAATTACTACAATTTTCTGGCGACGATCAGACTACACAGCGGAACCCGCAGTGTGAGCCTATCGCACCTTTCAAACCTTGTCAACTCTATTGGCCATCTTCAGCTCTCAAGCTACTGCTCACTCAGCTTCTCATCACATTTTTTTTTTTTGGGTGTCATTTTTCGTCACTTGCCTGTGTTGCCTGTGTACCCGTCCGGCTGCTCAACCGAAGACCAGTGGTGATCTCCTTATCTCTCCAAGGCGGACTCCAGTTGTGCCTTTCTTCTACCGACGGAGCGGACATTTCTGAGGGGCGGTACCTTTCTGTGGCATTCGTCTGCCGACGGAGTCTCCAAGACTGCCTTCAGGGGTGCTGCTCTTCGTCCTGTCGTCATTTTTGGACTTGTTTGTCAAGCTTTGGGAAATTGACTTTCCTTTGCCGACGGAGCCTCCGAGATCGCCATTGAGGGTGTCATGTTTCGTCCTGCCGTCATCTCTGGACTCGTTCTGTGAGGATTTGGAAAATTTTATTGGCTTTTCTTGTTTCCTTTTCCCGTCACGGCAGTTTCCTTGCGCAGAGGGCGTGCACTTGTGACACTCGCGCTTGTGCATGCGCATTGAAACGTTCACGTGACGGCTCTCTAGAGTCCTCCTCCATGTTGCTTGACGATGCTGTCATAGCAACCATCTCCATTGTTTAGGGCGGCTTCCATTCAACATCGTTGCCACAGCAACCATTTTATTTATACCATACGCAGCAACATCATTTCAATCAACAAAGCATTTCTTCGATATTGTAGCCACGGCAATCACTTCGTTTTCTTTCTGCCCCAGATCTGTTTTTAGCGCTGCTGCATGTTTTTCACCCTCCAATCTGCATCGTGGGTTTCTCCTTTCAACACTGTCCACAATATGTGAGTATTGCGAATCCCGGTGATTCGCACACCATTTTTTTAACTTTCTACTGTTTTCTCATTTCGTTACCAATTTGTGGATCCCAGTGATTCACACACTTTTTATGTATTTCAACTACTGGTGGATCGCAGTGATTCACACACTTCCTGCTTGGTATACATCGTGCTGCTTTATCCTGCTTTTTCTGCGTGGATCTCAGCGTGGATCTCAGTGATTCACACACTACTTCTTTTAATCTTTAAAAATTCTGCGTACTTTGTTTTCTCTCCATTCTTCAAACTTGTTATATTGCATTCTTGTGTATTAATTCTATTTTTTCTTCTGCCATGTGTACCATGCAAGCTGTTTCTCCACCTTCGTCTTTTCTAGACAGTCCTGCGAACCACCTGTTAAATGGGAGGTCTGGTTTGATGCGTTTGAAACTTATTTAGGTGCCACTGGAGCTTTAAGATTTGGTGCTGAGAGAAAGAAGTGTCTATTACTTCACTCTTTAGGTTTTGAGGGGAGGTCAAATTTTAAACATTTACCAGATTTGACTTTAGCAGATAATGAAAACATTGATGAATACCAACAAACTGTACGCAAACTCAAAATACGCTTTGACAAACAACCAAGTTTAATGGTTCTGAGGCATAAGTTCTTTAAGAGGAAACAATCGGATAGTGAAGATGTGGATGCTTATGTTTCTGTTCTTAGGAGGTTGGCTTCAGTTTGTATATTCGAGAATTTCACTGAACAGCTCATCAGAGATCAGTTTGTTTGCCAGTGCAAAGATTAGCATATTAGACAAAAGCTTCTTGCAATGGGTAACCCGTCTCTCGATGAGACCATTAAAGTAGCCAAAAGCATCAAAATTTCACAAGTTTCATTGAAAGAACTTGATGAAAAACCTTCTGAAAATGTTAATGCTGTTGGAGTAACCAATAGAATAAAACAAAAATCGGTCAAAAGCAGTAACATCAACACCACCAGATATAAATCTGATTTTAGCATCCCAAGCAATGTTTGTCTCCGCTGTGGAAACTCTCCTTACTCCAAGGGTAGTAGATGCCCTGCTACTAATGTTATATGCAACATTTGTAAAAAAAATGGGTCATTTTGCTAAAGTTTGTCTTAAGAGGAAATTTCAAAAGAAAACTGTAGCTTGTGTTGTAGAATCTGATGACGACTCAGACTCTGAAATCATCTCTGTCGTCTTGGATGATAATATTTCTTCCAGTAATGTGATGACTGAACCTGTAACTGGTAATCCTTCTTTTTGTGTTGACCCCATCGTCGAGATACAGGTTGGAGATAAAAAACTGCAGCTGTTGGTAGATTCCGGTGCTAGGATCACCATGATAACTCAGAAGTTGTTCACACAAACATATGGTGACAGGGAGTTATTGCCTCCTGATCGCTCACCAGTCTCTTATGAGGGACGCAAAATTGAACTATTGGGTTTTATTGAAGATGTCTTGATGTTCAAAGGCAAAAGGATCAGAGGCAAAATTTATGTTGCTGTCAAGGGACTCAACATTCTCGGGTGGTTCCACCAGGGATTGGTTGGGATGAAACTCAAGCCAGGCACTAAAGAACAAGTTATGCTAGTTACTTGTGAAGAAGAGGGCACTAAATGGAAAACTGAGTTTTCCTCTGTTTTTGGTGATACGCTTGGAAAAATATCCGGATTCAAGCATAAAATCATTGCAAGGGATGGTGCGATTCCAGTCAAGCACAAACTCAGAGGTGTCCCATTTAGTGTAAGGGATGATCTTAACAAAGAACTCAAGAGCTTGTGTGACAAGGGTATCATCGAACCAACAGAATCATCTTTGTGGTTGTCACCTTTGGTTGTGGCCCGCAAGCGAGGTGGACGTGTGTGTCGACCTTAGATCCCTCAACAAGGAGATCTGGGTTGATTCTCACCCTTTGCCTAAAATCAATGATCTGTTCATGTATGTAAAGGGTGCTCAAGTGTTCTCCAAGTTAGACCTGGCAAGCGCATACCATCAGATCGAACAGCATCCCGACTCGCGCTCTCTCACTGCTTTTGTGTCTCCTCTTGGAACGTTTCGATATCGAAGGATGCCTTTTGGTCTAGCTTCCGCTGCATCGGTGTTCCAGAGAGTCATGCAGAATCTTTTGAGGGAGATTGAAGGGGTGCTTGTTTTTCAAGATGATGTGCTGATATATGCCAAGGACAATGATTCGCACGACTCTATCCTTAGGAAGGTACTTAACATTTTCAAGAAAAACAGAGTTGTTCTTAAGACCGAAAAATGCAAGTTTCTCTGCAAAGAGATTGAATATCTTGGTCATTTGCTGTCACATCAAGGTATTAGACCTAGACAAGGACTTGTCGATGCCATTTCCAATGCTTCTGTACCCAAAGACAAGACTGGTGTCAAGTCTTTGTTAGGTTTGTTTGAATATTATTCAAGGTTTATCCCTAATTTTGCTTCCATTGTTCGACCCATAAACAATTTACTCAAGATGGGAGTCAGGTTTGAATGGTCTGAAGAATGTGATCGTGCGTTCAATGAAGTCAAGTCTTCTTTGAGTAGTAGTGATGCCCTCAAGCCATTTGACCCTGAATTGCCTTGTTGTATAGCTGTAGATGCTAACCAAGTTGGGTTGGGGGCCATTCTCACACAAAGTTGTGGAGACAAAGAAAACACTGTTGCTTTTGCATCAAGGGTGTTGAGGAGTGCTGAAGTTCAATATTCCGTTATTGTAAAGGAATTACTTGCTTGTTTGTGGGCCTTTGAAAAATATTGTCCGTATGTCTGGGGAAGACGTTTCAAACTAGTCACTGACCACAAACCTTTGGTTTCCATTCTGGGCTCAGGTCCTAGTAAGTGCTGCACACCCAGGATAACTAGAATGGTTAGCAAGTTGTTACAATACCAATTTGATGTCTCACATAATCCTGGAGGGAGAAATGGAAGGGCAGATTTTTTGTCCCGCTTCCCTCAAAGTAATGATGGATGTGAAGGTACCAGTTTTCAAGAGCTGTGTGAGGAAGATGCCGAAGATTGTTTTGTGGCTGCTATGGATATATCTGATCTTGTTGTTGGATCAGAAGAGGATTGGAGAGCAGCCTTATTAGAGGATAACCTTCTTCAACAAGTGTGTGTGTTAGTCAGGGAGGGGTGGCCTAGAGAAAAGGTATTGTCCCCTTTCTTACAGCCTTATTGGAAAGTAGAATCTGAAATCTCACTAGAGGATGGTGTACTCATGAGATGTGATAAACTTATTCCACCTCACTCTGTCAGACCCACCATTGTCAAGAAAGCTCACGAAGGACATTTAGGTGTCACTCTCACTAAACGTCGTGTTTGTGAGGACTTCTGGTGGCCAAGTATGGATGCTGAGATAGGTGTCCTGGTGGAAAATTGTCCTGTGTGTTCAGCTGAGAAAACCTTGAAAGTTGTCACTCCACCGCTTTCGCCAGTTGAATGTACTTCTGGTCCTTGGGTTAAAGTAGGTGTCGATATCGTGGGTCCATATGATGTTTTACCTTTTGGGTGGAAGTACATTTTAGTGCTTATGGATTATGCATCGAAATGGCGTGAGATTAAAATAGTCAAGGAGGCTAGCTCTGCCAGTGTCATCAACTTTTTGAAAGAAGTTTTTCTGAGGGAAGGTTTTCCCGAGTTCCTTGCTTCGGATAATGGGACTCAATTTGTGAGTGAGTTTGAGGTTTTTTTAACTTCCAGTGGTGTGAAGCATTTAAAAAGTTCCCTTTATCATCCACAGACCAATGGCCTAGTAGAAAGAATGAACCGTGTGGTAGGTGAGTGTGTCAGGTGGGCTGTGGGAGTTAGGCATGATGTGGTCAAATCTTTAGAAAGCATGCTTTTGTTTTACAGGACCACGCCTCACTCATCCACAAAGATTTCCCTGTTTGAGCTCTTAAGGGGTAGGAGGGCCAATACGTGCTTCAGGCCCGGATGGATGATCAAATGGATTAAATCTGAATCTAATGTGGACTCCCTCATGAAAATTGTCAAGGTGAATTCTGAAATTGTACAAAGCAAACAGAAAGGTTGGTTTGGCAAAAAGAAGGGTGCCAAAGTGGTTCCTCTGGCTGTGGGCAATTTTGTTTGCATCAAGATTCCTGTGCATGTCAAGAAAGGGAAAGGCAAATATGGTGAACCAATTAAAGTTGTAAAGATTGGAAACAATGCAGTTCAAGTGGAGGGAGGCCACTGGTGGAATCTTTCCAAAGTTGTCAAGGCAAGGTCAATCTCCTTGTCTAATAACCAAGATGGTGGTACCTGATTCTTGTGAACGTAGAAGGAGTTCAAGAGTCATTGTTACTCCAAAAAGGTTTCGTGAATGAACTTTGTTGTTTATCTTTGGTTTGTTTTCTTTTGTTCTCTTTTGTTTTTCCGTCTTGTTTTTTTTCTGTTTTTCACATTTTGTGTTTTGCAGGAGAAGGGGAGGTATGTAGTATTCTATGATGCTGTCTTGTTGATAGTATGATGTCACAGTGTCAGGTGCATGCTCAGAATGTTACTGTTCAAAGGTGGGATTGTAACTGCTACTTGAATGTGATTGCTGTACCTGGTAAGTGATGATCTACAGCTGTGTGGTTCCTAACAATAAATCTTTACTTCAACTTGACCGTGTTGGAGTGAATTACTACACCGACATGTGAGCGTGGTCCTATTGAATGGGACATGACTAGGACACCATCGTGACCCTTTGAAGACCACCTTGACTCCATATTGACTTCATATGGTCACATACGTGGCCTGTTCATGTCAATTACGATAAGCCCAATCAATATTGGGTTGTGGGAGTTTTACTGTTATCCGCACATTGCAAAGCCTTCTGTCACATAGTGTGAGGAAATCCTACTTTAACCAATATTTGACCTGTGCAGGGAATATTGGGTAAGAAAAAGTGGTGAAATCCTTACAAGCTGCACAGGCCACTACTACTCAAGGTATCTAGTGTTCAAACATTTCTTAGGTTGGTAGGTTTCCATAGATGCTGATCAATTAACCCCAAGCCCAGATGTGCTTCTGTGCCCCAGCAAAGAGCCAGGCACTATTTTGGCACTGAGAATGTTTTTCCAAATAGCGTCCGAGGACCTAGCTTGGGTGCCCATTTATATATGTGTCTGCACCCTATCGAGGAGCCAAGTGCTATTTGGATATTTTCCGAGGCAGAGAAAAAATAAAGCATCCTGGCTCACTGCTGGGGTGCTGACGTGTGTGTGTCTGCACCCCAGTGTGGAGCCAGGCAAGGTTTGGACTTTTTCTGAGGCCAAGAAGAAATTCAAACAGCATCTGTGCTCCATGCTGGCGCGCAGACAGTGTGTGTCTGTGCCCCAGCGAGGAGCCAGGCTCTACTTAAAATACCACTCTGCTATTGAAATGCCAGATTAGCGGTTGTCACGGATGGGCAACCATCAGTATTCAAACACGGACTTATAAGAAAAGATGGCAGATGCATGAAGCAAGGAGCGGGACAGTAGGTATCACCTTTTTAGGGTATTGTTCGAGAGGATGTCAGGCTAGTTTTCTACTCCCAGCCTTTATGAGAGAGATGATCACCTGGTGACAGATAGATGCACAGTCTAATATTAATGTATGTAGAAATGTCAGGCCATTTCAGACGAGCTGAAATCCTATGCAAGACAGATGTGAGCAACCGGCCTGATAGGAGAGTCAGTGCTACAGGTGCCTTCCCAAAAGGAGGCCCAGTTCCAGCAGGTCAAGCACTATAAACCGTGCAAAGGGGGAGGCTGATACTTAGCCATAGTGAGCTCAGAAATACTAATTCGTAAAGAGAACAGTTTCATTCCTCCATGAGAACACTAGCATAATACTGACCAATGCAATAGAACTGACAAACAACCAAAGTGCCACTGAATGGTAAAGACATCACACACTGGACGTCCGGGGAGTGGGGCCTGTACCCTTGAAATTGAGTTTTGCTCAGTGGATCATTCCCAAAATAGCTGTTGTCGCAGGTCTTACCCTGCCACACTGCCTGGCCAGGAGGACACAGAGGACCCAACTGGCTGTGGCTACTGACCTCAAACAGCGAAGACAACATAAGTGCCTCTTCCGGTTGAGTAAACAAGCATCAGGAGCATTTTGGACGCGTTCAAGGGCCCAACTGGCCATTGCGCAGGCACTGTGTTCACTGGTCTCAGTCCGACAATCTGGCGCCAGATGAGACGCTCCAATGGCGAACACTTGTGGAGCAGTGGAAGTGCCTACCCCTATCAATGCCTGGTGGGATTCCAAATAGGTGCCTGGGCACCACCCTTCAAGGGCATGAGAAGGGGCTCTGCACAGGTGAGACTGGGGCAGTGACAGTGCTCATCATGGGCTAGAAAGCACATGCATGGATGCAGAGATGTGCTCCTTGATGTTGAGGGACACGCCTGGGTACCACCTCGGCTCCAAAACTTCTATCCTTGAGCAGCCACCTAGCCTTATCTTTCCAAAAACGAAATTTAGTGTCACTCTACGAAACTTTGCAGATATCCTGAAAATCAGGCATGGGTCAAGTCCTATTTCACCTAAGCTGTACACCCTTGATTTTAAAGGCTGTTTTTCATACTGAGGCCCAGATTTCGTAAAACCTGTGCAACACATGGCTGTGTTCGAATCTGCAGAGCTGCATTGCAAAAAAAAGTACAATTGTGCTGACCATGTTTACAAACGGCTGCACACCAATTACATAATTGGGAGGGAACGCGGTAAAAAAAAATGTTCCTGAGTGATGTTAGGCAGTGCTTACTTTGTAAAATATTAAGTGCCAGGGCTCTGACCAGGAGGCCACTGCAGCTTGCACCATCTATCGCCCTTGTCATCGCTGCCAAAACAACTACTAACCATCTCTCTCGCATGTAAATGCGACAGTTCAGATTATTCCAGGTCCCCAAAGCTAAAGGAATGGCTGGGGAGGCAAGGATTAGCAATTTTAATGTTTATTGTATTCCTAAAATACCGTTGTTCTGCTCATCTCTAAATTAGATGAGCAGCGCCACCATGTGGTGGACTGTTCTAAGTATGGTGTTGACAATTAGGTGCGGTGCCGAGCACAATAAAGTGCCGGTGCTTAGCACCGGAAAGCCCCGGCTCAAGGTGAGGGAGCGGTGTCTCACTTGAGATTTCTACTCAAGAGACACACTCTAGTAGATCTTTCTATGTGCAGAATACGTAAATCGTATAACATGTGTAACTTCACAGAAATTACACACAGGACGAGTAGGAAAATAATCTTGTAATTTTCCTTTTGCCCATTGTTGGCGCTTGCCTTCATTTGGCGCTAGAAGTTCACGGAAAAGCTGGGCCATTTTATAATATGCTTGCATCACCTTGACAAGATAAAAAATGTTTGCACACGAAAGTTGACTTTACGCTTCCATTTGCGCCCCTTTGCGATATGTAGTGCCGCTTCGTGTTGCGCATGAGTGTCAGTGTAAAAGAATATTAAATCTGGATCGGAGTGGGTAGATTGCAAGTACTTTTTCCTTACAAAAACAACTGGACACATTGTTCTGTTAGCACTGGCGCTTCTCTTTAGATAGATGGCACAGCAATACATTTAAAGGAATATTTACCTTCGGGTTTTAATTTACTCTAAACTCAGCCCAAATAGCAGAGAAAATTCTCTATTTACCGGCGGCCGGGCAAATAGCCGCTTCCTTTATTTAAATATAGCATTATCGATTGTTCAACTAATATGTTTTCAATACCCACGTTAGAATTATAAAACCAAAGAACTGAATAAAAAATTAAGGAATTACATTTCAAACGTGCAGTCTGCAGCAATCAGAATACAACTACAGACACCAACAAAACAAAGCAAGAAAGTCCACCCCAACTGCAGGTAATGCAGCTTCGCCTGGGACGACTCTTGGTGGCCCCCGGCCCTGGGCACCGCGCCCAAGCCAACGGACCACGCACGCAACCTGGGCTTCATCCTGGACTCCTCCCTGTCGATGACCAGACAAGTCAACGCCGTCTCATCTTCGTGCTTCAACACCCTGCGCATGCTCCGCAAGATCTTCAGATGGATCCCCACTGAAACCAGGAAGACCGTCACCCAGGCACTCGTCACCAGCCGACTGGACTATGGGAACACCCTCTACGCCGGAACCACAGCCAAACTTCAAAAAGACTCCAGCGCATCCAGAACGCCTCCGCACGACTCATCCTGGACATCCCCCGACACAGCCACATCACCAGACACCTGAAAGACCTGCACTGGCTCCCCGTCAGCAAGAGAATCACGTTCAGACTCCTCACCCACGCACACAAGGCCCTCCACGACCTGGGCCCCAAGTACCTCAACGACCGCATGACCTTCTACACGCCCACCCGCCAGCTACGATCAACCAGCCACGCCCTCGCCACCGTACCACGCATCCGCAGAGCCACCGCCGGAGGAAGATCCTTCTCCTACCTGGCAGCCAAGACCTGGAACTCCCTCCCCACTCACCTTCGGCGAACCCAGGACCATCTCTCCTTCAGGAAGCAGCTCAAGACCTGGCTGTTCGAGCAGTAACTTACCCCCTCCCCCAGCGCCTTGAGACCCTCCCGGGTGAGTAGCGCGCTCTATAAATGCCGTGATTGATTGATTGATTGATTCAGTACTGAAAATCAGCATAAGTGCTTCATGGCACCAGAAATTTTAAGTGCATTCTGTGATGGTGCCAAAGACTACAGCGAATTTCAGAAGCTTTCTGTGGGCTTACTTCTGAGCGTCTGTTGCATAAAACGCCGGTTTTAAGTATTTGGTTTTCGATAGAATTAATTATCACGTAGGTTTTGTCACCATACGTTGCTGGGCTGATTGCAATAGTCAGTGCTTAATTTGTGCCGGTGTTTTCCGGGCTCGGCACCGGCACCTAATTCTCAAGACTGACACTTCATGACAGTCTACCCTAGTGATACTCAAAGTACGGCCCGGGGGCCTCTTGCGGCCCTCTTGACCTTTACATGCGGCCCCCCTGGTGAACAGCAGCACAAGCTGCTGTTTAGTGGCTGAGCAATAATATTCAGAAAGAAATGTTAAATAAACGGACCAGCATTTATTAACCTGCAAATAAATGTTTGCCCACTTATTTAACATGTTTTTACACCTCTTTACACAATCCCTGACCCACCCAGCCCCCCAACCGCCACCCTGCTGGCATCAGTGCGGCCCTCGGTCACACCACAGACTGTACTTTGCGGCCCCTGGGCAAATGTTTGTGAGTACCCATGGTCTACCACATGGTGGTGCTGCATGGCTATTTTGAAACAGAGTACATGAGCCCAGCGTTTATCAATTCAATACCAGTGCACACAGGACAACTTTATGTGACCTGAAACAATTCAAATGGTCACATTTGTAGGAATGTGATGGCATTTCGCTGTACTGGCAGGGGCAGTGGGTGATCAAATCTGCAGCAGCTTCCTATAAAATACTCTGGGCCCTGGCACTTATTTTTCTACAAATAAAGCACTGGCAATAGTCCAGTTATGGTGGTGCAAGTAGGCAGCCAGGTGACGGCAACCCGTGAAAGCTTACCAGGCATGATGCTCTATTCAAGGAGAGAGATCTACATAGCTATTCCATGGACCATGTGCTGCAGCAGACTGGCAGCGAGAGCTGATGGGAGGGAGTGCAGGTATTCATTTTAAACAAGGAAGCGGGACAGTAGAAAGCTATTACCTTTACCGAAACACTGATGTTGCTATGGCAGTGTATGGATTGAAGGATAGAGAACAAACTTGCCTTTCTAATAAATTAAGACAGCTAAATAATGCCCACGGTTGATACAAGATGTCATTTTTAGGTCGAGCCTGGGCTGCTGTATTTGTGTATGGAATTGAAACTCCGCCCGCTCTATGCCCATATTTTTTTTATTGGCTTGTGTCATTGTCCTTTGTAAATGCTGGTTTCTGATTCGTTAATAGGCTTGTTAGTCCCTCCTTAGTACCACCTTGTCTTCATTTGTAACCTCCCATGAGGACTGGCCGTTTTACTTCTGTTGTTACATGTTTTGTCTTATTTAGTATGTAAGCACTATTTTCTTTAATGAGTTTCTCCTACTGCAGGCAAGATATGCTTTCCTGCACCATTCAGCGCGCCATGCGCGCTTACACTTTCCAAGCAACCCGGGACAATGGCGGCTGCTTCTTTCGCATTTACAAGAGTTTGAGTTATTGGCATTGTAAATGACATGCCTTTTATTTATGTGTTAATTATCAAAACAGATAAATAAAAGGCATTGTCATTTACAATTCCAATAGCTTAAACTCTCGCAAATACGAGACCTATAGCATTACAAATACTTGTCATTATTACGAAGCAAGTCAAACAGTTGATTAAGGACAGAAGTAATTAAGTGGCTTACTAGATTTTTCCAAGAGCTCTCTTTATATAGCCCACTCTGAAATAACTACTTTTTACTAATTTCTATCACTACCATTTACCAGAAACAGGGCACCTTGGGTGAGCTGGGTGCCAATATTCCAGGGGGCGCAGAAGAGAGCTGCAAACACCAGCACATCCATCCCACTTGGTCTTAATCGTGTCCCATTAAAGACTTTGCAATCAGCCCTTAATATACCTCTGCGTAATTATTAGCACACCATCAACCCCTACCCTCCTCCCATTTTCCTCACACCTCCTGCCATCACACCACAGCAACCCCCACCCCCACAACAAACACCAAATTGTCTTTTCACCTAGGGCACTGTCCTGGTCAATTTGATTTAGGGCCCGTCTGTCCAGAAGTATATTTAGACACTTTCATATACAATTTATATTTAAACTCAATTATGACCTTCAAGTTGAGCACAAAATGAACTAAAATATTTTCTTGTAGAAAAACACCATTATTTAATAGTATTTTCACAGTTAGTAGCTGTAGAAGATGTAAGTGTAGTGGAAAGACTGGTAAACCTAACAGGAGCACCAAGCAAAAAGTGGAGGGTGCAATACCCATGTTTATTCTCCTTATTGTTGCTTCTCCTTATTAGAAGCAAGCTACACGGTCAGGTAAGGACAAAAGTCTTTAGGAGGTCCAGAAACTGTCTCTACAGTTAGTAGCTGTGGAAGATGTAAGTGTAGTGGAAAGACTGGTAAACCTAACAGGAGCACCAAGCAAAAAGTGGAGGGTGCAATACCCATGTTTATTCTCCTTATTGTTGCTTCTCCTTATTAGAAGCAAGCTACACGGTCAGGTAAGGACAAAAGTCTTTAGGAGGTCCAGAAACTGTCTCTCTCTTTTTTTTTTTAATCATCATCAGTGCAAGGTCCTTTAAGACGGCCAGAAGAGAGGAAGAGGCTACAATACTGCTGTGTAGCTGCAAATTATGTGCTACTTAATAGGAGATGCAGTACAGATCCTATGCTTTCCTGGGATGTGGGTCTAGTCCTAATAGAGCTGAATCATCTTTACTGCAGTACACGTTCAATAACGTATATAATGTAATTAGGATCATCATTATGCAAGGGTAGACGGTAAGACCTGGGAAGTACATTTAATTTATTTGATGATGATTATTTAAGATTTTCAATCTGCAGAGGAGTCGAAGAGCAGATCAGGATATAATTGACCAGCACTTACCTGTGCTATTCTAAATACAGGCGGTAGTACAGTTCTCAGGAAGGAACCCGGGGCCACGGTTCACCTGGCAGGAATGACTAGTTATAGTGCTTCAGAGCCACCAGTTACATTCAACCTAAAGACCAAGAGAGCACCTAGTCTACTAATTTGTAGCTTGCTTGCAATGTTTTGCCTCTAAAATGAATGTGAGCATCTGGGATCTAACATAAGGATGGGGAGCTTTGGAGCAAATACCTAGCAATATATATAAATAGGATTTATTACAGGCTAATCATAAGTGGAAACGAGGTCATGCACACCACAGGGGCTGGGATTTGCATAACGGCAGAGAACAAAGATAGCGACTGGAAGGAAGGAAGGTTACTGGGTAGCACAGTTTGGTTAGGAGATGGGATGGGCTAGTATGTGATAAGGGGTGTCTTGGTAGCATATAGAAAGCACTTTGGATTGAAAGCAACAGCTTGCTATTAACAACTGTCACATGATAAAGTCACAGGGCCCGATTCACAAAGTTAAACTGAGACGAAAGTCTAGCTTTATGACTTTTGGTATTCACAAAGGGCATTTACAAGTAGTAACGTTAGATTTGTGTCTCAGTTTTGGTCTCAGTTCAAGTTAAGACCAAAACCTAAGTTTAACTGAGACAAAAGTGTAACTTTACTACTCGTAAATGCCCTTTGTGAATACCGAAAGTTGTAAAGTTAGACTTTCGTCTCAGTTTACCTTTGTGAATTGAGCCCACAGCTTGGACGTGCTTATAGAGACTGCTGTACTCTGTGTATAGCTGCACCAACACTGAGACTGGGTAGGCATCAAACCAACCAGACGCAACAATTGGAGTCTTGCCTTTATCTAATCAAAATGGCGACCCACCCAGGAGTTACAGTGTAAAATAAATAAATGTGAGGCTGGAGCAGATAGTCTTCAGACATGGGAATGGATCTGAAAATCAGAGTGAATAGCAAATGTACAGGATACACAAAGATCAAGGGCAGTATGAAGAAACTACAAAAGAACGACGGAGACTAGGGACAGGAGCTACAATAGTAGTAGACGTAGTTCGAAATTCAGAGGCTAAATTCAAGTAATGAGGGAAAAATCCAAAGCAGAAGTCATGAGCAAGACTACAGAAACCAAAAGCTAGAATCATGACCTGGAATCCTAATATAAAGTGAAGACTCTAACCAACAGCCACTGGGGCAATGAATTCCCTATTGGTACAGGGAAGCAGTATTGACTGGGGTAACAAATGCCCTCCTGGCATACACAATCAAAGTACTCAAAACACTGATGCAGTTTTGGACTCAAGACAAAGGAGGTGGTTGCTGCCAACTTAGCAAATAAACTAACACTGAAATCCGGCATCAGCAAAACAGGAAGGCACGAAACAGAGCAAAGAAAGAAACGGCAGAAACAGAACAGAATGATGCACAAGGCAACCACAGAAAACACGACAAGGCTCTGCAATGTAGACAGCTGATAGAACAACGGCTGAAAAGAGAAAACAATATTTAGTAAGTACCTGCATCTCACACTAAGACGGCGTGGGAGTGGCAACAACACAGAACAGATGAAAGACCGCTCGAGCACCGAGCATATGAGAGCACTGTGCTATGTTTCTAGTATCATGCGACTCTGCTGGCCAGGTCATGGAATGACATGCCAATAGTGAAAGTCAACATAAGTGCATATCTTTGGTTCCTCCTGAAATGTTTCATATTGGTGAAATGTTGACTAGTAATGGAGGGCTTATATGTTACCGTATGGTGATACCCTGAACAAAGCCAGCAGGCATGACTTTTTAGTACTACATATCACGTTTGCTTGGGAACAATCATGGGGGTTTTGTAGGTTTAGGCTTTAGGGCCTACTTGTCACAAACCATTAAAGGTGCCTATGGTCTTGTTTGCCCTTGGGTGATTATTTGATCTTCACGACCTATCCTTAGTGTGTCCGCCCAGTATTGTGTAAGGCACTTTAGAGGGTGTCCCTGATTTTATTTCCACCTGTCCCACTGGGTATATTGGTAACTTTGTGCATAGTATTTTGTTTTGTATGTATTAAAGTGCTTTCCTCTTTAAAAGAAAAAAACATTGACGACATCCTTGACGAAGCTTGTACACCTGACATTTAGTACCACACTTCTGATTTTGTCTTAATCTAGACGTTTGTCATCCTTTCCATTCATAACTGCCAACCCAACTGCTATTGTTCCAGCTTGTTGATGAAAGTACACGTGTTATCTACAAGCGTAGATGGTCCTTTGTCATTTAATTTATTGAAATTTGTGTTAGGAATAAATAGGAACACTTCAGTTGTCTAGGCAAATGGCCAATTAAGGCTCACAAATAACAATGAATGGCAGGCCTTCTACTGACTCATCCGAAAAAAATAAGAAATTCTATGCCTGATAAACTTTTCCAAATGATTTTCTTCACTCTGATATCTTTATCTTGGCAAAGGGTTTCCATTGGAGCTGCTTTGAAACCTCGGATTTTCTACGTTTTTATGCACTACAAAAATTATTGGCAAATAAGTTTCATTTAAAAAATTTTTTTTTATTGATTTTAAAGGTACGTTAGACATATAATGCATCACAGTAGTGTACATCGTTAAAAATCAGTTGTAATGGAGGAGATATTCGTGCAAAAGTCCATATCTGAGAAAATCAGATGTTATAGCCACTGGGAAATGTGTGGGCGACAATACAATAGTATAACCAAGAAAAGAGAATGGTACAGCATACACTAAAGTGTAAAAGCCACCCCTGCAACTCCTTTGCATTGGGAATGTGTACTGTGAGCAATTCAATTGTGAAAAAGGCATTAAAACAACAAGAAAACAGAACAAAACCAAGGTTCTCCAAATCCAACAAAGAAAGTTGGAGAATACAAACAGCCACAATGTTGACATAAAAGTGCAAAGGAGCCAACAATCTAATCAGGAAGGATGGGGAGCAGTAACGAGGGAAGGTACTCCTCAAAGGTGTGCGGTCTATCTGATGTGTACAGAACATTCGTGGAGGGCCAGTGGGGTGGAGCTGAGTAAACATGCTGTAGGGGGAGTAGGGTGGGACTCAGTAGCGAGGTCTAGGAAGCTTCAATTGTCAAAAGTAAATAATCGCCATATATGCTTTGGTCTAGACGTTGGAGGTTGAAGGGAAGCGAAAGGTTCGCTGTTAGTATTGCAATATGTCATGCTGGATAGCCAATTTTTGACCACGGGCGGGTGCCTCCTACCCCAGTGTGGAGCAATCTCACGTTTGGACAATAGTAGGGCCATTGCAGTAAATCATCTAATGCGTTTTTGCTTTTTGGAAGATCTTGGACATAGCCCAGCAGAGCAAGGAGCGGATGAGGGTCGAGATGAACATCAACCATCCTAGTCAGGCGGGAAAACACCTCACCCCAGTAATTTACAATATGTCGACATATCCAAGCCATGTGAATGAAGTTTGCGTTCAATGATATGACATTTGGGGCATTAAGAGGATCGTGTATGGTCATATCTATTTTGATCGCTTGGAGTCACAAAGGCTTGTCGTATAAATTTAAAATGTACAGGTTTGTGATGGTGATTAAGTGAGACCGATCAAGTTTGCAAACAACAGCAGGTGGTCCATATCTTATCCGTCAGTGGAAGTCCTATGTCTGCTTTCCAGTGGGTTCTGAGCTTCGTATCATGAGTAGGCAAAAGGGATGCACTGGCGTGGGAGAGCCTTGAAACTAGTGGCCTACCATCAGTGTTGTTTATCACTAAGGTTAATGGAAGGAATTCACCTGGTGCTAGTGGGTATGCCAGTATGGCGGTGTGTAATGTACTATGTATGCGAAGCAGTCCATGACAGTAGCTGTAATGAAGCGAACATCTGTAGAGTGACTGAGAGCATGGCCATCAGGGAAGAGGTCCCCAAACATGTGGAGGCCATATCGTGCCATGGTACGTTTAACCAGGGTCTTGCACGTGATGGAAGCCAGGGGTCGTCTACCAGGTGTAAATCGGGTGAGTAAAGTAGTGTTCCATCCAAGATACACTGACGTTTACGCCATGCCCAACATGTAGTGGACAACGTTTGAATGTCTTTGGGATCGAGGAGGATACCCGCGGCAATATGGAAGCTAGTGGCATTGGAGTGGGGTGATCTATCTAAGACTTGGCATAAGGGAGTATGGCGTCCGGATGGAATCAGTGGCAGGCCTACTGAAGCTGTGCCGCCAGAAATTACAAGTGAAGGTGAGGTACACCAAATCCGGCTCTTTCATATGGGAGTGTCAATGTGTCTCAGCTAATGCGCGGGTGTCTGCTGGCTCAAATAGGTCTTAACAGCAGGCTGCATAGTGTGGTGAGAAAGAGTTGGTGAGCGGGATAGGAATATTGAGAAAGAGATAAAGAAATTTGGGGAGAATCAAGATTTTTATAATTGCGATTCGTCCAGCCATGAACAGCAACAGCTGCATCCAGTCGTCAATTTGTGCGGATAGTGCGTCGACAACAGGGCCATAATTAAACCGCACCACTTGTTCCTTATCTTGGTGTAGAAAATTGCCTAGTATTTAACTGGACTGTACTTAAATGGACACACCAAGTCAGTGAAATCGTGCATTGGATGGGTGTGGTGACAGCAGTAAGGGGGAAAAGGTTGGGTTTAGAACAGTTGATCTGAAGACCAGAATAGCCTCCAAAGCTGATCACCTATTGAAGAATTGGGAGCAAGTTATTTTCCGGGTGTTGTACAAACAAAAGAACATTATCTGTATATAATGAGGAGGAGATGAGGAGGGGGCCCGGCTTAAAATGTAGTCCACAATGTATGTGGTTTTTGTGGAGATGCTGGACCAGAGGGTCCAATTGGCAAATAAGTTACTGCAGGGAAAGTGAAATTCTCATTTCATCGTTAATGCTTGCTTGGGGCACCAGTCAGCATCCCAGGATCATCTGCCCTCTCCAAAGTGCTGGCTTGGATTGGAGTGCATAAGAGGCCTTTTGAAAGTTAGGTTTTTATTGGCTCTTGAGAGAAACAATATGTCCCTGTGCATGCATGTTAGCACTGAATTTTCCCTCAAACTCACAACATTAACATCAGAATGTATGCATGTCTGCATCATTGCACTATACTGTCATGTTGCCAGCACTGAGAACAAGCGGACTCATTAGACATAAGTGGAGCCTACATTCGTGAGTTAGGCCAGCCGGTCCACGCAATACAAGACCCCAATACAAATAAAGAACAGTGATAAAACTGCACAACAAGAAACTATGCAAATAAGCATAAACAGGAGCAATGAAAGTTTCTCAGAGAACAGTGGAAAGACAATCCATTTAAATAATCAGACAACGAAGTCAACAAGGCAGAAGATAAAGACAAGAGCAAACAGAGGAAGCAAATACCACCAATTCAACTGAGACAAATCTCGGAAAGGGATCATCCACATACTTACATCCAGATCAACTTCTCCTAACACTTGGGAGCTATATGCTACCAAGGTGTTTAGAATTGCTAGATTAGACGATTTTGACAACTTCATTGAGGCTTGAGGTCTGGAGAAATGGATGGGACCAAATATTGTCAACATTGAAGAATCTACTAGGCAACATGTTCTGCAAAATAATCAAAGAACTACCACCAGCACAGTCATCTACATGTCAAAAGGTATGAGAAGCCCTCGCACTAAATTTTCATCAAAGAAAAATTAATACTACGAATGATGCATGTTCAGCTTAGCATCGCAGGGAAATGGTGAACCAATGAGTGGATTCAGCTTTATCGTCTAGTCCAATACTGTGAATTCAACAAATTCTCTGACGAAGAAGCCATCAGGTTGCGAATCATTGAAGGATGTCAATCTGACTCTCTTTGACATTCTCTGCTAGGGAAGAGCTATTCTGTCAAAAAAATAAAGGACAAAGCATATATAAATGACCAAGCAGAGACCAAGGTATAAAAGAAGGAGAAGGCAAAGTGGAAAAGGGAGGATAAGCATTCTTGCCACTGATTCACGCACAGAAGAAATACCACAAAAGTCTTGCCCCAACATTCAGATCAAAAGACCAAAGCAGACACAGAGGAAGGAACCATAGCTCAGACACGAAAAGAGAACGCTATTGTTGTGGCCAACTATGCCCTCCTGTCCACACCTACCCTGCAATAGAACAACAATGAAGGAACTAAGGCAAAGACAATCACTTTGAAAAATGTGTAAAGGAAAACGCATAGGAATTTACTTAAAATCAAAGGACAACATGATATGGCACCATGCAACGGCTATGAGAGCAAAAAAAGCAGCAGTTTGTCAAGATGTCACTCAACATCATGTACCACAACAAGAACCAGGAGATCACCTTCCAGAGGTTCGAACGGCAGCTCAATATCATCTTCATTCCAAGAGGATGATGAATATCTATTTACGGTCTCTCACAAACACAGTGCAAGAAAAAAATACCCACATGTATATCTCCTCATGGGCAATTAACTAACTTGCTTCGTGTTAGACAGCGGAGCATCTTCAAATTATATTTGCATCACAGAATACAAGAAACTTAATTTGAAGGCCAATTGCACTAAACCAGTGTCAGTTTACACTTGAATTGTCAAAGAACCACGTCCACGCTTAGGCAAGTTCATAATACAACTCACAAACAAACATTGTAATGTTGAAACTGAAATATGTATAATATTGCTGACTGTCTTCTCAGCCCTGTCCAAAGCGGAACAATAACAACTATTTCTCATTCTCTAAATGGTAAATGGTAAATGATGACCTACATGTAATGTAACAACACCCAAAACTGCTCACAGGACTAAGAAAAATGAAAAACTTCAGTACAACTGCACATAAATGTACATGTCAAACCAGTAGCACAGCATCTCAGAGGAATACCATTTCACCTTCAGGAAACAGCAGAACTACAAGAACAATTAACAGCCAACATCATTGTGAGTTCATAGAGGCCACCTCCTTGATTGTCCCCACTGGTGGTGGTACCCAAATGAACCCAGAATACAATGTACGCTTCTGTGTTGACATGAGGCTACCAAAAAAAGCAATCCAATGGGACCTTATCTAACAGACATAATAATACTCCTCAATGGGGCTCGAGTATTCTCCATGTTGGACCTCAACAATGGATATTGTCAAGTCGACCTGCAAAAGAACTCTAGATGCATAACAATATTCACCATGCATCTTGGTCTGTTTTGATACTAACAATTTCGTTTTGGACTATCATCAGCTGCGGAGACATTCCCAGAAGCAATCCGAAGAGTCATCAGCCAGGTCACCTATGCATTAAACTATAGTGATGACATTCTAGTGTTTGGGTTTACATTGGAGGAGCATAGCCAAGCTCTCGAGCAAGTAAGCCCAGCATTGCTAGACACCAACCTGACTTAACATAGCAAAATGTGAATGTCACAAAACCTTCACGTTCTATGAGCATATATTTTTAGACAAAGGGATTCACCCCAACCCAGGCAAGTTCAAAACTGTTAATTAAACTCCAGCTTCGAAAGACATTCAGGGACATCTGGACATTCATGGGAAAGGCCAGCTACTGCACAAGGTACATAAGTTCAAGCAATTCATGGAAACAAGCCTTCCAAGACATACAAATTAAAGTCACAAGTGCCACTAACATGGCTACTTTGATCCAACTCTGTGCACTGAACTAAGAGTAACTATCCTGGTAGTCCTGTCAGCCATTCTGGTGCAGCATCACAGAGATAATGACTGTTGTCAAATCGTCTTGTATACTATCTGCAGTCTCTCGGACACTGAGAAATCATACTCGTAAGCAGAAAAGGAGAATCTGGCAGTGATGTGGGCATGTGAACATCACCACATTTTCTTGTATGGGAAACATTTCAACATAGTCACGGACCAACAAGCACTACTAGCAATCTTTGGAAATCCAAGAGCCAATATGCCACCTAGAATTAAATGGTGGGGAATCCGCCTGCGAAAAACACTCATACACTATCACTCACAAGCCTGGCAACCCAGCCAATTACATGTCTTGACACCCACTGATTGATAGAAGAAAAGTGTTATCAGTAGCAGAAAGTTACATCAATATTGTTACAAGTTAAGCAACCCCACCTTCCACGTCCCTGCAAACCATCGAAGAAGCAATAAAAACTGACCTCCCCCATTGGCAGAGATCAAAATAAGGACACAAGAAGGGCAGTGATGACACAGTAAAAAGAGTTCACTTCCAGAGGGAGTGTACATGAAAGAAAGTCTGCCTTTCGGCAAACCAGTGAACAGCTGGCTGCAACCACCACATATGGCCTTTTTCTATGAGACACAAGGATTGTAATCGCTCAGAAGACAGATAGCAGAACTAGCTGATGAAGGACACCGAGGGATAGAAGTGACTAAAAGAGCACTTAGTGACCTTATGTGGTTTCCTGTATTGAAGCAGATGGTGAAGAGCACCCTATGGGCATGTCGCCTGAGCTAGATAGCTGGTGACAGAAAGAAGCCACCGCCACTCCAAATGACTCCTCTTCCAGATGGTGTTTGACTTCAGTTGAATTCTTTGGACTGCCTCAGTCAGGCAAATATGCATTTGCAATGATGGATAAGTATTCATTTTTCCTTAATACAGAAAAACAGGCCACTTTGACCAACGCAAAAACAGTAATCCAGAGATTGGATGAAATATTTGTGGCTTGGCGCATCCCAGAAGTGAAAAATGACAATGAGCCTCCCTTCATTCGACATAAATTTGCTGATATTTGCCATGTATTTAGAATTTAAACAGCAGAAAGAAACACCACTATGGGCAGAGGCAGATGGCATGGCTGAGAGGTTCATGCAGACACTGAAGAAGACACCACCACAAGCAGAGAATGAACATTGGCCACTCCAGCAAACTTTGAACACTATACTGAGGGCCTACCAAAACATAACACACAGTATCACAGGCATGTGTCCAGCACCTCTAGTGTTTGGTCATAATAAACTCTGAATAAGGATACTGGGCTGGAATCACCACTTGAACCATGGCAAAATGCTCAGGTCTTAAGTTTAAATATGAAAAAAGGACCAAAAAAAAAAGAGAAAATAAAAAGTTAAGCTGATACTAAGAAGCAAGCCCACTTCCTCGATATCAAAGAAGATGCCTGGGTGCTGGTGAAACAGCACCAACTCCGAAAGTCAGGCCCCAAATATGACAACACATCATGCAGGTGACTGCTAGGATAGGGGCCATGATGACCATGAGTGCAGGAGAGAAGCAAGTCCCTCGCAACATATCCAACTTCAAGACCTATCATCAATCACTGGAGCAGCAGGATGATCATGGGATGACACCCACAAACTTGGACAGAGAAGTTGAACCAGCTGTATTTGGTGGGATGAAACAAACCAGATAACGAGCAATTACAGGCAAAAGCTCAAAAGGTCCACATGGCTAACTTAAGAAATGTAATCTGAAAAGGCTAGAAGTGTGCATTATTCAAAGTGAGTGGTAGATGTCAAGTCACCAGATTGTGCCATTGTGATCTTGGGGATCACAAAGAGGTCAGCATACCAGCTGAAGTGACCAGCATACAGGAAGTGTGGGAGGGAACTAGGGAACATTCACACAAGAGACATGAAGTAATATGCACATCGAGAAAATCAATTGCCCCTGCAGGAATAAACAATTCTACAATCATCAGTGCGTGCATTCTTGACTGTGTGCCAGGACCTGGAACACGACACATACCATTTTACTGTAAATTTTCATAAAGCGCAACTCTAGAAAAAGATATCAGCACACTGTAAAATGCAGGGGCGGTTCCTTCGTGTGGGCGGTGGGGCGTTGTCCCCCTGATTACTTTCAGCAGTGGCACTGGCAGCTTTGAATAAATAAAAATAATAAAAATGTGCGTCTAGTGTGTGTTCAGTTTCAGCCCCCGGCAGTCAGACAGTCAGCTGTCTCAGCCGCGGGTCGGTTACTCATGATGACTCATCACGTGATGGGGGTGGGGTTATAACCAGAACAGCAGCAGTGAGAAGCCTTTGATGGCAGCCTACTGCCCAATGCGCATGTCGGGTTGGCCGGGTGCCTTTCCCTGGCCAGCCCGACATGCGCAATCTTAAGCATTGCCGCCTGTATAATTAAGGAGCCAGGGGGATCGATGCTGCATCCTCCCCGGTCTCCTAATGAGCGGCGGGTTGTGCTGCCCAGGCCAATCCAGGCGCTGCTCTAGCAGCGCCTGGATTGGCTGTTTAGCACGTCTCTAGGCAGAGAACGCGGAGCCTGAGACTGGTGCGTGTCCACAGAGCTGGGGAGCAATGTTCACCAATCACTGCATGGCTTTATTGTGAAGCCGTGCAGTCATTGGTCAGAGATCTCAGCCTCTCTCTCGTCTCTCCTCCTACCCTCTTCATTCACGCTCACGCCATTATATGCAAGGGAGTGGAGCAAGAGAGTCGAGAGAGAGGAGAGCTCTCTGACACAGACAGTCCTCCTCCTACTCTTTGATGATGAGAGCCTGTCTTTTGAGGATTCAGAGTCTGAAGAACAGAAGTGAAAAGTACAGAGTCCGAGTGAGTACTCTGCGTTTAATTAAAACAACTGCCACTGGTGACGCACCACGTTGTGTGTTGGACTTGGCCTAAGGCAGGCCACGGACATGGTCCCTCCCTGCTCCCTAGATCTTTGAATCTCACATCGGTCACTCACGGTTCATGATTTTCACTATCACTAGTAGTGATAGTGAAAATCATGAACCATGAGTGACCGATGTGACCGTCCCAGTTAGTGTGGCGGTGGCGCAGGACTGATGTGGTGGCGTGCATGCCATAATCTATCGTCGACGCCAAGGAGCACAGCTGCCGACTTCGGAGGGGGTGTTGAGCCAACGAAGGCGAGACTTGAACCTGGTTCCCCATTGGGGAACCAGGTTCAAGTATCGGCAACGTTGGCTCAATCAACACCATCCTGTGATTCTGGGGCGGGCCTCTGGGCAATTTAGTTTACCTTTATCTGGTGCACTGTGACTGCACCCATAAATGTTTCTGAAGGCAGCTGCTAAGCCCTGCTGGCACGCACGCGCGCCTCCGAGAAGTATTGCAGCAGCGTGTATGCTTCTCGGGGCGTGCCAGCAGAGCCTAGCTTCAGAAACATTTCCATCTACAAGAAATGTTACGTTTTTTAAGCTATGGCCCTGCTGGCTGGCACGCACCGAGAAGCATACACGCTGCTGCAATGCTTCTCAGAGGTGCTTCTCGGAGGTGCGTGCCAGCAGGGCCTAGCTTGAGAAACATAAAATTTCTTGCATTTAGGAATGTTTCTGAAGCTAGGCCTTGCTGGATGTGGCGTGCCATAATCCTAAGCAGAAAGAGCTGCCGTCAGAGGCCCTGGCCTGGGGCCGGTCGGCTGGCGAGGGCTGGGGGAGGGATGGTTCATTGGAAAGAAAGTTGGAAAACGACACAACAAGCCAGTCCATGCGCGTAAAATACGCCAATGCCACCTGCATGATATCACAGAACGTGGACAGTCTCCTCAATATGTGCCTGTCCTAATAGTAGAGAGAAATAACTATCTCGAAACAAGAGTATTTCATGACAGTGACACTCGTACAAGACATATCTCACACTTCGGCATGCTGTTACCACAGCAAGTACACAATAGTGGCGTCACGAGTACATTCCTAAAATATTTGAATTTCGTACTCCTATGGTCTTTGTCAAGGTTTTAGATGCAATAATACATATTGCGATTGAAACAATGAGTGGAGCATTATGTCAGTACCCATATAGTGATTCATGTGTCTTCATTTTACCACCTGTGCATTCAGTGGCGGCTGGTGACATTTGAAAGTGGTGAGCGTAAAACTATTGTCGTACTTCACTGCGGCGAGCGTGCGTAGCGAGCGAGCCTGAACTACTTACGGGGGATTCGGGGGGTTTCGCCCCCCAAGAAAATTTTGAAAAAAGAGTGGGCAAATGGTGCATTTTGAAGCAAACCAGAAGGTGTGAAGAACAGCTCAGTCAATACTACTGTGCGTTCATGCAGGGAATGGAAATGGGCCTCCATACCCACAGATTAGTAGAACATACATCTATAATTGGGGTTCTGAGCACCCTCGCACCCTTGGCACAGGTGCCACAGCACCTGCTGAACTATTAATAGCTACTCCCCTAAAAGCATGTGATAAATGATACAGCATCGTCAATGAAAAGTGGCAACTTTTAAGAGGGAGTCTTTGAAATAAACTGAGAATGACTTTGCAGTATTACAAAAAAATATATAAAACCTAAAAAAACGGCTTCTGTTGATAGGTGCTTTATCAATGCGCAGAGTGGAATAGTTGTTTAAGTACGTCTGTCCTTGCGTGGTCATGCTAGGCTCTGTATTGCTCAGTACTTGCCAGGCCTACTTTCTAGTGCACAGTGAAGAAAAAATATTAAACATGTCGATTTAATTGGACAAATCCCTCTGCTGACACAGGTTTTTAAGGTGGCTCATATGGAGCGTGTCCGCCTGATGACCAGAATTTATCTGCTTCATGGCCTCCTGGAAAGCAGCCATGATGACTATGAGCCAAGGGATGGGAGAAACACATGTGGTGTGTTTAGTGTCTGAGGCGAATGTTTCACTCTGATGCTAGTCTTCCTGTGTAAACTGAAATTTACTGCGTATTGTTCTAACAATGGTGTACATTTAGGAGTTCTGCTATTTTAGCTGTGATGTGTACAACTGAATGTACTTCTAATGAACATGATACTGTGAATTCTCCACCTCAAACGACTGCAACAAACAACAAGAAGGCTGTTTGTTGTAGTTGGTGATTGCTCAAGGACGATTCTAGTCCACTGTTTATGATACACTATGCCATTCTTTACAGAGACCAACCCTATCTAAACAAGCCATAGTCTGGCTCCAATAGGAATAGTCTATCCCAAACTGCCAAGTCCCCCTACAGATGGCGACACACGCGACCCAAGCCACATTTGGCCTACTTAGTCCTCATCAGTGAAGTATAGCTTGTGTTTTTCTCAAGCTATGGTTTGGGTTCTGTCACATCTGTGGTCCCAGCACGCTAGTGATGTAGGTTGTTAATTTAACTGCTGACCCTATAAAAATCTGCTTTCTCAACAGAGCTCTCCAGCTCACATGCAGGCTATGAGCATATGCCCCGGAAATCCCACTTTAGGGCCTTCCCAATGGCAATTTCCCCTTGACACTCGCAGAACTAAGACACTGACAAGACAAAAATATTTCAATGCTGGGCGACTTATTTGTGGATGGCCATCTCCTCAATTTTGAGAAGCTCACTACTGAACAGGGTCTTCCAGCAGGACAATTTCTACTGTACTCACAGCTCAAAAGGATCAGTAATAAGCTGTGGAGGATTACCCATGAAGCACCACAAACCCACGGAGTACTACATAAATTATTAACAGTGCTTGAAGGCCGACACTTCGTTACCTGGCTCTATAGGGCCCTGAAATAACATACTCTGATCCAATTTACGCGACTTCGTGAGACCTGAGAAACAGATAGCAATCGGGATGGGAATGCACAACTCGAAGTGGTTAAAAGCATTAGACTACCCACACCCATTCTCCAGGAACGCCCGGTTAAAAAAATACAATTCCCCATGTACATAGAGCTTATCCCACGACAGCCGGATATACCAGTCGCACAACTCATGTTCCCTCGATGCTGCTCGAACTACGCTGATCTATGACACATCATATGATATGGGACTATTCCTCATTACACCAGTACTGGCAAGGGGAGCTACCTACGGTAACCAACATCACCCAATATACTGGGCGGTACACCTGGGAAGCCATCACCTTAGGTGCGTGTCTATGATCGCACTTAACACAACAGGGTGGCATCACAACAACTATTCCCACACGCCTCTTATGCGTATGCAACCCTGCAAACACCATTACCCAGTCGTGGCCGGCAATACGGGCGGGTGGGTTCGCGGGGGGTGGCGAGGGGAGGGGAGGGAAGTGGCGGGATGGTAATCTTTATTATATAAAATAAAAAATCTTACCTTCCAAGTTCCTCCAGTTCCGCGACCGCATCACGCGCCGCCGCCTCAGCTCCTGCTGCTCCTGGCGCGTTGTAGGCAGCCTCCCTCCTCCTGCTCCCCTAAGCCAATCACAACCCTGCAATCGCAGCGCTGTGATTGGTGAGGCGCAGCGGAGAGCGTCCCAGCCGGGCCATTTTCTCTATGCTACATAGAGAAAAAGGGAGAGTGCGCATGACTGAGTTGGTCCGCCCTGGGGCACTCTGGTAAGACTGCCAGATGTCCGTAGATAAATTGTATCGCCGCTAATTACAGGAGCCTTTTCATTTTTAACCTGCACTGTTTTTTAAATTGTTTTAAATATTAGCGTATTTGCACATACTTGGTCACTTTAACTCTTACCTGAGCCCGCCCCGGTCCATCACGGCTGTGTGCCGTTTGAGTGGAGGGCGTGGCTGAGCTTGCCGAGCGCTACACTTCCGGTCGGGGAGGCGGAGGAACTTCCTACCCCCTTCCCATAAAAGATCGATGTGCAGACGGCCGCGCATAGACACTCTGGTAAGACTGCCAGATGTCCGTAGATAAATTGTATCGCCGCTAATTACAGGAGCCTTTTCATTTTTAACCTGCACTGTTTTTTAAATTGTTTTAAATATCAGCGTATTTGCACATACTTGGTCACTTTAACTCTTACCTGAGCCCGCCCCGGTCCATCACGGCTGTGTGCCGTTTGAGTGGAGGGCGTGGCTGAGCTTGCCGAGCGCTACACTTCCGGTCGGGGAGGCGGAGGAGGAACTTCCTGCCCGCTTCCCATAAAAGATCGATGTGTAGACGGCCGTGCAGCGGACGCGCGCAGCGGGTGCGCCAACGGCAAGCCCGTCTGCGTCCGAACGGGCCCAGGGGCCGGGATTCCTGGCCTTTTTGGGTCACAAGAAAGGATTGAATACTCAACAGAAGAGCTACTGAGACTAGCACGGCCCCTTGACACACGCTGCAAACAGAATGTAAACGTAGATAGTAAAACACTAAAATGCAGCCACTGTAATGAAACTTTTACGTATAAAAGCCACGGCGGGAATAATGAGGGTAAACTACAGTTAGCCCTACTTAATTGTAGGTCAATGGCTAAACATAGATACGAAATTCATGACCTACTAAGAGAAAGAACACTGGATGTACTATTCCTGACTGAGACATGGCTCAATGAGAGCTCTACCCCAGATGTCTTAGATGCAATACCAAACGAATATAGGCTAGTAAGGCAGGATCGAGCAGACAGACTAGGTGGCGGAATTGCCATAATTCATAAATCCACAATAAAGTGTGAGATCCAGCAAGCCACCCTAGAGTATTGCGAGGCGCTCCTATTTACAATAGCAGCGGCAGATGACAACACTATAGCAGGTTTTTTAATCTACTGCCCACCAGGGCCAGCAATGCAATTTATAAAGAACCTGGAGGAGAAAGTAGTGCATCCAGCTCTCCGCTATAGGAACTTTATTGTGCTAGGTGATCTTAATTTAATATTCACTTTGACAATAAGCAGAATAAAGAAGCTCAAACTCTATGTAAAGATCTACTGACACTGAACCTAATGCAGAAGGTTGATACACAAACTCATCAAGGGGGTCATATTCTAGACCCAATTTTTTCAAATTCCATAGAGACAGAGGTGGGAATACCATGGCCCATCCCCTGGTCAGATCATTATTTAGTCCCTTTCACTGTATCCTTACAAAGAAAGCGGGCAGAGCAAACTACAAAGAAAGTCAAAAGCAGGCAGTGGAATATGTTTAATTCCACTGTTCAACCAGGCTCTGATGGGGAAAAAACCCATATTAAATAAAGACTTAAATGTAGCCAATAACCAACTTGAAACCTTGATTACGGAGGCACTAGACGAGATAGCACCGTGGAGCACTAGGCCTTCTAAGAGACAAAATGCCTCAGCGCCATGGTTCAAGGAAGTGCTGAGGAATGCCAAAAAAAGGTGTAAAAAGTCTGAGCGAGCATGGAGGAAAGAATACTGTAGTAGGGCCAAAGATAGCTACAAAAAAGAACTAAAACAATATCACGCACTCATTAAGAAAATAAGATGCGAATTCTACACAGATAAAATTGATAGGGCTAGAAACTCCCTAAAGAAATGTTTACCATACTAAAGTCCCTTAAAACTTATGAAAATACAAATGAGGCACATACCTCTGTAGAGAGCTGTAACAAGGTAGCAGAGTTTTTCTCTAATAAAGTTACAACAATCTATGAAAGCTTTCCAATAGAAGCACGACAAGGGACAAGTCTGAAATATAAAAGTCAGACTGACTTTGCAGGAGCAACTCTGAATGAATTCAGGATCCAAGAATTAGAAAAACTCATAGCTACAGCAAAAGGGATAAAATCAGGCTCCCCTCTAGACCCTGCACGTTCGGACAAAGTAATGGAGGGTGCAGATCTGATCATGCCGTATATCTCTGAACTCATCTCATGCTCCTTTCAGACTGGGGTAGTCCCCACCAAATGGAAGCAAGCAATTGTCCGTCCATTAAAAAAGAAACAATCAATAGAGCAAACTGTATTAGAAAATCTACGCCCTATCTCACTGTTACCGTTTGTGGCCAAAATTGCTGAAAAAGTGGCCAATAAACAATTGGTAGAACACATTAACCGGAACGAGATCTTACACCCCTCTCAATCAGGTTTCCGAGCGGCTCACTCCACGGAGTCAGCATTACTTATGGCCACAGAAACGTTGAGAAAATACGCTGATGAAGGGCAGACAGCAGCCTTGATCCTTTTGGATTTAAGCGCGGCGTTTGACACCGTTTCACACGAGCTCCTCCTACAAAGACTAGAGGCATGTGGCATCAGGCATAATGCTCTGGGTTGGATGACATCGTTCCTTTCCACAAGGAGCTTCCAAGTCGCACAACAGTCATATTTATCCAAGAGCATTCCCCTGCCTCAAGGGGTTCCTCAGGGATCAATCCTGAGCCCCACCTTATTTAATTTATATGTGGGATCACTAGCGGAGCAAGTGGAAAAACATAAGGTGTCTATCGTTTCCTATGCTGATGACACGCAATTAATTGTGATGTTATCGCAAGATAAGGTACTGGCAGCAACTCGCTTCTCCAAATGCATGGAAGAGGTGGCTGACTGGATGTCGAACCACTGCCTCAGGCAGCAACTGAGCAAAACTGAGGTAATGGTGGTAGGCAAGGCACCAACTATATGGTCATCAGCGTGGTGGCCTGAAATACTGGGCCAATGGCCTTCACCAAAAGCTGAGGTGAAAAACCTCGGGATTTGGCTCGACTCCGAACTAACATTTGATGGGCAGATTCGGAAGGTCGCAGGCAAATGCTATGGAGCAATGAAAATCCTGAGGAAAGTCCTGGATCTTTTACCACCTAACGCCAGGAAAACCATAGTACATGCGGTGATAACTTCCCAAATAGACTATGGGAATGTACTATATCTCGGCGTTTCTAAGACAGGATTATCCAAATTGCAGACAGTCCAGAATGCGGCAGCACGCCTGGTTCTCAGCCTTCCGAGAAGAGCAAACATAAAGAAAGCCTTGACAACACTACATTGGTTGCCAGTGGAAAAGAGAGTGGTATTTAAGGCAATGTGCCTCTGCCACCGCATTCTATTAAAGAGAGGCCCAAGATACCTTCACCCACTACTAACCCCGTATACACCCGGGCGGTGCTTAAGATCTATGGGGAAAGCACTGGTGAAGGTACCGAGAATATTCAGAGCAAGAATGGGAGCGCGCTCCTTTAGGTATATCGCAGCTAAAACATGGAACACCTTACCGTTGGCAATGAGAACGGAACCATGTGAAAGTAGTTTTCGCAGACAACTGAAGACATGGTTGTTCACTAAAACATAATAAATATGGCTCGGCAGACTATATGTGCTACTCTTTAGGATACGTGGATCATGGCCGTAACCTTTCAGAGTGTCTATTTTAGCGCGGGGACACACCGGTGGTGTAACCATGCGCTCTATAAATTGCAAAATAAATAAATAAAACAGTCAGTACCCACAACAGTGGGCAAAGCCACCCCCCCTGCCCTTGAACAGGACCGCCCACCCGCCCGCCCCCAACCAGGCACTCCAGGTACTTCTGCTTTCTCGCAGTGAGAGAAGCAGAAACATAAAATGGTGGTTTCACCATTTTATGTTTCTTCCTTCTCGCACTGCGAGAAAGCAGTGGGGCGACGCCCCCATGCACCAATGAAGGAACCGCCACTGTGTGCATTTCATGCCCTGATGTCGAATGTGTGCCGTTTTTTATACTTACCTTGTAGTGCCGGCATAGTGTGCACAATAATATTGTGTCATTATGTCTGAAGCATAGGCCTTTCTCTTATTGCACCCGATATGTCGTGAGGAGAAAGCTATGTAGCATTTTGAGAACACACTCAAAGTCCTGGCGCGCGCTTTACATTGTCTGCACTTCCTTCGAATGCGAGAAAAGGCGCAGAAGACCTCAGTAGGAATGACGCTGTGGATTATTTGAGGTAAACCAGCTAGTGGGTTGTAAAGTCTCAGTCAACATCCTGTGATTCTGGGCAATTTTAATAATCTCCCTGTGCCTTTCAAAAACTGGTGCACCACTGTGTGACTGCACACAGAAATGTTTGCGAAGGCAGTTGTTAGGCCCTGCTGGCACGCACGCGCACCTCTGAGAAGCATTGCAGCAGCGTGTATGCTTCTCGGTGCGTGCCAGCAGAGCTTAGCTTCAGAAGCATTTCTATCTACAAGAAATGTTATGTACTGAAGCTATGGCCCTGCTGGCTGGCATGCACCGAGAAGCATACACGCTGCTGCAATGCTTCTCGGAAGTGCGTTCCAGCAGGGCCATAGCTTCAGAAACATAACATTTCTTGTAGATAGAAATGTTTCTGAAGCCAGGCCCTGCTGGATGTGGCGTGCCGATATAGAATCAGCCACTTCCTAAAAGAGGTGTTTGCAAGGCAACTGGCAACATAAAACATAACCCAGGCTAACCATTTCTTTCATGGTCCAATTGTTCAGACAGTCATGGGAGGTCCGAATTTACTACAGTTTTACTAGTCCTTGGCACAGAAGACCCTCCAAAAATGTCTGGTATTGCCTGTGTCCGGTCTTGTCGAACTTGTAGACCAATTATGCATTCTGTTGTAGGATATGAGATATGGAGGTATCGTGATAGGCAGATCTTTAATTACATTTTTAGGTCTCGCTGAGCCAGCGCATGCGCTGCTCCGAGACATTTAGTAGGTGGCTTTTCAAAGTGCTACCATAATCTTTTCCTGGCCTCAAGCTTGCGTTCACGAGCGCGTGCACGCGCGCAGCCGCCATGTGGCTTTCATGGCTCATTAAGCCTTGCTCTCCCAAGCGCCTCGCTCTGCCCCTCCCCCACCACAGAGCGCGTCCCTGCCATAACTTTCGCTTTCACGGCCGTGCGGCCGCATTACTTTCACGGCCGCGCGGCCAATGCTTGTTAACAGTCGGCATTGGAATATGACTTGTTTTTGATTGTTTGTTTCGTAAAGGTTGTGTGCGATGTGTTCCATGGCTTTCTTTTAAATCTCTGCTGTGTCAGTGAAGCTTTCATTCGTTTATCGTGTTATCAGGTGTGGTTTACACAGTAAATCTTGATTGTGCATTCAGCACAAAACGCACATCCGACTGGAGATTATTTTTACATTTGGAATTGTCATTTCCTTTGTTTATTGCATGTATTTCTACTCCCTCAAATCGGCAACATTTATGTAGCTCAACAGAAGGAAACTACAGTATCTATTCCTGCTTTTATTGCGTGCGTCTTTGCAGTTCCTCTTCTTCACTTCTCCCTCCTCCCACAGTCCATGCTGTTCGCCCCTTACCACTGTTATGCTCCCTCCGTCCTACTGCACTTTATTACCAAAACAAAGCCCACTTAGGAAAAACGCTTGCTCTTCCAGATTGCAACACTCCAGGGAGGCATTACAAATAAGCATTTGCAATGCAATAGGTCTCGCAGTTACAAGAGTTTAAGCTATTGGCATTGTAAATAACAATGCCTTTTATTTATGTTTTTAAAACAAAAACAAAAATAAAAGGCATTATTATTTGCAATGTCAATAGCTCAAACTCGCGTAAATGCGAGACCTATTGCATTGCAAATGCTTGTTTTAAATGCATAGGAGTGTGAGATCTCCCTATAAAAGCGTGTCACTTTTTAGGTCTGGCAGCTTTTATTTGTCTATTGTCAAAGCCTATTCTGTACAATACCAATGCTTAGATTGGTTTAGGATGAACCTGTTACATTTTAGTGGTTGCCTTTCTTGTCAATTTAATTTGCTTGCTTGTTATTAAATGGCTTTCCTTTCCCTTCATGAGGCAGACGTGCTGATTTTGTCTACAAAACCCCCGTAGGGTTGTTCTGGCTCGCTCGCTACGTTCGCTCGCCGCGGTGCACTCCATCACAAATTTTACACCCCACCACTTTCAAATGACACCAGCCACTACTGGTAAAATGAATGAGCCCTTGTATACGAACCCTCAAAGTGAACCCTTGTATACAACGTTATACTCAATCAGCACTCAAACATTCTCCTCCCCTTTTCACTAAATGTATTTGAAAAATGCATAAATATCCTATTCAGTAGAAGAGGAAACTATTTTAAAGGGCTATAATGTCCAGTTTATGCTATTCATTTTTCATTCATTTCCATCTGTATTTAACTGCTTTTGTATTTGGATATACTGTTGTAAATTGACAAAACTGAGACCACATTTTCGAAACAACTAAAAATGGAATGCACAGTTGCATTTTTTTTAGTGACAGGCTCTTATTTATGATTTGGACTTCCGGCAGGAGGATGGCTAGGCAGAAAGTGCACAGGCTGAGCTTCCACTGATCACCTGGCTCTCTGGGCATAACAAAGTAGCACATGCACACACACTGGCTCCCACAAGCACATGAGCATAGTGACAGGAGCATATTGATGTCAGCAGCCTCTCACCCGCATATTCTTGAGATACAGGTCTTAAAGGAGCAGGAATGCAAATCTGTACTCCACTGCTCATGATGCATGTTGATGTCTGCAGCCTCCCACTTCTGCCCCCTCTTCCCACCAACTCCCTACCAATCCAAAAGAAATTAAAGCATGTTAAATCAGCCGCAGATGTCCTGGGGGTGTGTGTTTTGTGTGTGTGTGTGATCCACACGGTGAGGACCAGACCCATCCTCATAGCACGGGTAAACCCTGACAGAAGCAGACAAACATTATCTTTGTGAGGACCGGTGCGTTAGGAGGACCAGTCCTGGCAATGTGTTTAGGTACTTTCGAGTGAATGAATTAAAAAAGTAAACAGCAGTTTTATTTGCATCAGTCCGTTTTTTAACCGGCCCTACTATCAAAGCGCGTGTGGAGTTAGAATAGTAAATACACACTTCATTACGGCCAATGGCCGGACCTCAAAATAATAGAGATGTTATATGGTGGGGTGGGGTGTTTGTGTGTGTGTGTGTGGGTGTGTGTGTGTGTGTGGGTGTGCGTGTGTGCGTGTGCGTGTGTAAAATACACTTTCCCATTCTACACTAACCTGTCTTATGAAGCAATGTAGAAATCAGATTGTATTTCTTTTTTAAATAAATACAGACAAAATATCAATTCTATCTGAATGTATTTGCATTCAGTCATAAAACATCAAACCCAGCAGGTTTATTACAATTTCTAATGCATGGCGGCTCAATCAACATATCTGGATCCTAACCAGAAACATTGAATTTCATTAACATGAAAACCTATCACAAAAGGGTCCTCGAAAAAGTTTCCTCAGCGCTCCTTACATAATTGATATCTAAGGTCTACATGCGACTCTAATCCATATCGACCTCACATAAAACCTTGTTTTCCTGCGTGTGAAATGCTTCCTATCAGCTGTAAACAGTCATTGATTTGTAAAAAATAATAAGTCTAGAGGCCCGCTCTTTTTCTTGTGAACCCAGAAAAGGCGCAGCAGAATGCCGGAATTAGTAATACCAAGTCATGCGTAGTTTTGATTCCACCTCACACTTCTTTTCTCCACCACACTGCAATTCCCAATTTTTTATCACACTCTTGCAGCTTCGTCTACAAACCTTTTTTCTCATATTGCCACTGTTTTCGCATTTTTATCATCCTCCTTTCTCCCTTTTCGGTCTTTCTCTCTTGGTCTACTTCAAAGTCTGAAAAGGAAAAATGAGTCCCAGTCTCCAAAAATAAGTTCTGCTGCCCACCACCTACAACCACCCGCACACATCTAGCGGTGCCTGTAAAGACCAAGAAACAAATGTTCCTTCCTTTAAACCTCCATACCATTAGTTGATGGACCCTTTCATAATTCTAGGCATCAAAGAAATTATCACAGAATGATTATATTTTGATCTCTGCCAATTGATTGTAATATTGTAAGTTTTATGATTTGGATTGTAATATAGAATGTATTGCTGTGAATTCAAAACATTATTTTAATATGATTTATGTTTATATTAATCCTAGCCTTAGGAATGGCTAATGTTGATTTCAGTGATGTGAATTAGCAAATTCATAGGAAATTACCAATTCTAAGATAGCAGCCGAGTCACAAACCAATAGTGGTCCGGATAATTGATTCCTCCTTATATAGCGGCTGAGGTGTTCGCAGATGTCCTTTATATGGATAGCCTGTCCCCTCCCCGTTTCCTTTCTTTGCCCCTTGCATTACTATTGTCTCCCCTCTTCCCCCTTTCCTCCCTACCACAATCGGTTGTACTTATTACCTGGTACCTTGTACCGAGATGCAATGTAGTAATTACACAGCGGCAATTGTTTTGTTTTGTTGTGGGTTGGGTTTGCAGGGGTGGGATAGGGTAGGTGGGTTGCATTGGGTTTTAGTCAATATATACTCTAGTCTTGCAATTTATGCTGTATTGATATAGTGAAAATGTCCGGGATTTAATCTTGTATAAATAATATGACAATGTAAAATGACAAGTGAACATTGTGCGGAATGTGAGTATGTCATGATACGTATATAACTTGTAAATTGACTTCAAGAACAACTAACATACTAGAAGTAATATTCAGCAATGTAATGTTGCACCTGGAAAAACCCAATAAAGTTTGTGTTAAAAAAATAAAATAAGATAGCAGCCGAGTTAGTCAGATAGCAGCCCTTTGTTGTTGTTTATTGCACAAGAGTGTATGGTGGGGGGTAAGGTAAATATTTATGAGGCAAAATGGCATCTTTGTTTTGTGCCACAGCCGACACGTATTGATTCTCCAGCCATCAGCCCAAAAAGAAATAATAGTGAATGTGCCAGCCTCATTCTTATGAAAGTGAGGAGGAGAGACAAATATATATATATATATATATATATATATTATCTACTGGCGGTCGCCAGTAGATAGTTATAGTTAGGACCTATTTTCCATAGGAAATCCGCGACATTCTATTTGAAATAACTCTTGCGTCGGTTGACGAATCTTCGCGAAATTTTCAAACTTTATGGCCCGCTCTGGTCCGCTCCTACCCTGAAAGTCTCAGGGTGATTCGTCAAGCGGGGGCCGAGAAAAAAGGGGGGTCCCAAAACGTGTTTTCCCCATTCATTTTCCCATAGGAAATTTTAGACACGGCTACAGCCCGATCTGCTGAACGGAATTACACCAAATTTGGCAAAGAGGTAGTTCTTGGTTCAGAAAGAACCCTTTTTGTTAAATGGTGTAAATCCGTTCAGTAGTTGCGGAGAAATTAAAAAAATTAGAGTCAAAAAATAAATTTCCCATAGGAAACTTTATGCAAGGCTACAGCCCGAACTGCTGAACGGAATTACACCAAATTTGGCAAAGAGGTAGTTCTTGGTTCAAAAAGAACCCTTTTGTTAAATGGTGTAAATCCGTTCAGTAGTTGCTGAGAAAATCAAAAGTAAAAACACATATATATCTGGGCGGAGCCTAACCACACATGTCATCGTGAGATCTGATTGGCTGTCAGCACTTCATCCTGGAATTGCTGGCAGCCATCTTGGGACCAATATAAATGATAGTACCCCATTGAAATGCATTGTAGTGAATCGAAGATTTTGAGGGTTACCAAAAGGAGAACTATAAAGGGTGATAACAGACTTTAGTTACATTAGAATTCATTTGTTGATGGTACCATTCTAATTTCAGGAATTGTGGTGTGTTCTAAGGTGATTTTACCCTGTGAAAAACCTTCTGCTGGGATATCATGAATCATGTTTGAGAGAAAACTATTTTCACATGCTTGTCCCATACAGTTTTGGAAGGTGCCCCAGAAGCTAAAATGAGAGCATATTTTCTGTAAATTCACATTATCTTTCTCAGTCATGTGAGAATGAAGTCTGACATTCTCAGTAAAACATGTACATCCAACAAGGGCAGAGACTGTCAGTTGATTCCTTTGTGTTCTACTGCAGCTTCCCAGAGTGTTCTAAAGAACAACTCGAGTGCTAACACCCTTACTTATGACAAAAGTATGGCACACCTGAAGCCATCTTGGATGGAATAAACTGGTAACACTTAAAACATTTAATTTAAAAAGGAACAAAATGATGGGGTTCATCTTGTCATAGAAATTATGGTTAGTGCTCTGGAAAGAAAAATTAGGACATGTTTCAAGTGTGATCTCAAATATCTTCCTGTTATATTTCAACAGGAGCAGCCTGTCGGTTGATGCCTTTGTGTTCTACTGCAGCTTCCCAGAGTGTTCTAAAGAACAACTAGAGCGCTAACAGTCTTACTTATGACAAAAGTATGGCACACCTGAAGCCATCTTGATTGGAATAAACTGGTAACACTTAAAACATTTAATTTAAAAAGGAACAAAATGAGGGGGTTCATTTTGCCATAGAAATTATGGTTAGTGCTGTAGAAAGAAAAATTAGGACATGTTTTAAGTGAGATCTCAAATATCTTCCTGTTATATTTCAACAGGAGCAGCCTGTCAGTTGATGCCTTTGTGTTCTACTGCAGCTTCCCAGAGTGTTCTAAAGAACAACTAGAGTGCTAACAGCCTTACTTATGACAAAAGTATGGCACACCTGAAGCCATCTTGATTGGAATAAACTGGTAACACTTAAAACATTTAATTTAAAAAGGAACAAAATGAGGGGGTTCATTTTGCCATAGAAATTATGGTTAGTGCTGCAAAAGAAAATTTAGTGCATGTTTTAAGTGAGATCTCAAATCCTCTTCTATTTCATTAGAAAATTCTGACATGCAGACTGAAACAATCACTTTCAATACCAGCAGTAGACTTCCAGTTAACTCCTTGGTGAGCAGTAGCTTTACTACAGTGATCTAATGAACAACTAGAGTAATAACATTCTGAATTTATGGCAAATGTGTGACACATCTGAATGCCTTCTTGATGGAATCAAAGTAAAAAACTGAAAGCATTTCCTACTGAGGAGACTGCAGTAAATGAGGAAATTAGGAAACTTCATAACAAAGAAGTCTTCCAAGATGGCCACCAGTGAAAAAAGAGCCCAAATGTAGCACAAATATTACCCAGATGTAGCCCACATATAGCCCAATGACAAAAGTGTGCAAAACACTTTTTATTTTTAGTTTTTTTGCAGTTTTATGTAGTGCAGACTGGTCAGGTATTGGAGCGTTGCATCTTAAAACATGACCCCCTACACTACAAAAACACCACTGCACTACCCTAAACACTAAAACACTACCCCAGCACGACCCCCTACACTACACAAGCACCACTGCACTATCCTAAACCCTAAAACACTACCCCCAGCATGACCCCCTACACTACACAAACACCACTGCACTACCCTAAACCCTAAAACACTACCCAAACACCACTGCACTAACCTAAATCCTAAAACACTACCCCCAGCACGACCCCCTACACTACCCAAACACCACTGCACTACCCTAAAACATGACCCCCTACACTACACAAACACCACTGCACTACCCTAAACCCTAAAACACTACCCCCAGCACGACCCCCTACACTACACAAGCACCACTGCCCTAAACCCTAAAACACTACCCCCAGCACGACCCCCTACACTACACAAACACCACTGCACTACCTTAAACCCTAAAACACTACCCCCAGCACGACCCCCTACACTACCCAAACACCACTGCACTAACCTAAACCCTAAAACACTACCCCCAGCACGACCCCCTACACTACCCAAACACCACTGCACTACCCTAAAACATTACCCCCTACACTACACAAACACCACTGCACTACCCTAAACCCTAAAACACTACCCCCAGCACGACCCCTACACTACACAAGCACCACTGCCCTAAACCCTAAAACACTACCCCCAGCACGACCCCCTACACTACACAAACACCACTGCACTACCTTAAACCCTAAAACACTACCCCCAGCACGACCCCCTACACTACCCAAACACCACTGCACTAACCTAAATCCTAAAACACTACCCCCAGCACGACCCCCTACACTACCCAAACACCACTGCACTACCCTAAAACATTACCCCCTACACTACACAAACACCACTGCACTACCCTAAACCCTAAAACACTACCCCCAGCACGACCCCCTACACTACACAAGCACCACTGCACTACCCTAAACCCTAAAACACTACCCCCAGCACGACCCCCTACACTGCCCGAACACCACTGCACTGCCCTAAACCCTGAAACACCAGCCCCTGCACGACCCCCTACACTGCCCGAACACCACTGCACTGCCCTAAACCCTGAAACACATACCCTAGCACGACCCCCTACACTGCCCGAACACCACTGCACTGCCCTAAACCCTGAAACACCACCCCCTTCACGACCCCCTACACTGCCCGAACACCACTGCACTGCCCTAAACCCTGAAACACCACCCCCAGCATGACCCCTACACTGCCCGAACACCACTGCACTGCCCTAAACCCTGAAACACTACCCCCAGCAAGACCTCCTACACTACCCGAATACCACTGCACTGCCCTAAACCCTGAAACATCACCCCAGCAAGACCCCCTACACTGCCCGAACACCCCTGCCCTAAACCCTGAAACACCACCCCCAGCACGACCCCCTACACTGCCCGAACACCACTGCACTGCCCTAAACCCTGAAACACCACCCCCAGCACGACCCCCTACACTGCCCGAACACCACTGCACTGCCCTAAACCCTGAAACACCACCCCCTGCACGACCCCCTACACTGCCCGAACACTACTGCACTGCCCTAAACCCTGAAACACCATCCCCAGCACGACCCCCTACACTGCATGAACACCACTGCACTGCCCTAAACCCTGAAACACTACCCCCAGCAAGACCCCCTACACTGCCCGAACACCACTGCACTGCCCTAAACCCTGAAACACCACCCCCAGCAAGACCCCCTACACTGCCCGAACACCACTGCCCTAAACCCTGAAACACCACCCCCAGCAAGACCCCCTACACTGCCCGAACACCACTGCACTGCCCTAAACCCTGAAACACCAGCCCCAGCACGACCCCTACACTACCCAAACACCACTGCACTGCCCTAAACCCTGAAACACCACCCCCTGCACGACCCCCTACACTGCCCGAACACCACTGCACTGCCCTAAACCCTGAAACACCACCCCCAGCACGACCCCCTACACTGCCCGAACACCACTGCACTGCCCTAAACCCTGAAACACCACCCCCTGCACGATCCCCTACACTGCCCGAACACCACTGCACTGCCCTAAACCCTGAAACACCACCCCCAGCACGACCCCCTACACTGCACGAAAACCACTGCACTGCCCTAAACCCCGAAACACTACCCCCAGCAAGACCCCCTACACTGCCCGAACACCACTGCCCTAAACCCTGAAATACCACCCCCAGCAAGACCCCCTACACTGCCCGTACACCACTGCACTGTCCTAATCCCTGAAACACCACCCCCAGCATGACCCCCTACACTGCCCGAACACCACTGCACTGCCCTAAACCCTGAAACACCACCCCCAGCACGACCCCCTACACTGCCCGAACACCACTGCACTGCCCTAAACCATGAAACACCAGCCCCAGCACGACCCCCTACACTGCCCGAACACCACTGCACTGCCCTAAACCCTGAAACACCACCCCCAGCACGACCCCCTACACTGCCCGAACACCACTGCACTGCCCTAAACCCTGAAACACCAGCCCCAGCACGACCCCGTACACTGCCCGAACACCACTGCACTGCCCTAAACCCTGAAACACCAGCCCCAGCACGACCGCCTACACTGCCCGAAAACCACTGCACTGCCCTAAACCCTGAAACACCAGCCCCAGCACGACCCGCTACACTGCCCGAACACCACGGCACTACCCTAAACCCTCAAACACCAGCCCCAGCACGACCCCCTACACTGCCCGAACACCACTGCACTGCCCTAAACCCTGAAACACCAGCCCCAGCAAGACCCCCTACACTGCCCGAACACCACTGCACTGCCCTAAACCCTGAAACACCACCCCCAGCAAGACCCCCTACACTGCCCGAACACCACTGCACTAAAGCCTGAAACACCACCCCCAGCAAGACCACCTACACTGGCCGAACACCACTGCACTGCTCTAAACCCTGAAACACCACCCCCTGCACGACCCCCTACACTGCCCAAACACCACTGCACTGCCCTAAACCCTGAAACACCACCCCCTGCACGACCCCCTACACTGCCCGAACACCACTGCACTGCCCTAAACCCTGAAACACCACCCCTCAGCACGACACCCTACACTGCCCGAACACCACTGCACTGCCCTAAACCCTGAAACACCACCCCCAGCACGACCCCCTACACTGCCCGAACACCACTGCACTGCCCTAAACCCTGAAACACCACCCCCTGCACGACCTCCTACACTGCCGGAACACCACTGCACTGCCCTAAACCCTGAAACACCACCCCCAGCACGACCCCCTACACTGCCCGAACACCACTGCACTGCCCTAAACCCTGAAACATCAACCCCAGCAAGACCCCCTACACTGCCTGAACACCACTGCCCTAAACCCTGAAACACCACCCCCTACACTGCACGAACACCACTGCACTGCCCTAAACCCTGAAACACCACCTCCAGCAAAACCCCCTACACTGCCTGAACACCATTGCTCTGTCCTAAATCCTGAAACACTAGCCCCAGCATGACCCCCTACACTGCCCAAACACAACTGCACTGCCCTAAACCCTGACACACCACCCCCAGCACGACCCCCTACACTGCCCGAACACCACTGCACTGCCCTAAACCCTGACACACCACCCCAGCACGACCCCCTACACTGCCCGAACACCACTGCACTGCCCTAAACCCTGAAACACCAGCCCCAGCAAGACCCCCTACACTGCCCGAACACCACTGCACTGCCCTAGACTCTGAAACACCAGCCCCAGCAAGACCCCCTACACTGCCCGAACACCACTGCACTGCCCTAAACCCTGAAACACCAGCCCCAGCATGACCCCCTACACTGCCCGAACACAACTGCACTGCCCTAAACCCTGAAACACCAGCCCCAGCACGACCACCTACACTGCCCGAACACCACTGCACTAAACCCTGAAACACCAGCCCCAGCACGACCCCCTACACTGCCCGAACACCACTGCACTGCCCTAAACCCTGAAACACCAGCCCCAGCACGACCCCCTACACTGCCCGAACACCACTGTACTGCCCTAAACCCTGAAACACCAGCCCCAGCACGACCCCCTACACTGCCCGAACACCACTGCACTGCCCTAAACCCTGAAACACCACCCCCTGCAGGACCCCCTACACTGCCCGAACACCACTGCACTGCCCTAAACCCTGAAACACCACCCCCTGCAGCGCCCCCTACACTGCCCGAACACCACTGCACTGCTCTAAACCCTGAAACACCACCCCCTGCACCGCCCCCTACACTGCCCGAACACCACTGCACTGCCCTAAACCCTGAAACACCACCCCCAGCACGACCCCCTTTACTGCTCGAATACTACTGCACTGCCCCAAACCCTGAAACACCACCCCCAGCACGACCCCCTACACTGCCCAAACACCACTGCCCTAAACCCTGAAACACCACCCCCTGCACGACCCCCTACACTGCCCGAACACCACTGCACTGCCCTAAACCCTGAAACACCACCCCCTACACTGCCCGAACACCACTGCACTGCCCTAAACCCTGAAACACCACCCCCAGCACGACCCCCTACACTGCCCGAACAACACTGCACTGCCCTAAACCCTAAAACACCACCCCCAGTATTACCCCCTACACTGCCCAAACACCACTGCACTGCCCTAAACCCTAGAACACTACCCCCAGCACGACCCCCTACACTACCCGAACACCACTGCACTACCCTAAACCCTAAAATACTACCCCCAGCACAACCCCCTACACTACCCGAACACGACTGCACTGCCCTAAACCCTCAAACACTCCCCCCAGCACGACCACCTACACTACCCGAACACCACTGCACTGCCCTAAACCCTAAAACACTCCCCCCAGCACGACCCCTACACTACCCAAACACCAATGCACTACCCTAATCCCTAAAACACTACCCCCCGCATGACCCCCTACACTACCCTAAACCCTAAAACACTACCCCCGCACGACTCCCTACACTACCCAAAGACCACTGCACTACCCTAAACCCTAAAACACGACCTCCTACACTACACAAACACCACTGCACTACCCTAAACCCTAAAACACCACCCCCTACACTACACAAACACCACTGCACTACCCTAAACCCTAAAACACTACCCCCAGCAGTACCCCTACACTACCCAAACACCACTGCACTAACCTAAACCCTAAAACACTACCCCCAGCAGTACCCCCTACACTACCCAAACACCACTGCACTACCCTAAATCACTACCCCCAGCACGACCCCCTACACTACCCAAACACCACTGCACTACCCTAAACCCTAAAACACTACCCCCAGCACGACCCCCTACACTACCCAAACACCACTGCACTACCCTAAACCCTAAAACACTCCCCCAGCACGACTCCCTACACTACCCAAACACCACTGCACTACCCTAAACCCTAAATCTACCCCGAGCATGACCCCCTACACTACACAAACACCACTGCACTACCCTAAACCCTAAAACACTACCCCCAGCACGACCCTCTTCACTACCTAAACACAACTGCACAATTTGTTACAGGCGTTGCAACGCAGGCCTGTGGTGCTTACTGGAAGTACCTAGTGGGCTAGTTGGGCCCCAGGGACCCTCTGGATTCAAGGTGACCTAATCCCCCAACTTAAAACGCACCACGGGGCGCGTTTGCACAGTGGTGAAGGGAGGGGCGGGGCCTCAGGTGATATGTGCGCAAATACGCCCTGTGGTGCGTTTTAAGTTGGGGAATTAATTCCCTTTGAATCCTGAGGGACCCTGGGGGCCAACTAGCCCACCAGGTACCTTCAGTAAGCACAACAGAGTTGCGTTGCAGAGAGGTGAAAAAAGGTGCGTGGCCTCGGAACGCCTCTCTGCAACTTAGCTCTGTGGTCCTAACTGTAGGTACCTGGGGGGCTAGTTGGGCCCCAGGGACCCTCAGAATTCAAGGGGACTTAATCCCGCAACTTAAAACGTGCCACGGGGTGCGTTTGCACACATGTCACCTCAGGCCCCCCTCCCTTCACCACTGTGCAAACACGCCCTGTAGCGCGTTTTAAGAGGTAGTTTTAATCCCCTGCCCTATTATGTACTAGGTACTTGCAGAGGAGGTCATGCTAATCACAGGGGTACCCCAACGCATAGTGTTCCCTAGTGTATGTAGGTGTTTTCACTGTATTCTAAGTGTCTTTTAGCATAGCACTGGCTCTGGTTAGTCAGAGTCAGTTACCACCAGTACCCGTCTGAAAAAGTTGTGGGCACAGGATGATTTTGCAACAAGGCCTCATTCTGCTCCTCTGTTGGTTCTTTCTGCACATCTTTTGCTTCTTTCTGTGCGTTTTTTCTTCTTTCTTCACATGTCCTACCTCTGTAGGCATAGTTAGAAACTACCATTTAAAAAAACCTTTGAAAGTCACTTAAAAAATCATAGGTTTCAGGCACGTTATAGTTAGAAATTAGCATTTAAAAAACCTTTGAAATTCACTGAAAAAACCATAGGTTTCAGACACGTTATAGTTAGAAATTAGCATTTAAAAAACCTTTGAAATTCACTGAAAAAACCATAGGTTTTAGGGACAGTTATAGTTAGTTGGACATTTCACTCCTACAAAACCATAGAAATTCCCCCGTTATAGTTAGTTCAGCTAACTATAACTCGCGCCCCGCAATGCACTGCTGATGACGTCACATATTACATCACTCATGACATGGTCAGTGACATCACTGATGACATCACTGATGACATCTCAAATGACATCACTGATGACATCATCCATGTGATAATTTCAAGCATCTTCTCACACCCTAATATAACTTTTGATACACCCACTCTAAATTACAGACTGCCATTCTCAAAACCATAGACACTCCAACACCAAAAACTACATACCCACTCACTGATTCTTAGGTCTACACACACATCCACTCACTCACCCATACAGTCACTCATACTTAGTCACTCAGTACAGGACTATCATATGCACTCATACACCTATATAAACACTCACACACCGCCACTCATCCATAGAGGTACTCACACACCTAGTCAGTCATGCAAAAAACTTAATCACACACCCATTTACTCACCTATACAGTTATACACACACCAGCTCACTTACTCATACAAATACTAGCACATTCTTACGCTCTTATACAATCACTGATACAAGTACACACTCATCCATACAGCCACTCTCACAATCACACACTCTCACTTATAGCCATTTATATACTCCAACACACATATATACTGCCTTTCACATATGTAGTTACTCACACATGTACCACTGAGATATAAATTCAATCACTAACACACCCATTCACACACTCACCCACCCATACAGTCCATCACAGATGCACTCTTGAAACCATGCACCCAGTGAATCACCAACTCACACATCTATGCACAGAGTCACACACACCCCACCCACACAAACACTCAGGCACCCATACAGATACTCAGACAATCAATCAATAACCCATGTAGACACTCATGTAGCTATTCAGAAAGCCATGCAGCCGCTTACAAACCAACAGACAGACGGATACAGACATTCACACAGTTTAGTCACTAACCCATGCATTCAGTAAGATACATTTAATCACTCACTTGTAGAGTCAGTCACTCACGTACTAAATCATCCATTCAGACACTTATACACCCACTCATTCTTCAATACGCCTTTCCCTATATATATTAAACATATTTAAACTTTACAGAAACACACAGTCACTGGATGATGTCATCAGTGATGTCATCAGTGATGTCATTTGAGATGTCATCAGTGATGTCATCAGTGATGTCACTGACCATGTCATGAGTGATGTAATATGTGACGTCATCAGCAGTGCATTGCGTGGCGCGAGTTATAGTTAGCTGAACTAACTATAACGGGGGAATTTCTATGGTTTTGTAGGAGTGAAATGTCCAACTAACTATAACTGTCCCTAAAACCTATGGTTTTTTCAGTGAATATATATATATATAGATATATAGATATATACACACTCTCTCTCTCTCTAGATCTTGTGTTTCTCGCCCCTGATCTCCAACCTAATTGAACTTTGCTTACTGCAAGTTCCCCATTTGAATGGGCAGCTACTTTCCAATCCCCTGTGACACCCAGGTATCTCACATCCGGTACTTCGGCATAGGCCCAAACCATAACTTGCATCCTCTGACCAAGTGTTCTCAAAAGCCAGACCGGAGACAAATTTCAGGCAAATTGCCCTGCTTGGCATGGTACCAAAATATGCTTGCCAGAGTATCACCCAACATAAATATTGTGTTCTAACTATAATTTACAATAAAATCACTCCATGAGAGCTCATTTGGAGGTAATGATTGCAAATTTACTCCTAATGGAACAATATTTGTGTAAACGAGATTTAGGGCTCAATATTTTTGCTAGGTGATATTTCTGAAATCAATATTCTGACATACAACTGCTGTGCTTAATTTTTTAGTTCAACCTTCAAGGTTTTGAATATTGCAACACATGCTGGCACTAGTCTTTCTGGTTGCAACTACAGCAACTTTATCTGCTTGCAGAACTCAGTGGTGTTGCACTGATCTTGGGAGGGGACAGCCATGTGCCTCTTGACACTGTTCAAGATGCGGAAACTCCCCCTGTGCACAGAATTCAAGGACTCCCCTCTCGTTGTATGCAGAGTTAACACAGAATGCAATACAATATGGTGAGAAGACAAATACTGAGGTGCACTCACATGGTGCTGGGTGTGTGACACAGTGACACGGTGTCGCAAAACTTCACTTGGTGAACACTAAAAGTTGAGTTGGAAATCCTTACTTAAGGTGAATTTCCAAATCGAGTGAAGAATCTGCACTGTTGCAATCCATTGCAGGTTTTGCACCATCCCCCCGGACTTGGGAGACTTCCCCAGATTCATTTTTCAGTGCTATTCTGAGGAGTAGGTATGGCTGCTCAAGCAGTACTGGTTCTCCAGGGCCATGACCCTTTTCCATGGCCCAACTCACTCAAAGCCCATGCCACACTTCTCCCGTAGGAGTCCAAAAGTATTATTCCTAGATTGTCAGTATTGCATTAGTTTTACAAGCATAAAAAGGCTTTATTTTTGTGGTATTGTTCAGCTGTCCCAGGTGCGGGAGGGAGGGCACATGGGAACACATGGCCTGGGGATGTGTGAAGGCGGAGGAGCTCTCGGAGAAGGTTATTTGGTTTATGCAGGAAAACATTAGGAAACCCTAAATCCCTGGATGCAAAGGCTATTCTACAGGGCAGCTCTAGACATCCAGGTTTGAGGCTGAGGAACGTGAGAGCCTGCTGGCTTATAGCAATGTTAATAGCTAGATCACTGATAACAAAGACATGGAAATCTAGTGAACCACCAGACTTTCAGATAAAACTCTAGCAGTTCATAAGTAGGAAAGCCTATACGCTAAAATAATTGTGTGAGTGTGTGTGTGTCTGGGGCGGGGGGAGTTAAAATCTAGAAATGCTTTAGGAATTATGAAGGATCTATACTGCGAGGATAAATATTTTTAAGTCAGGGTTGACAGTCAGACCACTAATGAAATTGTTGAGAGGTGCTGAAAGATATGGCTCCCATATAACGAAATTAATATGTTAAAGACTATGCTTTATACTGTGCACTTTAAGGAAAGATTCTTATAATGCTTTTTTTGTACTAACAGTGGAATATTTACTGAATGTGAAATGTAATGCACTCTATGTATGAAAGAATTTTTTGCACTAATTATTTATTTCTTGGGAAAGAATTATGATTGGATGAAGGGAATACTAAAGTTGCTAAGAAACAGGTTCGCATATGAAATGTGTGTATTAGGGTCTCAGGGGTTAAGGGGATATCAATGCTACTAGGCTATGGATTGTCGTTTTAGTATGTATACAAGGGTCTGGGGCACAGATTAGTTTTCAATCTTGCAATGCAATATGTTTGATGGCAAATTGGCTACTCACTGCATTTCTAAGATCGGAGCCAATTCCAGATTACGGTGTATATTTGATTATATCTGGTTGCTTTGTACAGTATTCTGCTAAAAGCTATTGAATTCTTTCTCTTTTTAGGTCGAGCCTAGGCAGTGCTTGCGCGGTCTCTTCGAAACATGCTGTATTCACTCTGTGGGCTTACAGCCTGCCCCCTGCTTCTGATTGGCTTTTGTCAAGGTCATTAAAAATTGTTGCCTCTAAGTGGCTAATGCTTGCTGAGTGTCCCACCTTTTTCTCAAAAGTGAACTGCAGGACTTGTATGCTTCCACTTTTGTCATTGTTTTTTCTATGTAGAACGAGCACTTCTTCAAAGTGTTCGTGTTTTGTTGTTTCTCTCTCAGCTCTGTGCCTGTTTCAAGAGCGTTGCGCTATATCTACTTGTTTTATTGCTGGATTTAGTATTATTTCTAACCAGAACCGACCAATGCATTTACCTGTTTCAGACGCATGGACACCGCAGCACTTCCGCTTTTACTCCCTTGTTGATTGACCAGGGCCCGCGGCTCCTTCCTGCCTCGGCCGCCATGACAGAAATGGTCAGTTACACAAATAACTCCACCAACCCCTCTGACGGTGCTTCCGTTGATGATTTCAAGGAATGGTCGAAGATAAACACTAGCAAAAACCAGCAGGATGAGGCGTAAGTGGGTTTTACTGTTCGTCCTGGGCTAAGCACAGGCTGCTGCAAAGCAAGAACGGGGTGAAACATGTCCACAACTGGGTTTGCTTAGTAGGCATCCTTTAGCACCTGAAGACTGCACATGAAGCGATCAGTCCCTAGTAGAGATGGGTAGAACCTCTGAGGGTACCTTTCGGGTATAGAAGCACTACGTATTCGCTGGGCAAACCAGAGGAGAAAGACTTCCATGCTGACAGGCTGACGCAAGACGCTGAGGTCCCTGCATGCAGATACTCCAGCACGCAGTAGTCTGACATCCCTTGGGGGGTGTCCATCTCGAGACCAAGAGGGGTCCTTCGCTCTCCCACATCAGGTAATGGGGTTGGCTCTATCCTAAGGGGATTCTTGGCTACACACCTACATACATGCTAGGTACATTTAGGTACATCTAATTAGGGTTGGCATCGTAGGAGTATGCATTATTACTATTATGTATCTATATGCCTGCATATATTCATTGTTTTAGGACTATGGTAGAATTCTACCTTTTCTTTACTCTGTTGGTGCTTATAATGGTATACATATGTCTATGTCTCATTGTTGTTGCAGCACACGTATTTTATACTAGAATGGCGCTGGTTCAATAAATACTTATTGAAAACGTCCCCACCGTTTATTCTCTGTATCTCTCTGAGAGGAAGTAAGCACGAGTGACTGAGCGAAAAGTACTGTACTGTTTCCACGATCCCTGAGGGGTCAGGGTTGTCATGTTCGATAGTTGCCAGAAACTATTTGCTCCTTGGTAAGAGGGGCTCATAGTGGCACAGTGAGCTAGCTGGTCTACAGACTAACATATCCTTTGGGGGTGTCTGGAATCAGTCTGGACACCAATCCTTAAGTTTATGTTGTCTAAACGCGGAGATCCTATGTAGATTTATAGGAACTACACGACAGAATGTCACCAACAAGAAGTCTGCTTATACAATATGTGGAAAAAATTTGAAAATGTATCTATATAGTTTCTTGCTATCAGCAGACTTCATATTGAGCAGTGGACTACAAATCCCTTGGAACGGGTTCCCTCAGCATCCGTTGTGTGTGGCACTTATTGAAAATGCCTGTTGTGATATGTAGTTATCTGTTTTGATTGGCTGCTTTCAAAGAAGGTGACAGGTAAGGGAGCAAAGTAAGATGGGTGCGTCCAAGGGCAGAGTAGTGATGAAATCGGTGAAAAAAATAGTAATACAATTTTGTCCTTTTGAGTCGAACATAAGGTTGACACGGTAAGACACTGGTATAGAGACCATCATCTATCATGTGGAATGTTTTGACATATCAACGAATATATAGAATGTAAATAATTTAAGCAGAGTTAAGGAAATGGGTTCAATGACAGTCACATTATTCTTTGGAAGTGAAACTATACCTACAGCACAGGTAAAAGGAATCAGTTTGAAATGTCTTGGATTCAAGTTGTAGTGTAATTTTGAGGGATGGTAAAATTAGTTTTATTTCCCAAAGGCGGATGTGCTGTAGTGTATGAAACCATGTTGCCCCTTTAGTGACCTGTGGCGGCTGTTGACATTTGAAAGTGGCGAGGCGTAAAATTATTGCCGTTCTGCACTATGGCGAGCGAGCCCGAACAACTTAGGGTGGGTTCGGGGGGTTCTCCCCCGAGAAATTTTTGAAATAAAGAGTGGACAAATGGTTCAAGCAAACTTGAGGAAGCAGGAAGGTTAATAAAGCAATACGATTGAGAAAAATACTGAGTCACATGACGCCGAGGAACATGGCGGCCGCAAGCTAAGCGGTCGCGGCTTACCTCCCCCCCTGGTCGCCTTTGAAACATGGGTTCTTGCCAGTTTCGCCCGTAATTTAATTTTTTATTTTAATTCCCCTCTGCCCCCCTACCTGAGGAGATGTGTAAGGACTGGGCTCTCCTCGATTCCGGGTCTTTGGCGCTATCGGGAGCCCGCGGTGGAGAGTGTGGGGCCGGCGGAGCTGGAGGAGCGCCTCGTGGTTGGCGCTGGCAGGAGGCGGCCCGGACCCGTAGGAGACGCGATTCGGCTCTGTTCCTGTTCCGGGTTACAGGAGGCAGGGCTGAGGCCAGTGTTTGTGCGCTTTCTGCCTCCAGTGTTTGTGGTGCTCGTGGTGTGGCAGGCAGCCCCCAGGTAGGGAGTCGACGCTTTTTGCCTCATTTCCCCTTGGAGGACATTATATCGGGAGTAGTGGAGAAGGTAGGAGGAAGCTCTTCTTCCTCCTGGAGAGTTTTTCCAAGTGTGATGTCTGTAGTCTTCAAGTCCTGCTAGACTTTAAGAAAATCGAAACGCAAGATAATGCACCAGTAAAGTTTATGGAGAAAGGAGAGCCACACAGTTCAGGAGGAACAGGCGATACAGCGGCAGCAGATTTAAACACATTTAAAATAAACAGGTATACCCTTCGTACGAGAGCAGTTCACTCTTTAAATATTGGTAAATCTGTTTATTCTCCGCGTATTCCACCTGTAATCTCCGAAGTGAAGGCCCATACAAGACAGCCCAGACTCAAAGGGGGAACAACAGATAAAGGCTCTGATTATAAGGAAAAAGAGGTAGACACAGGCAAGAGAAGAGGGAGGGGCAAGAAGGGACTTTCCTCCAAAGTTAAAATTACTCCCTCGCTCAAAACTTATTATAAAGTTATGTCTACCTCTACCTCCACTATAACCACTCCCTTCACCTCTAACCCCCAGTAGGGGATGTGTTAAAAAATACAGGTCAGGGTACCCTAGATGGCCCTCCAGAGGTTCTTAGTCCCTCGTGCACCCCAAAGGAGAGGGTAATTCATCCAGCAGTAAGTCTCACAAATAGATATTCGGTTTTGGCTATAAACGACCCTCTAGTCTTGACTGATAAATTATCAAGGGACTCCAACCTTGCATCTACTAATATCATAGACGAAAACACCACAATGGTTGGACTAGATGATACAGACATAACGGACACAACATCGCGTTCACTGGCGGATATACTACTGGCAATGAAGGTTGAAATTTCTAATAGATTTACTGTGTCTGAGGCAAATCAGGCGGAAATGTCTAATAGATTTACAACCTCTGAAGCAAATCAGGCAGCAATTCAAACCTCTTGTGAGGCACTAGCAAAAAGACTAGATGAAGTAACGTTAAGAACTGAGGCTATTGAATTGGAAATCCCCAAAATAAAGGACACTGTACAAAATACCGTATTGGAGCTTGCTAAATTATCTACTCAAAACAGAGAATTGAGAGACGATCTTGAGCGTTTGGAGAATCATTCTAGGAGGAACAATTTAAGGCTTCTAAATGTACCAGAAGCCCTTGAGGGGTCAGATATTAAGGGGTTCGTGATTTCTGTATTAAAGGAGACAGCATTAAAGAATACACCAGAAGTGGATCTCGTACATGAGATTCAAAGGGTACACCGCGACCCCTTTAAAAGGAACCTCGCTAAACAAAAACCAAGGAAGATACTGGTTAATTTTTTAACCTACTCAGTTAAGGAACAGATTCTCTCATTTGCCCTCAAAGAAGGCTCCATAACATTCAATGGCTCAAGTCCCTTTGCTTTCCAAATAAGATCTGATATATCCCACACGACAGCAACAAGACAATGGGAACTGGGGAAAAGATTGGAGGAGTTGAATAGAATCGGGGCCAAGGCGCAGCTGAAGTTCCCTGCACAACTTCGTGTGATGTGGAAAAATCACATGCATCAGATTAGATCAGGCGAAGAAGCAGATGCCTTAATAGTGAGAATTAAAGCCGACCGGGAGGGAAAGTAGGGGAACAGAGAGAAAGAGTAGAAATATATGATAGCAAGATGTTGGCAAGAACCTAGCAATATTTGTAGTTATTTCTATCCCAGGGGGGAGGGCGGGCCAGACAGGCTTGCCTATCGGAAGGGAGGGTTCCTCATGGGGAGGTGGGGCACTGGGGGAGAAGGGAGGGGGGAGCACTAGAGGTGGGGAGCAGTGGGTAAAAAAGAAAAAAATAGACCTCTTCTCACTTTAGATTTATGGAAAACCAGTTATACCGTTATGAAAATTTTACAGGTCAATGGTAGGAACCCAAGGCTTAGGGATTAGAAAGACCATCTTTACCTCCTGGAATGTTAACGGGTTAAGGTGTCCTCGTAGGCAAAGGCTGATTTTAAAACATCTGGAACTTTCCTTAGCTCAAGTTTGTATTCTACAAGAGACCCATTTGAGTTTTATGGAAAGCCGCTCTATTTTTTCTAGGGTTCCTTGGATAAAGTGTTACTGTGTATCACAACAGACGACGCATAGTAGAGGTGTGGCAATTTTGATCAAACATGGCGCCCCCTGCTCTATAAAAAATTCACAGTCGGACTCTACTGGGAGATGGCTGGTAGCACAATTGACCTTGGGAAAATCTGATTTAGTTTGTGCCTCGTTTTATGGTCCAAATATAGACGATCCAACTTATATTCACAAATTACAATCAATATTGTCTTTGGAAACCCCTCCTTTTATTATTGGAGGTGATTTCAATGTCCTTTTGGACCCTTTAAAAGATAGGTCTAATTTGAGTCATTATGTTGGGGCTCCAAGGATACGTCGTGCTTTATTAAATATGTTACACGACCTGGACTTGGTTGATGTATGGAGGGCTAAGAAGGGAGATTTGAAGGGCTTTACGTTTTACAGTAAAAAGTATGGTCACTCCTCAAGGATTGATTATATCTTGGTGGATAGATCTGCCCTGACAGGCATGGAGGAGATCTTAGTTATGCCAAGTCATCTCTCAGACCATGCTCCAGTGCAGTTTTTATATCAAAACAATGGGCTTCCTCTGCAGTCTAGATGGACGCTTAACAGAGCTATGCTTTTGGACCCTGAAATTATTCAGGTTGTTAAGCATTCCTCTTTAGAATTTTTCTCTCTGAATATGGGGTCTACAACTATGGATTTTATTTGGGATGCTTATAAGGCAAACTTAAGGGGGAAACTCCATGGCCTCATTTGTGGTAAGAATAGAGAGGAGGCTAGGGCGCTAAACTCCATTGAGGAAAATATAAGCAAGCTGGAGAATGAGAGGAATAGATTAAATCATGGGGGTTCAGAGCGTTTATCACAAGTCTTGGAAAAGCTAGATGGTGCACGACAGGAGTATAGGGAGAAAATAGATTTAAAATGTAGGGCACAATGGCATATAAAGAATATGCAAAATTTCGAATATGGGGAGAAAGCAGGAGCATTATTGGCCTGGAAAGCTAGAGCGGACCGTACTAAGAACAACATCAATGAGTTGATAGTGAATAGCAACGGGGAAAAGTCAAGTAGCTTTGAAGATATGCAAACTTGTCTATTGTCTCTTTTCTCGGACCTTTATAAAGAAGATTCCGCTCCATCCCCAAGCTCCATACGTACATGGTTGGAGACTAAATCCCTGCCTTCTTTATCAGAGGAGAGCCGGAACAACTTAGATGCGCCTATTACATTGGAGGAGATTACTGAGCAAATTAAAAAATGTAAGAATAAAAAGGCTGCAGGTACAGACTCGCTCCCAAACGAAGTGTATAAACTCCTAGCAGATGAACTGATTCCTACATTGGGTATTACCTTTAACTCTGTATATTGCCATGTGGGTAAAGTCCCTGCGTCTTGGAAGGAGGCATCAATTATATTGATTTTAAAACCAGGCAAGGACCCCCTAAAAGCTGACTCATATCGTCCAATCTCCCTGCTGAATGCCGATTATAAGATCTTTATGGGTATTTTAGCGGGGAGATTGGCGAAATTGATCCCTAAGTTGATACACACTGATCAAAAGGGTTTTGTGGCAGGAAGGTACATCCAGGAACAGACGCAATTGTTAATTGGCAACATAGACCTGGCCATTGAAAGATCTGATCCATTGGCAATAATCGCCTTGGATGCGGCCAAGGCATTTGACAGAGTATGTTGGGTGTATCTTTGGGAAGTGCTAGAGATAATGGGTTTTGGTTCTATTTTTATTCAAACTCTGAGGAATTGCTATCAGGGTGCCTCTGCCCGGATCCTTCTGAATGGTTTATTGACCTCAAGTTTTAACATTCAGAGGGGGACCCGGCAGGGCTGTCCAATTTCGCCTCTTTTGTTTAATATCTATATTGAGCCTCTGGTGCAGGCAATTAGGATGGATGAATCCATAACTCCCTATAAGTCCCAACTTTACAATTGTAAGTTGGCTCTGTACGCGGATGATTTAATAATATATACAAACGACCCTGAGGTAGTCATCCCCCGTGTGGAGGCGCTCTTGGACGAATTTGGGTCTCTGTCGGGATATCTGGCTAACACATTAAAAACAGAGGTGATGTGCTGGAATCTGGATCATTGGGGGGAGTCACCAGTACAGAGCTAAAATACTTGGGTATCTATATTGTGAAAGATCTGGAAAAAATCCCCCAGATAAATCTTGATAGATCTATTAAAGAAATAGATCGCCTTTTCAGTAGATGGAGGAACCTCCCTTTGACTATCTATGGGAAGGTTAACTTAGTAAAGATGGTCATTCTCCCGAAGCTTTCATATCTATTTTCAGCTATACCTCTGGCTTTTCCGCACAAGAGCATTAGCAAAATACAGAGTAAGATCGGGAGTTTTATTTGGGGAGCCAAAGGGGTCAGGCTGGCCTGGAAGAAACTGAGACGTAGACTTAATAAAGGCGGGCTGGCTTTACCTGATATTAGTTGGTATGCAATAGCATTTCAGTTTAAGGGCATTCGGATGTTGCTCGGGAAACCAGAAGAATCTTCATGGGGAAGGCTGTTGGGAGAAATGGCAAGAACGGAAGATGGAGGGAGAGATGAGGCCTTTTTATATAAGTTTGGGGCTCCAAAATACTTTAAGCGAGTACGCCTGAAGGTCCTGAGGGCAGCCTTGGAATTATGGTACAATATTAGATGCAAATGGGGGATAGGTTATTATTCAGATCTAGCTCCAATTTGGAACTCACCAGGAACACCTAGCTGCCTTAGAGATAGTCTGGCGGTACCTATTAAGAGAGCGGGCATAACTATCTGGTCTGATTTGGTAGATTCAGAGGGGATCCATCCTTGGGAATCTCTGAGGGCTAGGATCGGTATAGGGTTCTCAAGATTTAAATATTTACAGTTGGTGTCATGGTTTGACGCAGAAAAAGATGAAGTAAGGGGAATGGGGATATAGAGAGGCTGTGTCAACATGTATATCCGTTAACGAAAGAAATATCTGTGTGGTATAATTATCTTTTTGAAGCAGAAGATCTGGAGATTCCATCTTTATCCACGGTCTGGAATCAAACCCCCTCGAATCGTCAATAGACGCCCTCTTTGAGCCCTCATTGAAGGTGATGTATAAATATATTAAACCTGCAAGCCTGAAAAAGAATCACTTTTTTGTTATCAACAGGCTTTATTATACTCCTGCAAAGATAGCAGAGTTTGTCTCTACCCCAATACCAAAATGCCCAAGATGCACGATCCCTGTTGCCAATGACCTCCATATTTTTTTCGATTGCCCCGAACTAAAGAATTATTGGAAGGAGATAGGGGATACCCTGTTTGCTATATTTGAGGCCAATATTGATGTGAATCTGTCATTGGTCTTTTTCGGAGATGATGGATTATACTGTCAGACAGCATCGAAGTCCCACAGAGGGCTGCTATTATATCTAATTCTGCTGGCACGGAGAGAGATCTGTAAAAAGTGGAAAGATGCATTTCCTCCGAAAAGAGAAGACTGGCTTAAAGCCGCATTCGCTATGGCCCGTTTGGAATATGAAGGTGAAAGGGACAAGCCAATAAACATCTGGCAGCCTCTTATGAGATGGGGTCGAAATCAAAGACTAATACAGTGGGTCCTATGATTACATCAAGTTCCCCCACAAAGGGGATCGGTCGGGTGACCTAAGCGAGTGCGGTAAGCCGGAAGGCTCTCAGATTGATATATTGGCTTCATAAGATCCGCAGAGCTTATTGGTGAGATGAGGACTAAAAAAAAAAAAAAAAATAAATAAATAAAGCAATACGATTGAAATATTTATCATTTAAGAAATTGCCAATTTTTATGAGTTATAGAGGACAATCTTTGCGTATTTTACCAGCAGAGTGCCCGCGCTTTTACTAAATGGCCTGAAGTCACATTTTCACCCTTCCCACTGGTTACCTGGAAGGTTTCAGATACATAGCACCCTGGTCAACAGCCTCAGGTAATTAATACTCCAAGGCCAGCCCATGGTACCCACTACCGAAAGACCACTCACAGCTGCCAGTAGTGCAAGACATACATGAGCTAAGTTTAAAGACTTCTCCAAACTGATGTCCGACTCCTATGGACTCCTTAATTGTCATGCTGTGAAAAATGCCAACAGTTTCTTTTGAAGTTGAGAAGACGGATCATTTACTCAATTTTTGAGAGATGTTAACTAAGACGATTAGGTGTATACACCACCATACTGCTAGCAGACACACAATAATTGTATCAGTCCTCCCAGCACAACAAACGGTGCATTCCCAAAGCACGTTTATCCATGAAACATCCAATCCTGGAGAAGTCAGTCGGGGTTCATAAAGCAACAGCCATTTGGTCCCCAACCAAACTGCTCTAATTTCAGATCAAGATCTCTGAAGTTTTTCTTCAATGTTGCACCTGGTGTTTGAGCCCATGTTGTTTGCTGAAGGGGATTGCTTGTGTACTTTTGCTGTAGTTATTATGAGCGTGACCCTGTTCTCTCCTACAATATTCTTCATATACACTTAACTGTGTCAACGAGATTTGATTGTATATATTGGAATTACCCCGATGCCAGCCCAGTCCCGATCATTCCGAGATATTTACCCTTCGTAATAGATTCTGTCAAAAATGGGCACCCAAGAAGTCATTTCGCAGCATTGTATTTTGCTAGCATGAGACTAGTTTCGTTTCCATTCTGATCGGCGTTGGCTCATTTTTAATGAAAACTGAGTCAAATTGCTTTTTAATCTCCTTTACCTCCTTTTTCATACTAGTTGCATAATAATGGACTGCAGTGCAAATGGTGTTTCACTGTTTAGACAGCACACGTCCATTATTTGTTTGCAAGTTGGTGGAAAGAAGGGCCTGCCCTTTACTCATCCCCTCTTTATCTTGCGCAGTACTCTCAGCTCTGAAACTCCAGCCATAGGCAGAGTGGAGATGCAGGGGCTCTAAGAAGGTGTGAAAAAACAACAAAGCCTGCCTCGTTAACAAGTGAATGGTCTTTTAAAGACCTGTGAAGTACTCGGGTGCGGCTGGCAGCTCAAAAACTGTCTGTGTATGTGCTCGGAAAACACAACAGGGGGGGGGGGGCTGTAGCCCGTTGAGCCCAATGGGCGTTGAGCGCCTGCCTTCATCTAATAGTTTAGAAGTCAAAGTCTTTCTTCTGTAGAAAATGGGCGAGGGACAAGCATATATTCAAATTACGAAGTGTACTCTGGGAGGAAGCGTGTCCCATGGTTCATTTCTTGGATTTCATTGCGAAAGTAGGTGTGTTTTACCTGTGTGAAAAGGGTGGGAAGAGCTGATAGCCTGGTGTGCAGTTGTGAGTGATACACAGCTGCATCGAGGAATGTAAACAAGGGTGGGGAGAGCAGACGATAAAAGTTATGAAAATCAGAACACTGTGTTCTGAACTGGAATGGTTGTATATCTATTGCTGTTTTGCGTACATAATGTAAATGCCATTTGCAAGCCTGGTTCTGTTGCTAAGGATATATTAAATGCACGACTGCCAATATGTTTTACTCTACATTTTCCATCTAAAATGGAACACTCAATATAGAATAATGCTTCCGTAGCTAATCTTTCCTTTAGCTATGACACATCCGTTTTTATCCAGGTATGCCTCGTGTAACTCCTCATTCAACAGGCATGGCTGCTTTGTATTTGACAGAGTTTGTTTAATGGCTGGCCACGTGTGTTGATGTGTGGATAGATGAGTGAGGGAATGGGAGAATGAGTCAGCAGTTGAATGACGGAGTCCATGGATGGGCAGGGGCATGGATGAATGACTGAATAAGTGAGTGCATACATGAATGCAGGGCTGGAAGAAAGGGTGAGTTCATGAATGGAATGGAATGGAAACTTGACTTGGTAAGTGCGTTCATCGATGGATGCAGACAAATTGCACTAGTGATACTGGTAGTAAAATGCCAACACTTACCAATATTAGCACCAGTGCACATATCTTGACTGCCTGACTATTTTTACCAATCACTCGTTAGGGGACAGAGCAACCAATTAATTAGAGCTCAATGTAAACACGGGATGCAAATGAGAACCCACACACTGTAAACAAAGAGCAGTAGTGCTGTTGTGGAAGGCTAGGGCACTGAATTTTCCCTGCAGCAGAAGAGTGCAGAGCACAACCAAAACCACAGGGAGTCACAGTCAGGACAGGGTTTGAAGCGCTGCAGAACAGCGAGACACAACACAATAAGACTGCAATATGAGGATTGAGGTATAAAGCACTAACCACGGGGTCGCGCGGGGGATGGTTTAAAAATAAAAACTTTACCTGACCGGGTCCGTCCGCGCCGCCTCTGCTCCTGGGCCAGGGTCCCGCGTTCTTCTAAACAGGAACAGGGCACAGGCATGCTGCAGCTCCCTCCCCTCTTGTAAGCCAATCACAACGCTGCAATGGCAGCGTTGTGATTGGTGGGGAGTCCCGGACGGCGCCCTGCCGGGCACCAGTAGGGACGCCATTTTATCTATGTAGGCTGCATGCAGCCTACATAGAGAAAATGTAGAGTGTGCATGACTGCTTTGGTCGGCCCCAGGGCCGACCATGCAGTCAGGGCACTCAGAGTGGTTCAAGCCACTCCTCCTCAACCCGCCCGCCCTCAACCAGGCATACGCTCCCGCCCGCCCCCAACCAGGCATACCCCGGCCATCTGCTTTCTCGCAGCGCGAGAAGCAGAAAATAAAATGGTATTTAAAATACCATTTTATTTTCTGCTTCTCACACTGCGAGAAAGCAGTGGGACGGCGCTCCAACGCCCTAATGGAGCGGCCGCCACTGTTAGTGACTCTCTTAGTGGTTGCTTCTCATGTGCCCTCGCTGCTTATCTCTACAGTCTCTTAGTTAGTCTGGCACTGGTGTCTCGATTTTTGTGGCCCTAGAGTCAGTAATGTTGACTCTGGTGACCCTGCCTGGTTATTTTTTTCGCAGATATTTTACATTGACAGGTATCAGTCATGCATCTCATGGTGTCCACTGTATTTCTCCATGTTGATTTTTCAAGTTTCTGTCGCTTTCTCCCCAGTTGTCTTTTTTCGTTATTGGCAATCTTCTTTTAATGATCGTGTATTTTCCAGTGGTTCTCTTCGGTGTCATTGACACTGTCACTCCAGGTGTCTTTCTCTGAAGTCAGTGCTGCTGTCTTTTTTGGTAGCAGTAATACTGTCACTTTAGTGTTTGTTTCTGGAGTCAGTGCTGCTGTATTTCTTTTGGTCGTAGCTGTTGTTTCTCATTGCTATTCACCGTGCACACTTAGCTGTCCATCTAAGTCTGTCTCAATAGTATCAGTCAGGCTGCCTCTCCCACTTTCACTTACGATGCCCCTCTCTCATAGTCTGTCTCCTCCCTTTAGTTTTTCTGCAGTTTTTGTTTTGCAGTGAAAGGAACAACTCCTAATTTGCTTGTGCACATATTCAAAGTAACTTTATGGTTTAAAATACAGTACCAACAGTATTTCTCTATTTTGTGCATTTTAAATAGGTTTTTGAGGCGTTTTATGTGCTGATTTTTTTAACAGTTAAATCAATGCAATTGCTTAGTTGTTCATGTTTTAGGGTTTTGGGTAATTAATATGTCATGCTTTAATGTGTCTCTGTTATATCTTATTTCACTAAAACTCTTTTTTTGTCCTGATAGCGTATAAAAGTACTTCCAGAAATATATGTTCAGACTACCAGTTGTACCAAAAAAAAACACTTTAAATAAGTACTTCTCAATGCAGTACATTAACATGCCTATTAGTGTCAAAGTTTCTTTGTTAAAGAAATACACCCTTTTCAATTTTGAAGAGACTTTGCCATATTTTCATTAAAAATAGCATGGAAGCCCATCCTTGGGTGTGTGTGCTGTTGAATAGAGGCAAGTGAAGTAACGGTAAAAGTAGTAGCGCCTAGAATAATGTGAAGCATGGCTAAACAATTATAAAGTCTCAAAGGCGAGCCCTGTTGGCTATGCCAATGCTTGCTTTTATGTCTGGAAACTGTCAAAATTAAGAATAACAAGCATTGGCATAGCCAATAGGTCTCGCCTTTGGGACCTTATAAGTGCTTAGCTATGCAACAGTTGATGTTGTTGCACCAAGGATATTGTGCTGCATAACTAAACACTTATAAGGTCCCAAAGGCGAGACCTATTGGCTATGCCAATGTTTTTTTTTTTTTTAAAGGACAAGCAGTGCTATCAGGCTCCGGCTGCCACTTAGTCCACCGCATCCCACGTAGACGCTGCAGCCATCTTTGAATGGTTTTAAAGCCAATTCAAAAGCGGTCACCAGTGTATGTGAATCCCTATCTCAACTGTGAGACTGTTCTCCTGCTTCCTAATTCTATTAAATACAAATTATGTAAAAAGAACATCCCTTTTTGAGCTGCATGCCTCATCCTACCCACGTTTCACGCGCAGATTTGAAATACTGATGGTTTGGGCTTCCCGGAATTCAACTGGTTGGGTCCTGACTAAGGGGAGCGTAGCTATGATAATTTAATTGACTGCACAAGAAACGCAGTGTTTCACTTAGAACAAAGCACACACAAAAGAACAAACGTCAAACATCAGTGCTTTTATTCGGATTGGTGAAAAAGCTTCAAATGAGTATCTGAGATAAGTGTGCGTCAGAAGACGTGTTTACGGCCGAATGGCGTGACCAGGACACCATGGCGACCCCGAGTAGGCAGGGATGAGATCTGTAGATGGGCGCCTTGCTGTGTAGTGGCCACAAGAACTCCACTACTCCCCCTAGACTCGGTGCAGTGACAGAGGCATGGGCCTTTCGGTACCCAGGCTGTCTGCGTAGATTTCCCTCACTGCCCCCACTCGTGCCAGCGGAGTCAACGACTGCCCCAATGATGCTCCGGGTGAAGCATGCTGCTCTGCTTTGGCCAGTCAGAGCGATGACCCTCCGCGCTGACGCACCAGAGGAGGGACTCCTACCTTCACCAGGCAGCGCCAGGGACCTCAGTAAAGAGGTCACAGTTTCCGGTTCATAAGCCTCTGGAATGCCACCCCTCCTGGGCCGCGCGCCCACGGGAGCACATAGCAGCTCGTGGGCATCTAAGCCCAGGAGGCCGCCCAGTAGTGGACTAAAGCAGGGCGGACTAGCGCGGCCTGCGCGGGGGATAATCCCAGCTGCAAAGGAAAATGTTTTCCTCAGGTGGCCTGAGACCGTGCATTAACGGGACCGGCTTCCAGACAAGGGATGTTGGGGTGAACGGTCCCTCAAGAGGGGAAGCCTCCGAAGGCCGTCCTGCCCTGGCCGTACATCTTAACAAAACAAACCAAGAACGGCGCAAAATGCACACTTCCACGAAATGCTAATTAATGTTTCTTGGGAAGACTCCAGGATTGGAGACTGCATGTGGATGTCTGGCTAAATTTAGACCAGGGAGCCCACGAACCCAACAGTCTGGAAACAATTATCGCGTCAGACGAAGGACTTAAGAAAAGCTTCAAACAGGCCTTAACGGGCCGCAGCTTCAAATAATTACTCACCTTGGAAAAGCTTCCGATTGGCGTTAAAACATCCCCGTTTTAAACTTCTACCCAATCAACATTATATATGAAGTTGACATTAATTGTAGCAGTTGGCAGCTGCTACTGGATGCACATGACCCTGGGTAAACAAACTTTTTTTTTATTAACTTAAATTAATTCTGCGTTGAGTCGGAGAACAGGGCCCCGGAGGCAGAGCAGCGCCTTCTCCCCACCAGCAGCTTAAGCCAAAAGAGAGAGAGAGAGAGAGAAGAGGGGTAGAAGAGGGGTAGTAGAGGGGTAGTAGAGGGTTAGTAGAGGGGTAGTATAAGGGTGGTAGAGGGGTAGTAGAGGGGTAGAAGAGGGGTAGAAGGGTAGAAGAGGGGTGGTAGAGGGGTAGAAGAGGGGTAGAGGGGTATAACAGGGGTAGTAGAGGGGTAGAAGAGGGGTAGAGGGGTAGAAGAGGGGTAGAGGGGTAGTAGAGGGGTAGTAGAGGAGTAGAGGGGTAGAAGAGGGGTAGTAGAGGGGTAGAAATGGGGTAGAAGAGGGGTAGAAGGGTAGAAGAGGGATAAAGGGGTAGAAGAGGGATAGAGGGGTAGAAGAGGGGTAGTGGGGTAGAGGGGTAGTAGAGGGGTAGAAGAGGGGTAGAGGGGTAGTAGAGGGGTAGTAGAGGGGTAGAAGAGGGGTAGAGGGGTAGTAGAGGGGTAGAAGAGGGGTAAAAGAGTGGTAGAAGAGTGGTAGAAGGGTAGAGGGGTAGTAGAGGGGTAGAGAGGGGTAGACGGGTAGCGGGGTAGAGGGGTAGTAGAGGGGTAGAAGAGGGGTAGAGGGGTAGTAGAGGGGTAGAGGGGTAGTAGAGGGGTAGTAGAGGGGTAGAGGGGTAGTAGAGGGTAGAGGGGTAATAGAGGGGTAGAGGGGTAATAGAGGGGTAGAGAGGTAGAAGAGTAGAGGGGTAGTAGAGGGGTAGAAGAGGGGTAGAGGGGTAGTAGAGGGGTAGTGGGGTAGAAGGGTAGAGGGGTAGTAGAGGGGTGGGGTAGAGGGGTAGTAGAGGGGTAGTAGAGGGGTAGAGGGCTAGAAGGGTAGTAGAGGGGTAGAAGGGTGGTAGAGGGGTAGAAGGGTAGAGGGGTAGAAGAGGGGTAGAGGGGTAGAAGAGGGGTAGAGGGGTAGTAGAGGGGTAGAGAGGTAGAAGGGTAGAAGAGGGGTAGAGGGGTAGTAGAGGGGTAGAAGAGGGGTAGAGGGGTAGAAGAGGGGTAGTAGAGGGGTAGAGGGGTAGTAGAGGGGTAGAAGGGTGGTAGAGGGGTAGAAGGGTAGAGGGGTAGTAGAGGGGTAGAAGAGGGGTAGTAGAGTAGAGGGGTAGTAGAAGGGTAGAGGGGTAGAAGAGGGGTAGAGGGGTAGAAGAGGGGTAGTAGAGGGGTAGTAGAGGGGTAGAAGAGGGGTAGTAGAGGGGTAGAGGGGTAGTAGAGGGGTAGAAGAGGGGTAGAGGGTAGAGGGGTAGAAGAGGGGTAGAAAGGTAGAGGGGTAGTAGAGAGGTAGAAGGGTAGAGGGGTAGAAGAGGGGTAGAGGGGTAGGAGAGGGGTAGAGGGGTAGTAGAGGGGTAGAGGGGTAGTAAAGGGGTAGATGGGTAGTAAAGGGGTAGAAGAGGGGTAGAGGGGTAGTAGAGGGGTAGAGGGTTAGAAGAGTAGAGGGGTAGTAGAGGAGTAGAGGGGTAGAAGAGGGGTAGAGGGGTAGTAGAGGGGTAGTGGGGAAGAAGGGTAGAGGGGTAGTACAGGGGTAGAATAGGGGTAGAGGGGTAGTAGAGGGGTCGAGGGGTAGTAGAGGGGTAGTGGGGTAGCAGGGTTGAGGGGTAGAGGGGTAGAAGAGGGTAGAGGGTAGTAGAGGGGTAGAAGGGTGGTAATGGGGTAGAGGGGTAGAAGGGTAGAGGGGTAGAAGAGGGGTAGAGGGGTAGTAGAGGGGTAGAAGAAGGGTAGAAGAGGGGTAGTAGAGAGGTAGAAGGGTAGAAGAGGGGTAGAGGGGTAGTAGAGGGGTGGTAGAGGGGTAGTAGAGGGGTAGAAGGGTGGTAGAGGGGTAGAAGAGGGGTAGAGGGGTAGTAGAGGGGTAGAGGGGTAGAAGAGGGTTAGAGGCGTGTTAGAGGGGTAGTAGAGGGGTAGTAGAGGGGTAGAGGGCGAGTAGAGGGGTGGTAGAGGGGTAGAAGGGTAGAGGGTTATAGGGTAGAAGAGGGTTAGAGGGGTAGTAGAGGGGTAGAGGGGTAGTAGAGGGGTAGAGGCGTAGAAGAGTAGAAGAGGGGTAGAGGGATTGAGGGGTAGAAGAGGGGTAGTAGAGGTTTAGAGGGGTAGAGGGGTAGTACAGGGATAGAGGGGTAGTAGAGGGGTAATGGGGTAGAAGAGGGGTAGAGGGTTAGAAGAGGGGTAGAGGGGTAGTAGAGGGGTAGTGGGGTAGAAGGTTAGAGGGGTAGAAGAGCGGTAGAGGGTTAGTAGAGGGGTATTAGAGGGGTGGTAGAGGGGTAGAAGGTTATAGGGGTAGAAGAGGGTTAGAGGGATAGAGGGGTAGTAGAGTGGTAGAGGGGTAAAGGGGTAGAAGAGTAGAAGAGGGGTAGAGGGATTGAGGGGTAGAAGAGGGGTAGTAGAGGTTTAGAGGGGTAGTACAGGGATAGAGGGGTAGTAGAGGGGTAGTGGGGTAGAAGAGGGGTAGAGGGTTAGAAGAGGGGTAATAGAGGGGTAGTAGAGGGGTAGAGGGGTAGTAGAGGGGTAGTAGTGGGGTAGAAGGGTAGAAGGGTAGAGGGGTAGTAGAGGGTAGAATAGGGGTAGAAGGGTAGAGGGGTAGTAGAGTAGAGGCGTAGTAGAAGGGTAGAGGGGTAGAAGAGGGGTAGATGGGTAGAAGAGGGGTAGTAGAGGGGTAGTAGAGGGGTAGAAGAGGGGTAGTAGAGGGGTAGAAGAGGGGTAGAGGGGTAGTAGAGGGGTAGAAGGGTAGAAGGGGTAGTAGAGGGGTAGAAGGGTAGAGGGGTAGAAGAGGGGTAGAGGGGTAGTAGAGGGGTAGAGGGGTAGTAAAGGGGTAGTGGGGTAGAGGGGTAGTAGAGGGGTAGAGGGTTAGAAGAGTAGAGGGGTAGTAGAGGGTAGAAGAGGGGTAGTAGAGGGGTAGTGGGGTAGAAGGGTAGAGGGGTAGTACAGGGGTAGAATAGGGGTAGAGGGGTAGTAGAGGGGTCGAGGGGTAGTAGAGGGGTAGTGGGGTAGCAGGGTAGAGGGGTAGAAGAGGGGTAGAGGGTAGTAGAGGGGTAGAAGGGTGGTAATGGGGTAGAGGGGTAGAAGGGTAGAGGGGTAGAAGAGGGGTAGAGGGGTAGTAGAGGGGTAGAGAGGTAGAAGGGTAGAAGAGGGGTAGAGGGGTAGTAGAGGGGTAGAAGAGGGTAGTAGAGGGGTAGAGGGGTAGTAGAGGGGTAGAGAGGTAGAAGGGTAGAAGAGGGGTAGAAGAGGGGTAGAGGGGTAGTAGAGGGGTAGAGGGGTAGTAGAGGGGTAGAGGGGTAGAAGGGTGGTAGAGGGGTAGAAGAGGGGTAGAGGGGTAGTAGAGGGGTAGAGGGGTAGTAGAGTGGTAGATGGGTAGATGGGTAGAAGGGTAGAGGGTTATAGGGGTAGAAGAGGGTTAGAGGCGTGTTAGAGGGGTAGTAGAGGGGTAGAGGGTGAGTAGAGGGGTGGTAGAGGGGTAGAAGGGTAGAGGGTTATAGGGTAGAAGAGGGTTAGAGGGGTAGTAGAGGGTAGAGGGGTAGAGGGGTAAAGGGGTAGAAGAGTAGAAGAGGGGTAGAGGGATTGAGGGGTAGAAGAGGGGTAGTAGCGGTTTAGAGGGGTAGAGGGGTAGTACAGGGATAGAGGGGTAGTAGAGGGGTAATGGGGTAGAAGAGGGGTAGAGGGTTAGAAGAGGGGTAGAGGGGTAGTAGAGGGGTAGTGGGGTAGAAGGTTAGAGGGGTAGTAGAGAGGTAGAAGAGCGGTAGAGGGTTAGTAGAGGGGTATTAGAGGGGTGGTAGAGGGGTAGAAGGGTAGAAGGTTATAGGGGTAGAAGAGGGTTAGAGGGGTAGAGGGTAGTAGAGGGGTAGAGGGGTAAAGGGGTAGAAGAGGGGTAGAGGGATTGAGGGGTAGTAGAGGTTTAGAGGGGTAGTACAGGGATAGAGGGGTAGTAGAGGGGTAGTGGGGTAGAAGAGGGGTAGAGGGTTAGAAGAGGGGTAGTAGAGGGGTAGTGGGGTAGAAGGTTAGAGGGGTAGTAGAGGGTAGAAGAGGGGTAGTGGGATAGTAGAAGGGTAGAGGGATAGTAGTGGGGTAGAGGGGTAGTAGAGGGTAGAGGGGTAGTATTGTATAAGATTGTCTTGAAGGTAGTATAAGATTGTCTTCTCGTTCCAATAATGTTCACAGCTTATTGTTTCCCTAAATATGTTTTAAAGCACCAATTCTTTTAATGTTGAAAATTCCCATCTGCAATAGCAACATTTGAAAATTATACTCTGGATAATCGGACAGTTATGCAGAGCCATGCTAACAGCAGCTTGTGCGCTCGAGATGTTCTAGCTAATTATTGGAATTTCATCGGCTTCATAAAATAAACTTTTTACCTATCTATGTCTGTTGTGGGTTGCCCAACAAATCTTATTGATTGCCCGTCCCACGTGGGATTTTCACAAAGTCTCCATGGAATTCTTCCGTACAGTCAATTTGAACTCGAACTATTTCCACAGCCCGTGAATAAACTAGAAATCTGCCATGTATCTGGTGATTGTGGCCCAAATTAAACTTGCTGCTGCAGTGAAAGCAGGTAAGTGAATTAAAGTTTTCGCAAATGGCTTCACTAAGATGACGGATGTAGTGACGTGGGAATGAGCAGGAATAGCATCACAAAGTAAGTAGGTAGGAATAAACCCTTGTAAAAAAAAAAAAACAGAACAGCCGCGGGTTTACAAAGTGGGAGGGTTGAGAGGAGTGCGGCCAAGAGCACACAAAGCGTTTCCCTTGCGGGAGTGAGCCAGGGGCACCATGTGTTTGCAAGTTAATTACAAACATATGGTGTCAAGCTCGCTCCCGCAAGGGATTCGCCAAACGTGCACGCGTTGCCATTGAAGGCAATGGAACGCGTGCACGTTTTTGGGACAAAAACCGAAGCGATTGCTAAAGGTCTTTTTCCTAAGCAGTGCATGCGCGCTGCGTAGGCGAGACCTAAAAAAAATGTTATGGTCTTGTTTTATTTGCATTTTCTCTCTCCAAGGAATTAAGTACTGCCCTCACCGTAAAACTTCTTTCTGAAAAAAGATGCCTCCTCGAGTCCTTCCTCTGACCAGAAAATGGCCCATTCTTTTTTTTTTTTTACGGAGTTTTATATAGCGCAAACTTGACCCGAAGGTATCGGGTATCAGAGTGCTTTACACGAGCACTCTGATACATTATTATCTAATGTATATTGAATTAGCTGAGTCATACATTCTGGCCAGCATGCCAGGTGAATAATAAAGGCTATGACAAAGTATTGGACTGTTATCAAATAAACTAGTAGCAGCCATTTTTAAATATCCTACCTGTCATAAAACAGTTCCGTATGAATATACCAAACCTAAAAAACCCATTTATCAAGTGTCAGCAGATTGTCTTGGCATTGCAACAGCGTGAATCATTTATAACACCCAACTGAGACCTGAGCAACATGGCTGATGCCCGGTGGAGCTGCTAGACAGCTATAGAGGAGATCGGCCCTGGTTCACCCCCTCTGCCGTCACCTACCCAGCCGGACATTGGGCACAGTTCTCCCCGTCTCCCCGCCGTGTCTCCTTCCTCCCCCTCCCTGTGACGAATTATTGTAACATTATTTCTTTGCCTATGTTTTACTATGCTCTGGTTAACGGATGTAATTTGTAACTTGTAACGCAATGATCCTCATGTAAAGCGCTCGGATACCTACGGGTCTAGCCAGCGCTATATAAAACTCTTCAAATAAATAAATAAACTTGAACACAGTTAAGTGGAGTCAAACCATTTGATTTGGTGCAAATCATGATCTTTCAACCACTCAATACCATAGGGTCTGATCCTATCTGCAGCTCTCCCATTATTGTTAATACAATGTCAAAAATGGACCTTAATGGATACACAAACATAAAAAGTCAATAGTCAGCAAATAATTACCTACAAATAAGTCAGTTACTCATTTCATCTGACAATTTCTCACTTTTTCAAATGGCTTAAACAGAAGTAATTTTTTTCTGATCAATTGGGTGATAGCTGAGAAAGCTTTGTGAAAGAAAAATGATGTCAAACTCATAAAGCAGAATAATCTTAATACATTTTGACCACCAAAACCATTCGAGCAGTAGATGCAACTTGTTTCTTGCTAAGAGGACTCTGTAGAGAGTGAAAAAAAGAGATGTATGCACTGCTGCCTGAATGTCTAATATGTCAAATAAAACACACCACTGCAAACCAACCATGGTTCTTCCAAAAGTCGTATTAAATAATACTTTGCATTTAAAAAACCCTTTACACATAAGAAAAAAAATGAGTTGACCCATTCAGTTGTTTTTTTTCTTCTCATTGACACTAATCAATGATAGGTTAAATTACAAGATAGGTAATAGGAAGGAAGGTATGTTTCTAAATCATTGTATTCCTACTTGGTTCGAAGTCTTGTTTATCGTAAAATAGTAGGTGTAGGAAACTGTTCAAAGTCTGAAGGTGAAGGCCTTTGAAAACACTTTTGAATGAACATTTTTTAGACGACTAGGAAAATTGAATTTGCTCCTCAACGGCCCATTTCTCTACTTTAAAAGGATCTCACCTTTTGAAAGATCAGGACTAACTTTATTTTCTTGAAAGTTTCTCACAGCCAAAATCAGCAAAGTTTACTTGTTTATTCCTTAACATGATAATGTTGCCTTGAACCTCATTAGCCAGAATCCCACAACCACTTTTTAGAGATTGGTGCAAGTAGACACACTTCTTCAGGTGGGTAAGAGCTGTGTTTATTTATTTTGAAGGTTTTGTATAGCGCGAACAAGACCCTTGCGGGTATCAGAGCGCTTTACAGGGCAAATATAGGTGATAGACATATACATAAAAATACTATGAGTTATGTTAATACAGAAGTGGTAACTAATACAGACTAGCACATATCTACAAAACTGTATAAAATAGTTCAATTGAATTTGGCCAAGAGAATCGATTTCACTTCTTTTTTGATAAATGTCGTGGACGGGTTCAGTCTCGTTTCTGGGGGCAAGGCGTTCCATATCCTGGGGGCCATTCCTGAGAAGGTACGGTTGTATGTTTTCTTCTTGGAAAATCGTTGTGGTTTCAGTAGAAGATTATCGGAACTCCTAGTGGTTCGGATACCACCCGATGGTACCAATTTCTCCGCTAGGTATCTCGGGGTTTTGTGATGCAATGCCTTGTGTGTCATACAGGCGATTTTCAACTGGATTCTGGCCTCAAGAGGTAGCCAGTTGAGGGCACGAAGGTCAGGGGAGATGTGACAGTTTCTTTTGGAGCCTGTGATGAGTCTAGCGGCTGCGTTGATTGAGGCTCTAAGGGGGGCCGTCATTGATCTGGGAAGGCCGCAGAGAGCGACACTCCCATAGTCCACTCTGGGGATTACTAGAGTCTGAACTGCCTGTTTAAAGTCATTTGCGGGTATGAAGGGTTTCAGTCTTCTCAGGGTGTTCATCTGAAAATTTGCTCCTTTCGTTGCAGCGCTGATGTGATTCTACATATTTAGCTTATTATCCAGAGTTATTCCTAGCGATTTCGTAGAGTCTATAATGAGAGGTTGACCATCGAGTGCTGTTAGGTGCTTCATCCACTCGCGGATGATGGTTGTTTGGCTGGGGGGAGCGATTAAGAGGAATTCTGTTTTGAAGGTGTTTAGTTTTAAGTGGTTTTTGGCCAGCCAGGTCTGTGTTTTTTGGAGCGTTGAGTTAAGGGACTTGATGTCCTCAAGTGCGTGGACCTTAATGTAGAGTTGTGTGTCGTCTGCGTACATGTGATATTGGACATTTGAGGAGTTGAGAAGCTCGGTGAGTGTTTCCATAAACAAATTGAAGAGTGTCGGGGAGAGGGAAGATCCCTGGGGTACTCCTAAAGTGACTGGGGTGGGCTTGGATAAAGATTGATTGATCTTGAATCTTTGTGTTCTGTTTTAGAGGAAGGAAGTGAACCAGTTTAGAACTGTTCCAGATAGTCCCATTCTATGTTTCAGGAGGTCTAGTAAGTTGTCGTGTTTGACGGTGTCGAAGGCTGAGGATAGGCCAAGCAGGATTAGCAAACAGGCTTTGTTTTGGTCCAATATTTGTAATGCGTCATCTATAATGTGAGTCATGGCTGATTCGGTACTGTGCCCTGCCCGAAAACCTGATTGGAATTGATCGAGCAGGTTGAAGTGGTCTATGTGGTTGCTAAGCTGCGTGTGAACACATTTTTCTAATAGTTTGGCCAGGGTGTTTGAAAATGTTCTATTTCTACAAACCTCTATCTGCCTGCCCCTTCTCATGACCTGTCTTTTTCTGCCACTTGTGTTGTTTGTCTGTTCCCACTCACCCTATCTCTGAGTGCACATTTATTGCTGTTCCAGTGACAAAGTATTTTGCAAAACTGATTGCAGCCAAAATAATGTGTCAAAGGGGATAAATGAGGCCTCTTAGATTGTTTAATTTGGACATCCACATTCTACCAGCAATACTTTGCAGACACTGTAACAGCACGCCTATTTATTTTTAAGTGGAACATGATCTTTCATATCAGAAATTAAACATTTCGAAAACTTTGCGGGAACAAACTTTGAAACAGCCTTTTTCCCAATATTATCAATGAATTCCACTTAATCAAGCCTATTTTGTTATGTTATATATTATCTGCTCCTATAACGCCAATAATCACTGAGCCAAAGAATTACTGTGAGTTTCATTACACTACAGTTGTACATGGCAAAATTGCCACAGATGAGCATATAATGTACGAACATTTTGTTTTTTTTATTTTCGTTTTCAAATACGTCTTAGAGCTACCCATTGAATGAAATCTCCCCCTCCTGAAGGGGGTCTTCATACCCATTAGCAGACGTGGAGTGTGAATGGCGTTCTCAAGTGTTGGCATTGAATCTCACAGGTGTGCCTCGTGTTTCCGTGGAAATGAATGTCGATATGTATGACTGAGTTCTAAGTAGTGAAGTCTGACTAAAACAAGCTGAATTGCCCGTTGCCGCTGAATTAATAATGGAAACGCTTTCATATTTTAATTAGATGTTTTTTTATTTTGTTTCCCTTGATCTCCTGTAAGTGTTTCAGTCTCAGTTGCTTTTGTGAGCGAGTAGCTTGGGCCGCCGCAGCAAGCCTTGTTGAAATATATATTTTCAGAAGTCCTTGGAAGTAGTTTGGGCGGTTCTGAAATTGGCTCCAGTGTGATTCATTATTTCGAAGTAGACTGGCATTGAGGGTGTTACTGACACCCACAACACAGATAGAGACGGGTGTTTTTGAATTTAGGCTAGGGCGGTCGACCTCGAATCTGGGGAACCGGGTTCGAGTCTCGGCAATGCCGCTGAAGATCCTGTGATTCTGGGCAAATCACCTAATCTCCCCGTGCCTAACAAAAAAAAAAAAAAATGAATGTGTCCTCCTGTAACGCAACTGATTTGTTGAACACTGAATACTATATTTGGTCAATCATCCTTGAACATTTGAGTTCCATCTGCACATAACATGCTCTATGGGGCGAGCTTGGGTAATGGACAAACTGGTGCACCATTTATACTAGAAGCATAAAGGGTTACTGGATATCAAGTCATGTCATTTTGGAAGGATACTGATCTGTCCAATTAATAAGGTCAGTGTTTGTGTTTAAACGAAAAGTTCCTGATTCAATGGACCTATTGCCTGGAGGCTTTGCTTACCGCTAGCTGTGAGGGTGATGGGGGCTTCATGGTTTGAGAGCTTTGTGATCACAGAGATTGAATCTATAGATGCCAAAACCCTCTAGACTCTTGAAGCAGTTGGCGATGGCGGCAGCCATCTTGACTAATCGAGAATAACTTCCATCATGTTTCACAACGTTCTTGCTAGCAATCAATCTTTGATGTTGCTGTAGCCAGGACCCTTGCTTCGTGCATTGTGATTCAATTTTTAGATGAACTATATTCTACTTGAAGGATCGCTGAGAGATGTTCTGCTTTTCAGAGAAGTATTCTGGATATTGAGTCAAATGAAAAACTAACTTTGAACTGTTTTTTTAACTAATATTTAGTGGTAATAGACTTTGGAATAGTTGCATTATTTTGAACTTGAATTCTATGTGAAATAACAAGGAATTCTATTAGCAAGCATTCATGATTATGATACGATTATATAATGAGCAAGTAAGTTACAAGAGGTACTAGGGAAGTGAAATGTATGGTCTAAGATTAGGAATCACAGTAAGCCAGCGAATGTGAATTATTTCTCAGTTGATTTACAGACAATTCAGAACTTTAAGCATATCCATATCAGGAAATGTACATGTATGAAATTTAAGGTAGTTAACTTACTAATGAAGACTGAGGTTATTTTATGACCAGTCAGCTACATATTAAGAGCACAGAGATTTGGTTACACAGAGATAACTTCAAGCTATATCATTGTGGCTGTGCTGTACATTCATGACTGAATATTAAAGACCTTTTATTAACTTTTATATATCCATTTCAACCTGCAGATATCAGTGCACAGCAGATTAATGAGACAAAGGAGTGATATCTGGTGTCTCTTTTCACTCTCGTGTCCCATTCTCCTTTCCCTGCTTCGACCAGTTTTCTCACATCTCATTCTGTGTGTAGTTAGCAGTGGTTGTGGTGAGGGGAGGGAGGGTTCATCGGTCAGTTTGGATCCAAAATACAAGGTTAGTGCTTTCTGACAGCTATACGTGAAACAATCACAAAAGGTAATCTGAAAGCATCTAGGGAATTCAAATGTTTTTTTGTCAAATTATGTGTACTGAGGACTAGTAATGCTATGAGGTGACCTGTGACAAAATATATTGATTTGGGAAATGATGATTTGATTTCTATAGATCTTTTTTTTTTTTACTTTTATTGAGGCATCAACAGAGCATAAGTATACATACATTTCAGCATTGGCATCAATCCGCTACATGCAGGTTAAGGCATACTCATAGTACATAGGCAATTTGGCAGGGTGCAAGTAATAGTAGGATACACAGCAGAGTGAAGCGAGGTACATATGATAGAGGCAAGGAATAACGGAGGGCAAATAGCAACATCATGATACATATATATGTGGCTTTCCCCTATGTCCCCAGCTCTAAGCTTCTGTCATCCGCACCACGGCGGGCTCTGAAACGTTTACGGGGGCATCGTGGTCAGAGGTGTCGTCTGCTAGGCTATGTAGGTGTGTCACCAGGGGTCCCCAGATATCATGCGGTCTACTAGCGCTTGGCATAAGATTCCAGAATTCCGTCAACTGCGTCTGACAGTATGCCGAGTCAGCAAGCCATAGTTTGAGCGTCGGCGCAGGTCTCCGCCCCCAATGTACTGCCACTCTGCGCGTGGCAGGGACTAGAAGCATAGCCACAAGGCGTCTACAGGCATCAGGCACCTCCCGGACGTAACCAAGCAGGCAAAGAAGGGGATTGGGTGTGAGGGTAGTCGATGTGATAGCGCTAATGGACGCACACACCTCTATCCAGTAGGCCTCCACCCTAGGACAGACCCAAGCCAAGTGCATAAACGAGGCGTCAGGCGCTGCGCAGCGCTGGCAGCGAGCATCCGTGATAAGGCCCATTCTGCACAGCGCACTAGGGGTGCAGTACATTCTGTGAAGGAACTTGAAGTGTATTTGTCTGAGTCTATAATTTGGGGAGAGTTTTTCGGTTTGCATGCAGCAATATTTCCATTGCTCAAGTGTAGGGCTGTCCAACAGGTCCGCCTGCCAGGCGTCGCATGCCATTTCAGTGCTAGTGCATGTAGCTGCCATGGATAGTGTGTAGATTCTAGTGATCAGCTTGCGGTGTGTGGTTGCTGTGAGGATGTACTCCAGGGCAGCGTTAGTGGGGGGTGGCGCCGGGAATGTCTTGTTAGCGCTTTTGCACGTCGCTCGCATCTGATGAAATAACAGGCTGTCTAATAGTGTGGGCGCTCCAGTAGCTGTGCATTCAGGGGGAGAGAGGAAGCAGCCGTCGGGGTACAAATCCGCATTTATGCTGATGCCAAGTGCTTTGGCACGGCGTGCCATGCCGGGGTCCTGCAACGGGGGGAATTGAGGATTTGCGGCCAGCTGCATGGATGGGGCGTATAGGGTATCAGTGCCACAGTATTTACGGAGTCCTCCCCAAGCCCAGCGCAGGCTTTCAACCGTGTTAATCTCTTTCCGGGGATTTTTATAGGGCTGGAAGAGAGCGGTGCTGAGCGGCCAGGGAGAGGCTAGGTCTGCTTCCACAGCGATGTGCGGTTGGAATGGTGTCGGGTGTAGCCAGAAATGGAGGAAACTGGCCTGGGCGATATAGGCATATAATCGCAAGTCTGGCGCCCCAAGGCCACCACAGGCAAAATGGAGCGTCAGGACCTCGTAGGCTATACGCGGTTGGCGCCCAGCCCATGCCAGTGAGATTAAGTTGGATCGTAGTCTGTTAAAGAATTGAATGGTGAGTGGGAGCGGTATATTTAGGAATAGATATAAAAATTTCGGCAAGACAATCATTTTCGCGATTGCAATCCGACCGGATAAGGAGAGGGGCAGTTTATTCCATGTTGGGTTTTTAGCTTCGAGCCATTCAATGGCCCTACCGTAGTTGGCGGACCAAAGGTCATCAGTGTTCCTGCTGAGCCAGACGCCCAAATATCGTGTTGGCTCAGTCGCCCATTTGAGCGGGAATTCGGTCTCACAAGGTTGAGTGGCGTCCGTTAAAGGGAAAAGGATGTATTTGCTCGAGTTCATTTCTATACCAGAGACTCCCCCAAAACGTATAACCTTTCTTGTCATAGGGTCTAGATTTTCGTGTGGTTCACGAATAAATAATGCAATATCGTCAGCGTACATGTAAGTGACTAAGATACGTGCAGAGAACCCAAGACCCCGGTGGGTATGAAGTTGACGGAGTCGTGCCGCCAGGGGCTCCATGGCGATGGCGAAGATCAGCGGCGAGAGGGGACAGCCTTGTCGTGTGCCTCTAGTAATTTCGATGGGGTTGGTGATCTGGCCGTTAAGTTTGATGCGCGCGGTGGGGAGAGTATATAATAGTTTAATGTTCCGAGTGAAGCCCGCACTAAGGCCCAGACGAGCCAACAGGGGAAACAGAAAATGCCATTCAAGAGAGTCGTACGCTTTTGTCGCATCGAGGAGTGCAGCGACCGCGGGGAGAGTGGGATTGATTTGATGTAACACTGAAAAGATAGTACGGAGATTATGCGAAATAGCACGGCCAGGGATGAAGCCGGATTGATCCGGGTGCACTATCAACGGCATGAGGGGAAGCAACCGGTTCGCCAGAACCTTGGCAAGTATTTTGTTGTCAGTGTTGATAAGTGAGAGTGGGCGGTAGGAGTCACAGGACGTGGGCGGTTTGTCAGGTTTCAGTATGAGAGTGATAAGCGCCTCACGGAGCGAGGGAGGGAGATAGCCAGCTTCTATGGACTCGTTATACATTTCAACCAGGTGAGGGATCAGAAGTGGGGCATATTCTTTATAAAACGCAGGAGTGAGACCATCCGTGCCGGGGGCTTTATCAGCCGGAAGTCCCGAAATAACCAGGGTTATTTCCTCATTAGTAAAAGGGGCATCGAGGTATTTCCGATGCGCAGGGCTCAGCCACAGGAGCTCAATAGAGTCAAATATTGTTGAAGGGAGTCAGGGCTCTCTACTGAGTAAAGTTGGGCATAGAAGCTAGTAATTGTTCTTATAATGTCATCCGGTGCAGTGAATCTGTCGCCCGATTCGGAGCAAATCTCCGTCATGTAGGTGGACGCATGAGGCTTGTGCAGCATGTTGGCCAGTGTTTTGCTCGGGCGCTCACTCTCGCCGTACCTGCGGGCCATTGCCTCACGGACCAGGCAGCTAATCTCGCGGTCGGCTTCCGAGTGATACTCAGAGATTTTGGTCCGGATGTTGGCTAGGATATCTGGGCTTGGGTGTGAACAATAATCCTGGTCTAGGGCTGAGAGTTCGGCCTCCAAGCGCACAAGGGTGCCCTTAATTGCCCGAAGGACTCCGGCCTGCTTTGCGATGCACACCCCTCTGATCACCACTTTAAAAGACTCCCAGAGGACTGAGGGGGAATCGACCGAGCCTGTATTAAACTCGAAAAAAATCTATGATGGCGCAGCGTACTTCTTCCTTAAAGACAGCGTTGCGCAGAGCATGGGGCGGAAGGCGCCAAGAGAACATGCGTTGGCGGGTCAGCGGAATCTTTAGCGTAAGGCGGACTGGGGCATGGTCAGATAGGGTGCGGGGCATGTGTTCGGTCGATGTGGTCCAATTTGCAACATCTTTGGTTGCTAGCCATAGGTCAATGCGTGACCAGGAGCCGTGTGTCGTGGAAATACATGTGCCTTCGGCTCTGGTGGGGTGGTTGTGTCGCCATAAGTCGACTAGGGTGTTGTCTTGTATCAATGTGTGAAGGGTGGCCATTGCCTGCGGATGTAGTGGTCGCGAGCCAGATCTGTCCAGGGTGCTAAGAAGTGCAATATTGAAATCACCCCCCCCCCCCAAATAATGGGAAGTGAGCCACAGGAGGAGATCAGTCTCCATACGTTAAAAAAAAAAAAATCGGGGTCGTCAAGATTGGGGCCATAGATGGCAGCCAGAATTAGAGGTTGAGAGTAAAGTGTGCCTGTTAAAATGACATATCTACCTTCAGAGTCGGTGTAAACGTGATCAGTGCACCAGGGCAGACCCCGCTTGATTAGGATGGTGACCCCCCTGGCGTAGTTTGAGTAGGCAGCCGAATGAGTCACACCCCAGTGGCGGGCCTTGAGCCTGGCCGTATTGGCAGAGGCAAGGTGTGTCTCCTGTAAAAAGCATATGTCAGTGCTGTGACGAGTAAGGTAAGCCTCGACTTCCGATGGTCGTTGATGCCCCTGATGTTCCAAGTCATACAGGTGACCTCAGCCATCTGGATGAATCATGCCTGATGTGTGCGTGCAGTACCTGCAGTAGCGATCAGCGTGTGAATGCGATGCCTTTCTGCTCATGTATTGATGTGGATTACAACAGACAACAGCAAATGCTGGGCTTGTAAGGCAATTGGAAAAAGCAAGGTCCCACATTTGGGAACCGAGAGGCAAACCCCCAGGAGCAGCAACCCAAACCCACCCTCCACCCACTCCAACCCCCCAAACAGGTTGAGAAACATTCCCCCCGCCACCCCTCAGAAAAAGAACATGGAATAACAAGCAACTAATGGGATTCATCCCAGGTGGGAGCACGGGCTCAGTCGGGCCATCCCTCCGTCAGAGACGGGGTTACCGGGCGAAATCGGACAAATTCTAGCAGAAACCAATGTAGCATAGTCCGTACCCCAATGGAGAAAGCAATACCAGCAGGTGAAAACAGAAGAAAAAACAACATCATCCCAGCAGGGCAGTCAAAAGTAAATAGCTACAGTGTACACATAATAAGCAAGAGAAAAGAGAGAATCAGTCATTTTCACTTAGCTGGCCGGTCTCCTCCCCATGATGCTGGGATCTCGGCTGGTCCCTCTTCAGCTGCTTGGCAAACGATGTGGCTGCTTTAGGGTCTGTAAAGTAGCGGGGCCTGCCATCAATGTCTATCCGCAATTTGGCAGGATAGAGGAGGGCGTAAGTGACGTTTAGCTGTTGTAGTAGTCTCTTAGCCGGTAGGAGATCTCTCCTGGCATTTTGAACATTCAGGGTGAAATCTTGATAAAATGCTATTGTATTGCCCTGGTGGCGAACCTCTTTGATCTCTCTGGCTTTTCGAAGAATAGTGTCCCAATCACGGTAGTTTAAGATGCGGGCAATAAGTGTTGCAGCCCCAGGCGGGGGACGAGGTCCCAGCGAGCGATGGGCACACTCCACAATGAAGCACTGAGATAGTGCAGAACCAAAGAGGCCACGCAGCAGGAACTCCAGGTAGAACTCTACTCTGCCCATTGCTGTGGTCTCCGGAATCCCCGTGATGCGGAGATTGTTCCTCTGGGAGTGCGCCTCGAGGTCCTTCATTTTTGGCGCGTATGAGGTCTAGAATCTTGTCCATTTGGAGTAGTTTTTGTTGCGTCTCAGCCATAGAGTCATCAACGTCAGACACACGGGTCTCTACAAGGGTAATACGATTGTCGTGGGCGTCAAAACGTTGCTTGACCTGGTCTAAGCGTATCGCCAAATGGTCAATTTTAGAATCAATAGTTTTTAGACTGTTCTTTACATCGAGGAGTATTGATTTGATATCGTCGTCCTGGGCATCGGGTTACTCCGTCTGCGTGGCCTGATCGCCAGCATCTTGTGGCGCATCGGCGCCGCGTTCGACGCGCCTGCTTTCGAAGTTCAGCTTGGGTTGCTCTTGGTCTGCTTTCCCCATGGCGAGCAGAGGGCAAGGATAGCAGATGTGAGGTACAGTGGGTGGGGAGCACTGCCAAGAGATCAGTCCCAGGATGGTAGAAGGGGTCGTAGCAAGGGAGAGGCGCTCAGAAAACAGCCTAGTGCGACGTTCCAGGCGATGTCAAGGGGCCGCAGGAATGCGCACAGGGAGGCAGATATCTCGCACCCAGGCCCCAAGAGAAAACCCAAATGGCATATCCAACAAGGAGAGGGGGCATACACCAGCGTCCCACCTCAATCGCAATCAAGAGGCCTGCAAAGCCTGAAGTTCCCTGTAGCTCGAAGAGGAGAGATCCCAATGGGTCTTTTAGGCTGGGGGGGCAAACGTCTCAGTACCAGGGCAGGGCAGCAACAGTGGCCAGCGAAGCAAGTCCTCCCAGGCAGTAAAGCTGGCAATTCTCAGATCTTAGGCAGGGCGGGGGGGGGGGGGCGCCAGGCAGTGGCAGAGTCGCGAGGTAAGCCGGGCGCCGGGCCGACCAACCACCAGCTCGTTGTCAGTGGAGTCTGGGCCCCATAGTGCACGCCGCCGTCAATACCACTCCACCAGCATCTATGCGGGGGCCCAGCACAGGAGCACAACAGAGCAGACCTCACAGCTCACAGTTCACCTGTTTATTTAGAGAAGGGGCCCACAGCATCTCCGGCCGCAGCGTCCCCAAGCCTAGTCCTCGGCAGGCAGGCAGCAATGATGCAGTTCACTGCAGCGTTAATGGTACGGGTCCCGGGCAGGCCGACTCGCTCTTCAGTGCTCAATGGCCTCTGTCCCAGAAGCCACAAGGGGGGGGAGGGGGGGGCAGCAGGATTGAGCGTAGCACCGGGGCGGCAGCAGGATTAGAGGCCTCCGCGTTGCAAGCGGCCGTGTTCACCACTGCAGAGCGGGGGGCACCATGTCAGAGGCTCGCGGAGGATCACGGCTCACCGCACACGGCCCGGCCCCAAACCGCAGGGGACCAGACGTATGGGCCCCAGACCGCAGGGCCGGCAGCAGACCGCGCGGCACCAGTCCCGCAACCGCGGTCGCTCTACAAGTGCAGCAGCAGGCTGTCAAGCTCAGTTCGCGGCCCGACAGCCGCACCCCACCGCCGTAGGCCGCTTTAGGACAGCTCTCACCGGGTCGCCAGCAATCCTTCAAATGGCGTCAGCAGTGGCACAAGGTGTAGGGGAGCATCGGTCAGTGTCCCAGCAGTCAGGTGAGTGGCTCCCTGCAGGATAATAACGGATATTTCTCGCCCGGTCGGCCGAGCTGGCTCAAAGTACAGCCATATTGCCGCCGGTGAGACCACGCCCCCCCGGTTTCTATAGATCTTTTAATGCCTTTTTTAAATACATCTTCAATTAAAAAGAAGACATTAAAAAATACATTTTCCATGAGGGTGAAAATTGCTAAACCATTTTAATATCATTTAAAACTGAAGTACACACAATGTGCCAAAAATACAGGCAAACCAATATTCCATGAGCAGAATTTAGTTTACTTAAAACAACTTTACCACTCAGGGAACAATGAATGAATTGAAAAGACCATAATGTGTATGAGGATGAAAGTCTATCTCAAACTGTTACAGTATTGACATCCTGTCATTTTCCCCTTTTACCCCAGAAGATCCCCTGTGTTTTTCATTTTTGGTGAGGCTTGATGGGTGTTAATCCTCTGAACCCCAAACTGAAATTCTGGTGCTTCTGAGGGCCACCCTTCAAGAAACCTGGGTGCTCCTGAGGGCAACCCTTCAAGAAACCTGGGTGCTCCTGAGGGCCACCCTTCAAGAAGCCAAGAAGAATATTAAACAGATTCCTCCACCCCTCAGCCTTGACTTCATACTGCCTTCAGCTCCTTAGGCTTAGCCCAGAGTGGTGCTAAAATAGTTATACTTTTTTGGGTGCGGTCTTTACAATGAGAGGTGAAGTCTACTGGAATCAGAGGCATTGACAACAGAGTCCTCTTTTCTGTTAATTTAATTTAATGAAAGTTAAAATGTTGAGTCTTTAAAGGGATTATAAAATTATTAATGATCACAAACATCACAACATGTGTGTGTAGAAAAGTGATCACAATCATATCCAGTACACCTGTCATTATGGTTACTAGTCACACATTGCAAACCTAGTTTTGAGTAAACAGTGATGAGTGCAAGAAAGAGGGCACAAAAATGATGATGTGAACTCACTCCCCTTGTCTTGATCGTCCCCAGGGGCTGTTTGGAGATGATGCACATATTCATCTGCTAGAGTGACCCTTCTGGGGCTTCCCCTTTATTTTGTGTCATGTAGCCAGCTGTGCTATGGTGCATGCTGAGAACAGGACAAGCCTGGACACTCCTATTTTTTTGGAGGATCGGAAACCCATCTGTCCCCATTCATTGGTTTGATTGGTTCTTCCTAGATCTGAACCAGTTTCCACTACTTTCCTCATGACCACTTCTAGCCAATTCTCTTGAAACATTCATGTTGAAACCCTCACACTTCATCATACAGGGAGTTTTTTCCGAATTGGAATCAGAATTCATCGATGTAAAAAAAATCTGCAAATCCTTATTTTGTTAATCAGAGCTGTGATTTATGGCATAAATACAACTTTCTGCTCACCATAGTTGTACTTGGTTGCACAAAATGTTTTTGAGGTTTTCAAGCCAACTGTCATTTCCGTTGGTTGAAATTTAACTGCTAACTCGAGGTATACTAGGATTGTGAGCGCACAACGAACCTGGCTCACAAAGCCATTTGTATGTATACGTTCAACTTACAAGTACAAATGGCTTTACTTATGAATGCAAATACATGTTTTGCATGGACAATACATTCATTTACACCCATAACCCATTCACTCACACATATTACCACCAGCATGGTGTAATATTACATGGGAGAAGAACTGCTCCTAATCTGCTGCCATGAGTGGGAAGTGGGCATTCCATGGAAGTTTGGGCACAAGCACAAACTTACGAGTTTGTTATCATCTGCAATACTTTTCTTGGTCCATTCCTACACAAGAACTGGTTGAAGATTTACTCCTGTCAAGGGAATGAGTAAATCCATTTCACTGGTAGGAACAGGAAAGTATTTTCTTTGTGTAAGGAAAAAAAAAAAGTTTAGCAAATGCACTATTGTTTACATAATTTACACATTCATAAGTGTACACTTTTTGCAATTATGCAAACGTAGCTACTTATATTTGAGAGTTCTCCTGGAATTCTATGAAAATTATGTAAATTCATATGTCTACAACTAAACATAGGTCTAATCTTACAAATGTAGACTTATGTTTATTAGAGAACCGTGCCACTCAATCTACCTTGGAAATAGTTTAAAACAGGTGGCTCCAGTGAGTAAGCTCTCCAGCTACCTGTGAGTAGCTCTCCTGTATGCAGCCTTTTGCATGGTTGAATTATTATATGTATATCAAGTTAAAAAGCATGTATTCGAGACAAAAATGTGTTTTTTCACCATTCATAAGCTGATGATTGTAGAAAAATAGTTGAATTTTCGAAATGTGCTTAAAGCCATTATTTAAGTTGGAGATATTGATTACTCCTAAAATAAAAAAAACGTGATGCCAGAAGAATGCAGCTATGGCTTGTATGTACTACCCATGTAATAGTTCAGGTAAAATTGTCAAAGCCTTTTATAAATTACTGCTGGAAACCCTGCTGACGCTCTTGGATGGGATGGTCACTTTTACATCACTAGTATTAGTAGCTCGGGATAATTTCATTGAACATAAGTAGCTCTTGTTACAGAAAAGGCTGGAGACCCAAGGTCTAAAACCATGTAGCAGTTGACACTAAAAAAAAGACTGTTAGTCTGTCATCTAGGGCTTCTTAAACATGGAAACAAATGTAGTATATGCAATAAAATGGATAAACACCATGTACATCCTCCTAAACGCAGAAAGAGTAGGAGGAATAATGTTTAAGGAAACAATTAGCCACGAGTGGATTTTGTTGACCTTGTGATATTTTCTTAACCCCACCCTCTCTCTCCCAACCCGCTCCCCTGACAATGAAATATCTGCAGAGTACAAAGTACATGTTGTACCTTTTCATCTTGTTCAGTGAAGGTTCCGCTGCTTCCAGATCTTTTGTTGATAGCTTGCGCCACACCAACAACCTGTGGGATATAATGAAAGGCGAGTCAGCCTGTTTTCCATCCTGCTCGTGTACAGTGCAGGCCCAGCTACGGGGAATTTCAGAGGCTGCAGTGAACATAAAAGGCATTTTAAACTTCAACAAGAGGACCAATTAAATCGCTTGATTTAAGACATTTTATAATAAAAGACATTTTAAACTTCAACAAGAGGGCTAATTAAATACCTTGGTTTATGACATTTTATAAAAAGAGGGGTCGTATCTCTCACGAGTCATGAATTATGACTTCTGGATTCGATGTGCAACAGCACTTTGTACTGGTTAAAAAATGATCTTATTTTGCAACGGTTGTGGTTCCAGTAGCTAATTTACACATTTCCTATTAATTTCATTTCATTTGTAGAAAGGTTGCAACCTTAAAAGAAGGGTCACAACCTGTTTGCTTTTTTGCATCCATAAATTTGGTCAAGTTGTGCTCATTCTGGGCCAGAGCTCTTCATCGACCATTATTCTGAATGTTAGTCACGGGCTTCAACATCAGCTGCTCATAATGCCAGCATTAAGAGGTGCGCCATCAAAATGTATAGTGTGCAATAACATGGCCGCTAGGATTGATACAACACAGAACGCTGGAGTTTATGGCCTGGTGTTACCAGCGTTGTCGCTGTGCCCATTACTATTGTAAACAGTGTTGGCTGGCTTGTACCGAAGGTGGTGCGGTGGGGGGCACAAAAAAATAAAATAAAATATATTCACTTACCTCCACAGCGCGACAACCTCCTCCCTTAGGTGTCTTCCAGGAAGCTCCCTATGCAGGAAACTGCACTACCCAATTCTGGTGCTGCTTTCACAGCATGAAAGCAGCGCCAGGATTGGATAGAGCAGGCTCTCCCAACGCTCCTAAGAACACAGGAGGCCTGCGCTTTCTCTAACCCAGTAGTCTAAGACAGCTGGGTTAGAGAACTTTAAAATGTGCATGTCTGGCTGGCCCAAGGCGGCCGGCCAAACAGACATGCGCATTTTAAAGCGCACATCTCCCTACTGCTGCCACTCGGCAGCGCTCGCCCTGCCCCGTCCAGACACTCAGTTTCGGGGTGGGTTGCTGAAAAAATAAAATGGTAGTAAATAAACTTTATTACGGTTTTATGTTTCAGCTCTGGGGCTTGTGGGGCAAGGCTCCTCCGCTCAAATGAAGGAGCTGCCCCTGATTGTAAGCAGAGAGAATGCCAGCACTGCAAGCACCAGCAGCCAGCCTGCTGGCATGGCATGCATCGTAGGTCCTAGGTGGAAGGATGTGCTTCTGAGACCAGGGGTTTAGACAGAGGTTCTTAGTGTAAAAGATTTAGAAGAGATCTTACACTTAGTTGATGATACTTCACAGCAGTTTGAGTGTGCCTTGTGTGAAACCGAAAAAGAACTGTGGATGGAAAAGAACATTGATGTGCAGATAACCAACCTACTCAAATGGTGCCAGTAGCAGTAGCTACTGCAATAGCAGGTATCGAGGTCCAGGAAGGAATAACAAGAGGGGATTTGCAGCAAAAAGAGAAGTTGCAGCAGATACTACAGACCAGGAAGGGATAACAAGAGCGGATTTGTAGGAACAAGAAAAGTTCCAGCAGCTATATAGTTACCGGAAAGAAAAACAAAAGGGGATTTGTAGCAAAACAGAAGTTGCAGCAGCTATCTCAGTCCGGAAAGGAGTAACACATGGGGATGTGAAGGAATACCGGAAGTTGCAGCAGTTATTGAGGTCCAGGAAGGAAAAACAAGAGGGAATTTGTAGGAAGAGAAGTTGCAGACGTGTTCTTGCAATGTTGGAATGAGCTGTTTGACATTACCAGAACCCACCAACACTTCTTCACAGTAGGAACACTATTTTCAATCAGATAGAATATAAGCATGTAATTTAAAAGTAATCAGCTGATCCTGGCATGGTAAACTTATGAAACGAGGTTAAGGATCTTCCATCTGCACATATTTTGTAAACAGACACCTTCAGACATGATAAAGGTTAGTCTGGAGCAAGAAAATCGCCTTTTGGTTTTTAAATCCCAAATTGATAGCACCAGCAATTCAGCTGGAAGTCACGGTCTCACAATCAGACACTGAAGTCACAGCCTCACACATTCAACCTTACCACTCCCTAACTTGTGTGATTGTATCGGACTTTAACCACACCCTAGTTGCAAAAGAACCCTGGCTCGGTTAGCCCATATTTCTAGTGGGAATTCAAAAGGCCATAACAGCAAGAGGATAACCAGACTATTTGTTTTCAAAAATTAGATTAGGGTGCGAATTTGAGCGGAGGGGCAACTAGATGAATTTGTAGCTTTCTTTGTACACAGGCAAGGATCTGGCTTTGAAATGGAGGAACAAACTGCTAATTGAATAAGCATTGACAAAAAGACAATAGGCCTGGCCTTAGCAACCTTGTGCAATGGTTTTTGATTTTTTATTGCAAGCATTTGCCACAAAAATAACAAGTATTGGCATAGCCAAAAGGTCGGGACTTAGTAAGCTGGTGCAATGGTAAATTTCTATTGGAGCATATGTCATAAAAAAGAAAAAAACAAAATATATAGTCGCCTACACGCAGCTGCCTTATGCTTCAAATAAAAAATGTAAATTGAAAAATATACAATGTTAAAGGTTTTTTACTAGTGGACTTTAAAAAAATCAACAAGATTTTTTCATTTATGCCACTTATTTCATTAATATTATTTGTGAAGGAGACAACAATAAACCAACTGTTGGAATAAAAATGTTTTAGCATGCATTGTATGTCTTAAGTTAGCATTCGCTGCACCATTTTATATTCAGCCGCCATTTTGAGCCATGATCGAAGCTAACTTCTGTCTCTCTGCCCCAGCTGAAAGCAGCTGCGATAGTTTTCGTTTCTTCAAGGTTGAGTCTTGCTGTACTAATGAATGCACTGTTCTTGTCCATGCATACCTTTCCCACTAGATAGGCGTGCTCCCACCCTTAGAGCGGCGGGCGCAGGCAGAGTGACCTTGGTACTGAGATAGCATGTGCCCGGTCTCAGGATCGAAACTCATCCTTCTGTATCCCCTTTGTTTACCAGCTACCAACTGGAAATTTCCAGTCAGGGCGTGTCTTTATTGGATTTTGAATTGTACTTAATGTATCGCCATGCTTGCTGAAGTCAGTCCCTCTGCAGCAAGCCTAGGAGGCTGGTCAGACTGGACTCCGCTCCAGTGTACCGGAATAAAATATACTTGGTTTGCATTCTCTACTGTCTGACCGACACTTCATTTGTATGGAAGGCTGAGAGGTGGTCGCGAGTGACCCAGGTGGCCTTAATCGGGTCACTTCCTTCACAACACCTAACCAAGCACTCAAATCATGGGAATCGGCATTAACAATGCAGGCTGAGCCATGTGTGCTGTTTCCCTGCAAGCTGAACCACGCTTGCCGTAACCACGCATATGCATGGCTAATGCAGTGCACGGTCTAGATGCTGGAATGGGCGGGCAGGAAGAGGAAGGATCGGGAAAGGACGCAGTCAGGTAAGTGGGGCTGGGGCCAGGTTTTGGGGGGATGGGGTAGTTTTTCAGGGTGGGGGTAGTTTTTAGGGCTTAGGAGGAGTGAGGGTTGTTTATAGGGCAGGGGGCCAGATTTTAGGGCTCAGGTTGGGTAGTTTTCAGGGGTAGGGGTCAGTCTTTAGGGCTCAGGGAAAGGGGCTGCGGTCGGGGTCGTTTTTAGGGCGTGGGGTCAGTTTTTAGAGCTCAGGGCGGGCAGGATAAAAGGGACAGTTTTCAGGGCTGGGGGCAGTGGTGTGATCTTTACCACACATGTCCCTTTACCAATCATGTCTTTCCCACAAAATTGCATGGTAAAGGGATGCATGGTAAAGACGCAGCCGTGGTTGAGGCCGCGTAGTTCCGGCATGCGTTGTTGTAGCATGAATTGTACCATTATACAGCAGGCAACTAACTACAATGTTACAATGCCACTTAGACACTTTGGGCCATATGTAGGTAATTTCTATTTACCGATTCCTAAATACCGAATTTTACCGATTCGGTATTTAAGAATCGGTAAATAGAATGTAGGTAAACATTCGGTAAATGTTACCGATTCGGTAATATTCGTTATTACCTATTCGGTATTTACCGAATCGGTAATAAGGAATACCTTCCCATTCATTCCTATGGGCCTGGAGGCCCATAGGAATGAATGGGAAGCCATTCACTATTACCGATTCGGTAAATACCGAATCGGTAATAGGGGAGCATATTCAAGGGTGGCAGGGTGTCAAATTGACACCCTGTTGCACCCCTGAATCGTGCATGTGTGCACATGTGGTGCACATACAGGCCCTAAGGGCATGTATGTCTGCCACATGGCACTTTTAAAAAAGCACAAAATTGCTTTTCAAAAGGTATTCGGTATTTACCAACAACTTGTAGTTGGTGGTAAATATCGAATCCTTAAACCAAAAATGCACTCACTTGAGTGCTCCCTACATAGGATTTAAGGAATCGGTAATTTACCGATTCCTTAAAATAACGAATCGGTAAATTACCGACTCCTTAAATCCGGCCTCCTACATCGCAAAGGGCTAAATACCGGTCGGTAACGGGAAATTTACCGATTTTCAGCCGTTACCGACCGGTATTAGCCCACCTACATATGGCCCTTTATATCATAAACTTTGCACAGGAGTGGAGGAAAAAAAATAGCTTGCATTTTTAAGTTATTATAACAAATAAATAAAATAAAAATCACACTTTGAACCAGCTTTCCACCTGCAGAGAAAGAAACTATTTTAGGTGGATGAGAACAATGTGCACGGATTCAAAGTGAAGGAAACTAGAAGGTAGAGTGGGCTGACCCATCGAACCATGCTGTAGGCTCAGGTGCTTAGAAGCAAAATAAGAACGAAAATTGAATAAATCAATTGATAACAAAAAGACCCCTCTACTCATGTATAATCTGTATGCTTTGTGGTGAAAAACAATAGTTTAACAAGACAGTTATAGCGGTCTCAAAAATCAGTCTTAAGCATTTTAAAAAATACAAAGCCACCAATTAGGCATGGAGACCATATGCTTGCAAAAAGGTTTAGAGTTTAAAAAATGTAACCATTGCATAAAATATTATAGCGCAGTGCAAATGTTTCCTAGCAGGCAGGTTTACTTGGAACAGGTATATAAACTCTGTATTTGTAACGCATCACAGTATTCTTATTGTAGCAAAGAAAATGTAATATTGGCTTTGATTTACTGCAACTTGAAAACATGGTTTAAACGCACCATGCCAACATTAAAAAATAAAAAAAATGAAGAATGGAAAGAAAAAGTATAGACAAAGTAAAGTATTGGTCAATCAGCCTTACCACTAACACACACTTCTTTTTAGACAGACGCATATATGTGATCAGTTAAATATTTCACTCACAGTGAAAGAGAGACAACAGCTGATGTGGGCTGATCCACTGGCCCACGCTGTGTGCTGTGGTGGGTGGAATCAAAATGTGAGTGACAGATGAACAGACCAATTAGGGTCGACCCATAGCCTCTCTCTTTTAACTTCACTTGGATTGTCCTGTTCAGATGAAATTGTAATACTATTGTAGCGTGCCATCGGGTATCAATCTAATCAACTCGGACTCCCCTGCAATCACTGCAAATTGATTTGCCATGATAGTGAGCTGATTAGGTATCACTTCTACCGTGGAGATGATAGATTATAGGTTGTCACAAGAATACTGACCGCTCTTGGACACCCACCTTGATATCATCGGATATTGCGGCCTTTTCTTGTCCTTCAGCAAGACGTTCAACATTGAGCCCACGCCGGACACATTAATTGATCGTCTTGAGTTCCCCAGGACATTCCTGTCCTGAAGAGACCCTATTATCCTCAACTGGGTCGAAACGTCGTCGACAATAAATAAGGATAGTCTTTAAGCACTAGAACACGAATCTGGAAACTGATTCAGTATCTTAAGACATCCTTTTATTCCAATAACCCCTTGTAAATAAAGTCACATTTTTTAAATAACACTTTGGTTATGGTCACTTCACTGGGGTCACATCTGTCACAAATATATGAAAAAATGTTTTGTACTGTATATATACACATGGTGTGCGTAATTTTCTTTTTTTACAACTCGAAAAGAACTTCGTTTTGTAAAAAATCCTGTTTATAAATGAATAAATGTGTTACTCATTTCAGCTGAAGTGAGTGAAACCAGTTAAAACCTTGTGGGCTAATACTGTTCTGATCTTGTGAATATTGAATGAAACTAGATGTTCAGAATAGATTTTGTTATCCTATACTTATCTCATTTCAAGATTGAATCCTTGCGAGAACATACACTTGCTCAAGTTCAATTTCTTAAGAATGAGTTCCTTGTGAACAATTGTTGAAAGCTATTTGTCTCTAAAAGTATAACCTTTGTCTCAATCATTTTCAGAGGAACCCTTGTTTTCTATATAACTTGCCATTCTTTGTCAAGGTAGAAATGTCATCAAACCTACATTTACATATCTGCCCACTGAAATAACCAGTATCTGCTTACCTGAGAGGTAAACATGCCAATAGGGGATCCTCAAGCAGGGGAAAGGGATGACGGCCTCTTGGACCATTTGCAGCATGGGAAGCTGAGATTCCACCATAGGATGACTGTAATTGACCACAGACTAGCGTTGACACTTGAGTGACCCGATGACTGCATTTACCAACACCCCGGCATAGCAGACTGTGGGCAACCAGGGTTATGCATTATTTAAAGGCAAGCTGGAACAGAGGGCTGCAGTTCAACTGGCGCTAGAGGGTCCAACCAGAAGGTCCTTTCCTCCCTGGAGTCATCCACATCTACACCAGCTCCCCGGCAACTTAGTAACATTAGGAGGCACTACGTTCATCTCAAATGTGGCTGATTTCTTCTCAACACCTTCTGCTGCCATGTTTGCCAATGCCCCCACTCTGTCATGCTCCAGGGCACAGCTGGTAATGGAGAATCACTCTTTCTAAGTGCTTGTCTGAGTAGAATAACAGACCGTTGTATGAGTTAAAGGTGTAAGTAGGTTTTCCTTTATGACAAAAGTGTCTTTCCCTTTCAGTTTGCTCCACACAGAGCTGTTAAGTTTCCACTCTTGCATGAAATCCAGAAATCCGACTATGAAACACTACGGCATGAAACTCATGCCCAGGGTTCGATCTTGGTTTTTTTTAAACTATGTCTTCGGTTTTTCCACCTACCTCCAGATGTCTTGGTTTTTAATAACATTCTTTTCCACTCTTAAACTATCCCTTGCAAACCGACCAGGTTTTTCATCCATGCCCAGATTACCAAAACAGACAACCTGTTTTTATGGAGACAAACATTGTACAAACAGGACCCCATCTCCCATCCCCAGAACCCCTGACTTCAAAAGATAGCTTTGTAGCCTTTTCCTCATTTTGTGTGAACTATTTGCCCATTGTAGCAGTCAAAGCTTCGACTCAATTCTTCCTCCTTCCAGAGTGGCACAAAGAGCCCCCTGTCAGCTTCAATGCATCAAACATACAGGCATGCAGGGCAGACTGAGATCAGTTGGGAGAGGTTAGAGCTCTGCTATATGAAGCCTCCTTAGATGGAGGGGTGGAGGAGAAAATATACCAGATCCAGCTGCAATCTACTAGGGAGCAGTGTAGGAAGCCAGGTGCATATCTCTATGGGATACAGAGGCTGTAGCAGCATCCGCCATAAACTGGGAGCAATTGCAGAGGGCATGGGCAGGTTGGTAGAGGTCTGCAGATGAAACATGAAAGATAAAACCACCACGGATGGCTGTCTTGGCTGGCATGATAACTACATCACACAGAAGCAGGAGAAATGTCAAAGAAGAAAATCTCTTCCTTCGATCTGATAAACATTAAAGGCCGGCCAAGCTACAAAAACTAAGGAACTCTGCATCGATCTATTGATACTAGTTCAATATGTCCTCCAGGGGAAGCTCGCAAAGAAATTCAGAGGTTTGACAGTCGAGAAACGAAGGCACCTTCTAATGCTCTTGGGCCCAGATTTACAAAGAGTTTGTGTCATGTTTGCATTACTTTTTCAACGCAACCCGATGTAAAGTCTTCTACTGGGATTTACAAACCAACGCAAATCGCGATTTGTGTAACCCAAAGAAGCAGAATGCACTGCCTAATGTAACTTTGCATCAAGAGTACGGTCCATGGGTGGTGCATGGGCTGTCGCATGCAACCACCATGGGTTTTGAAGCAAATCTCTAGCTACAAAGATATGTAGGCAGGGATTTGTGCAAAAATTCTGTGCCTTCCAGAAGCAGGCATAATGAAGAGAATTTTTTCCAGTTCTCCTCGTTTTTTAGGTCTCGGCCTGCACCAGCGCTTGCGCTGATCTGGCCGAGAGTTTTAGTAAGCGGGTTTTGGAAGTACAAACACTGGCTTTCGGCTGGCGACCAGCTTGAGTTCACGATGGCGTGCACGAGCAGCTGGCATCTGGGTTTCCTATCTCTTCCTCATTTCCTCGTCATGGCTCATTAACTCTCTGGACTCTGATGTTTCAATCGCAGCAGCAGCTCACATTACCAACTGAGGGCCCTGGACTACAGTCACATGAAAAACAACAGCGATTAGCATTGAAATGCAAGCTTTTTTTTGTCTAGTTAGAAATATTGCTTCGGTGGGTTGATTTCACCTTATATCGCTATTTGTTTTATATTGGGAGTCACAGCCTAATTACCAGTATTTTTGTCTCTCATTTTTTTTTTTTTTTTTTATATTTATCTGCGCAAAGCACAAAGCTATATTTAAGGTTACTTTTTCCGCGTCACTTCTTCACTCTATTTAAACTCCACACCCCCACTCTTATTGTCTCTCTCCTTCTCTCTCTCTCCCCTCTCTAATTCTCTCTCTACTTAATTAACTCTCCCCTCTATCTTTTTTAGCCTTTCATTCTCTCTCACCCCTTTATCTGTTTCTCTTTCAAACTCCTTCATTCACTCTCTCTCCCCTTCTTTCTTCTCTCTCTATCCCGCTCCACTCTTTATTCTATGTACACCCTTTCTCTCTCTTTCTCTCTCACCACCCTCTCTAATTGGGCATTATATCTTCACTCTACCTCTCACTCGGCAACACCACAGCATCACTCAGCGCAACCACAGCATCAATCAGAGCCAGCACAGCATCAATCAGAGCCATCACAGCATCACTCAGCACCAACACAACATCTCTCAACGCCATCACAGCATCACTCAACGCCATCACAGCATCACTCAGTGCAACCACAGCATCACTCAGTGCAACCACAGCATCACTCAGCACAACCACAGCATTACTCAGCACAACCACAGCATCACTTAGCGCCACAACAGCATCACTCAGCGCCACCACAGCATCACTCTGCGCCACCACAGCATCACTCAGCACCACCATAGCTTTACTCAGCGACACCACATCATCCCTCAGGGCCAACACTGCATCACTCAGCACAACCACAGCATTACTCAGCACAACCACAGCATCACTTAGCGCCACCACAACAGCATCACTCAGCGCCACCACAACATCACTCAGCACCACCATAGCTTTACTCAGCGACACCACATCATCACTCAGGGCCAACACTGCATCACTCAGCACCACCACAGGATGACTCAGCACCACCACAGGATGACTCAGCACCACCACAGGATGACTCAGCACCACCACAGGATGACTCAGCGCCACCACAGCATCGCTCAGCGCCACCACAGCATCGCTCAGCGCCACCACAGCATCGCTCAGCACCACCACAGCATCGCTCAGCGCCACCACAGCATCGCTCAGCGCCACCACAGCATCGCTCAGCGCCACCACAGCATCGCTCAGCGCCGCCACAGCATCGCTCAGCACCGCCACTGCATCGCTCAGCACCGCCACTGCATCGCTCAGCACCGCCACTGCATCGCTCACCACCGCCACAGCATCGCTCACCACCACTACAGCATCACTCAGCGCCGCCACAGCATCACTCAGCGCCACCACAGCATCACTCAGCGCCGCCACAGCATCACTCAGCGCCAAGACAATATCACTCAGCACCACCACAGCATCACTCAGCGCCAAGACAATATCACTCAGCACCACCACAGCATCACTCAGCACCACAGCAGTATCACTCAGCAACACCTGAGTATCATTCAGCATCACCTCAGCATCGTCTCCGCAACAGTCACCACCACCACCACTACCACCTCAGCATCACTCAGCATCACCTCAGCCTGCTCTCGGAATCTGGCATCTGTTGATTCTCCCCTAGCGTCTGGCCGCTGCTAGTGTTATAATACAGGTACTAATTCCCAACCTTCACCCTCCGATTGTTTATGCCCCCTCAAAAAAAAAGCTTTAACAAACAACCATTGCAATAGGCAGAAACAAGTTGCCAGCATTGCAAGAACAAAAGAAAACTGAGGAAATTTTTTATTGTAAATACTTTTTTAATATGGTCGTTCAGTTTTACATAATGCCTTCTTGGTCATATATAAAGTAACAAAAATGCTTCTGACACTTTTTTATTATAACTTTTCAGCATGCTGCACAGCAGCCACACTTCTCTACAGCACAGCTTGAAGACATTGGCAAAGTCAATAGCTCTGGCTAAACACTTATAAGGCCCCAAAGGCGAGACCTATTGGCTATGCCAATGCTTGTTCCTCTTTGTATGTGTGGTGCAATCTGCAGCACACATGCAAAGAGGGAAATGAATAAAAGCATAGTTTTTGTGCTGGAAGGAGCCCCTTTCTGCACTAAAACTATACTGAGTATAACACAAACACCCTGGCACTATGGTGATGGGCGCCTGCATTGGTACATGGCACCCACAAGTATGCCAGCGCAGGGAGAGAGCAGACCTGCACCACTTCTAAGTATATACAGTGCACCATATCTAACTGCGCTTTGCTCTCGCCTGTTCACGCACTGCAGCAACTTTACTTGTGTGAACTCTTTGCAACTATGCCCCCTGGTCTTTAACATCTTTGTCAGAGATCGTCTTGTGTCCTGAGTTCTGCTATTGGGGAGATCACAAAAGAAACATGACAGTAATAACCATTTTATTGTCTGCTCAGTTCTAGATTGCGATGACATCTGATGCCTTCCAAAGGATGCTGAAGCAAACAACTTAATATTGCATGAAGAGCAGTGCTTAATTTGTAAAATATTAAGTACCAGGGCTCTGACCAGGAGGCCACTGCAGCTTGCACCACCCATCGCCCCTGTCATCGCTGCCAAAACAACTACTAACCATCTCTATCAAATGTAAATGCGACAGTTCAGATTATTCCAGGTCCCCAAAGCTAAAGGAATGGCTGGGGAGGCAGGTATTAGTAATTTTTTTAATGTATATTGTTTTCCTAAACAACTGTTATACTGATCATCTCTAAATTACATGAGCAGCGCCACCTTGTGGCAGACTGCCCTAAGTGTGGTGTTGACAATTAGGTGCAGGTGCCGAGCACCGGAAACCAATTAAGTGCCGGTGCTCAGCACCGGAAAGCTCCGGCTAAAATTAAGCACTGATGAAGAGCTCAATTATAATTAACCCACCAGAGTCTTCGCTGATGACACTGGAAGCCCTCAAAAGAGGCAAGAAACTAAAATTCTTTCTACCATAGGATCACCTAGGTAAATTTACACCTTCACGTACGCAGGGAATTCATTTTCCTTCCCAATGTGCTGGAATTCCCATCGCAGGAGTGGCTTCATAAGAGGCAAAGTAAGATGTATTCAGGAATTTGGAACACAGTCATTAATAGTTCTTTCTGCTACACACAGGTGAAAGCAGAGCCCATTATCTAATAGGAAGTAGAACTCTAGGGAGCCCAGGGCATCTAAGTCAAAAGAAGTGCCATAAAGAAAGATGCGGAAGAGGGTTTATTCCATATGCTCCATGCATCGCCAATAGCAGTGATTGAGGATAACCACATGTACCACATAACTAGATACCTGGGAAGAAAAGCCATAACACAGTGGGCCTCATTTTCAAGTTTTTGATGCAGGGCAGCACAGTAATACACTTTGCTGCGCTGCAGTCAGAAGGAAAGGGCAGGAATGTATTATATTTATGATATATGTGGCGCATTCCCGTCCTTTCCCACTACGCTGGCACCATTTAGACTGCCTTGTGCCGACGCAGGCACCGTAGCACCATGGAGTAAGGTGTCTGCGTTGTAGGAATTATTGTTTTTGTGCAGGAATGGACACCTTCCTGCACAAAAACAATCAATGGAGAGGCTTCCCTCCCTCTATGTGTGCTGCAGAATGCAGCACACATAGAAAAAGGAAAAAACATGGAGAAATAAAGTTATTTCTCTTCGTTACACCTCCACTGGAGAAGCGTAGGCTTTTGACGCATTCCCAGATTTACAAGTCCTTGCGTTAAAATCCATGGGTGTTGCGTGGGAACACCCACCGCAACGCCCAGGGAACGCATCTTTGACGCTGCAACTTGCTCTGCTTTGCCTTACTGCATATCTACGAGGCCACGAAAAGCCACACAAAGTGGCTTTGCGTTGCCTCGTAAATAAGGGTCTGCACTCTGCACCGCCGGTGTGTCAAAGAAAGCGACACACCGGCGGCGCAATGGGCTTGTAAATGAATCCCTATATGTGGCACAAAAAAGTGAGCTAGGGATTAATCAATTAACTGCCAAATATTGGGAAGAAGTGATACAGTACTCGAGAAGAAAAAAAGTGGGGGTGCTTGATGAATGAAAATGTTCTGAAATGCACTCACTGAACCTCTAAAACATATTTTTCTTTTTCGGATAGTACAACTACCCCAGGCCAGTGATGGCTACCATATACGGCGGGTGGGAGGACGTGTGCCAATAATAAATAAATTAATGAAAAAGACTTACCTTCCTCTGCGACGCGTCGTCCTCCTTCGGTCTTCTGGCAGGCTCCAACACGAGACCCAGCAAACTCCCCTAACCAATCCTGGCACCACTCTCACCAGCATGAGAGCAGCGCCAGGATTGGAGGGAGCGGCCTCACTCAGCGCTCCTAAGAGTAATGGAGGACGGCGCTCTCTCTAACCCAGATGTCTTATACAGCTAGGTTAGAGAGCTTTAAAATGTGCATGTCTGGCTGGCCATCGCAAGAAGGCCAGCCAAAGGGACATGCACATTTTAAAGTGCACAATTTCCTGCTGCTGCCACTCGGCAGTATTGGCCCGCCACGTACGACACATAGTTTGGGACGGGTTGCTGAAAAGTAAAACGGTAATAAATAAGCTTTATTACCATTTTATTTTTCATCTCTGGCCTGGGGCTTTCCTTAGTGGGGCGACGCTCCTCCGCTCAAACGGAGGAGCCACCCCTGCCCCAGGCTGAAACTACTGGAGAGACATTAGGCATTCACAGATCATTACAATCAAACACTAAGGTTCCTTCCCTTAAATTATTAAAGTGTGAATTGTTCTTAAAAAGACTTAAAAAATGTGAGAAACTCTTCTAAACAAAATAAGAGGTCTCGGGGGGGAGGGCGTAGGGACAATTAAACACCCACAAAGTGCATTTACAAAGGGCACAAAGTTAATAATGAATGGAAAAAGGAGTTTAATTGTGACAATGACAGCAAATCTCTACAAGCCAAGTAATGGACAGAGTCAGATGGCCAAACATAGCTCCCTCCTCCAGGGCTTCAATTAAATGCAACAGAAAAGCAATCAGTGCCAAGAGGTAGCAGAAGGTGTGTGGCATCACAGACCTCAGTGGATTCCTGATGAGAGCTGAGGAAAACTAGTAGGCCAAGAAATAAGGATTCTCCCATCACTTTCTCATAACTACTTTCTATTCACCTCCCCACCCTGCTTGTAAGAGGACGCTTTGAGGTAAATACTCCAACTGACGTCTGCAATTGTCTTTAAGTTAGGGGTTATTATAGTAAGTACAGTTAAACTGAATAACAGTTAAAAATAAAATTGGGCAGCAGTAACACCTGTTACTTACATTTCCTAAAAATGGGAGGAATGCTGGCAGCAAGTAAGATATTGTTTTGTCTCTCTCCCTCTAAAACAGGGACACATAACATTTGCTGTAACTAAAGGGGCACTATGAGTATCAACTATACCTTACATCATAGAGAAGATGTAGGCGTGGAATGCGCCCATTGATCTTTCTGGGTAGACAAAATGTGATTGATAATTGACATATAGTGAAATTCACTGATGCGTGTTTCAACATCTTCTTCTTCACCCTTACTGTTCCTCCCAACATCTTACAATTCCCTGCCCTCTCCTCTCTATCTCATCACTTTATATTATTTAATCCGCTGTTTTTTATTTAATGTTTCCTTTTGAACGCCAAGGCCTCGGGGTCTAAAGGCCAAGTAAAATTGAATTTGAGAACCAGCGCAATACACCAGGAATGTTGACAACAAAGGGCCTCATTACGATGCCGGTCGGACGAGCGTCTGACCGGCATCATGTCGGAAACGGGACCGCCAGACAAGGAGTCGGTTGGACCGCCATAGAAAGGCTGTTGGAAACGTCCATCGAAATCCCACGGCGGTGCCTGAGTAGGCACCGCCTCCATTTTGGGGATTACAATCTGCCCACCGCCTCGACGGGCTCCTTCAGCCTGTCGAAGGTGGAGTGGATTCTCCCCGCAGGCATCGGTCGGACCGCCTGTATCATAATACGGCGGTCGGACTGATGCCTCAGATGTCGGGCAGACCGCCACCGATGAGCTGTCGGATGGCCTTTCGCCATACCTCGTAATGGGGCCCAAAGATGTTACCTGGTACACTCCATGATTCTTAGAGCTGTGACATTGATTTCTCTAGTGGCCACAGTCAGCCACAAGCCGACGCTTTGAGACAAAGCCATAATCATGGACCTCTCTGTGAGTTGTCCTTGTCTCTGCAGGTCCCTGAGCCAATTCATGTGAAATTCTTCTGGAGAAGTATTGCCACAGGCTGCACCTTTCTAAATTAAAGGGCTCCCATTCACTGCTGTGTTTCTGTGCAGTCCATTCATCCTTGCAAGAGAGCGGTGCTTTATCAGCACCTATTGAGATCAGTATTCCCAGATATTCATTTTTAATGAAAAACCAATTTCATATACTTGGAAATGACTCGCAGATTCACTTGCTGCAACTTTCAACCCTGCTCGAATTGAAACAAACACTTTCGAAAATTACATTATATTTTCGAAAATTGCTTTGCTTAAGGCAAATGCTTTAAAAAAACAAAAAAAAACAACAAGGACTAAGAAACATAAATTAAAGGAATGATGCCAGACATGAGCTTATGGTTGACCTCACTGTAGGAAGGTGGAATCTGACTATATGGTTGCCCCCACTTTTTTTATGGTGTTTTGCTGGTTTATGACTTAGTTGGACTGGGATCCTGCTATTCAGGGCCCCAGTCTATCTGCTTTCTCTGTAAAAAGGTTTCCATGTGCCTTAGGCACATCTCGGATTGGAATCTGGAGTGCCCTTATAAGTCCCTAGTATATGGTATACTATGTACCAAGGGCATAGGTACCTCAGAGGCCTACCAGGGGCTGCAGCATGTATTATGCCACCCCTGGAAGGCCATCCAAACTGACACCACAGGTCTGCTACTGCAGCTTGGGTAAGGTGGTGCATGCACCCCTTACTGTGATATAGGTTACCTATATCACTAAATACATACACACATATAAACCTATAAGTCACTCCTAAGGCAGGCCTTATCAATCCTAAAGGCAGAGTGCATGGTTCCTATGTGAGAGGGTGCCCCTGCATGAGCAGGGCCCCTCTGCAGCGTTCGGAGACCATCTCTGATGCTGTTTGTAGTGCAGCCTGACCATATACTCTTAAGCGCATTATATCCTCGCGGTAAAATGCTAACTTTGGAATGGCTGCACCTAAACATGTCGTGTTTGGTGTCAAACATCTTGGAATACTACCCCCGCCAATTCTGGCGGCGGGGTAGCATTCCACCCTTCTAGAGGGAAAGACATGTTAACTCTGACTAACCCGGTAACTTCTCTCCAAAGCCCTGGCATCACAAAATGGGTGCTGCTGCCACAGACACGAGTCTGGCCTCCTGCTGCTGGACGAAACTCCAGCAGGGGAGGCCTGGACAATAGGTTTCCTGTCCCAGGGAGGTGTGACCACCTCCCCAGACAGGATAATGTGTATTGGGGCTGGGCGGGAGCACCATCTGTGTGCTTTGAAGTCCTGCACTGGGGGCACATTTGGTGTCCCTGTGCATACCCCAGTTCAAACCGGATATGGGGCTTCCAGCCCCTACTTTGGCGCGAACTGGACAAAGGGAAAGGGGTGTAGCCACCCCTCTGCCCTGACCCACCCATAGGTGGGGCCACAGAGTAATCCAACCCCTATCTTTGGTATAAAGATAGGAACCCAGTCCTTAGGACTTTAGATTATACCTGGACGAAACTCTGAAACTGAATCCTGGACCTTCGACGCTCTACGACAAGATTAGAGGACTGAAGAATCTCCCTTGGGGTCAAGGAGTGACTCCCCTGCTTGGCAGGCACCAAAGAAGCATCTGTCCGGTTCGCATTTCTGAAGCTCCCGTCGGACGCCGAAGTCATTGCATCACCAGAGGTGGATTCTCAGACTTCCCGAGGCTACCCTGAGTCCCCAGCAAAGCTGAGGCCCGTGGCTATCGTGGGTGACTTGAGACCGTGACCCCTGGACACCGAGCACACTTGCAAGTGCACCATCTTCTGGGTCTCCCAAGAAGTTGTGCTTTGGGCTCCGAGTAGCCCTAGCCTCCAGCACCACCTGCACCGAAGATCACTGGCCCCCACTCCACGAGTGTCCTGTAAGCCAGCTCCACGTGCGGCGTCACGAGGCTCCTTCGTGGTCGCTAGCCCGTTGGCTAGTAGCCCTTAACGAAGGCCAATCCTTTTCTTACTTGGTATCCTGGTTGCTCCAGGCCTGCCCTCACTTACCCTCGCTGGGTGAGGTCCACAGACCTTGCTGGTCTGCACCATCGACGATCTACATCTTCCTCGAGACTTGCCATTGCCAAGGCTTGTTGGGTCCAATCCGGTCGCCGACACCTCAGCACTCGACAGACATCGTGTACCAGCCCGAATCCTGCTCCTGGTCACCGACAACGCCTCCTGGACCTCGTGGCTGAAGAGTCAAGACGACCGTCAATGCACCTGAAGCACTCGACATCGGTGGGCATCTGTCCATCGCCTTCCTGGTCACTGGCTAGTGACCCAGACTCTGTCCCCTCTGCTTTCAGGTTCTTCAGAACTCCGATCCACTCTTGGATCCACCCGGACACTTTTCTCTTGGCCGCCAGCAGCACTTTGCAGCAGATCGCCATTCGAATCGGCGACGAAACCCGACCCCGAAAGGCACCTATGCACCCAGCTTCCCTGGGTGAGGTAACACGAGTACTCCGGTGCTCCCGTGGGTAGAGACTCTTCAAAGTCCTAGATCTCAAAGGGTTTTGTCCTAGTCCTCTTTTAAGTGTCCCTTTCCTCTATTTTCCCGATCCCGACTTTCTCCATAGAAGTTAACGGCGTATCGCGGTTGTGTATTTACACTGCACGCGTCTCCCGTAGGTCCCCTGTGTCACTACCTTGGGTGGTTCCTTGTGGTCCAAGCACTTCTAGAGGCTCTAGGCCTAGTGTCTAGTTCAGTCGTGGTTCGCATACCACTTTATTGGTATATGGTTTGGTACGCCCCTAGGGCCCAAACGTGTATTTGTGCTATTACTGTGATTTGATAACTTATGTACTTCGAACTCTAGCCTCATAAAGAGACTAGAGGGGTGTGTTTAGTAATAAATACATATATTTTGAATATATACCTGGTGTGGTGCTCTTTCATTTGGTCACTCAAGAGATTATAGACTGGTAAAACAAGCTGCTTTACATTCCTTCAAGACTTAGCCTGAAGGCTGCTCTCCATAGCTACCACTAGGATAGCTTTCAATAAGGTTGTCTTTAACCTATCTCCAATAAGGGGTTGTTTGGACTGGTGCAAGGTGCCCACTATAATTAGTGGACAGCATATGCCAGGCCAACTTCTCACACTCACTATGAGTGCATTTAGCACATAACATATTTGGGCTAAATTAATTGCAACAATGTTTGGTATTTTTTTACTTAATTGTTTTCAATCAGGGTAGGCAAGTATATAAAGTTTTGTAATATAGATGCCCAATGAAGTATCAGCTCTTTACGCAGTCAGAGAGCAGGTCATACCACACCCTGTTCACACTATCACATTGGAATTTAACTGACAATTATAAATGCTTGCAGGGTACACTTCAGAGAAGCAGCGCAGCATCAGAAATCTCTTCAGCAGAAACTCTAGTGAGAACAGATAATGGTACAACTATATGTAGTGGAACTTTCACCTGGAACTTGCTAGGGCAGCTACTCCACCTCTGTCCTCCAGTCTCGCCTTACATCTGGCTCCTGAGATGAAGAGAGGACGGAAAGGGTGACCAACTTAATTTAATAAGAGGTACTGCTCGCTAGAACAGGTTCCTTCTCAGCTGTATGGGGTGGCTTGGAGGCAGCTGGGCTAAAGGCAAAGCGCAAGGATAGCGAGGATGTCACACAATGACGCAGGGAGTTGATGAACGCAAAGACAACAAGGTTTGCAGGTGCTGGGTCATCCTTCATGGCTAGGCATTCTGTTGTCCCAATCACAGAAGGAGGTGCAGTTATGACTCACCCCCCCTCCAGTTCTACATATTGGTGATGACCATTTCCACACCCACTAAAAGGCGAACGAACAGCAGCAAACCACAGAGTGACACGTATGCACAAATGAAGTAAATGTGACATGCTTCTCAGAACAATACCTTTGGGTCTACTGTTGAGTCTTGTCCCTACAATCATTCCACTCACCTCATTGGACACACACTTTAACTTACGTAAACAGTACCACACCCAATATTCATTCGACAACACACACAGTGGAAAGCTCAATATCTGAGATTCATGGCACACACGAGTAAACCCACATATATGGCAGCATGATTAGTTTTGCAGTCCATTAAAAAGGTGTCTTGCATATGCTGTTATTTTACGTTATGTTACATTACGGTTTGTAACGTTATATAACATTGTGTTATGCATGCATATCCTAGACTAGCAACCTGTTACTTCCCGTCTGAAATAGTTTACTGACAATGCTGCATGTTTAATCTGTGTTGGGCATGTGTGTGGTGTTCTTTATATGTCTAATGCAGGGGTCGTCAACCTTTTTCTGTAATAAGAGCTACTTATGTTCAATGAGAACCATCATGAGCTCAGGGGCGTAGCTTGGTCAATAGAATTGGGAGGGGGGAGGCGAGGAGCCTCAGGTTTCCCAACAATCACGCTGGGATATTTTTTTAAAACACATATGAAAAGCATAACGTGAGGGAGACTTAAGTGAGAGTGGAAAAAAAGAGGAGGGCAGATGGTTAGGGGCACTTAAAACACAAAATTTGACCCAACTACTCAGCATTTTTTATGGCCTTCAAAACAGACCAGAGGAAGTGTGTGTGTGTGTGTGTTTTTGTCAGTGTGGGCATGTAAAAATCACAGGTGAAATCCGATAGACACTTCACCACACCCAACTGAACGCACCTGTACACAACTATTTACAACAAAATATTTTTTTTAGGAGGGGGTGTAACACCCCAAACACCCCCCCTGAAGCTACGTCACTGCATGAGCTACTAATATTAGTGTTGTAATAAGGACCACATCAGACAAGATTACCAGCAGTGATCCCCTCAGACACAGTTGTCAGTAGTAATGTTATGTTACAGTGATTTGTACAGCGCACTAATCACCCGAGAGGGTATTCAGGTGCTTGGGCAGGTGTGTAGGATTGTGGTCATCAAGGTGCTTATACAAGAGCCAGGTCTTCGGTAAACAGCCATTACAACGAGTTTTTTACTTCGCGATACCATTACAATGCATGCATTACCACGCATGCGTTGTACATCGCGAAGTCATTACTACGCATTTTTTTAGAATGCATGGTCATTTACCACGCATGCCTTTACAACGAATTTCGTTGTAAAGGTATGTATAGTAAATGACCATGTGTTCTAAAAAAATGTAGATGATCCACGTCGTTGCAAGGAAACAGAGGCTGTTCCGTTTCCTCATAACGACGTGCACCGCCCCTCAGAGACGACGTGAAGCAGGAACCAGGAGGAGAGAGGAACCACGAGGAGAGAGAGAGGTAAGGGGGTTTGGGCATGGGGTTGGGGTTACTTTTTTAGGGTTTAGGGGGGGTCGGAGGGTCGTGCTGGGGGTAGTGTTTTAGGGTAGTATTGTGGTGTTTGTGTAGTGTAGGGTAGTGTTTTAGGGTTTAGGGTAGTGTCGGGGGTCGTGCAGGGTAGTGTTTGAGTGTAGGGACCGGACTAGGGGTCGGGGGGGTCGTGCTCGGGGTAGTGTTTTAGGGTAGTGTTGTGGTGTTTGTGTAGTGTAGGGGGTCGTGCTGGGGTAGTGTTTTAGGGTTTAGGGTAGTGTTGTGGTGTTTGTGTAGTGTAGGGTAGAGTTTTAGGGTTTAGGGTAGTGTCGGGGGGTCGTGCAGGGTAGTGTTTGAGTGTAGGGACCGGACTAGGGGTCGGGGGGGTCGTGCTGGGGGTAGTGTTTTAGGGTTTAGGGTAGTGTTGTGGTGTTTGTGTAGTGTAGGGGGTCGTGCTGGGGGTAGTGTTTTAGGGTTTAGGGTAGTGTTGTGGTGTTTGTGTAGTGTAGGGTAGTGTTTTCGGGTTTAGGGTAGTGTCGGGGGGTCGTGCAGGGTAGTGTTTGAGTGTAGGGACCGGACTGGGGGTCGGGGGGGTCGTGCTGGGGGTAGTGTTTTAGGGTTTAGGGTAGTGTTGTGGTGTTTGTGTAGTGTAGGGTAGTGTTTTAGGGTTTAGGGTAGTGTTGTGGTGTTTGTGTAGTGTAGGGGGTCATGCTGGGGGTAGTGTTTAAGGGTTTAGGGTAGTGTTGTGGTGTATGTGTAGTGTAGGGTAGTGGTTTAGGGTAGTGTCGGGGGGGTCGTGCTGGGTAGTGTAAATGTAGTGAGAGGACTGTCACTTACCTTAGAAACTTTTACCACAACTATACCTTTACCACACATGTTTTTGCGTTGTAATGGCATGCGTGGTAAAGGCATAGTCGGGGTACAAGTTTGCGTTGTAATGGTATCTCGTTGTAATTGACAACGCGTACTAATACCCACGTTGTAATGGTACGCGTTGTATTGGTACGCGTTGTAACGAGTGCTATTCCAGGTCTTCAGCTTCTTGCTGAAGTAAAAAAGTGAGGAGGAGGCTCTGATGTGTTGAGGGATGTAGTTCCATGTCTTGGGTGTGATGTAGGAGAATGATCAAACACCAGTTTTGTTTTTGCGAATGCGGGGAATGTGTGCGAGTGAGACAGAGCGTAGGTGCCTGGCGGATTGGTGAAAGTGAATACAGCTGTTCAGGTATTCTGGTCCTGTGCTGTGTAGGGTTTTGTATGTCTGTGTGAGAAGTTTGAATTGGCTGCGCTTGTGAATGGGAAGCCAGTGAAGCTTCCTGAGGTGTAGTGTGATGTGGGTGTGGCATGTGGGGTCGAGTATGAGTCTTGCAGTGGTGTTCTGGATGGTCTGGAGTCTGTGTAGGAGTTGTTTGGAGATTCTGGCGTCGAGAGTGTTGCCATAGTCCAGCCTGCAGGTGATGAGTGCTTGTGTGATGGTCCGTCTGGTATTCTGAGGCAACTATTTGAAGATTTTTTACCGCATGCGTAGGTTGTGGAAGCAGGAGGAGCACACTGCCATATTGAGCTTGTCATTTAGGATGATCCCTAGATTTCTTGCATGGTCTGTGGGTGTTGGTCCTAGCTCCGATGGCCACCATGTAGAGTCCCATGGGGAGGTCTTGTTGTTGAAGACTAGTACTTGTGTCTTGTTGGAATTGAGCTGCAGGCAGTTGGTTCGCATCCAGTCTGCTACCATGGTCATGCAGTTGGTGAAGTTGGTTCTGGCGGCGGTTGATTTGTCCGTCAGGGAAAGGACGAGTTGGGTACCATCAGAATAGGAGATGACGGTGATGGCGTGAGATCAGATGATGTTGGCGAGCGGAGCCATGTACATGTTGAAAAGGGTGGGGCTGTGGGACGATCCCTGTGGGACTCCACATATCAATTTCTTGGTCTCTGGTGTGAAGGGTGGCAGTATGACCCTTTGGGTTCTTCCTGTGAGGAAGGAACATATCGATTTGAGAGCGGATCTTTGTATGCCAAGCTCATGGAGTCTTCTGATGAGGGTGTTATGGGAGACAGTGTTGAAGGCCGCGGAGATGTCGAGCAGGATGAGGGACGCTGTTTCTCCTCAGTCCAGAATGATTCAAATGTCATCAGTGGCCACAATGAGTGCTGTTTCAGTGCTGTGGTTCTTTATGAGTCCTGATAGAGTGTTGTCTAGAAGATGGTGAACTTCGAGGTGGATTGTGAGTTGCTTATTGAGGGCCTGCTCAATCATTTTGGCTCGATAGGGAAGCAGAGACATGGGTCGGACCTTTTTCAGTTGATTCGGATCGGCTCTGGGCTTCTTGAGGAGGGTGTTAATTTCTGTAAGTTTCCATTCATTCGGGAAAATGGTGGACGTGATGGAGGGGTTGATGATCAGGGGCGGCTCCTCCGCTAAGGCGGAAGAGTGTCGCCCCACTGCTCTGTGAGCAGTTGACAAAAGTAAAAATAAAATGATAATAACGAACGTTATTATCATTTTATTTTTACATCTGTGTCTCACCTGTTTAAGGGCGGGGCAGGGCTGCACGTCACCGAAACGGTGGTGGCACTCTGTAAAGTGCGCATAAATGTCTGGCCGGCCGTCTCGGGCCAGCCAAACATTCATGCACACTTTGCATGTTCTCCACCCAGGCTGCATTACAACCTGGGTGGAGAACATGCCCATGCCCCCTGACCCTCTCTGAGCGCCGAACCACGGCGCTCAGACCAATCACAAAGCTGCTGTAAGGCAGCGCTGTGATTGGCTGGGAGAGACTGGGAGTCTGGGTGCTTCCTGGTTCCTGCTTCCTTCCTGCTCCAGGACTCCACTGAAGAGGACGGAGAGGAAGCGGCCAGCCGGTGTGCAGTTAAGTGCAATGCTTTTTTCATTTACCCGCCCCCCACCTCCCCTTGCCACCCCGCCCTCCGTGCTGCCACCCTCGTTAAGTAGCGGCCGGCCACTGTTGATGATGTTAGTCAGGGTGGTGTTGATTGGGGAGGTTCCCAGGTTGTAGATGTGGTGGGGCATGGGTCTGTTGGGGCCCCTGAGTGGATGGTCTGCATTGATTACCGCTGTGTCGTTTCTGGTAAGGGTTCTCCATTCAGTCAGATGGCCATCTTGGTTGGTGGTGGGTAAATTAGCAATGAGTTCTCTGGGGTTGGAATGTTGTGCAAAGTTGCTGTAGATGTTTGTGATTTTACTGTGGAAGACGTTGGATAGGTTGTCGTAGAGTGGTTGGGAGGCAGAGATGTTGGTGACAGTGGCTAAGGGTGATTTGAAATCCTTAACGATCAAGAAGATCTAGTTGCAGCTGTTGGAACATCCTTTGATGCAGTCCACTAGTGCTTTTTTCTTTGTGTCTCGTATTTGCTGGTGATAGCGTCTGAGTGCAGCCTTGTAGATAGTTCTGCCGGTGGTTTCCTAGCTGGCTCTCATTTGCTTTCTAGCTGTTTACAGTGTTGTTTGGTGTCTCGGAGGTCCTCTGTGCACCAGCTGGCCTGCTGGTATGATCTAATATGCTTGTTGGGTTTGATGGGTGCGAAGGAGTTCGTGCAGTTCTTGATCAAACTGTTGAAGTTGTGCTCCCCCTAAGGGTAAGAAAGAAATGGGATGCCAGTAGATTGGCTCATTTCGAATATAGTGAAGGCTGCAGCAAGCTGCTGGCCTGGGAGGTCAAAAAGGAGCAGGTGAGAAGCAGGATAGACCAGGTTAAATGTGAAAAAACTGGCGATCTTATTAGTGATAACAGGGAGATTGAGCGTGCTTTCCACAGCTATTACAGCGGGGTATACCAAGAGGATCTAAAACCCACCCAAGATGAGGTTGAAGTTTGGTTGGGACAGGGCTTAAGTAGTACCCTTTCAGCAGAGAAGAGTAGGCAACTGAATCGGGAGATTGGAGAAGGGGAAGTAGAAACTGCATTAAGACAAGGTAAGAAAGGAAAAGCCCCTGGCCCCGACGGTCTACCTCTTGAGGTATACAAAGTTTTGGCTAGTGTATTAAAACCTATCCTTGTAGAATTCTTTAACGAGTTCTTTTTGAAGGGGGTTAATTTGCCAGCCTCATGGGATGAGGCTAACATCTCCCTAATTTTGAAGCCAGGTAAAAGCCCAAAAAATTGTGATTCGTATCGGCCAATATCTTTGCTGAATTGTGATTATAAGATCTTTGCAAAGATATTGGCCGACAGGTTAAATGGACCAATGGCGGAGTTGATCCACACGGATCAAAAAGGGTTTATTCGGGGTAGGTCTTTGAAAGACCTGACCTTCTCGTTGATAGGTTCGATCGACCTGGCATCCGCTTATGAGCTCCCACTGGCGGTAATAGCTTTAGACGCCACTAAAGCCTTAGACCGGGTGAATTGGGCCTTTTTGACGACTGTGGTAGAATCTGTAAATCTTGGCCAAAATGTTTGTAGAACATTGGAGGCTATCTACAGGACCCCAAGAGCTAGAGTGCTAGTTAATGGCTCCTTGACAGATCCGGTTCTTATTAGTAGGGGAACGAGACAGGGGTGTCCCTTATCGCCACTCTTATTCAATTTATACATTGAGCCCCTTGCCAGGAAAATAAGGGAGGATTTGGAGATTGTACCTTTTCAGTATGAGGGCTGGTGCAAGAAATTGGGCCTCTACGCTGACGATATTCTCATTTTTTCGAATAACCTATAGAACACCCTAAGCCGCATTACAACACTAACAACAGACTTTGGAAAAATCTCGGGTTATGAAATAAATGGGAATTAGACGGAGGTCATGACTTGGAATTTGGAAGCAGGGGAAGCACCCATTAGGGAGGCAATAAGGTATCTGGGAGTCATGATTCCACAAGACATCTCCAAATTAACCAAAGTAAATCTGGAGAAGGCAAAGAAGGAGATCAGTGGGCTGTTAAAAATCTGGGCACACTTCCAGCTTACCTTACTAGGCCGGGTAAACCTAGTAAAAATGATGATCCTCCCAAAATTAACTTTCTTGTTTGATACCATTCCCCTCCCGTTTGATAAGGAAGCGCTTAAAAAGCTGCAAGGTCAAATAGGTAGCTTTATTTGGTCAAGCAAGGGACCCAGAATAGCCTGGAAGAAATTGAGGAGGGTGGAGAAAGGGGGCATAGCATTACCAGATCTGCTATTTTATTCATGGGCCTTTTTATTAAAAAATGGGAAAATGTTGCTGAACACACCCACAATTTCAGAGATTGGGAGACTGCTGGGAGTAATGGCAAGGCAGGAGCCAGGGGGCAGTGTCGGCTTTATGTTTAAATATGCAGACCCTAAATACTTTAAGAAAGTCAGGCTAAAGATTTTGAGAGGCCTGGCTGAAACCTGGTATAGGGTCAGAAAAGCCTTAAAAATACCATACTTCAGTCAAATGGCTCCTATATGGGACTCACCTGGCTCACCGGTCTGGACAAAAGATGCACTAGCTCGACCTTTGAGAGAGGCTGGCCTAACGAGATGGAACCATATTACACAGGATGGTCTTTTAATAAGTTGGGAATCGTGTAACCATCTTTTGGAACAACAAATGTCCAGATTTAAATACATGCAAATACATAGTTGGTTTCAAGATACAGGTACAGTGATAGGAAGTTCAAACGAACTGGAGGACAGACTTCTGAATGAGACTGTACTTAAAAAGGAGCTTGCAACAATATACTGGCTGATGGTGGAACTGGAAGATGGGGTCTTCACATTGCCAACGGAACTGTGGGGAAGATGCTTGCCGGAGTCTTCGCTGGAAAATAAGTGGCAAGTATCAATGGCTATGTTATTTAAAATAGTAAAACCAGCACACCTAAGAAGAAACCACTTTTTCTCCATTCATAGAGCCTACTGGACGCCCCAGAGGTTGTCAAAGTTCGGGAGCAGAGGAGATGTGGTCTGTCCTAGGTGCGGTAGTCCAAGAGAGGATGACGTACATATGTTTGTGGAATGTCCGGAGATTCAGCCTTTCTGGAATGATGTGAGTAGGGTTCTGTCTACTGTGCTGGATATGGACATTAAGGTAAGCGTCTTGTTGGTTATTTTTGGATGCGTAGACTCCACCGCAAGTATAACGGATAACAAAGCAAGGCTGCTTTTTTACTCTATTCTGTTGGCACGCAGAGAAATTTGTAAACAGTGGATAGCTGTATCCCCTCCAAAGCTCATTGATTGGCTAATCTCTATTAAATATGTTGCTAGCCTGGATATGAAGGCCTTCAAAAAGCATGATTTTTGGTCTCCCTTAATAGAGTGGTGTGAGCAATAAATGAATAACGAAGTCCGATGATTATGCCTTCCTTGCCTTGTCTGGCCATTTGGTCCCCCCTTGCTTCCCATTTTACGTTTCGGCGCATGAGGGAGAGCAGGGGAGAGACAACAAGGGAACATAGGATGGAAGATGGTGCTTCAAATAAACGAGGGCGCAAAAGGCTGAAGCCAGTATCCTCCCTTTCCTATCTCGGTCTCCCTGCTTCCAGCACAAAAGGGCACGATACTCTATTCATAGGTGCAAATGGAATGGAGGTTTTTTTTTTTAGAGGCAAATGAGGACAAGAAACAAAAAAAACAAGAAAAAACTGTTGAAGTTGTTGATGTCCTTGTCGAGGTTGTCTGTGGGACTAGTTTCATCTCTATTCACAGTGATGAGCAAGTCTGCTGCTGTGATTTAGCCCTAGCTGCAGCTTGGAATGCTGAACCTGGTAGGGGTGTTGACTTGCGGTGTGTTGATTTAAAAGTGGATGATGGAGTGGTCGGTCTATGTGAGCGGTGTGGTGGAGTTGTATTTGAAGCTGTTGCTTGTGGTAAAGATGGGGTCCAGTGTGTGTTCTGCGAGGTGTGTTTGTTCTGGGACAAGACGGGTGAGTCTGTTGTTGCTGAAGCTTTAGAGGAGTGCTGTGGAGCAGGGGTTGTTTCGGTCTTCTAGGTGAAAGTTGAGGTCACCGTGGAGAATGTAGGCTCTGCAGTCAATGGTGAGTGGAGTGACGAAGTTGATGATGAGGTTGGTAATGGTGGCTGGGTGGTCAGCAGCAAGGGTTCCGTTCAAGATGAAGTTTTCTGAGATTTGCAGCTTGAAGTGCAGGTGTTCCAGGAATGGGGTGGTGCTCTTTGTGGATGTTGTGCATTTGATGGATTCCTTGTAGATGACAGCGAGTCATCCTCCTGGCTTGTGAAGATGGTACTCTCGAGTGATCTTATAGCCCGTTGGGATTGCCAAAGAGATGTCGGGAGCCAATAAGGGGTTGAGTAATGTAAATAATGCTTTATCAATGTGGACTGCCTTTACATGGATAATAAATAACAGCCATAGCTGCAGTGCCCCCACACAAGTTAATAATATAGTTAATAATATTAGTAATAATTCTGCTGAAAGCCACATAATTTATCACTCAAATATCAGCTTTATACATATTTTGGAAATTCAACCATTTTTCTCCAGACATCAGGTTATGCGTTCTGAAAATACATAAATTTTTACGTCTTAAACACACACTTTTTAATTTTGATATAGATATATTAATTAAACCAAGCAAAAGCTTCTAATTAAGTAGGCTGGGTTGCACACAGGAGAGCTACTTCCAAGTAGGTGGAGAGCTACCTGTAGCTCACGAGCTACTACTAGTTGGAAAAGCCTGGTCTAATGCATGTCTGTGCGCGTGTTGCTCTCCCTAATATGTACTTGTGTTTTGATGCAGATGTATAGGTAGTGGATTGTGTTTTTGCTATCCAAATGTAGAAAATGATTATGTGTAGAGTTTTTGTGAGTCGTATTCTGTTGGGCAGATGCTTGTGTGTATCCTCTTGAGTAGAGATTAAGAGACAAATTTAGGGTAAGCAAGAGTTCAATTCATATTAATACCAATGACCCATTTTCCAAGACTTTCTGGTTTATGTATTTTTAGGCCTGAGATAATTACTTCATACTTCCATGTCAAGAACACGGTGCTAGTGTTTTTAGAGTCAAGGACAGGATGTTTGGAGAGAGATTTTAAAATCGGAGTATTCACTTGGCGTGCTTACCACTGAAGCATGGCTTGTTTACATACTGAGCTCACCTTCCATTCTTAGTACAGATCGTTTGTGAGAGGAACAAACAGAATATATTTGGCTTTTTATTTATAGAGGAAATAACTTACAAATTAATGTGGTATTTTGGAGTTTAAACATGTTTAACTGCAGGCCATTTGCACTTTTGCCTGATGCCTGTGGAAAATAAAACCTGACCTCTGCTTTGAGGCATGATGGGGAAACGATTTACTTACAAATACACTTTGGGCCAGATGCATGAAACGGTTTGCAACGCAAAGCACGCGTGACTCATAACTGCAGGTTTCGCCAGCAGCAAACACACATTTGCAATGTACTAAAGGAAATGGGATTTACAAACTGATTGGCAACTTGTTATGTCCACACTGCAACACGCTGAGACTCATAAGTGAGTGAGTAATGAGTTTCAATGTTCAGCGATTTGAAGCTGTTAATGCAGTTACAAACAATTGGTGGGATGTTGACATACAACAAGCATTGGCAATGCCAATGTGTCTTGCTTATGAATGTACTGTCAAGTCAGACATACAAATTCATGTATGTTTATGTCAGCCTTCTGCTATCTGTGTTGCTGCCAGAAAAAAAGAACATAAAATCTCTAGTTATCTAAGACACTTTAATAGTATTACAATGGCATGTTTTTGCACCTTACAATCCAACCTCAGGCATCTGGATAAATAATCAAAAGGATCACAGCTGTGTGATGGGCAAGCACTTTTTTGTGGAAGCACACAACTTCTGCCCAATCACAATCTGTGCCCCTGGCTCCCAATATGTGGGCGGAGCCAAAGCGTCTCTCCTGGTGCTTCTCACATAATTGTCTGGCGACAGCTGTTCTGTCAAGACGGACCACAAAAAGGGAAGATACCAATTGGCAAAGTGAAAGCTGTACATGAGGGTTTGCGTCCACTATATGAAGCATCGGATTGAAAGAGCGAGCTCACAGGACCACTGCAGGCTCTCCTCGATTCCCCTTTCTCATCATGCCAAGTTGTTTTTTATTAGTAGCAGTAGCAATGGTGGCATTGTGAGGATGCAATGATGGTGGCCTGCTGCCTCTTACATACCTCCATCATGGCGGAAATTGCAGCTATTCGGAAGGATTCACAAAGGGAATTTCTGGCAGACCTTCTGACATACTGCACCATGACAGATTAGTACACCCGTGGCACTGCAAACAATGGATCCATTTGCATCACACCTTTGTGCAAAAACAGGTAAAGCTTTTTGAGCCAAACCATAGTACATCCAGCCCAAGATGAGGGAAAAGAAGAGCAGTGCATAGTGATGGATATGGTATAAAGCCTCCGATGCATTGGACCCTCCTTATATTTAAAAAGGCTCCTTGAGCTACTGAGCTGACAAGCTTGTGTTGATGCACATGCGCCCAGTGAGTAGTACAGATACCTGAGAAGACTTTGTGCAGCATTTCCTACACCCCAAAACAACTTGTTGCTCTCTACTGATGAAGGAATGAATCCAGAAACACAGGTCTAGATTTACACAGCAGAAGCTGCACCAACAAGGGTGAAAACTTAAAGACTGCAACTGAAGTAAGTGTTATCATGCACTGCATTTACCATGCTGCACTGGGGAAATTGAGTGCCAGGATGTGAAGCAGTGTGCTCCCACCCTCCTTCTATTTGAAAAGTCTCCATGAGCTGCTGAGCGAGCTGACGAGCATGTGTTGATGCACATGCGCCCAGTGAGTAGTACAGATACCTGAGAAGACTTTGTGCAGCATTTCCTACACCCCAAAACAACTTGTTGCTCTCTACTGATGAAGGAATGAATCCAGAAACACATGTCTAGACTTACACAGCAGAAGCTGCACCAACAAGGGTGAAAAATTAGACTGCAACTGAAGTAAGTGTTAGCATGCACTGCATTCTCCATGATCCATTGGGGCAAATTGAGTGTTGGGATGTGAGTCAGTATGCTCCCACCCTCCTTCTATTTGAAAAGGCTCCCTTGAGCTACTGAGCTGACGAGCTTGTGTTGATGCACATGTGCACAGTGAGTGGTACAGATACCGGACAAGACTTTGGGCAGTATTTCCAGAAACACATGTCTACTGTTACACAGCAAAGGCTGCACCCACAAGGGTAAACAATTAAAGACTACTACTGAAGTAAGTGTTGTCATGCACTGCATTTGCCATGATGTATTGGGGCAAACTGAGTGCTGGGAAGTGAGGCAGTGTGCTTCCACCTTCTATTTGATTTTCTAGTGCTATGAGACCAAAGAAAAACAATGTCTCCTGCTAACCTGTTCACTGGCTACTGTCCCTGTAACATGCAGAGCAGCATTCTAAAGAAAGAGAGACGGCACATACCAAGACTCTCATATTCTGACTTACTTGTGTCTCTTTTTAAAAATGGGACATCAGGTTTGGACATGCATTTTATTCCTCTCTGGGCATTTCCCCAGCGAGCTGCAGCCCTTGGAGGCCGGTTTTGAAAGCACAGGGCCACTGCAGGTGCTCTATCATTTTTCCAGCTCCCCGAGGTAAAATGCAGCAGGCATGGGGAGGATTGAAGAGAGAAAAAGAGAGGCAGACAGTAGAGAGAAAGCGATCAGAGAGGGGGAAGGGAGAGGAAAGAAGGGGAAAGGGAGAATGGGTCGATAGAAAGAGAGAGATTGCGCACAGAGACTAAGGGAGCTCGGCAGGTTTAAGCATTTTGCGAGGGGTGATTTTGGTTCCCGAGTCTGGCTCTGAATCAGATTGGTGATTTAGAACTTGGTGGGCTGAAAGAGGCAAATTCATGAAAAATATTTGATCTGCTCTTTTTAAAAGGGCACAAGATCTTGTTATCATGTTTGCTCATAGAGGGAATCAAATTACTCAAGATGAAATAATTTTTTTCACTTGGTTTCTAAATTAACCTCAATCTATTGTCCCTCTAATTAATTTTCTCTGTGCGGAAATTAAGTTTTAGCATGCACACTTTTATCATGTGCACACTTGCGTGATGAGGTCAGCCACTATTAGGGAGAACAAGGAGGTGGTCACGTTAAAGGAAGATGTTTGTTTATTTGTATGAAACTTGACTCAAGAAAACCCTTGTGAATTCAAATATTTTGTAAATCTGCAACCAAGCTACAAAGTATTCATACAACTATAGATTTACACATTTCTTAAGAATGGAGCACACAGATGTTTCACAAGAGCTCCAGGAATCCAGCGGCAGTTGCATGTTTGCAAGAGTAGTTGTGGAAAAGGTTGTGTGAATGCAGTTCATTTCAAATTTGAAAAGTGAATTTGCACCCATAAGTGAAGCCATTTGGACCTGTACATTGAATTCACATTCGCAAATGCCCCATTACTTACCAGTAATCTTCATTACTCCTGGTCCTGTTGTCCTCGTCCCATTCCTTACGTACGGAGATAACCATCTCCCTGCCAGAAAAAAGAACAGAGGAATGCTGGGACCGCTACCACACCCCCTCCCACTGGGAGTACATAACCAGTACTTACCCAGCATTCTGTCTGAACTACCAAGCCATGAACAGGAAGGCCGGACATCTGGGAGGGAGGGGCGCCAGGAATGGGACAAGGACAATGGGACCAGGAGTAATGAAGATTACCGGTAAGTAATAGGGCATTACCCCCGGTCAGTCCAGTCCTCGTCCCATTCCTTACGTATGGAGCATACCAAAGCCAGGAACCCAGCCTTCCAAACCCCCAAAGAACACCCAGGACACCACACCAAAAGAAGCATCCCAAGAGAAGCAACCGGGATAACCACTGGAAAAAACAGGCAAGAGCACACATCCCGCAAGGCTGCCACCAAACAAATGGATCCCACCACCCAAAACAATCAGGAGATGACCAAGGTGAACAGAAAACAGCAACCCCACAGCTCTGCCATCCAGAGGGCAGCCAACCCACATCGGCAACACCCCTGAACCAACAACGGAGGAGGTGCACCCGCCAAGGAACCATCATATACCGCCATCCACAGAAGGACAGCGAGGAGACCACAGACGGATGAAGATCCAAAGCGAACAGACACTCCAGCAAAGCCGAGGACAGACCACCAGGGACACAATCCAGGCCCGGAACAGCCAGGCCTCCGGAAAGGAGAAGCCACCACCGCCACCAAGGAGGGAGGCAACCAATGAAACACGACAAGCAGGGCACCCAGGCCCCACCGACCCCCAAAACCGCAGAGCGGATGGGAGCCAGCCCAGGAAACCACCATGAAGGCGACAAGGCAAGGACAAACAAAACCAAGGACAGAACGGAGGCACACCACAGAGACCCCAATCCCAAAGGCCAATCCCCAGAAGGGAAACGGTGGCCAAAGCAGCCACACCACCAGAACAACAGGCACAAGGCGGACCAGAACAGACCAAGCACCCCACAGGGCACAAAAAGTCTGTAAAGGCACCCACAGGGCCAGAAGGCCACCACGGCCAGTGCCGCCCAGCAGCCCCAGAGACACAGCAGCAGAACCGACAGAGAACAATACAAAACAGACAACAGAAGTAACGCCCAACAATGCCGAAAGCCCACACAACCAACCCCAGAAGAGAGCTGAGGGGCAGCAGGGGAAGACCCAAAAGACCTTGCCCCAACCAGGAAACGTAGAGCAACAGGGCCGACAGCAGGACAAACCCCATCATCACTGGGGAGGCCCACAGCTGACCAACCCATAAAAAGGGGGAGAGGTCCCACCTACGGGGCCACGGCACACACCCAGAGGACCATACAAGGGCAGGACCGCACAGAAACCCAGAAGGGAGGGCGCACCGACCAAAGAGCAAGCCCCCACCAACCAGACTGATCCAGCCACCAGCAAGCACAGACGACACCACTGCCACTGAAAACCCCAGAGGAGGACCAGGCCCCATGGCAAGAACCTCCAGCACCAACCACCAGCGGCGACACAGGACGACTGCAAAAGCCCCCAGACCGGGAGAAGGATCCGGAGCCAGGGCACAGGGACACACGAACAGGCCAAGACTGAGGCACTCACAAAGAACGCAGTGGACACGGGACACAACCACCAGAACCCAGCCCAACAAAGCACCGCTGCGGCCAGGAGGCAGGCCCGACAAGCACCAGAATGCCACTCCTGAAGACCAACCCGGAGGACCAGGCATGTAGAAACACATACCCCACCTGGACAGGAAAAAGCAGGGGGAGAGCCAGAGGCTAGAACCCAGCAAAGCACAACACCCAACCAGGAAGAAGCCAACAACGGGACCCCACTCAAGGGGTGGACACCACCAGACTCTGAACCGGACCAGGACCCAGCAACCAGAGAGGACCAAGCGCGGAGCGTGGCAAACCCCCAAGGCCACCGAACCCAGGGGAACCCAAAGACCAAACAGGCACAACAGGGAAGACCCCGCCCCAAACAACACACCAAGGACAACAGCCCCAACCACAACCCCAGGGGTTGACCGAAAGCGGCCAAAACAGCACCGGAGAAGACAAACCCACCGACCACCGGTACGAGCCACACACCGAACAACACAAACAGCGACCTGTCACCACACACTCTAGACCCCAAACAACAGCCAAGACAAGGGCCATGGGAGACTGAGCCAAACAGCCCAAACCGGGAGGGAGGAAACCCCCAACCGAACAACCAGCCAACCAACCAGCCCGGAGGGCAAACTCAGCATCCAGGAACCACTTCCACACAAGCCCCAATACCAGCTGCAGAAGGGCCAAGACAAAGCCCCACGACAGCCCCAGAGGAACCAGAGATGCAGACAGCCACTGGTCCCAGAGCCCCAGGTCAAAAACCAGCCCCATGCCAGGATCCCCAAGTACAGGGGAGACAAGCAGTGTGGCCACAGCCCAACCCTGCCAGCATCCCCACAGGCACCCAAGAAGCCAGCCGACAGAACCACAGGCCCACCAGCAGAGACAGGAGGCCACCAACACAGCGCCCCCAGAGGCCCAGAAAGAGCGGCACAGGGCCAAACAGCCCCCTATCAGAAACACTCCAACCCTCGAGGGCAGAGAGAAAAGCTGCCAGAACCAGCCACAACCAAAGCCACAGAGGCAACATACCGCAAAAAGTGGCCAGGAAGCCAGGGCCGTAGCCAAGCAGCCCGCACGGGTATGCCAACTCCTTGGCCCAGCCCGCTCCCAGGGAAGGTAGGCGCAGAGGAAAGGCCAAAAGGGAAGGGCAGGTAGGTTGGTCCCGGACCTAGCCACACCAGGCACAGAACTGCCGGACCACCAGGGGGCCCGGAGCACCCACACCCAAGCAAAACACCAAAAAGAGGAAGGGAAGCCAGAAAGGCCCACAGGCAGACACTCAAAAGGCGACACCCCAAGGAACCAAAGCCCCAAAGGCCAGTGATGGACACCCAACGAGGGGCAAAACAGGAACAGCGAGGCCAAGAAAAAACATAGGCAGAAACCAAAGCCCCACAAGCACACTGGAATACCCTTGGCGACACCACAACCCAAAAAAGTCTGAGTCCGGGGGACACACAGATGCACGACCTACCGAGGGATCTGAGGCTGGAAAAGTGACAGGCCAGAAACCGGACCCAACCAGAAACAGCAACAGCAGGGGAACCAAAAAACCCAGGAAGAGCCTCCAAGTCCCACACCCAACAAGAGACAGGACAACCAGCACCCAACAGGCACACACTCCCGCCCAGCTGGAAGGCAGCCAGGGCAGGAAACCCAGCCCCAGACAAAATAAGATGCCGAAGAACATGCTGTAAGGGACCACCAAACGGAACCAAGGCACCCCCGGCCAAAAGACGACCAATGACACAGGGCTGCAGGTGGAGTGATACAAACTCAGGAGGTGGAGAGACCCGAGATACATGAGGCACACACCCAGCCCCTGACCCACAGCACCATGCATGGGGAAAAACAGCAGGAAGGTGGGCAGGAACACCAACGAACCATGCCCACAGACCGCCAAGACTAAGCACCATGCAAAAAAGAGGAAGACCGTGCCACCACAGCAGGGACTTGAACCCGGTCCCACAGAGGGACCAGAGACACACAAGGCTGAGACCTCGCAGACCGAAAACAGTGGTCCATGCGAGGAAGCCAGGGACTCCAGGCCACACCAAACACAACAGACCCGGGCCTAACACAGCAAACCTGCAGAAAAGAAAGAAGAAGAAATAACTGCTACACAATACTCACCCTCGGGCCGGCAGACAACTGACTGCACCGCCTCCCACAATAACAGCCCCACCTGCTAGCCCAGGTGCACACCAAACACTAGAACGCCAGGGCAGCAGCCAAACCGTACCACCGGCAACCAGCCACTCAAGGGGCACCCCCAGCACCACCCTCGTGCTGCCAATCACAAAAGGTCAGCCTCAAGTATGTCCAGAGATGAGGAAGTGTACTGTAAAGGGAAGAAACAGAGCATACCCATGAAAAGCACTGAGGAAGGGCAGAGAAAAACTGCTGTGCAGTAATCCCCCCCCCCCCTCCAGGCCGGCAGACTCCCAACAGCACAGCCAGCCACAAGAACAGCTCCGCCAGCCACCCCAGGTGTGCCCCCCCAGAGATAAGCATGTGCACAGGAAATGGGAAAACAAAGTGCCCATATGCATTTACCAAAACCATGAAAAGCAGCAAGAAAAGCCATAGGCAACCCGCTATGTGGTACTCACACCCGGGGCCGGCAAACTGCTGACCACACTGTCTGCCACAACATCGCCCCTACCAGCCAGCCCAGGCGCGCACCACCAGCAATGCCCCTTAGCCACCATCCATCCTCCACTGCGCATCTTCCACTTGGCTCAGCCACCAGGAAGACTCACTCCTGCAACCCAGAACCAATCGGGAGGGCCCGTGCACCAGCTGCAAAGGGCCAGCCGGCAACCTCCGTGCCTCCCAGCAAACCCAGCATGCTGGAAGGCACACGAAACCAACTCCCCCTGGAACAGCCCAGCAGACAGACGGGGACCGCCAAAGACCACCACACCTGAGCAGCAGGAGTAGCACCCAGCACCTTGTCCCATTCCTGTCGACAGACAGAAAAAAGAACAGACGGAATGCTGGGTAAATACTAGTTAGGTACAACCAGTGGGAGGGGTGGGGTAGGGGTCCCAGCATTCCTCTGTTCTTTTTTCTGTCGGGAGATGGTTATCTCCATATGTAAGGAATGGGCAAGGACTGGAGGGATGTGGGGGTAATGGCTTTGTATCTTAGGTTGTAAATGAGACATTTAAAAGGGAATGCAACAAAGATGCTGGTGTCTAACATGTGCATCAGATCTTTTCACTTTCTATGACACTGTGTAGCCCATGATCAGAGGGAGTGAATCCATGTTAGAGGAAGTGACATGTCTTAGCATCCAAGGTCAAAAAATACAATAAAGAGCTGCACAGTTAGATTGCTGATAGATCATCTTTAGGTATGGCTTAACAGTGCAGCTGTCTGCAAGACCTGTTCTTACTAATCCGTTAAAATATACATGGAGTGGTCGTTGGCTCCTCCCAGAAGTCGCCGACTCTCTCACCTCATGCTATTGGCCGTTTGGTGTATCATTCCACCTTCTATGGAGGGTTAGCATTGAATGCATCAGGGACTATTTCACATCTCAAACGTACAATGAGCTCCCACACATTAAAATGCACAGACTTATTGTACACAGAAAACAATTATTTTTTGTTTTCTTTTTCACTTCAGCAGTGTTTTTAATGTTTTAGTCTGGACTTAAAATAAAAGCAAGGCCTATTTTGTTTGCTTGTTGTTTGTATTTTTTTATAAAATGAGAATGCAGTAACACTTTTAACCTCTAATCAGTACCTCTTAACAGTGGCGGCTTGCACGGATTGGGGCTGAGGGGCGGTGGGTAGTAAAACAAACAAAAAAACGTACCTTATCGCCGCGTCTCTCGTCGTCCCTCTGCTCTGTCAGGAAGCAGGAAGCACCCAGGCTTCCCATAGCCAATAACAACGCTGCAATGCAGCGTTGTGATTGGTAAGCACTGAGGCTCCCCTGAGCCAATCACAAGGCTATCATCACACAAAGAGAATTGGGGACCGGGAGCTATTTGGAAAAGAGGAAGGTCCAGTACCCGTGCTCCCAAAGAACAACGTGGTATACACTGGGGGGTAGCTGTTCCTAAGGTCTCAGGAAAGGAGCAACCAAACTTTGGTTGGCAGAGAGGGATGGTAACAAGTGGTCAGTCTCAAAGAGGGTTGGGTTATAAATAGTGATGGGGGGAATCCCTCCTTTTGGATATAGTGCCCTCACACACCCTTGCGAGTGTCATGCTTCATCATCGGGCGTAGCTCCTCGTGGGGGTGGTGCTGCAGTCCCCCACGGGCCCCGCGAGAGGGCTCTTTAACGGAGATCTTTTAAGGAGACGCCGCAGTTGCGCATGTGGGTGTGTGGGCCTGGGGAGTTAAGTGAGTGGGTGAATTAAAATTACCAAACTGTACCTAGAACCTGTGTTTATTCGTGGGTCCGAGCGGTAAATTTAAAATAGATGTGGATCCTGGAGCTCCTCTTCGAAACAAATAAAGAGGGCGGATGTGTAACTAACTGCTGCTCTCAGAATTAGTGCAGGAGTGAATTACCCACACAAAAAATAGGTCAACATGTTTCGCGCTCTTTGTTGGTCCATAAGGGATCCATAGGCGCTTCGTCAGGACCGGAAAGCAGGTGAAGTAAAAGAGAAAGGGACAGGTCTCAGGAAAAGGAGGTCCTGTAAACCTGTAATACCTCGGTCTTAAGGTGTGTTAGCGTCCTTGCGCAGATAGGGACTCTCAATGTGGGTTCCTACCCCCAACCTGATGAAAACAAAAATAGAGAGAGACACACAAATATAAAGGTATAAAAATGCACAATACATATGAAGTAGACATCATTTCAATGCGGTGCATTGTGCCCCTCTAGCATGCACAAGAGGTAGGCATATTGATATGTTATGCCAGGGTGAACTAGTAACAAAGACAAGTAAAACACATTTCAGGGTGCAGCTGACAAATGTGCAGAAGGGTGGAGTTTTTATAGGCAGTACCTGTGTTTGAATGCCCTATAGTTCCCACATGCACATTGCCGGCTGGGAACTGCTCATGCGTAATGAAACCGGGTGCGGTTTTGTACGTATCTTAAAAACGTCAATCATACATGTGATGGTGGTGTGGATTACGAAATCCGAGCCCAAGATCATGTGGGCCTGTGAGTCTGCGTATAAATGATCTTAATATTGGCTCTGGTCCGGGTGGTATGAGGACCCGTGGGGCGTGGTGGTAAGCTCTTCATACACACATAGTCCCAGCGCTCCCCGTACATAAAGTGTCGCACACAATAACTACACACATGCACTCAAGTACTCATACCCCTCATTTAGGAAATTGGGCTTCGTCGGCACGTTCTCGGTGAGTGGCTGAGTTTCTGTTTGGCGATAGAAATTTGATGGTTAAAATGGTGCCGTGAGTCTGTGCGAGACAGAGCCCTCGGACTCGGTCGTTTTTGTTCCCTTAATCCATACGTATGCGGGAATGGCTACTTACATTAGCTCGCCTCTCCCAGGTAAACGACCTACCCCTCCGTAGTAGTGTGCCGGAATCGAAGGGAAGTCAGCTCAGATCGACCGCTTATATCCTCCATCCTCGCAAACCCGGCAAGAGTAGGTGGGCGGGTACAGACGTGCGCGATGACGCGCAACATTGAGGATGTGGCCACGGTGTTCTGTCTAGCTCCCTGTAGAGTGTGTGATCGTGGCGGCCATCTTAAAACGGGGGAACCAGATTGATTAAACTGTCTGATCACAGCGCGTTGTTTTTACTGTGATCGAACTGGGAGTGGGGACCCATGTCGATTGTTATAGGAGCTAAAGAAAGAATTTTTAGGGTGTGCTGGTAAATTAACATGTAAGGATTGCGCCCCTCAGTATGGTTGGAGGATAGTGTGCATAGCAAACGTATGAAATTTAGGTTGGTGCGCAAATCACGGTATCTCTTCCGTGAACATAAACTAAGCTGGTAGGTAATGTTTATGAATAATGCGACCGTGGTGACTGTGTGGTTGGAGTGCACCCCTCACATGTCATGTAGGGTGGTGTACTCATCACAGGATAAGTCCCATGGTTATAAATAAATAAAGCCGTGAGGCCGTGCCTAGTTTAAAAAAAGGGAAGCAATGATCAGGGTCGGTATATGGTGATATCTCAAGGTCCATAAGAGATCGGGCCCACGTAATGTGTACATAACTGGTGTTGGAAGACGCTCCGGTTCAGTGAACAAATACTCTTCCTCTTAAACCAGTCATTATAAAGATGGAGCAGGAGTTACTACATTAAGACATTAATTCAGCCCACGGGATTTCATCGTTGAGTCCCTCAGTGTCACTTCTTAGCCTATGGACCCAGCGCTGTTCCTGCCTAAAGAGGGTTCTGTTGGTCCAGTTGGGATTAGATTCGATCACTGTCCACCTTATGCTGTCTGCGGTGTGTTTCTGCTCCATGAAGTGGCCGAGCAACTTGGTGTTGGTTTTACCACGACGTATTGTGCTCTTGTGCTCACCAATCCTTATCTTGACCTGCCTGGTGGTCATGCCAATGCATCTCTTGCCACAGGGGCACAGAATGGTATAGACACAATTTTTGGTGTTGCAATTGGTGTGTTTTGTTTGTCGCCAGGGTGTGGCTAGACCGAGGTCAATCTGTTTTGAAGCTGTGGTCTGCATGCAGGCAGAGCAGGAGCCGCAGGGAAAATGACCCACCACAGGTGGTAAGGCCCACAGGGTTGGTTGCCTCGTGAGTGGTGGCTTAGGGCGGGTGTGAACTAGGTGGTCCCTCAGATTCTGCGTGCGTTTAAATGCAAAAAGTGTGGGGGGGGCCGGAGTAAATGTACCTGTCCTTAGAATGTCCCAGTGTTTCCTTATAAGTTTCTGAACCTTGTTGGAACTAGGCGTGAATGTAGTGACACATGTAATAGCTTCAGATTTTGTCCTGTCCCTCACTTCTAGTAGGGCAGCTCTCGGGTTATTTCTCGCTCTTTTACGTGCCTGGCGTATGATGTTACTAGAGTAGTTACGTCTTCTCAGATTATCTGATAGAATCTCTGATTGCCTTTTGAACTCAGTGACGGTGTCACAGTTCCTTCGCAAGCGTAGGAATTGTCCGACTGGTAAGTTGTTCCTCAGTGCATTAGGGTGATGGCTGTCGTAAATGAGGAGACTGTTTTTGTCTGTGGGCTTCCTGTAGTTCGTTGTGTGTAAGGAACCGTTGTCCAGAGAGATGAGCAAATCTAGGAACGGGATGTTGTACCGTGATTTTGTACTCGTGAACTTCAAAAAGGGGTCCAGAGTGTTGATTCATCCGCAGAACGTGGTACATAGTTCTTCATCCCCTTTCCAGAAGAGGATGATGTCGTCAATGTAACGACGCCACATCAAAGTGTTCTGTCGGTAGGGGTTGGACTCCCCTAGGATGTACTTCTCCTCAAAATCTGCCATGTAGAGGCAGGCCAGGCTTGGAGCGAAGGTGCTCCCCATACTGGTGCCCTGTACTTGATGGTATAGTTGTGACTTGAATGCAAAGAAATTTTCTTTAAGGGCTATTGACGCGCATTCACAAATGAAGGATATCGGTGTCTCATAAGGCCATGGTTCGATGTTCCGTAGGGTAGACTCCAACACATCCAAGGTGGCATCCTGGGGAATGTTCGTGTATAGAGCCTCCACGTCTAGAGTGACCAGCAGGTCAATGGTTCGGGAAAATCTTCTATCAGATTGAGTACTTCCGTGGTGTCCCTTAGGTAGGACGGGATTTTGCTCACCAAGGGACGTAGGTAGAAGTCGCAGAACTTGCTGAGTGGTTCAAGGACCGATTCGATGCCAGACACGATTGGGCGGCCCGGTGGTGGGTTGACTCCTTTGTGAATCTTTGGAAGGGTATAGTAGTAAGGAGTCCGGGGGTCCTCATTGGTAAGGAAGTCCGCCTCCTGGCGGGAAATCCAACCTTCCGTGGCCGCTTCATTGACTAAGCTCCTTATCCAGATGATGAGTCGCGTCGTTGGGTCTTCAGTGATGGGTTGATAATATTTTGTATCCGTAAGTTGGCGGTGGCATTCGGCATCGTATGTTTCAATATCCTGAATGACTATGGCACCGCCTTTGTCTGCTGGTTTTAGAATGATGTTGGTGTCTTCTGTGATAGATTTCAGAAGGGTCCTCTCCTCTTTAGAAAGGTTGTCATAAGGACGTTCGTGGTTCATGGCCGCCACATCTTTTAGGATGGCTTGTTCATATGTCAGGACTTCATTCGGTGTCATAGCAGCTGTGGGGGTGAACTTAGATTGCTTCTTGAGACCGGTCTCTGTGGGAGAGGTTTCAGGTTTGTTCTGAAAGAAGGCCTTAAGTCTCACTTTTCTGAAGAATTGGTGGAGTTCTTGGTGAAGTCGGAACGAATCTTCGGTTGGAGTGGGCACAAAACCCAGACCCTTCTCCAAGAGTTTGGTTTCGCCCTCTGTCAACTGTCTGGAGGAGAAATTGACCACTAAAGTCTCTGCCCCATCGTTTTGCTCCGCAGTGTCATTGGTTCCGGGTCTTGCCACTGGACCGTCTTGGATCCTCCTCTTCTTCTGCCTCTTCCTTTGCCCCTCCCTCTGTTGTAAAAAGGGGGGTTTGGGAATTGGTGGAATTGGGGTGGTTGTAGGTGATGTCCCAGCGGTATGTTCCACATCGGTGGGGGTCCCATCCATTGACCTGGGTACATTGGTGGTTGGAATGGTTGCTGCGGGAAATTCTGGAATAATGGGGGTCGATGTTGTCTCTGTGTCCCTCTGGCACGGGGTGTGTAGTTCCTTCCCTCGTGGCTCGAATCACTGCTGAAGGATCCTGATCTATTCGATTGGTTACTACTTCCTTCGTCGGAAGAGGTTTCGTAGTTCTGGATCACGTAGTCTTCCTTAATGTAAGGATATACCTTCTCTTTGTTGAAGCGTTTGACGTCTTTCTGAAGAGGAGCTCCAGGATCCACATCTATTTTAAATTTACCGCTCAAACCCACGAATAAACACAGGTTCTAGGTACCGTTTGGTAATTTTAATTCACCCACTCACTTACCTCCCCAGGCCCACACACCCACATGCACAACTGCGGCGTCTCCTTAAAAGATCTCCGTTAAAGAGCCCACTCGCGGGGCACGTGGGGGACTGCAGCGCCACCCCCACGAGGAGCTACGCCCGATGATGAAGCATGACACTCGCAAGGGTGTGTGAGGGCACTATATCCAAAAGGAGGGATTCCCCCCATCACTATTTATAACCCAACCCTCTTTGAGACTGACCACTTGTTACCATCCCTCTCTGCCAACCAAAGTTTGGTTGCTACTTTCCTGAGACCTTAGGAACAGCTACCCCCCAGTGTATACCAATCACAAGGCTGCAATGCAGCGTTGTGATTGGTCTGAGCGCCGTTTTTCGGCACTCAGCCAGGGACTGGGGCATGGGCATGTTCTCCAGGCAGGCTGTAATGCAACCTGGGTGGAGAACATGCAAAGTGCGCATGACTGTTCGGCCGGCCTGAGACGGCCGGCCAAACAGTCATACACACTGATAAGAGTGCATACCACTCCCATGGGTGCCTGTTATCCCCCCTGGCCCCGCCCCCAAGACACAAAATAAAACGATAATAAACCATGGTTTATTATCGTTTTCTTTTCTTTTTGGCTGCTGGAAGGGGGGCGATGGTCCTCCGCCATAGAGGAGGAGCTGCTGCTGCACTCTTAAGAGAAAAACAGATGGTGCAGACCCCCACGTGCAGAGAGAGGGTGTTATCTTTTAAAACAGTGAAATTGGTTTTTAAAGCAGCCAGAAAGCTCAATTTCTAAACTAAAGGATTCATCCCTTTAGAAACAAGCAGAACAGGAGATGCGCAGGAGATACAGTAAAACGTCAGAAGGTGCAATATCCTGTCTTAGAGGCCAGCCTCCTTCAATTTAAATGAAGCCAAAAGGGACCTTTTGAAACAGGAACAGACCAGACTTGGGGGCATATATAGAAAGAAGTGGTGGAGCGCTGCTTTAGCCTCCGTCGATTAATGCCGAGCTCCACCACTTCAGAAACGCAGGGCTGCACCATATTTTCAAGAACATGGTGCAGCCCTGTGTTTCCCCCTGCGCTGGCGCTAAACTTAGCAGCCTAGCGCCAACGCAGGCACCCTTGCACCATAGTGCAAGGGTGTCTGCAATGAGGGGAAGTTTGTTTATGTGCAGGAAGGTCTCCCTTCCTGCACATAAACAATCTTTAAATGGCGTTTAAGCAGCACACATAGAAGTTGCAAAACGTCATTTTTTATGTGTGCTGCACAACGCAGCACACAGGGAAACAGCAAAAACGAGGAGAAATAATTTTATTTCTGTCCTGTCCCTGTTTTTGGTTCTCAAAATCTGGTCACCCTAACCAGTGCTCCTGTGGTAGATGGAGCTGTTTACTGACTAAAGGAAACTACACAAAACTGCTTCTTCCTGATATACCAGAAGAGGCATGGTCGGATTGGTAAGGCGGGCACTCGGGCAATGGTCCGAGTTCCAGCTGTGGGCTGCTTTTTTGGGCAGCATGGGGTCCGTTCTGGGCGGTGTCTGTGTTGTTCAGATGCCACAGCGGCCCAGTGGGTGCCCGAGTGGCCTTTATGGAGGCAGATGGGCGTCCATTACCTCCCTTTTATCACTGGGCAGAGGTGTCAATCCTTTTCTCTCGCTGGGCTGGCCCATTTATGTATGCATATTGAGCGGGGGCAGGAGGCCTGATCAGAAGTGGCCTCACTTGGTTTCAGGTGTGTTTCACCAGTATGAACTAATCCGTGCAATTTTTTTTCCAAATAAAGTTAATAAAATAGGCCTTTCTTCCCCCCCCCCTTCTTTTTATAAAATTTCGCCGAAACAGTATTTTGCAGAAAGGCAATATGCAAATGTGGGCCACGATTTTGAATCTCAATCCATCCCTGAGAAGAGGTCACTTCAGGACACCACAATCCCGCTCCTTCATACAACAGCTACCAGCAATTCCTCAAGAAAGAAGTACGCCAACGCACCAGTACTTGCAGACATTTTACTAATACCACTGTCTTAAGTGCAGCGGGGGGGGAGATGCTCCAACAAGGTCTTAAAACATGTTCAACGAATTCCTCCAACTAGCTCCAATAACAACAAGCCACTTATCAGATCGAGCCTTTTTACAAGGCACCAGAAGGACACGTAAGAATGCAAAACTGGAGACATCCATTTACAAGCATCTTTAGATCTGGGCTGATAGGGCTGCCGTCCCACTCACATAAAACATCACACACAGCCCGGCTACGTGATGTCAGCACAGCTGCTCCGGACAGCCCCGCCGCCAAAAAACACCATCGTGCTTTGGACTGGAGGGACACGAATAACGAGGTACACGAAAAACATACTGCGTGTGCCAAGAACATTGCATGACAAAGAGTGCCTGTAACAGTGTAGAGGCCATCAGGGGAAATACATGAGGGTTCAGAAAAAGGAAAACAAGTCACAATTTATTTTTGGGGGGGAGTTTTACATAGCGGGAACTCGACCCGAAGGTATCAGAGCGCTTTACATGAGCACCAGTTCGGTTACAGACGGTCACATTCATTTTGTTAAGGAATTAAGTGATTTGCCCAGAATCACAGGATGTTGAGCATCCCTGTCGAGACTCGAACCCGGTTCCCCAGCTTCGAGGACGACCGCTCTAGCCTTTAGGCCACATCCTCTCCCCTTTTAGAACTAAGGGTACCACATCACCTCATGTCACCAAGTATACATGCACCAGTCCTGGGTTTTATTTGAAAACCCAGCATTTTCTGAGAGTTGAAATCTTGATTTGCCTCGGTTTATCTGATTGGGCTATTGTATTAGATTAGAAAGAGTATGGTGTCCACAATGGCAGCGACGTCTACTAACTTTAAGTCAGAGACAAAATAAATATGGCAGGTTGGGAAGCACACTGTAAATATAGTATATGCAAAGTAAATATTAAACTAAACAAAGGGGTGGTCATATTTCATGCCTAGATTGTGTTGGCGTGTGACTGCAATCGGCCATAAAAAATGCATGCATCACTACTGTAAAGTACATTTTTTGTGTCAGAGGGCAACTACTTAACAAGCATTGGCATAGCCAATAGGTCTCGCTTTTGGGACCTTATAAGTATTTAGTTATGCAGCACAATATCCTTGGTGCAACAACATTAACTGTTGCATGGTTAAACACTTATAAGGTCCCAAGGGCGAGACCTATTGGCTATGCCAATGCTTGTTACTTGATGAAGCTTGTGTTTTATGAGGGTGTGAAAGGTTCTATGATGACATGATAATGTTCTTGAAGTGACACTGTCGCAGACTGTAGAATGTCTGTGTGGGTGCATAATGGTAGGCCTACTGATTTATTTATGTTAGTGGTGGTGCAGATTCTTCGTGGTAGTTGTCTATACAACCCTGTTTTTTGTATGTATAACGCTAGTTGTACTGGTGTATAAATATGGCAATGTGGCTATATGATGATCCCTGTGTCACTTGTGTTATTACTTGCGTAAGCTCGCAGTGTGATGTGTTTAAACCAATCGTTGACTGTAAATGGATGTATGACTGCATGACTAGTTCTTACTGTCACGCTGACTTGCTTTGGTAAATAACCATACTCTGGGTTTTTGCACATGCACTTTCCTTCGGATACAACATGGAAACCAAACTGTGTAATAAGGAGAATACCATAGGGGGAAGAGAAAGTCTCAAAGACTGTGTTTGCACCTTATTCTGCATTGCATGTCACAGAATTTAGAATAGGAGTACAAAAAAACTGACCCGATATTGTGCACAGCTGTAATTACTTGTTCTGTGTGCGCTATTGCCGCACCACTCGTAGGTGACATCATCACATACAGAGAGAAATCCGTATATAACAGGAGCAAACGAGGGCCGGTTCGGACTGGCAATTCCAGCATTTCCCCCGAAGGGCGAAGCTAAATGCTGCCGGCTGGGAAACTGCATTCATGGCAGGATTTGTTGCCATTACCCAACCACCCCCCCATAAACCCATTCTATTAGTGGCCTCTTGCAGTGTGGGGCTGCTTTCAACATTTTTGCCAGGGTTGGTTTTACTTTCCAGTCGGCCAGGCTTGGTTTAAGGGAGGGGCAAAAAGGAGACAAAGAAGAAGCTAAGTGAATGCCAGTGAGAGAGAAATACCAAACACAGGGAGCGAAATTGCAGATATATATAGGCAACAAATGAGACAAATGGAGCTGAATGGACGAAGTGAAAGGGTACGGGAGACATACGAGGGAGAAGGTAAGGGAGCAAGAGGGGTGATGGAATGGGCAGAAGGCGGGAAAAGGTGAAAAGATACAAGTGGCAATTATTGGAAAGTAAGGGGGGTTTGAGCAAGAAAAGTGAAAGGAATGAGGCGAAAAGACAATTGGGAGAAAAGAGCAGAGGTGAGAAGGGAGTAGACGAAGAATGGAGAGCATGTGATAGTCTTAGAAAGAAAATGAAGGAAACCAAACGAGAAACAAGTCCTAAACAAGCATTGGCCGCGCGACGCGGGAAGCTTGCAATAAGAGAAGCTGACGAGGAGGGAGTGGGAGAAGGGAGGGGGTAGGGGAGGGGATTCACGCGCTGTAAGGCTTAATGAGCCATTACAGAAAGCCACATGGCGGCTGCGTGCGTGAACGCAAGCTTGAGGCCAGCAAAAGCCTCTGGTAGCACTTCCAAAAGCCACTCACTAAATTTCTCACAGAGCAGCGCATGCGCTGGCTCAGCAAGACCTAAAAAAGCTCTTTAAGGTTGAATTTATACCTGGCAAAGTCAGAACCGGTAAAAGTAAACCCAATTTACGTTAAAAAAAGCAATCTATAATGAATTTGCAATACACCACCTCATTAACTCAGTCTAAATCAAAAAAGTTCTGTCACGGTTGGAAAAGGCCTTCTCGGTTGACCTATTATCTTAAAATCCTGGCTGAAATGCATGCAAATTGGCTTTACAGTATAACCTCAAATGAAAGACATTGGGCTTCGCTATGAGTGCAGCAGTAGAATCGGGTGCAAAATTTACCCTAGCACATACCATTTGTGCAGTATCAGACTGGGTTTTCTGCTTAACTCCGTGCAATGCGTCATTTTCTCACAGCATCTCTGTTACTATAATGTTTTGCCTGCATAATTTCCTGTAAGTAGTACCCAGTGGAATATGCATGTACAAAACCCTGGAATTGATCACAATTTGCAGAAACAACGTGATTTGTTTTAAAATAAAGCAGGGTACTAACACTAATAATGCCTGATTTCACATTTACCGTTAACAAGACCCATAATTAGGGGTCCCGTCTTTATGGTATTTATTTTTTCGACACTTCCATCTGCATTTATCCATATTTATTTTTTGTTCATATTTTCTCTATTTATCCATTTTTATTTTGTGTGTGAAGCTGCAATGGGAATTTTTACATATTTATTTGACTGATAAATGTATACTCGCATTTGAATGTCCGAAAGGTTTCAGTAGTATCCAGTGCAATAGGGTTATCTGATAACACTTGCATTGTAGAATAGCCTAAATAACTGTAGATCTGCACTGTATTAAGCTTAATTAGGAAATCTATTGTCTTTTTTCATCTCCCCTACCTCTCAATCTGTACGCCTACTGACCTGGCACTCATGATTGACAGTAGGAAGAGTCATTCAAAGAAGACCTATTTTCCATATTTTCTTTTATTTAAAACTAATACAGACAGGAAAATAAATAGTTTTCTGTCTCTATTTTTCTATAAAAACCAGTAAAAATAGAAAACTGGGAGCCCTACCCATAATGAATATCTTTACGTTTATGTTCATATTTTCTTTGTGTAGGCATAGCTGTGATTTCATGGTGCACTGTAATCGAGGATGTTAGGCAGATGATTTGAGATCCTATTTATCAAGCGGGAAAGAGGGGACAACTAGGTACAGCTCCATCTTTGGTGGAGGGAGTGGGCAGTGGGATGATTCCAGAGGATCCTTATCAATGACCGAAGAGTTGCTCCTCGAAGACATGTTTTTTTCAGATATTTTCTGAAACGCCAGAGTGATGGGGCAACACAATGGGCCTGATTCACAGAACTAACTTAAGACAAAATCCTAAACTTACTACCATTTTGGTATTCACAGAAGGCACTTACTCATTTTGGTATTCACAGAAGGCACTTACTCATTGATGAGTAAGTGCCTTCTGTGAATACCAAAATGGTAGTAAGTTTAGGATTTTGTCTTAAGTTAGTTCTGTGAATCGGGCCCAATGTTTGGAAGATGCTAGTTTCTGCGAATGTTTTTTGAGAAAGTTTGTCACCACTAAAAGAGTGAGTTTTGATTATATTCACATTCACAACTTGCATGAAGTAAAGCCCAACTGGCAGTATTAGCTTTGTCCCAAAAAGATGCCCCTGACATCAGACCTTGAGGGAAATACTTGTGTTAAAACCCTCTGCTCCGTATTATCTCACCCTACCACTCTGTACTTTTAAAACTGTTCTCTATTTGTTGCCCAGTTTGAAAACAAAATGTAAACAAATGTAAAAAAAAAAATGCATTGTTCAATTGAGCCAATTCGTTGTCCATGATGAAAGTAAAGACAACACAGCAGCCACAAATCACCCGAAGAGAAACAAACATGCCAGGCGCATTGTCTTGCTTTGATGACAGGAAAATGAACGTTTTCCCTGAACAAATTATCGATAATGCAAAAAGGTCTATTGAAGTTAAAACTGCCAGATCGGTCTGTGATTTCTCCACATTTTTTCCCAAATATTTTTATTTTGTTATTCCCAAATATATAAGTATGACAGTGAGACAGTAAGTGTTCAAATAATATGTAGAGTCCCGGCGGAGCACATGACAGGGATATACACCTTTTTAAAAAACAAAATAAGTAAAATGGCATGACACTATATCATCACTGAGACAAAGTAATGGCAGCATCATCTTCGCCAGCAATTCCATAATCGTCTATCCATCGCCCCATATTTTTTGGGAATTTACGCGGTCAACCCCGGCACTTGTATGTCACTCTCTCCGCAGCCATAAATAAGTCCATACCTCTCCTCCATTCCGTGAGGTTCGGTGTCACAGGAGATCCCCACTTTCTGGCCAGATCTCATTTAGCGACCACCAATCCCAAATTACATAACAAAAGTTTCATACATGGTAGGTCTACATCACTAGGTATACCTAATAGAATATATTTGGGATCATCAGGGATTGGGGATTCTAGGGTCGCACTGATTTCTCAACATTGCACCTGTGTGCCCTTGCTTTGTGTCAGTACGGAGTACGTATATGTGAGAGGCATTTCTTTTTCATCACTGGATGGACCTTTAGCTGTCACACTGAGCTTATACAATATGTTCAGAGAATGGGGAAAAGTCGCCCTGGTTAACAAGTTGCAATTGTTATTAGCATATCGATTGGCCATAATCATCAACCATTGGTCAAAAGTTAACTGTCATAAGGTACAAAATTTCGCCAGTGTGGCAGCATGCAGCCATTTCATTGGAGCAGCAATCAGATAGTCCTCCAGGTAGGGCTGTTGCGTCTTTTAATGTTACTGTGTGTTGTGGTAGTATGTAACTGAGGAAAGCTGTTCGAGTCAATCTTTAAAAGAAAGCTCTCTCGGTAAGAAATAGCTGCATCCTAAATACACCTGTCTCCTGCTTCGCTGAAATAGTGCTTTGCTCCATATATACCAGAGCTATAAACAGGGTGGACTGGTCACATTCTATGCAATGTTTTGCAATATAGTATTCACCAGAATTGGCATGATAGTCATCTAGGAACCGGAAGGAAGCACTGCAGCGTGCCAGTCCTCTGCCCTCCATAGTCCCATCTTAATGTTCTCTGTTTTGTGCATGGGTGGCCCTGGTGCTGGAGACTGTGTGCTTCACTGTTCAGCCTTGCAGGGACAGATGCGACCACTGGTCCAGATGCAGGTCTCAGTGGCTTACCGACAGTTGAGGAGACCTCAATGCTAGGTGGTGGGCCACCCTCCCTTGCCCGCCACCTAGCATTTTTGCTGAGGAAGCCCCCTGGAGCTAGAGGGTCCCCATGTATCGTTGGGGCTGTGGGGGCTTATGTTACGCCATTGGTAGGTCTCCCTGAGTGGTGGCTTGAGGACAGACGGGAGAGAAACTGCTAGTCATAAAGAGAACATTCGGAGGGCTGTAGGAGGGGGTACCAGTTTGGGTCTGAGAGAGTGTGTACTGTGGAGGCCGTCGAAAGGCAGTGCAGCATGTGAGGCACTGGGAAACTGCCGCCCTCATGATACAAGGTCGAGACTGTGGAAATTTCTCGATGCTCACCAACTACACGCGAGCACCCCCAAGGTTTGTCATGGAACCCATATCAAGGATATTCTGGTGAAGAGGAACTTTTTTCTACTCATGTTTTAAGCTGTTTTGGAGAACTTCAACAAACCTGCAGAATTCTAGGATGATGCCTTTATTACTCAAATTTCTCTTCAGCAGAAGCTGTTAACTGAAGCGGCGGCGGCTCCTCCGCTAGTGCAAAGGAAAAATAAAATGTTAATAACAGACCGTTATTATCATTTTATTTTTAGTATGGAGCTTGCAGCCAGGTTAGGGCAGGGTGGGGGCTGGGCTCGCTTGACGTGAGAGGGAGGAGGAGTGGTTGGTGCACTGTAAGTGCGCATTGCGGTTTGGCCGGCCTTCTTGGGCCAGCCAAACCATCATGCACACTTAGCAGGTTCTCCACCGGGCTGTATTGCACAGCCTGGGCGGAGAACATGCCATAGGCTCCCACTCCCCGTCTGAGCACTGAACCACAGTGCTCAGACCAATCACGATGCTGCTGTCATGCTGGTGACAGACAGCGTTGTGATTGGCTAGGGGAGTCTGTGAGCCTGGGTGCTGCCGGGAGCCAGGAAAGCAGAAGTCTTATGACAGATGGTTGCCCCACAGAATAATTGGAGACTAGATTGGTGATGTCCATCAGTCTTTTTACTTACAGATGTGGGATGGGGGAGAGATGTCTGCAGATTACTGACCCTATACTAGGAACGTCAGACAACATTCCAAGAAGGCACTCAAAATAAACTACTACACGCAAAACACACCTTGCTAAAATTCAGACTACATACCTAAAATACCTGCCATTCTGGAATTAAATAAGGATGACACTGACACACAACTGTAAACAAATAAAATAATGGAGACATGTTTTATTGTGTTCACACTTTCCTTTTATGGGCAAAAATGCTTTTGTGTACAGCACCTCATCAGCATTTAACTACTTAGCTAGCATAAGGTCCACGCCTACATGCTGAGGAAAAAGGCTGATGCCCCCACCAAAAGTCTATGGACATTATTTAGAGCTTGGCAGATGGGATACTCTGTTGAAACATGGCTGCCTGCCACATTACAAGTAACTTTGACCATGTGTTGGTTCCCAGAATCAAGAGATCTCGACAAGGAGGTCGAGCCTTCTACTTTTTAGGCCCAAAGTTATGGAATTCCCTCCCTCCGGATCTGAGGGCTTGTCCTTCCCAACTGATTTTCCAGAAGAGGTTGAAAACCTGGTTGGTCTAAACCTTTGGAATAAGAACTATCTTTTTAAAGAGTAGCTAGATTTGTTTAGGTGGCATAAAGCTAGGAAACCGTATCTGGGTAGCCCTAAGCTATATAAACCCAATTAACATAGACTGTAATGCACTTGTAATATGGTGGACAGGAGACTCGTCACTTTTGCAACAGAGTATCTTGTCCACCAAACTCCAAATAAGGCCCACTGTCCTTTTCGGATGGTAGTATCTCCTTCTGCACCACAATATTCGTCCTACTCTCCACGTAGTTCCGTCACATTGTTTGAAACGACTACTGCACAATGCTTAAAGGCAAGTGAAGCTTGCACTACTCCTGCCTCAGTAACTGTTCTATACATCTGAGATAACCTTGTACTGCTGTTTGTGTTGTACCTCGTGTGAGTGTGTCTTTGTGCTTGGGTGTGTTGGTGTGTATTTCATTGTATGTAGGTGAGTTTTTGTGCATGAGTATGTGCCTGTGTGAAGGGAGAATGCGCTGCTAAAGCTTGCGTTATTCAATATGTTTTTTGAAGCGGTGGTACACCTCATTTGATGGCTTTGGAAGCTTGACTGAGGTCCTCAGACAGACAGCTTTGCATGGGAACTGCCTGCTGACATGCAACGGCTCTGCTACTTGTGCTCTGGCTGTCTGTCAGGGTGGTTCTTTTTCGCCTGTTAGACTCCAGCAGTTTGTTCGAGCTCCTGGCAGAAGAAGTGGTAGTTCTGCTTTGCGTGGGTAGAAGGTGGGGTCTCATAGCCACCAGGGATTAGGGACCGTTAGAGGCAGTCTGAAAGCATTAGCTGCACTATGTGCCTGCAATTTCCTTTTATTTTTTTATTATTAAATGCAGAGGACATTGTTAAGTTGAAGGTTCGGAAGGTCAAGATGTGTTTGAGCACAAGATTTTACCTTGAAATGGCTAAGTAAATGTTTTACTCATTCCTTTGCTCTACCGCCGTGCAAGGTTCCCGCAGTGGTTGGCTCAAAGCTCCGAGGCCGACTGACCGTTGCGTTAGGACCTCCTGTCTTTCACCATCACCTGACAGAATGTCAATAACCCCTTTCAAGCAGTAGCTTCTAGTACCCGCTCATCGCCAAGGTTAAGCTGAAGAAAGACAGAGTCAAACTTGTCTGGGGTATATCTTCTTTATTGAAGTAGAAACTTATCTGGAGGGCCCATCCACAGCGTCAGCCATGATCCAGCTAGGGCTTCTAGCCATTGCCCAACCACTCCAAAGATGACATTCCAGGGATGATGCACAGGCAACAGAACTGTGCATTATCCCCTAGATACAGAGCCTTAAGCTACCATAACACCAAATACAGGTTATCACAGACATCAGGAACAGAATCAGGTTCAATTCAGTAGTTGCCAAACTCAGCTTTATTAATTTGGATTAGACACACATATTTGGGGAAGCACACACCTGTGGTTAGCACACACATATTTGGGGAAGATGCATTAACACATTGAGCTTTTTCACCAACAAGTTACTCAATTTTGCCAGCGGCGGCTCCTCCGCTATGGGGGGCAGCGTCACCCCCCTCCAGCAGCTGTAAAAATTGAAAAATAAAATACTAATAAAACAGGTTTATTATCATTTTATTTTTCTCTCCCGGGCGAGGCCATTGCAGGGGCAGTCAAGGAGGGGGAGTGGTGGCATTATTGTCAGTGCGCATGTGTGCTTTGGTCGGCTGTCTCAGGACGGTCAAATCAACATGTGCACTGAAGCTGTCTCCAACCCGAGCTGCGTTGCTGGGTTGGAGACAGCAGGCACAGGCTCCCAGTCTCTCTGGGAGCGCAAATCGAGGGAGCTCAGGCCAATCCTGACTCTGTTTTCATGCTGCCAGCAGCATGATAGCAGCGTCAGGATTAGCAGCAGGGGATTCTGGGAGCCTGTGCTGGTGAGGAGCAGAAGAGCAGCGATGCGGCAGGTGTTAATTTTTATTTGATTTTTGTTGTTTTATTGTCGTCGTTCATCCCCCCTCTCTTCCCCCACCACCCCACTCAGCTCTGACACCAGCCACTACTGGATTTTGCACATATTTTTAGCAAGCAAACTGTAAATGATGGAAGACTAGAATACATACATTCCTCTGCGACCACAGCTGCTGAGGATGGAAACTCAACACAAAGCAATTACCCACAAATGTGATTGGGCCAAAGTGTATCACGATGTGTTATTTTTCACCTTTACACAGCCAGCACAAACATTTCACCACTGTACCTTCAATTCGTCTTTTCACTATTACTCATCTTCACAGTCCTATGTCCACCTTCACATCATCATGCATCCATGCATGTACTCACCAACCCAGCTTCACATCCATGTATCCCTTCATTCATTCATCCATCATTCATTACATTGTTTCATTTGCATATACATCATCGCACTCTCACCCCTTCATCTACAAATTCATTTATCCATCCATCCGCACAATCATTTATTTAGCTATCTGTTAACACATCCTTATTCATTCATGCATTCTCACTGGATCCATCCGTTCATGCATGTTTACATAAACCCCTACACATATTCAAATTAAAGAATTCTTGAGCACGCCCATACTCAGAATTTAATCAGTCTATTTATCCTCCCAATTATCTTTACCCATTATTCCTTTAATAGTCCATACTCAAACTCTCATCCCTCAAATTATTCACCAACGCACTCTTAGTCACTCGTCCATCCTCGCGCTCAGGCACATTTATCCATCTATTCACCATCCCCCAGGCCTCGTTTTGTTATTCATACATGCCTCACAATATCAATCATGTTTCCATCCTCGCTTTTATTCAGTAATCAGTTAATTAGCTTAGCTAATAAATCCTCACTTATTCATCCACCCTCAAATAGGCCTGGGCGGTGAACTCCGTTCCATTTGTGGAGTTTTCCACATGCTGCGCACCACGGAGCACACGGAGTTGGAATTTTTTCCTCGCTCGAACTTGCCAACGTTAAGTTGGCGAGCGAGGAAATCCAATGCTAGACCATCTCGATTTCTCAACGCGGGCAGTCATGACCGCTTGCGTTGAGAAACCTCCCGTTCACATTGAGGAAGCTGCTGCTCGAGTAGAAAATCTACTCAAGTGGCAGAAAGAAGCAGCGCCCTCTTGTGCTATGGATGGTGCTGTTCGCGCCGATTTTCAAGCGCGGAACAAACACCTGGCGCTATCTAACGTACTCTGCTGCTTGCGGAACTCCGCATAGCGTTGCAGAGTTTTTCAGTCACTTCGCGGAGTTCCGCCCCTACCCAGGCCTGGTAGAAAAGTAATATGGTAGTTACCCGCCACTATGTAAACTATAAAACAAAGTAGCACACTCATTAGATGATGTCATAAGTGATGTCATAAGTGATGTCATCAGTGATGTCAACAATGATGTAATTTGAGCTGATATCCGTGAAGTCATAAATGATGTCAAAGAACATGTCATGAGTGATGTAATATGTGAGGTCATAAGCAGTGCATTGCAGGGTCGTAAGTTATAGTTAGCTCTGCTAACCATAACTGGTGAATTTCAGAGTTTGTTTTAGTTCAAAACGTTATTGTTATCACTGACATATTTACCTAACTATAACATGACTTTAACCTATGTTTTTTCCAGTGTTTCTAAGGTTTTTTGTTTTTTTTTACAAATCAGATCTTTTTATCACACCTTACTATAATGTTACTTTAACCTATGTTGTTTTCAGTGTATATATACACAAAGAACATAGTGGCTGCACCACTGTGTAGTCATGGTTCAGCTGCACTTTCAATTGAAAAGACATTTTGCCTATACGTTTTGACTGAATGGATGGATCTGCAGAATAACTTGGCAGTCACTTAGCGCAGTCAGCTAAGTCCAGCATCCCAACTTTTGCGCACTTCTGTACAGGGTGAAAAAGTTAAGAGAGGTGAAAAAAGTTGTGTTTTCCAATTTGAGCATCTATAGGAGAATTCTGCCCCATCTACAGCAAAAACTGCTGAATAGATTTTCACCAAACTGGGCTATGAAAGTATAACTGTACTCAGAAAGCGTGCTTTGGATAGTTTGGTGTACACCCGTTCAGTAGTTTATCAGGTATAAGCATTTAAATAAGGTGCAGGGTGAGCTTTAAAGGTTAACTGTTTTGCAATGTTCTGCTATTTCTTTCATGGAGAGGAGTAACAGACCGGATCTGCAGACATCAGAAGTGCCAAAAATTTAAAAAGTAAATGCCTTCAGAGACTGAGACTTTTTTCCCTTTGTCCATTGTGGACCATTTCAGGATGCAGGGCACGGTCCCCACAGGCCATGTAAGGGCATGGTGAGCACACCCTGACCCCGGGTCTAAGAAGTGGATGGGTTAAAAAAAATATATAAAAGGTGTTGCAGGTGCTTTCTGGAATCCACAGTACTATAACACCTAAAATAACAGGTACCGTTGACTCTGGGCGCAATTTTGTGATTTTATGATTCTGCAGACCCTGAAAAAAATCTGTGAATACTGCGATACTCAAACTGGCGCCTGCGTCCGTGGGACCTGTCTAGGAATCTTAGACCCTGGTCACCATTTCAATCAATTCCAGGTCTTTCAGCCAACCCCCATTGATTGCTGCGCACACCTGAAGGTTGTGTGCACTGAGGTTTGATAAGCAAGGCGGATGGGGTGGATGACCTGGGTGCAGGCTTGGCCTGTGGCCAACCACCGCTGCAGATGGATATTGGAAAAACAGTGTATTATAAAAAAGACATAGACATTCATAAAAAACAGAGTTATGGTTCTGGCTCAAATGTGCAAAACCTCTAAAATTTGCCAGTTATGGTATGTAACACATGCCATAACTGACATCACTTGCCATGCAAAAAATACAAAAAAAACACTAATCACCCATTTGCAAACAACACTTGGAAAAAAACATAGACTACCAAGAGAAAAGCATGGGCGGTAGTGTGAGTTGTGATCAGCATTGCATACCATAACTGGTAAATGTAATTGGATTTACACAGACACATCCATAACTCATTTGTCAACGGTGTTTTTTTCAGTGAATATGTAAGTAAATAGAATTCATATCGGGTAACTGTGCATTATGGGGCTATTTTGCTATTAAGGGACTCTGGTGACAGTTTTAAATCACAAGGCCGAAGCTCTCTCTCAGAGGAACTTCAACATGTTCGAACATCTAAAACAGATGTAATTGTTCTCCTGACCTTAACTTTGCTGCTAACCAGCAAGGTCCGATTCCAACAGACAGATCCTGAGCCTCACTATGCCAAAAATTCTTCAAAATACATTTGCTCACTTTTGAGACATGTATGCCCACTTGCTTTACTGGTGGCCTTGAATAATCTTAATTCTAGGACTATAATAATTCATTCAGATTTGATATCTGTCCGTATATTTGATTCTGCTGAGGATAGTATTGCTTAATTTTGCCAAGATAAATGTTTAGAACTGAGTTCTTATTCTTAGAATTTCTGGCATTGAAACATTTTTGCCATCAAATTGTATACTTCTCCAAATCCCCATAATGAACGATGTATATGTTTGCTCGATTTTTCACATATTTTCCCGAATCTGAATATTCGTGCTCTATTAAATATTTTGAAATCTTTTTCACAGATTAACACTCACAACAAATTATGTGGATTTGTTATACGGAAATACCTGGAGAAGTGCACAAAGTTGACACGGTTCATATCCGTGGTCTTGGTCAAAATGATATGTGGCAGCGCCTGATAACCAACTTACCAAAGGGGTGAAGTAGGTGGCAAGAAATAACAAACTCACAAACATGGCAAACTTCTGTTTTCGTGCATTAACACATAATTCGAAGATTTAAAATGTGTGAAATATTCACTGTCAGAAATAATTGTGGCAGTGTGGTGCTTCGGAAATAAATTGGTGTTTCACTCCTATTTTAGGCCATAAAGTGTTGCAATATAAAAGTCGTTTCCCCAAACTGTAAACACACCATTGTTGCTGGGAATAGCTCAGGGAGAAGGTGCTTAATGATTTAAACGGTGTAAACAAGTAGGCAGCATTGTTTTATCAGGAGGAAAACTGTGTACATATGTGGAAAGTGACTACCCATGGGATATCGTAAAAACATGTATTTTATGACATAGTGTTTCATTTGTAAAAATAACTAAGCAAATAAAAATAACTGCAGACATACACCCCGACTGCAATGCACAACACAAGGCCAACATCTTGGCCACATATTCCAGCAGGGAGTGGCGCAAGGCATTTTTAGTCCTTGCCTTTGCGACCACTTTAGTTGTCTCGTCGACTGATTGTTTTTCAAATAAATTCATACATAGAGTGGATTGTTGGTCAGCAGGCTTCATCCGTTGGTCAGTTCAGTTGTCTGTCATATTTTGCTTCCACCAACCACAGCAAACACCATACGGCAATGGCTCAGCCTACATTGCCCATCAGCTCCTTTCACTTTGTACAAAGACCGTTCACATTCTTCACCTCTGCCTAAAATAGTTACTTTCTCTTCAGGGTCAAAGCTGGTTCAAAGTGTGTTTTTTATATTAACTTTGAAAACAGGTTATGAATCTTGCCTGCACTTCGGGTGCCCAGGCAAATGGTGGTTTATTATCTAGCTCTATTTTATAGTTGCTCTTATGAAGTGGTGTAGCGCCATTGCAGCTATCGTCACAAATTTGATTTTAATAAAATGCATTGCACAAATGAAAGGTTTTTTCATTAAAAATAATACTTGTAAAACAGCCACATCAATTGTTGTTTTTTAAATTCAAAATGTTTATTGTGAACCCATGGCCACCACGTTTACAGGGTGGCATATTTTCTTTTTCTTTTTCTTTCTGTGCCATAGATTTTCAATTAAACAATAAAAAAAAAATAAGCATCACAGTAGCTCATCAAGGCTCGGCCTATTGACTGCCACTGCTTGCTTCTATATGACGTGAAGTTGACAACTTGTTCAATTATTCTTGGAATTAATTTCTCATTTATGTCCTAGAAATCAATAAAACGGCCACTGTCTTGAAGTGGTTGGACGTTTTATGAAGTTGTCAGCAGAATAGGTGAAAACTATGTACTCTGACAAGGCAATAACTAAGGACTGAGAAAGGGGTATATTAATTGACAGGCCGATGTACCGATGATGGACCATATTGAGGCTGAATGGGACCGAAGACAAAAATAAAATATATATTGCTAGAATACTGCTAAAATGGGTGTAAAGTAACTGAAGGGCTGTGTAATATACTCAATGCTGAATGCTTAACTAATTGTTCTGTAGCCTTAGAATAATCACTGCTAGCACTACCGGACCACTCTGCCCATGTAGCAGTGAATTACCAATTTCTGACAAACAACTTCACCACCCAGATGGCATTCAAGGGTATCGTAATTCACTGGTTCACCTCCTATCTCTCTGGGTCCCATCAATGTATCCAAACAGCCACAATCAGATCAGAGAATCTTCCAGGAACTTGAGACGTGCTCCACAAATCAATTCTCTTTCCTAAGGTGCTCAAACTCTCCATAAAACCCATAAGAAGCACCTTGCCAACCACAAAAGCAAAACATATTATTCATCAGTGATAGCCAGCTGTACCTGAGTCTCAAGAGTCAACTTCATCTATGATTAAAAAGAATGCATTAACCTTATCAAGACAATAGATTTCATCAGCCTGCCTCAAGTTCAACACTACAAAAACGGAATTCATATTCCAGGACTAGTGACTAATTACCAACCATGAGCCTAGATGGCTTTGCTCCTCGAATTTTATAGAATGAAAATCTTTCAGGGTTTAGAGAAAGAGAAATCACCACATTGATATGGTACAGTTCAGGCTATAGTAGTGTATTTACTTTAAATATGGTGGTCAAATACCACTAAAGTTTTTGCAGGGCTTTGAAAGATAAGTTCAATCAGTGATTATATATGGATCTGAGCCCTGGGGGTGGAACAAGTTACCTTTCGAAAATGTGTTCAGAATATAATTGTGAATATTCTACTATAATGGTAATACCGAGATGTACCCCACTGCCTTTAAACGGGATCAATTTAGGCTCCCTGTTGTCCAATATTTAGTCTAACCCAGCTCTAGATTTTCTTAAACTAAAATGAAACCCACAGAATAAGCCAATCATGGTACCATTCATAAAGGAATGGCAGACTACAAGTGGTAGCTTAATGTACCATCGGTGCGGCCATGTGGTTCATATGTAGAATAGGTTTCACTGGCATGAACTTCTGCTGGGTGTAACTATCACAGATTTGATCAAAGTTGTGCGCCTTTAGTTGGCAGATCTGAACAGACAGTGGTTTCAGACTAAAGACTGGAAGGAAATAAAAGGATTCTCATTCGTAGCCTTTTATAAAGGCTTTAGATCCCAATACGAAGTCAGGAAAGTCAAACGTGTCATTGGTTTGCTCAGGAGGATATAGGAAAATTCATGCTCAGAATGGGCCTCCGTGCACTCCCACTTGCTGAGCAGACTTTAAAAGTGAGCTAAATAATGTAACAGACTTCTCACTTCTCACTTTTTCTGCAAACTGGGAGATGTGGAAACTTTAACCCAAGTTTTTGCTTCTGTTATAGGCACTCTGAATCTTTAATAGCCAGATATTTATTGGAAACTGGAGGCACAGAGCTCGAGAACTGGGTATTAGTGAGAATTTGTAAGCATTACATTGGAACATAAGATATATTTGGTTAATCATTTTCTCATTTTCAAGGTATTTCTTATGACAACATATATAAAATGTATTTTGGAAGATGTATATATTGTTTGATTGGAGGGATCCATTGAAACAATGTTGTTGCTGTCATCTTTAAGAATTGCCTAATTCATCATTGACAGCATCCTCTTCTTTAATGCACTGATTACTTACCCAAAAACTTTATTACTCTGATTTCCTTAATTGTTCCAGTACTTCCAGTACGAGGTGTGTCCACTGTGCCTCCGGAACCATGTGACTCTGGGCCAGAAGTATAATTCTCAAATGCAAACCTGAGATGTGCAATTTACACACCGACTGGTTGGTGAATGGGAAAGCAATATGTAATTCAACCTGTGCATAATAGGTCACATGAGGAAAACATTCTCAAAGAGGAATTCACACCTTCCCCATTGCGAATCATTTACCAAACCATTTGAGATGTTGGTAACTAATCAACAGTTTGGGACCACAACTGCATTCACAAACTATTGATACATGTCATTGCGACTCGTAATAAGGAGGCGAAGGGCCTTCGATGCTGTGTCCTAATTGCACTTCGGTAAGAAATGCAAACCCATTTTGCGAGTCGAAATGGGTTTCCAAATTGCAAAACAGTTTTAGTAATCGGAAAAAAGCCATTTTGTGGTCGCAATTCCTATGATTTTCGAATTGGATGTTTTGCAATAGCAATTGCAAAATGGCTTTGAACATCTTGCCCCCATGCTAACAAATATAAAATCCCCATCCGCCCTCCTTCTAATTTCTGCCCGAAAGCGCCTCCTTTATGCCAAAGGGGCTCACAGAATGGTATTTCCATCCCCCATTGTGTTTTTGTGTCTTCATGGGAAAGCATCACGACCCTGGCAGGGAAGGAGATTTTTCTTTCAAGAATCGGACAAGTTCGAAATAACTGACTATCAAGTGCTCTAAGGCGACTGCAAGGTAGCAACACTCCAAACACATAAAATAAAATAAAAGATGGATTTTTCTGTGATCCAAATAAGTATGTTGCAAAGTGTTGCTTAAGTGCAGAAAATCCAGCACTCGCCAGTGTGTGAGATGAGTGGGGCTATCTTTTCTTTGGGGTTGAAAACAGACTACACGAGAGAAGAGGCACTGTGGGGTGTCTTCCTAGGAACAGTGAATACAGAGTGTTAGCTCCAGATGAATCAGAGACCTAGTTTAAGGGACAGAGATTTCTTGTGGCAGCCATGTTTCTCCTCCTTCTTAGTAGCTCAACTAGGGCATGCTGGGAGCCAACACAAAGTGAAGAATTTGTTTATAAAAATCCATCTGGGTGTTTCTGATATGATGGAATGTCTCAGTATCTCCCTACTTGAGTTGGTGTCGAGGTAATTTCATGGTATTATGGGGCAGCGTGGTGTCTACGCGTAGTGGTCTTTGCACTGATTGGTGCTCAGGAGTAAGAGCTCTGCTGCGTCTCCTGACTGTGTTCCTCACAGTCACAATCTACAAGGCTTGTAAAGTTAGCAGGACGTTTATTAGGTAGATGCTATCTACCATCCCAAGGCTGCATACTTTTTAAAAGGCTCTATAAAAAAACAATATAAACTAAGCAGGCAGACAGACAATAACAGAGGAAGCCAGGGAGGTGGGCTGGACCTTCGGCCTCTATCCCTAAATATGGGATCCCTTTGAGCCTGCAATTTTGTTTAGAGATAGCGATGACATAGAGATCACTGATTACTCAGCCAAGTCACATCATTCTGCCCATGGCCGGGTCAATGAGAAAGAAGAGGAGTAGACAGACAACATAACATATTTTCCTCACATTCTTAAAACAAAGATTTTCTATAGGGTAAGTCAGAATTTAATTTATGCCATCTTAATTGGCATCATTTTACTAATTTCACGCAACAAAATTTATACGAAATTACCAGGATTATGCCATTGCACTACATCACGTAATATCCAGGAGATGCACATGTAAGAATATCATACCAAAAATATCAGCTGACAGAAATATTGTGTCCCTAATTTAATGTACAACTATTTTGCCCCGTTGGAGTTATTGATAGTAAATCTCTGCCCAATAAGACAATAGTTCTGTAAATAATATTTAGGCCACAATACGTCTGTCACACATATTTTTGCTAAAGATATTCAGACATATAACCACACGGTCCACAAACTGCACCCCTTTCACACTTAACAGTAGGCGTGGCAAAAGAGCGTGATGTTCTCTTGGGGGAGTTCATGGGTCCTGCACCAAAAGTGAATTTTCCAATGTACCCAAAGAGAAAATGCTTCTCAAGTTTCCCCAAATATATCAGCTAAAAAGATACAAGTTGTACAGGCAAATCTGATAATGGGCGGTTGGTAAGGCAGGTCACTGCACCCCCTCACCTCATCTATTGTTTGGGTCTATCCAAATCCTCCCCTTGCCCTTCCCTGCAGCATGATTTCACTGTTTCACTACAAGTGTCCCGCACTCTGTTGCTCTACCACTAGACTTGTGCTCTATAAATCCAAAAACATAAGTATATACACACATACATATGAAGAGATACATACATAAGTATGCCATGATCCTGCACAGTACTAAGGAGTGTTATTTTGCTGCAGTAGCAAATCGTGTATGTGAGTGACCAAAAATTGCCTCTCGGTCCCTCAGTATTGTCTTCAGGACTGGCTGACCAAGGAATCCCTTAACCCGTCCACCACGGAAATAGCCTAGCACTCTCCAGCCTACCTGGGTTTTCCCTATGCCCTTTATAGCCAGTTTAGCCCTGCTCCCATGAAGAACTTGAGGGTGTGGGTCAGAGAGCCCATTTCTTTGAATTGTAATTTCTTACTCTAATTATAGGTGCAATCTGCAGAATGAGGTCATAAATCATCTCAAAACCCAAGAAGACCTCATCTAATAAAGGAATATTCTAGAACGTCTATTGTTGGTGATTGTTAGAAATAAAGGCTTGTGCAATAAGATTATTTTCTGTATAATGGATGGCCCCTTTAAGTGTGTAGCATTCTGTAAATCAACAATAAGGCAGCCAGAGGACACATGCCCCCACGCTGTGTTCTGGTTTCATAAATCAACAAAGAGGGAGTAAGAGGATTTTTCTTTAGAGGTTCATAAACATCCTCCAAACCATGACACACAAAATCCAAAAGTATGCCATTCTACAGGAACACAAGAAACCTCACCCACTTATGTGGCATGCTTCATTATCAGGTTCTACTCCTCATTGGGTAGACAATTGTCCCTGGAGTCCTTTTAGGGACAATTCAGACTCTAAATGTCCAGAATGTGTTTTTGGTCTTACACAGGGAACAATAATAAATAGGTATGTTGTTCACCTTTCAAGTCATTTTACTTGCTGTTTGAGGCTCTCCTTTGTAGGCATTCTTCCCACAGTTCTTGGGAAGTCCTTCAAAAGATCTCCATTAATAGCTCCATATATACTGGAGCCCATTGGGAATGACAGACTATATAGTCTTCCCAACGTTTTGATTTTAAGCATTCTAGTTTCCTCTTCTCCCTGTCAAGAATCTGTCAGGAGAATGGTATCAAGAGAGAGCTCGGGTGTGATCCATTCTTCAATAGCCGAGGGGAGAGTCTGTGCTCACTACATCCTTGGGTCCATCAATAAATTTTGGCTATAGCAGGATGCTTGTTCACAAGCTATTGTAGCAAGTTATGCACATCTGCAAGCTACTGTGACGCTTGCTTTGCACAAAATTAACTTTGCTCCCTCTTATACAGGAAAAACCCATCTGTGAATGGGGAGGGAGGCAAAATTTACATCGAATTACCTTTCAGCTTTGAAACACATTCCTCTTTTTCAAACAAAATATTGTTTTCTCCTAAGCCACTTAGCTAGAACCTAGGGGCTGATTACGATGGCAGACGGACTTCAGTCCGTCCGCCATCGTTTCCTATTTGGGACCGCCCGGCTACAAGGCGGCAGTCCCACAGTAGGAATTACGATGTGACCGCCACCGAGGCGGTCACATCGCCTATTTTTTGCATTGCGGCGTGTGCTGCTGGCTGCAGCACACGCCGCAAGACAAAAAGGGGTCACCACACATATCCCTGCACTATGTGGCAGGCACCATGAGGTGCCTGCCACATGGTGCAGGGACATGTAGGGGGGCACCATAGGTACCCCCCAGTGCCCACAGCCTAGGGCCAGGGGGAAGAGGGGCCAGCTACGGGCCCCCAATGTCCCTTTCTGCCAGCTTTTCCATGGCGGGTGAACCTCCATGGAAAGGCTGATGGGGAGGGACATTGTAATCCCTACGGCGGTGCCTGGTAGGCACTGCCACCAATGCAGGGATTGCGAGGCCCTCCGCCGCACTGGCGGGCTCAAGGAGCCCATCGGATGCGTGGCAGTCATTGTTTCCAACAGTCATCACATCGCCCGCCATTCTAATGTGGCGGGAGGTGAAGGTGGTCTCGATGGCGGTGAGATCGCCACCGACAGCCTGTCAGAGGCGGTCTCGCCGCCATCATAATGACCCCCCCTAGTTACCAAACCTCTACCTATTACAACAAGGTATTTGGACTTCAGGGAAGCAAATATAAAAAGCATCCTTGTGCTTAACCCAGTATTAAATCACTTCCCATTCTTATTTGTCATACCCAGTTTGGCGGGGACACAGGGCTGACAGTGGCTATTTGGCCCCAATCCCTTTGGTTTAGGTCATTTTATACTGTGCTGTAGAGTTTGGATTACTATGGCTTTGCAAACTCGGCCAAGTACAACCCTTTCCACACTTAACTCTCAGGGTAGTGAAGGCAAGTAGTCACAAGCTTCTCAGGGAGGTAGTTTGGGGGGCAAGAGCTCATAACTAAACAGAAAACAAACAGACACAATGATGTACTGTCCAGCCCAGCGCTCATCTTTTATATGAAAAGAGAGTATTTCAATCATGCATTTGAAATTAATACTACACAGTGCAATTCAAATGGTATACAGAGTTGCAAACTAAGTTGCGTATATTCCACTTCCTCCCGCTGTGGTCAGAATCTTGTATCTAGAATCCCCAACATATAACACATTTTGGCAGGATTAGTCATGCAACTTGGTTCAAGATCTTATTACACCTTCGGCAAAAAGTCCTTGCATGCCACTGTGTTTGTTTAGTCTTTTTTCCCCAATGCAGGCTAAGCCCAATGTTTTATATACTGCTGGTTAGCAGTTTGTGCTGTGTGGTGAATGCGGTTAGGGCTCCCAAACTCATTGCAGTGGCTCTTAAATTATGTGGGCTACGCCAGCAGCCTCATTCAGGAAGAGGTTTGCTGATGTGTTCGGTGAGGCAGATCTGCATGGCAGCACTTGTCTTTGGCAGCAGCAACCCTCCAGGCTGCCCACAGGCAGGTATTCTGGCATGGTAGTTGAGGCCTTGAGGCCAAATCCCTTTTGGTGGTGTCTTTATGGCAGTTGCGGCCTCTTGGCTAATCAGACCTTTCTGTTTTGAGAAAGTCACAGGTTGTGATACCTGCATGTCCTTGACCACGGGAAACTGCTGGGTGACCTGCGACGCTTCTTCTGCTACAGTCTTATGCAGCGCACATGGAAAGTGCACAGAACAACTAGGGGGACCCTTCAAAACACTGGTCACTCTTGGCTTCGCTCTCTGGGTAAGTCAGTGTCACCTGGGTACACCTCACAAGGGAACTTCTCCTTGACAGTCTCTCCTCGTGCAGGGACAGGCACACCCCTCCCTCTCTCACTAGGCTGGCAGACTTCTAGGCACTTAAGGAAGACCCTCAGCTTCTCTAGCAGAAAGTGTAGACTTCAGGAAATGTCAACTCATCTCTGAGAATCTGGATGTCCCATCAACTTTGAGAGAATGGATGTCAAGCAGAAACGAGCCCTGGTTCCACTCTACAAAGCACTCACTTGCTTGGTCAAGAAGACCTTAGGACTGGAACAAAGTGGGGTGGTTTTGATCCCCTTTTCATAGACATTTTCCAGATAAGGGATGAGACTCCACGGGTTAAGATATTTCAGAACTGATTTGGGTTGGTTGTCCTTCAAATGTCATTCAGGCTGCTCTCCAGACACAGCCTTTGTGCAAAGTGATGACTCTCACAGCATGTAGCAATGGGGCTGGCTCTAAGCAGGAGTATCAAAACGGGACACAATGAAGAGTGAGATCTCTGCACAAGCCTTCCTGAACCAGTAATCAAAGACAGATAAAAGGGGAGGTTCTGCCCAGGAACCTCCTCACCTTGAACAATAGGAACTGCAATCCCACCCCTCACCCCTCCCATCTACCATATAGCAGTGTTCACTAAGAAGCAATGAGCAGCCATTTGCTAACACAGTACTTGGTAAATTTATAAGGTAGCCTTGTCTCCATCCTCCTTGCTTCAGTGTCAGAGTCTCCAACCTTCAGCCACAGCAATGCAGGCAATACACTTCCACTGTCTGGGGGAAGCTGTGCGATGACTTCATATCCCGCTATTTACAGCTGTACCTGAAAAGAGCAAATTCACCGCAAAGGATATCTTGGCACTATTGGCTGATAACAGATGTATATTATAATCCAACTCAATCGTACTCATTTTAGTGCCCTCAAAAAGATGAAAGGCTGAGAGGATCAGTGGCCGTTTGAACCGGGAAACATCCTTTACCCCGCAGGTAGAACCATGAATTGCCTTTACTCCGCAGTCACTACCCCGACTGTGACGTTACCACGCTTTTCTTTACCACGCACGTCGTTACAATGACTTGCTTTAGGGGGCCACTGATGTTGGATTTTAAGTCCAACATCTTCTCTACTGATACACTGACTGGAGTTGGAAAAGTAATTTATATTATTGCAAAGTCCCCCCCACCCCCCAAAAGGCAAGTCGTTGCAAGGACTTGCATGGTAAAGGAAAGCGTGGTAATGTTGCAGTGGGGGTAGTGACTGCGGGTAAAGGCATGCGTGGGAAATGCATGCGGGGTTCCGTCATACATCCGTTTGAACCTGTGAAGATACGGTAGAAACACAGGTCCTTGTAGTGGATGCATTAGATGAACGTGGCATCAGACAAGACATAGCGTTGTTGAAGGGCGCTCAGACCCGTTGAACCCCATCCTCTTCTTCTTGCAAGAAAATACGAAGCATGTGAAGACCTCTCACGATTCACCTTCCTCCATTATCTAACCATATTCTCAGACTGAGGAGGCCCAGTTTTTTTAAACAGGAAACCTTCTACTTATGCACTGTATACAGAAGAATGCATTTCCCATATAATGTTTTAAAATACATTTCTTGTTAAGTAAAAAAAAAAATAACATAGAAGAGACAAATTACATTTTATGGATTTTTTTTGGGACCTGGTAGACTTGCAGAATAAACATTACTTAAAAATAGTTTTAACTGTGCTTTGTTTTGCTAGGGTCTGTTTCCATTCTTTGCATCTCCGCTCAGTCACAGCATTCCTTCCCATCAGCTGCTGCTTCCGGCAGACATGCCCTTGCGGGTCAGATGGTTCGCAGTAGCACACAGGGCCCTTTTGCTTGGACTCCCGACCTCCACTCTCTTTTCTGTTTTCTTCTCAAGTTATTCAACCATTTTATTTTATTTGTTTTGTTTTCCTTTCCCAGGCTACAGGATGAGGGCCCTGTCTTTAACATTTGAAAGAGCGCATTTTCAATGAGCATTTGCGTTTGTAGATTTAAATATATTCCACCGGCATTTGGAGGACGATGTAATACCAGTGGTCAGTTAGGAAAATAGGAGATCTCCACCGGTGCACGACCTGTTCACTGGTGAAACTTTTCCCTAGTCCACATGAAAATCCAAGTAGACTAGTAACACCTCTTCACACCTTGCCCCAAAACAAGGACACACAGATCCTACCTGAAATTTTCCGAGTGTGCCTCTGGCACAAAAATCAGAACGAGGTACATGTGATACCAAGTATACTAATAGAGGGGGTGGAGAAGGACGTTAAAAAAAATAAGCATTGGCAACGTCAATAGTTCTGGCATTGGCTGCCAGCCTTTTGGATTTTTTTTTTTTTTTTTTTAAAGAGTTTTATATAGCGCGAACTCGACCCGAAGGTATTGGGTATCAGAGCGCTGTACACGAGCACCAGCTGCGTTACAGCCGGACACATTCATTTTGCTAGGCAGCGGGAGATTAAGTGATTTGCCCAAAGTCACAGGAAGTTGAGCGTCCCTGCCAAGACTCAAACCCGGTTCCCCAGCTTTGAGGTCGACCACTCTAGTCATTAGACCACATCCTCTCCTTGGCTGTTTTGTTTCGTCATGTTTTTTTGGTCTCAAAAAGCATATATATTTCCCATAGTAGTCCCTGGCACTGACACTACTTTGTGAGTGGATGTGCTAGTTGTAGAGGAGCAAAGTGAAGGAGCTCGAAGTGAAGTTAGCCAATGGCTGAAGTAGGCTGACACACTGCCCCATGCTTTATGCTGCAGTGGGCAGAAGAAGAATGTGCATGACCCAATAACAGACCAATGGATGAAGACGATTGGCTGAAAGTCCCTATAATTATGTATATTATAATTACAATTTTACTAAAATCTAAAGATGTTGGCTACCGCCAGATCTAAAGGAAAACAGATAATATGTCAAGCCTTTGGTGCTGTGAGACACTCAAAGACCCATAAGCAAAAAATGTACATCCATGTCATGCCAATAATTAACAAATTAATTGAATTACATTTTTTAGAGTACTACCCAGCTGACATTAAATTGTAGCTCGTTCTCCTTAAAAACATGTTCATAAATCTGAGGAAATATCTGGGTGTGTACTTAATTCCAAAACTAATGAAAGCATCAGTGTTAGAAACGGGGTAGCTTGGCGCGGAGCGGGTAGGCTAAACTCAGGAAGCAATGTGTAAAGCATCTGCGCAGCACCAACACACGACGACACACTAGGCACACTACAAAGAGACTCTACACAAGGTTATGTAAAAATAACGTTTGTATTGTGTAAAACACATCAGAGAACAGTCACAGATATATATATATACTGTGCCAACCTGCACTAGGTAGCAATTTACAGGGGATTATGTACAGGGCAGCGCCAATCGGGTCGCTGCCGGAACCATCACCACTAAATGCAAAACAGCCAGTGACTTCTAGCAAGATCATGAACTTAGCATCATTATATTAGCATAAATCCAAGTAGGCATAAACATGTGAACATAGAGGCATCATCATTAGCATAAAAGCATGAGCAACCCCTTAGGCATAACATTAGGAATACCTCATTAGCATAAATCACGTTTGCAGTAGGCCTAGAATGAAAACATCAGGTCAGGCATAGAAACACATTATGCACCGCACCAACATAAGTACATGGGGCATCTCATTAGGCGTAAACCACATTAGATTAGGCATAAGCCACCTTAGATCAGGTAGAGGCACATTATGCAGAAAACCAGCAATGTAAGCATTAGGGGAAAAACATTAGGCGTAAACAGGTAAGCATAGAGGCATCATCATCCTAAATGCATTATGCATACATAATGAGGTCTACCCCAAGCATCAGGCATGAACCTAAAACACCATGGCATGATATTAGGTAACCTTAGGCATAGGAACCCCTAATGCATCATATCAGCATAAGTCACATTGGGCATAAAATCAGCATATCAGGGCACACATAGTAACACCGAAAATAAATGCTCAACATTGTAGTTGCCCACGCTCTCGTGGTGCAACTGTAAAAACAAGTACTGGCACTACCGTGCCGGGGGAGCCCCTCTTTCAGGGACTCTAAAAGGAATGTCACCCACAACGTTGCAGCGGCCTGCAACTGCGGTGCCGCTGTGTGTCCCAAAAGAGTCTGGCACGTTGGAGTCCCTTCCTGTGACCCGAGGCTCAGAAAAATGCCTCCCGTTGCAGCGACCCGCAACTGCGGCGTCACTGTGTAGCCCCCGGGGCACTGTGGCCCGATCCGTGCGGGAGCCCCACGGGGCTTCAAAACAAAGGTGGCCGCACGTTGCAGCTGCCCACTGCCAGGCGGGGAAGCTGGGAAAACCAGCACGACCACTCTGGTCCTCTTAGAAGGACCACCGGGGGGGGGCGGGCACCGACAATGTGCCCCGTTGCCCCCTCCACCACCAGTTCCCCAATGAGCCCCACTCACCGGCTCTCGGGGCAGGCTTCGGACATCTCCTCGGGCTGGGACTCCCGCCCTCTCGCTGCAGGCTTGGCAACACGCGGGGCTCTCATCAGCTCACGAGAGCCCCACCAACAGCAGCGCCTCTCCTGACTTCACCCGGGCCCCCTCCTGGGACCCGGGACTTCGATGGGGAGCCCACGAGGCTCCAGACGGCTTCCCCCAGGCAGGGGGAGGCGAAAATGGAGCCCGCGAGGTTCCGTCTCGGCAGGCCCCGCCCACAACCAGGCGGATTGCCCGGCTTCCTCGTCGCGTCTGCGTTGCTTCTTCTCCCCGGGCCGCGGCGGTGATTTCTCAATGCTTCCTCTGTGCTCTGTGCGGGGCCAATACGGGGTAGGCTCCCGTCTTCGATAAATGTAGAAGCGGGGTGGGCACCCGCGACCACGGCACAAATGCGGGGTGGGCTCCCGAGGATTAATAAAATATAAAGGCGGGGTGGCACCCGATCCTTTGGCACCACAATGCGGGGTAGGCACCCGCGGAGGACGACAATACGCAGCTCTCCCTGGCAGCACGCAGGGTGGGCTCCCGCTGATCCCAGGAGCGCCGGGGAACCCCACACGCCGGGGATTCCCTCGCCCCACGTTGGCAGCACAGCGCTGCAGGTCACCAGCTCCTCCTCTCTTGGGGAATTGAAAGATAGCGTCCACGAAGCGCTAGGGTCCTCACAGAATAAAGTTGTAGCGCTCACGAGGCGCTAGAAAGCACCAAAGCTCCAGGGATAAAAGATAGCTCTCCTCTTCTCCTAGAGCACAGTCCAAGGGCTCAGGCTGGGCAAGGATCAGCAGGCAGAAGGCCGGCTCAGCCAAAACCGGTTAGCAGTTCCTAGGAACAGTCTTAACTCAGCAAGGTGGCAATCATCCTGGCGCAGCAGTCTTTACTCCAGCAAAAGTCTCTTCCTGGTCCAGTAGACAGCAGAGGGGTACAGATGGGCACAGGGGCCAGCACGCAGGCCCTTGCGGCGGTACCTCCTGGCAGAGTGTCCCCTCCAAGTCAAAGTCCAAGCACACCCACATGGAGTCTCAGCTCCTCTATATATACACCCCTCACCCCACCTACTAGAAAGGGCCAGAAGCTTCTGGAAGGGTCTCTGGGGAAACCTGTCCCAACTGGTTTTGGGGGAGGTGTAGAGCACCCTGTCTGCCAGACTTCCCTCCTCCCTTCCTGAGCTGGGATCTGGGAGACAGACACACCCCAGGGGGCGGAGCCAGCCTTAAACAAGGCAGGCACACAGCACACTGAAATGCCAAGGTTTAAAAGTGGCATTTCCACAATGGTGAAAATAAATCTGTGCACACCATTGCGCAGCATTTAATATTTCCATCTCACACATACCAAACATGGCATACATATTTTCTACCATGGGGGAGATATCCCATAAGGGGGGGGGGGTTTACTAATGTAAGCCTATGGAAGGCAGAAAGCACACGCACTTTGCACTGCTAACCAGCGCTAAAGTGCCCAGAGTCCTGAAACCACCAACCTTATGTCAGGAAAAAGACTAGGGGAAAGGCCAAAAAGTTTAAGGATGACCCTGCAAGCAGGGCCAAGTCCAACAATCAGCATTCAGTTCAACCCTCTATGATGTCTGGCCCGACCTACATGAAATTCCTGCAGTTCAACATGCTCACGCGGAGGTCAATGATGGACTTAACAAAAGTGTTTCTTGTCCATATGTTATAGCAAGAAGACCAATAATGTCCTCGTTTTAGCAATAGGCGATAACAATACTACTCAATCCTCACACAGAGACAGTCCCTCCGCTATGGTCACAGCAAAACCAAACAGGATGAGAGATTTCAATTAAACCAGACCCAACAAAGTCAAAGAATATGTGTATAAGATAGTGATAACCCATGGAACCGACTAACAACCTCATTACAAGTTGCTCGAAGCAGTATTCTCAGTGTGGAAGATACTGCTCTTGGCAACTACAAGTGGTCCGAGAACACCTAACCTGGTTTTACAGGGTGCACCTGGTAAAAACAAAGGGGACGAAGGATATGGGCTGCGGGCACAGGCATGGCCCAGTCCCCACCCATTTCCTCCAACACTAGGGACCAGTTGACAATGATCCACCCCACAAGGCCACAGCCACCCCTTGAATTTGATCAGCAAACAGCCACCATGTTCCTCAACCCATCATTACAGAACAGATACTGTCAAATGTCATGAATTAGGAAAAACATAAAAAGAAACAAGACACTTCCCTTCGGCACATTTTACTGTGATATCTCCTTCCAGCACAAAATATACCCTTTTATTCGACAGCAATTACGTCTGGGGACTCTCGCTTTTGACATGCATCCCTTGGAGTAACTACTATGTTCATGTACATTCAGACAGCAGTGATCATGCACCCCTACCAGCTATGCAACTCAGTTAAAGTGATAACTGTCACATGTTGGCTATATATATATCCATTTTAAGTGCAACCACAAATCGTTCAAGACCTGACACACAAATACCGAGGAGGAAATGTCACCAATTTCCTATACCTGGAGCAAGTTTCAGGTTTTCAGGGATTCAAAATTAAACCTTAGGATACTCTTTGAAATTTAACACCATTGATCGATTTTCCGGAGTATTCTCATGTGCAAAAGGTACTCATGCAGTATTTCCGCTGGGTGGAAAACGTTTCATACACAAATTTGGTGCAGATGGGCATTTGTTAATTTTTCCTTTATGGTGAAACTCCTTGCCCTACACCTCACATTCAATATGGGGGTTCTCTTTCCCCATTTTCACCCTGGAAATGCACTCACTCCTGACAAGAACAAATGTGCGGAAGATTCAAGGATTGGAAAATACCAACAATAGCTACCCGAACATCCACAAACATAGAGGTTTGTGTGTGTTCAACTACATTTATAGATAGGCACAAATAGAAACACTTACAAACGTGCCCATAGTATTAAAACTTAGAATTATTACATTCCACTAAACTGGTGGAATCTGTGCATTTGTAATGGTGTTTTGCAAGAGAAAAATTCTGCTATCCTGATTTTGAAACTCAAGAAGGTGAATTTATCTAGGCAAATAGCTCTTTTTGCACATCTATGTTTAACTTATGTGTGTAAAATACTTTAAGAATCAAGCCTCTGTGTTTTGTAGGACACTTTAAAAAAAATATAACTATTTCAAAACATTATACACAAAGGGAGTACGCAGCTGGTTGGTTTCCAACCTGATAATTAGGTAGGGATTCTGTAGAGGTCAGAATATTGTGAGACATTATTTGGAGTGATAGGTAAAAAAAAGTGAAAAGGTGTTAACATGCTCAGGAATACCATTTGTGTCATGAAGTAACCCAGAGTAAGCACAACAGATATTGAAATGCGCCTAACACTGAAGAGGTGGAAGCCATTCATGGTGATTAATTTACACTGCCCTTCCAATCCTCATTGTTCTTCATCTTCCTTTCTTCCCACACATTTATCTTTTCATTAATTTATTTGCACACACATTTAACAGGTTGAACTTCATTGTTTTGTCTCTAGATACTGATGCCCTAAATGTGCCTACATCCACGCTGACATTAGTGAATAAAGCAGAAACCAAAGGCTAATGTTCAGCTGTACAAATCTGCCTTACATCGCAAACATCTTCTCTCTGATTTACTGTTCATCGGTGGAAGACTTAATTGTTGAGTCAATTGGAGGCGAGACATACATCTACTTGGAACTGGGCCCACCCTGTCACGTGTCTGTCTTTAGGCATCTGACTGGTTTGTCATCCTTGCAAACTACTTACTTTGCAGACCTACAAAGCCAACTTGTTCTGACAGGGCTTAAAAAACACAATTTTTCAAAATTTACAGAGTGTAGTGTCCTGGCATAAAGGGTGTCGTCGGCTTTTTAAATATTTACCTTGTGGTGTCTCCCAGTCTGAGGAATACTTAGCACTTACTTCTCAAAAACAGACTCTCACAACGGGTCCTTGGACCATATTTCCTGCAGTATCCCCCAGAGGTTAAATGCAAGATTTTCACATTTTTGATTATGAACAGAGCACAAATTTTTATGAGAACAGGCAGCTTCAACCAGGCATAACCCGATGTCATTTTAGAACCTTAGTCATCAATTTGAATTCATAAACAAGAAAGTGTCTTATGGTGAGGAAACCTTTTGGTCAGAAGCTTCTCTACACACTTTGGGCCCGATTACGATTACTGTTGGTCGGAGCCTTTTCCGACAACATCGTAATGTGCTGGTCGGATTCCTTTCTGCCCGCCTCATTACAACAGACTCAGGGGTCGATTCCGATCTCGGCCGGAAGCGCACCTAATACTATTCGTCCAGAAAAAATACAAGCCGAACGCGTGTTTCCCGACCGATTCGAACAGTCGTCCGAACGAGCAAGTACGATGCGCATTACTGCTCAGATTCCGACCGAGCCGTACGTACCCATTCCAGCTCCTGTTCCCCGCCCGAGCCGGATCCGTAAACGCCGATTCGAGTCGCACGGAAGTAAATATACAGCACCTTCTGGCCGGACTAGTACGATGCGCACTCCGTACGCGCCGAACTGGTCGCTACGTCCGGCACGTCAGAGCATCCGGTAGAGCTGCACATAAGCTCCGATTCACGCCACAAGACGATCCACGGCTACGAGACGAACAAGCCAGCGACGAGTACGAGTCGAAGCCACGAGAAACCCGAACGAGACGACCCAACCATGAATCCCATCGCGCAGGTCCTACCAATACTGTACATCTATTACCGGAACCGGTACGGACGCGTACGGCGCAGACGGTAAGTCAGACACCCACTACACAAACAAACGACACGTACCCGACATATGTCACACACATAGGGATGCAGAAATGACGTACACTAGCAACAGCCGAACCATAGGGACGGGATGGCTATCACCAATGCCATACACACCCATAGGGGCCTGATGGCTACCGCTACCACCAACCCTACTCATGTGGGCCTGGATGCCTGTCACTACTACCATCCCCACTCATAGGGCGATGGATGCCTATCACTACCACTACCCCTACTCATGGGGGGCTGGATGCCTGTCACTACTACCATCCCCACTCATAGGGGGATGGATGCCTACCACTACCACCACCCCTACTCATGGGGGCCTGGATGCCTACCACTACCACCACCCCTACTCATGTGGGCCTGGATGCCTGTCACTACTACCATCCCCACTCATAGGGGCCTGGATGCCTACCACTACCACCACCCCTACTCATGGGGGCCTGGATGCCTGTCACTACTACCATCCCCACTCATAGGGGCCTGGATGCCTACCACTACCACCACCCCTACTCATGGGGGCCTGGATGCCTGTCACTACTACCATCCCCACTCATAGGGGGATGGATGCCTACCACTACCACTACCCCTACTCATGGGGGCCTGGATGCCTGTCACTACTACCATCCCTACTCATGGGGGGCTGGATGCCTGTCACTACTACCATCCCCACTCATAGGGGGATCGATGCCTACCACTACCACCACCCCTACTCATGGGGGCCTGGATGACTACCACTACCACCACCCCTACTCATGTGGGCCTGGATGCTTGTCACTACTACCATCCCCACTCATAGGGGGATGGATGCCTACCACTACCACCACCCCTACTCATGGGGGCCTGGATGACTACCACTACCACCACCCCTACTCATGTGGGCCTGGATGCTTGTCACTACTACCATCCCCACTCATAGGGGGATGGATGCCTACCACTACCACTACCCCTACTCATGGGGGGCTGGATGCCTACCACTACCACCACCCCTACTCATGGGGGCCTGGATGCCTGTCACTACTACCATCCCCACTCATAGGGGGATGGATGCCTACCACTACCACCACCCCTACTCATGGGGGCCTGGATGCCTACCACTACCACCACCCCTACTCATGGGGGCTGGATGCCTACCACTACCACTACCCCTACTCATGGGGGCCTGGATGCCTGTCACTACTACCATCCCTACTCATGGGGGCTGGATGCCTACCACTACCACCACCCCTACTCATGGGGGCCTGGATGCCTGTCACTACTACCATCCCCACTCATAGGGGGATGGATGCCTACCACTACCACCACCCCTACTCATGGGGGCCTGGATGCCTACCACTACCACCACCCCTACTCATGGGGGGCTGGATGCCTACCACTACCACTACCCCTACTCATGGGGGCCTGGATGCCTGTCACTACTACCATCCCCACTCATAGGGGGATGGATGCCTACCTCTACCACCACCCCTACTCATGGGGGCCTGGATGCCTGTCACTACTACCATCCCCACTCATAGGGGGATGGATGCCTACCACTACCACCACCCCTACTCATGGGGGCCTGGATGCCTACCACTACCACCACCCCTACTCATGGGGGGCTGGATGCCTGTCACTACTACCATCCCCACTCATAGGGGGATGGATGCCTACCACTACCACCACCCCTACTCATGGGGGCCTGGATGCCTACCACTACCACCACCCCTACTCATGGGGGGCTGGATGCCTACCACTACTACCATCCCCACTCATAGGACGGGTAATGCATGACACAACCAGCATACTCCAACATAATGAATGTCAGCAAAAGACATCCCCCCAACATCATGACAAGAGTGTGTAGTCTGTGTCAAATGCCTACAACACTGAACATGACATTGAACATACAATGTGACCCCCTATAACATGTGTCACACATAAATGTGTGTGGCCTTCACAATGCAAGCAGACCATGACCACTGTGGGAATGGGGTCTAAACCCCCATCATCACAGTGACCAAAAGGTAAGTGTGGGGTCCATAGCTGAAGCACAGTTTTGAACATTGTGGCAATGGGGTCTAAACCCCCATCATCACAGTGACCAAAAGGTAAGTGTGGGGTCCATAGCTGAAGCACATTTTAAACATTGTGGCAATGGGGTCTAAACCCCCATCACCACAGTGACCAAAAGGTAAGTGTTGTCATGGAAAAAGCTGCAACTGCCAAACAGCATGGATGATTCCTGGTCACACAACAACAAACACATCAGTGGCAAAGTAGTGGTTGTGTCCCATAGCAACATAGATTGGGTGAGGCAAACAGTGCAGTGCAAATAAAACATACCTTTGGCCATGTGCAGACAAACATCACCCATGGGGGCTGACATTGTCTCCATTTATCAATTACACAATGCCAGAAGTGACCATCATAATGCAGACCCACATATCTGCACTAATGGACACACAAATGTAGATATCCTGTGGAGACTGTAGATGTGAGGTGAACAAATACCATACCATGGCAGCAATGGGACATACAAACCATGATTATTGTGCTGACTGATGACCTAGGAGTCCCAGGGACAGCAGGGGAAATCCTCCAAACAACATACAGCCAATGGCACACTAAAGATATGCCAATGCAGTGGTGCAGATGCACAAACACAAACAGGCAGCCTCACATTGCATATCAAACACAACGGGTGATGGGGGGGTGTGCCAGTGTCCCCAGGCAACCACACAACACATGAGGAGGCCTGAATTACAATTACACAGATGTGTATACAGTGCCATACAAAAGTAACTCATGGATCGGATTCCCCTATGTGGGCAATCAGGCATTGTTAGATGAGAGGGAGCCCAAATTACACATGTCACACAAGCTTATAGGAACAGCAACTAACACAGCAATAGACAGACCCACCACAGCACTACCCCCAGGGACCCCACATTGTGGTGACACTAGCCTGCATGATAATCCCACTGTGATGACAAAGGTAGATGTCGTTCACACTGTGAACCACAGCCATGTGTCCTGAGCAACAAATTATCATCACACCTACACAAGCACAAATCAATCAGCACGGCCTGTCAGCCAAGGCCAATGTGGAGGTAGGGGTCTAGCCGTGCAACAACTCACATTTGCACACACTCAACACCACACACATTGATCTCCACCAATGTGCAGCAGTGAAGCTCACATGGACTGGTGACATTGCACATGCACCCATGACAATCCCAGGGGTGGTGGTGGGAACTAAGGTGCAGAAACCCGTCACACATGGCCAGTCAACAAGACTCGTGAATGTCTGACACACTGCACAGTACGCGGTACATGGGCATGACGTGAAATCCACCCCAATCAATGGGATCCCGGCCACAGTCACACACCAATGAAGAAGCCAAGGTGACACACAAAGAACACACATAGACAACTTCCAACATTGCAGCTCTGACCCTGAGGAGTGGCAGCAGTCACACACACAACGTGTCACAATCACTGAAAGCTACCACAAACTGTAAATTACATGACTTGTGTAACCAACAAGTGCCAAGGGGAATCCTGACTGTGTCCCATCTGCGTTTGCCCACATCCCCAGCCCTGACAACAAAGACAACTAGGGATGACAACCTGATGAACATTAGTTTGCCATGCACCCACATCCCGGAGAAACAAGGTCCAAGATGCTGGGTGAACACAGGACAACTCAGCAAGCATCACAAACAGGAACATCCGTAGGGACACAGCCTGTGTAGGAAAAGGGAAGGAAACACACACAGACATGCTTACACAACACACAACACGGGCCCAGGCAATGTCACAGGATTTCACACTGCCATGAGGGCACTCCACTCCTGTGGAAGGTCCGCTGTGCCAAACCTTGTCTGTGCACGACTCAAACATGTCAGCAGAACACTCGGTCAGTGAGTCAACAATTACAACACACTGAAGGCTCTGCTCACATCAGCCTGGGTACGGGAGTGTCACTTCAGTCATCTGCATATACCCAAAACACATGTCAAGCAAGTTGCACTGTATACACAGATGAGTCCTTCAACATTGATGTGCTAAACTGCATGTCCAGTGGAGATGGGCACACAGTCAGGGAAATAGAAACATTGAACAGTGGTAAGCCCACCAGATGTGCATCAGTGTAAGCCACAGATGTTAATTTACAAATGCAAAACGTACATCCCTGTGTCAAATGCTGAACATTACACCCTCAGACTGCAGCAAAGGATGCTATGGATCCAGACTAGATTAGGACACATATCCCATGGACCACATGGAGTCCATCACAGCAACACTTCATTTTCCTGATCTGAACACTATAACAACAGCAAATGCATGATGATACTCATCTACATCATGTACATCAAAAGAAAAACCACTAGTAAACAAAAAGAGGCTTTATTCAGCAAATGTGAAACAAAAATTTGAAGTCCAAAAGAAACTAAGGCCAATGGCCAGTCCACATACACAGTCCGAACAGGGTGATATGTGACAACTTGTCACCCATTGCTTGCCTGCACTGGTACGGACAGGGGACATCCCCCTCGGAGGGGCATATAAGGGGCAGGCCAGGCAAAGCAGGGACAGGATCAGGGGATGCCAGAAGGAGGCAGTGAAGGGGTGGTGGGTGCAGGAGTGTCACCGGCAACTGCAGTGGAGGTGTCTGACTCAGTGGGGGCCGGCACCACTGTAGGGCACAAGTCAGATGGTGTGGGTGATGGCACCACTGCAGTGGGCCGGTCAGATGGAGTGGACTGGGTCCCCACTGCAGTGCCCAAGTCAGACTGGGTGGTTGTGGACTCCACTGCAGTGCATAACTCCAAGGGAGTGGAAGGGGGGGCAGATGAGGTGGGCAGGACAGAGGGGGGGACCCGGTCTCCACACCAGTGCCACAAACAGGCCGAGCGTCTAGCTTGGGGGTGGAAGAGCAAGTGGTAGGGGGTGAGGGCCTAAGCAGTTTGGGGATGTGGTATCAGTGTGTGGGGGAACCTGGGGCAGGGTGTGGCGGGGGAACCCATGGAGTGGTGGCCTGGGGGATGGAGGAGAGAGACTGCGTGCTGGAGCTGCGTGGTGGTGGTGGTGGTGGGGTCTTGCCCTTCCTGGTCCGGGGGGACTTCCGAATGGGGTCCTCAGTCTGCCTGTGCCTGGGGGAGGGTGTCCGGGTGTGAGGGGCACTCCCCTCTGTGTGTGGTGGTCGCCTCTTCCGCCTGTACGTTGGCTCAGATGGATCTGTGGGGAAGAGGCCAAGCTCACAGAGGAAGAGCTTCTGGGAGGGGGGGGTTGCAGGTGAGGCAAGGGAAGGGGTTTTGGAGGGAGAGGTATCTGAGGACTGCGCAGTGCTCGTGGATGCGTGTATGTGTGTCTGGGCCCCATCCCCTGTGAGTGAGGTATCAGTCCCCTGACTGTGCGTGCGTGTGCGTCTGGATTTTGGCGTGTGCGTCTGTGTGCTGCTTGTGTCTGTGCTGGTGCGTGCCTGTGCCGGTGTGTGTATGCTTGGGACAGGTAGGGTGCTGGGGATTGTGGATGGGGCAGAGGTAGGAGGGGTGAGGGACTGTTGCAGGAGGGACACTGCTGCCGTCAGTGAGGAGGCCATGGACTGATTGGTCCGATGTAGGGCAGACATGCCAGATGACATGCCCTCCATGAATGACACCAGTTGTGTCAACAGACCCGTGTGTGCATGGAGGACACTCAGCATTGATGTCTGCCCTACATGGATCTGTTTCAGCAAGTCCACAGACTCCACACTCAGGGCAGCAGGGGAGACAGAGGCAGGGGGTGCGGTGCCTGGCATGAAGGAGACACGCTCCCCTACACGGGAGCCTCCACGGACATGTGGGATGGGAGCAGATGGGAGGGTGGAGATGGTGGTGGTGGTGGGGACAGACTTGCTCGATTTTGTCCGTGGTCTGCTGACACCCACCTCCACAAGGGAGTCCTCACTGGAAGTGCTGTGTTCCTCAGCCGAGGTGGTCGTAGCTGAGGTCTCCTCAGTGTGGCTCCCCTCACCCTCCGTGCCACTGGGTCCCTCGGTCTCCTCTGCAGTGGACCCAGTCTGGCTCTGCCGCTCCTCTTGGTCCGTGGAGCTGTCTCCTCCTGTGGCCGTGGATGTATCTGCAAACAATCAGGATAAACAGAGCAACATTAGTCACCTGTACTGACCACACACACCACAGTAAGTACAGCACATCACAGAGCAAGCCCTGCCATCATTCGCTAGACATTGCAATAAGTGCTGACACTGATTTGAAGAAGCCCATTGTCTGCCTGACAGTCATTCATGCCACTCATATCCTACCTGTCCATGCACCCATCTGTCTGGTGCCTGTTGTATGCGACTAATCATATGTGCACACATGCACCACATACACAGTTGTTGGACATCCAAGAGAACATATGGAAATGTGTCACTCCAAACACATGCCATCTCCTGCCACTGACTCAGTACATGTGTCAGGAAAAGTGATGGGCAGAGTCTCTGTCGCTATGCGGGTTTTGGTTCCATCACCAGACACAATGAGGTCCTCATGTCCTGATAGACAATGCAACAATGGTGTGCATGCAGGACATATCACACTACTGCTGGATCACCCTTTGCAAGTTGAATGTCATGGCACAGGCCTGTCTGGCAAGTCAGTCATAACTGTCTCCTGTCACAGGGGCAGTGCATACACACAACACCAGTCTGCACTGTGTCACAATCATGGAAGTTTTGGGAATGCAAGCCCTGTAGCTGACAGGTGCACATGTGCACCCCTGGCCACCCACATCATGAGGACTAAGATGATCCCACGTCATTCAAATGAGACATTTGAGTGACTGCAAACACAAATCCATACACATGAGCACTTCACCGTCTGATGAGAATGAACCAAAGCTGCCTGCACCTCAATGTTACATACACCATTGTGCACAGTCAAGGGATCAGAGACCTATGCATTAACCAATGTGCAGATCTATAGTCACAACTCAGATGGCTGGCCACCCCAAATTGTTAAACACTCCAGGAGTGCAAAAAGCAAGGCCACACCACGGTGACACAGAGGCAGACACCTGAGTGCACTCTTCACAATGCCCAATATGTATGCTGACACACGGGAGTGGGAGAACAGAGTGCCTTCGATGTCCGGAGTAGGCATCACAGTCCTGGTCCATGTGCAACATGGTATTACCCTGAATACTAGGCAGGTGGCTAGGCATGTGTCACACACATGATGTACATACTCCTGGTGCTCCTACCTTGGTCTCTGCTGCAGCATGGGTGTGTGGCACATACCCCAGACATGTGGTGAGTCAGAGCAGCAATTGGAACACATATTAAAGCCATACCCAGAGTACATGTCAGATCACAGGCATTGTGTGAGCAATTGTACCACCCATGCAGCCCACAACAAAGTTCCTGTAACTGATGCTGTCCCCAACTTGAACCACAGGTAACTACAAGTACACAGTACCCAAGTGACCTAAGTCACAGACTGTAAGGGCCACATCTGTGTATCAGATGAGGAGGGGGCATGACACAAGTGAGGGACATGAGTCCAGGACGACAAGACAGTCGTACTGTGGAAGTGGAACCAGGCTAAAGGAGTGCATAGAGCATGTTAGTCATAGTACCCAGAAAAGGCTAGCACTTACCCCCTCCTTGCTGCTGTCTGGCCTTCAGCTGCCCATCCAGGTCAGGAAAGACCACCGCCAGAATCTGGAGCATGTGGGGGTCAGGGTCCGGTGTCCGCCCCTCCTGCGAGGAGGCGACAGCTTCAGCTGGACCCTTGCGATCCTCCGGGTCCAGCCATGAAGGTCCTGCCACCTCTTCTGGCAGTTGCGGATCCTGCGCCTGTAGACCCCCACAGATCGTACTGCCCGGGCGATGGTCAGCCAGATCTCCTGCTTCTGGTGGGCATCAACCTGTGAGGATGACAAAGTGAAAAGGCCATTACTACACATGCAACATATCCGTGCATCACACAGTTGGATATACATATCTCAATCACAGGGGCATTTGATGTACACAGGTAGTGCAACTATGGCTATGAACAGTTATCCAGCAGTTACTAAATGGTATCATTGCCTGGGAAGTCAAACCTTGTTGGAATGCACTGTTACTGCACTATACCTGTTCAGTGCATGTAACTACACACTTTGGGGGGTGACAAGTACTCAGTGAGCATGCTAGCCACTGGTGTACACACTGTAAGTCTTGCTAGTCAGACAACATGCACAATTAGTAAGGCAGTGGACAGTACACTCACCTGCTCCCCTGGTTTCCCATACAGCTTGCTGTACTGTGGAAAGAGGCTGTGCAGCAGGGCCTGGTTCTCCTCAGCGCTGAAGGCTGGGGCTCTCTCCACAGTATGTGCCATTGCAGTAGCCAGAGGATGCAGAGACAGCAGCAGTGGTAGTGGCAGATGTCGTCCTGGAGCATGTAGTGCAGGCAAGTGAGCTCTCAGGGGAACAGCCAACATTATATGTGTGCTGCAGAGGCAGATACTGTCCCATGTGTCCAAAGTGATAGGTCCAAGACGTTTGCATCTTCTGAATCTGGCCAATCCATGGAATTGCACCACTTATACACGCCTACAGCATCCTTCAAAATTTCAACTTGATGACCCCCATGAATTTGCAACATTGTTGTGGGTAGCCAACTGAATTCACTGCATCCGACTCGTACAAGCTTCGAATACGCGTCCGTTAACATGTCAGTCCATAGCCAATGCGTGCGCACGGATCGGTCCTTTGCTGTACGACACGTATATTTCGAAACACAACACGCATCCGTCAACGTCACATTTCCAGGTTGTGTATGTGTATGTTATGTCACATACACCCTGAGTCCCATGTGGGATGGTATGTACATCACAGGGTGACCCATTGCCACAATTGTGATGGCCCTCCACAGTCTGTGTGCATGTTGTGTTTCAGATGTCTCTGATTCCATGTGCACAATGGGAGACAGTCTCCACATCCACGTTGTTTGTGCATCGACTTTGATGTTGTGCGTGTGTGTGTCACAGACGTCCATGTCTGTCCTGCAGAGGCAACAGGGGCCACTACCTGTGGGAGTCATGGTTGTTTTGCTGACGTGTACATGATACGCCATGTCATGCCAGTGTCCATGTGGCAATACAGGGTCCCTGGGAATCTACCTGTCAAAGAGCTGTGATGCCTGGGGCACATCTGTCCTCACTTGTCACTGTGGTGTGTGTTTGGAACGTGACAGCAGTACATGGGTACTGTGACACAGCCTAATGATTTCCCATAGCACAACCTGGAACTTGTTGTCAACACATGTTGAACTGAGATGTTAGATGTTGGCCATGTAGGTGCCATATATGTCCATACAGACGGGCACACACATCAAGTACTTGTGTCTTTTAATGATGTATCATGTGATATTGAGTATGGTCAATGCCACATATGTGGGGTGACTGACAATCTTTCTTTGTTCACCTATGCATTGCAGGGCACCAGCTGTCCATAGACCATTCCCTGACCTTGCAACCATGGTTGAACGTGACTGCATCCGACGGTACCGCTTCAACAGGCCGCTGATTGAGGAATTGGCGGTGCGGTTGGCCCCACATTTGCAACCTGGCCGGCCATACCCTGCAGCGCTTGCCCCCAAGGTGAAGGTGATGGCAGCCCTACACTTCTTTGCCACCGGTACCTTTCAACACACTGTGGCGTCTGCTGGTGGGATGACACAGACCATGTTCAGCCGTGTGCTACGCAATGTTTTGGAGGCGATGTTGAGATACTTGAACCAGTACA